>CAMRHE010000002.1:17040000-17724625 GCA_947044405.1 Leptodactylus fallax
TACAGCTGGACACATGCATTTCTATGGGCTTAGACACACAAGTACATTTTTTGCAGCCGTTTGTCCATGCCTTATCTTAGGACTGCAAATTATGAAGCATGTCCTATTTTTATACAGCACATACAAGTGTAGGATATCATACAAGTCTATTTACAGATCCGTGATTGCGGATGACATTCGGACATGTTTTTTGTGGAGTGTGGATCAGTGTTTGCGGACAATAAAAATCACTAGGGTCGTATGAAGGAGGCCTTAGTTGTGTTTGATAAAGAAGAGATCTTCAGCATACACAATATTGTAGTAATTCCACTTTCTTAATATATATTGTGAGAGTGGTGAACCTAGAGGGCACTGGTGAGCGACCCAAAACCAGAAGTTAGGGCTCAAGAAGTTTTACTGAGGTTTCGCCTCAGCAGTCTGGCTCACACTGAGCTTAACCAGTCCTTTCTGGAATCCAGTCTTCTTGGGACAGACCACCTGTCTGTCTCCGACTGGTTCCACAATCCACCTGCTCTCTGCAGGTCACCAGCAGCACTCTCCTGCCGTCTGCACTCCCTCTGGAGTGATGCCCCACCTATCGGTGTGGTTGAGGACCTTTTTAACCCTGGTTTTGGGTTGCTCACCATTGCCCTCTAGGTTCACACTCTCACTATATATATATATATATATATATAATATATATATATATATATTCCTTATATGCATCAGAGGTGGAATCCAGAATTAGAATGAATAACACATTTTCTTTAATTATTGCCAAGGAGGATGGAATTAAGAAACTTAATCCACCAGGTCATTGAATGTCTTAAAACAAGGTACTACAGATGGGTTCTCAAAAATACTGTCTGGTTAAATGTCCTTTAAGAAACTGCTTTGCAAGCCACCTTTCAGCATACACAGGCTTACAGACCAAACACGCTCTGCTACCGAATCTGGGAAAAGAATAAGTTTTCCTTAGTGGAAAAGGAAAACGTGATCTAGTGCCACCTTTTGGAAGGTAGCCTTATACAGATCAAAGCCTGTTTTTTTCCAGTAATCTAGTGTCATGATCTAGGCACAAGCTAAGGTAGAATTTCTCCTCCAAAAAAAAAAAAATGAAGAGAAATCAATCACAAAATGGTGGCCTTAAAATCAGTCTTACAGAGAAATAGTACCCCTTCCGGCTCACATCAATGATCGTAGCCAGCCAGTACCCTGCACCAAAGAGAGGCAATAACAATGCTGTTGCTCGGACTCCTGGCTGCCATGGCAATCCCTTGGACCTCATAATCTCATTGCAGGGGATCCAAGAGGTGGCGGGGGGCAATCTTGCCCCCGGCCCCCCTGTATGTCGTGATCAGCTGCAGTGCTGAACGTGAAAAAAGGTTAAACCTATCCATTGTTGGATCGGGATGTCTAAGGCACACCAGTGGATTTGATTCTAGGGGCCCACCCTACTATTACTGGCATACAAGTCATATAAAAGTCACACCACTTTCCTGGCCCCGTCAGAATTATCATCGTTTATGCCACAGAATCAAGCCCCCTTTCCTGGTCCCCACACATGATATAACGCCCCCATTTGAGCTATCCCCCTCAAGCCTAATTTCACCCATAGTGTTTTCTGTATCTCTGATATTAATTATTCCCCCATATATTAAATGGGTTATCCACCTTTCTAATACTGATGGACTATCCTTGCAGGCCCCTGCAGGTCAGCTGTACTGAGACAGAGTGACTTTGGGTGAGAACAGATCAGGAGCTGTGCTGTTCACCCACCATGTGATGTACACCACTTCAGTACCTAAAGCCACCACTACACACTGTTTGGCAGGCGAGCAGCATAGATCCTGGTATTGTTAACATTACCGGTAGATATGCTGTTCTGAAATAGGCTATCTGCAAGGATCCTTTTCTGTTGGACCCCTACAGATGTATATTGATGGTCTATTCTTACGGACAGGCCTTCATTATTAGAAAGGTGGACAAACCCTTTAAAGGGGTTGAGATTTTATATTTTATATGTAGCGTGAACTGGTGCATATTAAGTTGAAATTCCCGACAGTGTTTTTAACTAGTATAAAACTTTGTTAAATGCTTCAACTCTACATATTTGCAATATAATTGTGTATGGTCTTTCCCTAGTAACAGCAGAATGCTATAGTCTGTTTTATAATAGAAAGGAATTTAGATGGTAAATGGTCAGCAAACCCCCACACCTGACAAAATACCAAAAAAAAAAAAAAAATGTAAGTTACAATTTAAGATGAGGGGGCCCCCTGACCTACTGGGCCCCTGCTCAGGCCGCCAGAGGGGTTTCTCGCTTTAAAGGGGTTTATCATTTAAAGGGGTTCATTTATTTATGGCTTATCCTCAGGATTTCCCATAAATACCTAATCGGTTGGGGTCTAGCACCCTGATCACCTGTAAGGAGCCACTTCTATCATCCGTCCTGTATACAATACGAGGCCAGAAGCAGAAAGCTCCATCTGCTGTGCTGTGTATGCACCTTCGCTGCATCTCAGCTCTGACTGACTTCAATGAGTGCTGTTATGTAGTGAAGGCCCTGGCTGACCTCATAGTGTGTACAGGACGGGTGCAGGAAGTGACTCCATACAGCTCATCTGATCAGTGGCCAAGTGTCGGCCTCCTACCGATAAGGTATTTTTGGTCTATCCTGAGGAAAGACCTGGAAGAGTGAACAAATCAGGCGATACCTTTTAGAGGCTAACTGAGTATATTTATAAGTAAGCTTTCAGGAGTACTCGCTCCCTTCATCAGACATGGTGTGATACAAGAACTGAAAATTAACAGATTTTTATACACATGGTTTTCAATGCATTTTAGAGTCCTTAAAAAAATTGCAATCTAAGTAGAGAAGTTATTTACAACAGGTCAAAAAAAACAGTCTGGAAACTTGTGGTGCGTGACGGAGGGATCAGTAATTCTTGCTGTTATCTGTTTGCTATCAGGAGGTGATTTGTGTCCCTCACAGGTCATACATAGTGTGATTTGAAGCTGGCATGAATATTGAGTTCAGTTCATGGTTCAAACATAGTGTGACATGAAGCTGGCATGAATATTAAGTCCAAATTGCAGAGTTTGAAATTTTTGCATAAATTTGTACTCCATTTCTTTCCTTTTCTCCTGTGTCTTAAAATGTCCCATTAAAACCACAACCCGCAAATCTTCAATAGAGTGGTTTTCTCCGGAGAAATGTGCGGCCACTGGGAGATCTGTTCTGCTGTTATACTGAGGAAAGACCGTAAAGAAACTAAGCCCAGACAACCCTAATACTGCTGTATGAGGGACCAGTGTAGGGGCCACTGTATGGACCATACATTGCCCTTTCACTGGCCCCTCATACAGCTGTACTAGTTCATTACTTACCTGTCTGCTGTCTGGTCTCACTCTATCTCTCTGCTCTGGGTGCACTGTTGTGACATCATGTGCGCCTCGAACAGGAAGGAGCAGGAGGGGCCAGAGAGCAGACAGGTAAGTACTGATACCTACCCCTTATTCCACACAGTTGTAAACTACAGGCTTAATATGGCCTGTGGCGTATAATTCAGAGAGTGGTAGAGCAGGAAGCCTTTACTTTGAACAACCAGGAAGAACCAGCTGCATTTACTTACCAATCCCAGCTTCTGCCCGCTGCCTCCTCTGCTTCCGCCTTCAGCCTTTAATGGGCCCTTTGTGCCAAGAGGAAGTGAAAAGCTGCAGTGAGCAGGAGTGGGGATAGGTAAGTTAATAGGGGACGTTACGATGAAGTAATCCAGCCAGTAATAACCTATTAAAAAAGCAGTGGAGTCTGATAGGGCCTCCTAAAGGCACAGGGCCCACCAGGGGATTCGCTGGTACCCTGGTGGGCCAGTCAGAGCCTGAACCTATTATCTGGTATATGAACTAAGGGCTTAAATGTCTGAAGGAACTTTGTAGTTGGTGTTCTACAGTGTCCTACCAATAAATAAAGGCTATATGGTGACCAAAAAAATACCATTTTGACCTCTGCCTTATGTATGGAGTTCTATGGAAATGTTAGAGTTTTTCCTGGCATATACAGTGGGTTCAGAACATTTTAAAGTGTCCGCTTATAATGAACAGTCCTATCAATTGATGAGACATGTTTTGGTCTTGGTTGATCTGTTTTTGTTATGTCAAGAATCGCCAATCGGTGTAAGAGATAAAACAATGGATGTTCAGGGTAGACTTCTAAAGCATTCGATTTTTAGATGCAATGGGGACATTGAAAAAAAAAAAAAAATGCATACTCACCTGTCTCTGATGCTCCGGTGTTTTCCCGTGCGTCCCAGTTCTTCTGCTCCGGGGGTTTCTCCCAGGTCTCTTCCGGAGCTCTATGACTACACGGGTCCTCTTCATGAGGCCTGCTGAGGCCAATCAGCAGCTTCAGCGAAACTCCGGAAGAGACCTGGGAGAAGCCCCCAGAGTAGAAGAACCAGGACGCGTGGGAGCATCGGGACAAGTGAGTATACATTTTGTTTATTTTTTTTTCACTGCCCCCAGCTGATTTAAACGTTAAAAGGGTTGTCCATTTTTGCCTGGACAACACCTTGAACAAGAAAGAACATAGGAATTAAGAGGGCAAATAACAGTCAGGTTCTGCTAATCAAGGGCTCTTGATTAATTGATCAAGTGTGACCAACTCTGTAAAAGCAGAAGTTTTGGCAGTTTTCTGCTCTAGAGCCTTTAGACATATGTTAACACAATGCCAAGGAGAAAATACATCAGCAATGATCTCAGAGAAGCAACTTTTGCTGCCCATCAATCTTGGAAGGGTTAATATTCCATTTCCAAACAATTTGAAGTCCATCATTCTACAGTGAGAAAGATTATGCACAAGTGGAAAACATCCAAGACACTTGGCCATCTTCCCAGCAAATTAAAGGGGTTTTCCAGGCAAAATTTTTTTTTTTTTTTTTTTTTTTTAAGAAAAGGTCTGTTAGTGCTATTAATGGGCTAATAAGTGCACCCAAATACCTTTAGCAGTGTTTTGAGTGATTTCTTAGAGCTCTGGTATTCTCTGCAATTGTTTACATGGTGTAGCTTCCTGTTCTCTCTACAACTACCATGCTACATTGCTCTTCACTCAGATCCCAATCTCACTCCCTCCCCCTCCATCTCTTACACCCCCTCCCTGTCTCTATAGCTAGACTGCCCACTACTAGCCCTTCCTAACTTACTAACTCAAGCCACCTCCCCCCACCCCATCATACTTACCTGTCTTCCTGTCCTGGAGATCACCTTCTTCTGTGCTGCTGGCTCCTTCTTCTTTTGACTTCTGCTGGCGCCTGTACAATAGAGCTGGAGTTCCGGCACTCCGACTCTATTGCGCAGGAGCCAGCCAAAGTGGAGGAAGTGACGTTTCATGCCCAGAAGATCAGGACATCAAGACAGGTAAGTATGATGGGGTGGAGGGGGGAGGATAGTATTGGTTTTGTTCCATTTCTAGAAATGGGGAAATGGAACGTCACCGGAAAATCTGAGAATGTGGCTGGGGTGGTCACATGACCACCCCGGCGATCTGGGCAAATATACATTTTTCATAAAATAAGTAAGTTAGAAGTTAGGTGGGGGGAGGATGTTTAGTTTAGTGTTAAATTATGATTTTATACCAGACAACCCCTTTAACCCCAAGGTCAGACCATGCAATGCAAAAAAAAAAAGTAAGAACTGCATCTAAGTCTGTAGATTTAATGTTCAAGTTCATGACATAAAGTTAGAAAAAGACTGAACAGGTATGGTTGTTTGGAAGGGTTGTTAGGAGAAATCCTCTTCATTATAAAATTGGAGGAATGACTTAAATTTGCAAAGTTGTATCTGAACAAATCACAAGGCTTTTTTAACAAAGACCTTTGGACAGACGGGACCAAAGTAGCAGTGTCGGATTGAAGGGCCTAGAGCCCACCAAAGGAACTTGTTCTGGGGGCCCACCCAACAGCTTCCTGCTAATAGCCTACACCACAGCTCCTTCACTGAAATCTTACATATGTGCTGACTATCCGACGTTACTGAGTATGTTGAACATATCGGCATCCACTATAGTCCACAGGGCTGACAGCAGGAATTTTAAGCACCCCCACAGTATAATGCTCCACAGTGCCCTCCACAGTATAATATGCTTCCCTGAGCCCCCCCCCCCCAAAGTGGCACCACATGGTATATAATGCTTCACAGTGGACCCACACAGTATAAAATGCTCCCCTGAGCCCCACACAGTGGCCCACATGGTATATAACGTTCCATGCAGTATAATATGCTCCCCAGAGCCCCAACACAATATAATGCTCCATAGTGGACCACACAGTATAATATGCTCCCCAGCAACCCCACACAATATAATTCGCCCCACACAGTATAAAAGGCTCCCCACAGCATCCCCCAGTATTATTCTCCACAGTGGCCTCACTCATTATAATATGTTTCCCAGAGCCCCACACAATATAATACCCTTTAGTGGCCCCACACAGTATAATATTCTCCCCAACAGTCCCACACAGTATAATACCCCCTTAGTGGCCCCACATAGTATAATATGCTCCCCAGCAGCCCCACACAATATAATATGCCCCACACAGTATATGTGTGTGGCTCTCCACAGTGTCCCCCCAGTATAATGCGCCACAGTGGCCCCACACAGTATAATATGCTCCCCACAGTGGTTTCACGAGGAATAATATGCTTCCTAGAGTCCACCCCTCACCACAGTATAATGCTCCACAGTGGTCCCACAGAGTTTAACATGCTCCCCACAGTCCTCCCATTATAATGCTCTACATTGGCCCCACAGATTATAATGCTCCCCACAGTTCAGAAGAATAAATCTCACAGTATATTAGGTTTCCCACACTGCCACCCAGTATAAAGCTCCACAGTGGCCCCACACAATATAATGCTCCACAGTGGCCCCACAAAATATAATATGCTCCCAGAGCCTGCCCCAAGATAATGCTCAACAGTGGCCCCCCCAAAAAATAATATGCTCCCCTAAGAATCTCCCCCCAGTATAATGCTCCACAGTGGCCCCGCACAATAAAATATGCTCTCCAGAGGGTCTCCCCGAGTATAATGCTCCACAGTGGCCCCGCACAGCATAATATACTCCCCAGAAACCTCTCGAAATTAATTTTGATGAATTTTCGTGAGGTTTGCCCTTTCATTTCAGTGCTATTATTATACTTTGGGGTCTCTTCTGACTGCAGAGTATAATAATCGGAGGCCCAGGGAAAGTGAGGGAAAATAACAAACAGTTATACTCATCTTGCCTTACCTCCCCTGGGCATCCTCGCGTTGCTCTGCTGTCTCTACCGGTTGTGGCTTCTTCTTCAGGTCTGTAGCTGATGTCACGCATGCCGGACATCACCGCTGAGGTCCAACTACAGGCCTCAGCGGTGATGTCCAGGATGCGTGACGTCAGCTACAGGCCAGATGATACCAGATCGCCTGACACCCAGGATAAAATGTTTGTTATTTTTACAGACCTCCCCTGGACAGGCTTCTATTGAAAAGGGGCCCTGCGGTGTATGACGCCAGGCCCCTCTCCATTATCGATTTGGCTGGGCCTAACTCTGGATCCTGGGGGGCGACATTGGCGATGGGGGCCCTGGGCAATTGCCCAGTCTTCACTCCTAACGCCGGCCCTGCCTAAAGGCAATGGGACCACCGGACAATTCATGTCCCTAGGCACGGGGGCACTTTGAGCCTGCAAAGTGGAGATGTTTGGCCATAATGCACAGCACCACGTTTGGCAAAAAACAAACATCATCTTGCCCTCCAACCTCCAACTGGCCATCATATATCGACCACCAGGATCTACTGCTGCCTTTATCGACCACTTCACCACCTGGCTAATGCACTTCCTATCCACTGACACCCCCACCATAATCATGTGTGATTTCAACATTTCAATTAACACAAACCACCCCCCTGCTTCCAGTTTCCTGTCCCTCACTACCTCCTTTGGTCTCTCTCAATGGTCCTCCTCTACCACCCATACAAATGGGCACACGCTCGACCTCATATTCACCCGCCTCTGCTCTCTAGTCAACCTCTCTAACTCTCTGTCCACACTCTCTGACCACAACCTGCTGACATTCTCTGCCCTCTCCTCTGTAATAGACCCACCCAACCCCTAAACCAGCACACCCCATCGCCTCGACATCCATATGCTCTCAGACTCTCTCCGACTGCTCGCTGACATATCCTCACTCCAGGATGCAGATACCGCCGCTGACTTCTACAATACCACCATCACTGCAGCCCTTGACTCTGTGGCCCCCCTCACTAACACCAGAGCCCGACTGATCAATAAACAACCCTGGAACACTGACCTGACTAAAAAATTGAGATGTGCCTCACGGGTTGCAGAATGCCTCTGGAAGAAAAGCCACTCCCAGGAGGACTTCCTTAGATATAAAGAAGCAGTTCTCACATTCAAGAACGCACTCACTTCTGCAAAGCAGGTCTACTTCACCACATTAATATCTGCCCTATCCCGCAACCCCAAACAGCTATTCACTACCTTCAACTCCCTTCTCCATCCTCCTGCGCCCCCTCCGACATAACTTATCACAGCTGCTGACTTTGCCTCTTATTTCAAAAGTAAAATTGACACTATCAGAGACAGTCTCACCCTACACCCTTGACAACCACTCTATCCAACTGCTTGGTGCTCTTCATCTTTAACCTGTTTCTCCACTGTCACTGATGAAAAGCTCTCCACCCTAATCTCTAAATCCCACCTCACCTCCTGCACGCTCGACCCTATCCAGTCACATCTCATCCCCAAACTCTCTGAAGTCATTACTCCTGCCTTAACCCATCTCTTCAACCTATCCCTAACCAATGGATCCTTCCATTCCGCCTTCAAACATGCTACCGTCACACCTATACTTAAGAAACCCTTCCTTGACCCATCCTCTCCAGCCAACTATCGCCCCATCTCACTGCTCCCATACTCCTCAATTTCTGGAGCAACACGTCCACTCCGAACTGTCCTCCTATCTCTCATCCAATATGCTCTTTGACTGACTACAGTCAGGCTTTAGACCCCATCACTCCACAGAAACTGCCCTAACCAAGGTCACTAATGACCTTCTAACTGCCAAAGCCAAACGTCACTATTCTGTCCTCCTCCTCCTCGACCTCTCCTCTGCCTTTGACACAGTCGACCATTCCCTCCTGCTAAAAACGCTCTCATTCCTTGACATCTCAGACCTGGCCCTTTCCTGGATCTCCTCATACCTCTCCCACCACACATTCAGTGTCTCCCACTTGCACACCACCTCCCTGCCACGCCCTCTTTCTGTAGGCGTCCCCCAAGGCTCCGTCCTAGGACCCATCCTGTTCTCCATCTACATCCTAGACCTTGGCTAACTCATACAATCCCATGGTTTCCATTACCATTGCTATGCTGACGACACCAAATATATCTCTCTGGACCAGACATTACCTCTCTGTTGTCCAGAGTCCCAGAATGTCTAGCAGCTGTAGCCTCCTTTCTCTCCTCCCGCTTTCTCAAACTCAACATGGAGAAAACGGAGTTCATAATCTTCACCACTCCACGCACAACCCCCCTACCTGACCCATCTATCAGAATTAATGGAACCACTCTCACCCCAGTCCCACAGGCCCGCTGTCTTGGGACAACATTAGACTCTGACCTATCCTTCAAGCCGCATATTCAAACCCTCAACACATCCTGCCGCCTCCAACTCAAGAACATCCATCGAATCCACTCCTTCCTCACTCCTGAAACTACAAAGATGCTAGTCAATGCCCTCATAATCTCCCGCCTAGACTACTGTTACACCCTTCTCCATGGCCTCCCAGCTAACACTCTCGGCCCCCTCCAGTCCACCTTAAACTGTGCTGCTCGCCTAATACACCTCTCCCCCCATTCTTCTTCGGCCACCCCTCTCTGCCAATCCCTTCACTGGCTACCTGTTGTCCAGCGAATAGAGTTCAAACTACTAACACTGACATACAAAGCCATCCACAACCTGTCCCCTCCATATAGCTCCGACCTAATCTCCCGCTACCTGCCCGCATGTAACTGCCGATCCACCAATGACCTCCTACTCCGCTCTGCTCTTATCCGCTCTTCACACAATCGTCTCCAAGACTTCTCCCGTGCATCCCCCATACTCTGGAACTCATTACCAAGACACATAAGACTGTCCCCCACAATCACAAGCTTCAAGAAGGTCCTGAAGACTCACCTATTCAGGAAGGCCTACAACCTCCAATAACACTACTGTCACCACACAACCATCTGTACAGCCTCTCCCCTCACTTTCTGTCTCTATCCCTCTTCCATCATAGATTGTAAGGCCCTCTATCCCACTGTGCCAGTTGGTCACTTTTAGTATTATCTGTTTTGTATATCTTGTGTACTGTATGTAAACCCTCAAATGTAAAGCACCATGGAATTAATGGTGCTATACAAATAAATAATAATAATAATAATAATCGTATCAGCACCAACACGCCATATCAACTATTAAGCATGGTGGTGGAGGGGTGATAATATGGGGGGGGGGGTTGCAGCCACATGACCTAGCCACCTTCCAGTCATCAAGTCGTCCATGAACTCCTCATCTGATTTAAGGGGCTGCAGCATTCTAGTGTTTGCTATCTTCACTTCACTGTTTGCCAGGGACTGCTCAGTACTTTTGCTACTTGCTGTCCCTGGTTTTGCAACTTTTATTCATTCAGTTGAATAGGACTTATCATGTCTAACACTAGTTACTTTGAGTTGTAATAAGAGGCATAATTTTTACAAACATTACAAAACTGCAGAACTGGATCTGATTAATAATCAGATGATATTTTGGGGTGCTGAGAGTTGGACCCATATTAATCTGATATAGTTTAAGGAGAGGCCATTGGTTTTGTAGTCCCAGGGATCCATTTTAACAAATACTAAGTTGGACCAAAAGGAAGAACCATGTGGACTGATTCTTTATAGATTGTAAATTTTATGTAATCAATGTTACACATTAGTTTTACATGTTAACTCTAGTTTATTAAGACATTTCATCAAAATAAGATATGGATGATGAGGATAATGGTGTGTGATCCTTATCAGTATTTCTATACTTCATTGCTTTAAGTAACAATATCATGGGAGGGTTATTCACCGACATTTCATAATCAATAAATGATTGTTCAAAAATCATGGAAACAACTGAATGGCTGATAATGTGAATATCAGATTGGATAACTGTACTTTTCATAAAGAGTTTGTGAATGGCTGAAGATTATGAATTGTCTCACAAACAGGCTACATAGTCATGTATCTCTGAAGGGCAGATGACCCAAATGAATGCAAATCGAATTAGGTTTCCTCTCAGAGACTTTAATACCATAAATGAGAAAGAGCATTCATCACAAATAACTAGGGATTGTATACTAAAGTGCTTGAAAAAAATCAATATAGTTTCAGCTGCTTTAGGCCTATAAATGTAAATGAGAACAGATATAAAGCTGATATACACTAAAGAAAGGTTATTGAGAGAGCAACACATAACACTAAGAAATCAATTGAATAAACTTGAAAAATGATTCAGATAGAGTAGATATGAACATAGAAAATCAATCATATAATTTAAAGAATAAACAGCTTGAACCTCACAAATCTCCCTTATGGTTTTAGAGTGCGGGATTTTTAATTTAGCACTGATATAATGCCAGGCTATGAGAATCTGCAGATGGTGGAGACCAGGAGGAAAATCAATTCATTCTTGTTCTACGGTCTTAAGGGGTATTTGATATTTACAGCAAGGCAGCATGAATCCTTGTATAAATTTACATTTTAAGAGATAAAGGGCCTCTGTATTTTGTCTTGTTATTGCTAATAGAAACTGTCGACTTTTATTCTGTCCACTTTCGACGGAAACGTAGCTGTCTTTGTGTTGGTGTGTTTCTAAGGCAATTTCTGCCTCTTTTATTGATATCCAAGTCTAGCCTAGTGTTTTTTTTCCATTGAGAGCCAATTGAGGTGGCATAATTGCATCAGGGCTCTAGAAATATAGCCTACAATTTGAAAAGAAAAAAAAAGTAAAACTAAAAATACTTGCAGACAAGTTCATTTACCTGTTGTTTGGAGATTTAGAGGTTAAGAAAATGTGACAAGGTACAAGTAAATGTGTATGTAAATTCTGCTACCTTTCATTGGTCTTGTAATCATTTATTCGGGTTTTCTTAAGGCCTGAATTGGCGCACTTTACAATGCCTGGAATTTAAATTACATGGAAAAATACTGTCAGGTTCAGTGATTAAAATATGTTCTTGGAAATGTAGATCCGTGATAATCTCTACTTCCTGCTAGATAAAATGTACTGAGTATTTAGATCATTTGAATGATTTTCCGTAGTTTATTTGCCTAATAGAAATGGATATCATTGTGTTTCACTTGTCTTTCTGGTGGCTCACTTGATCCCCACAGAAAATACAAGCAAAGCTACAAAGCCGTAACCAGAACATACAGGCAAAGAGTATTAAGATTCTCAAATTAACAATAGCTGAAGACTGAACACTCTGAAGCCAATTTCAAATGCATTTTTCTCCAATTTGTATTACATATGGTAATGGAATATGGGATTAATATGATTGTTCATTTATCATTTTTATTTTTATTCTGTGTTATTGAGGTAATGTCAGATTTTAGGAAACTATTGAAAACTGGCTCAATGGTAAAACAACAGTACGAAGAAAAAAATTGAGAGCGAACAATAAAGGAATGATGAATTTTAAAAAGTTACCAAAAAATGCCAACAAGGTGTAGGAAAGGTGACCTGATTTAAATAGGCATTGTTATTTCAACAATCTATGCATACATGAATAATACAGGAGATTGTAAGAAACTTTGTAATATAGATCACACAGAAATACTCCTTTCTGATCTTCTCAGACTGTTCCCCTGCTCCACCTCCCTCTGCTAAAATAACTTTTTTTTTTTACATATATAAATTTTCCAAATATATAATCATGGTTAAAAACAATAGCAAGAAATAAGAAAATCCAATTAAACAATTGATAAGTAATATGTCAGACAGAAATATAACAAGGTTTACTTCCATTCTGTTCGTATAGGAGGCAGATAGTGACAGTGTGGGGGAGGGTATAGAAGCAAAGAGGGTTACATCTAAAAGTATAATCCTAAAAAACATTTAAGCAAAAAAATAGAACAAAACAGCAGCTATCTGACTGTCAAACCAGAGAAATATAAAGCTAGTCATCTTAGATAATCTTATAGCGTTAGTATGCTACAAAAAATCATATACAGTACCTTGCGAAAGTATTTGCCCCCCTTGAACTTTTCAACCTTTTGCCACATTTCAGGCTTCAAACATAAGGATATAAAATGTGAATTTTTTGGTGAAGAATCAACAACAAGTGGGACACAATTGTGAAGTGGAACGAAATTTATTGGTTATTTTAAACTTTTGTAAAAAATAAAAAACTGAAAAGCGGGGTGTGCAATATTATTCGGCCCCTTTACTTTCACTTGCACTGTGCAAGCGATCATATTGAAATGGAAGGAGTATCAGACTGCAAATCTACCAAGACCCGGCCGTCCCTCTAAACTTTCATCTCAAACAAGGAGAAGACTGATCAGAGATGCAGTCAAGAGGCCCATGATCCCTCTGGATGAACTGCAGAGATCTACAGCTGAAGTGGGAGAGTCTGTCCATAGGACAACAATCAGTCGTACACAGCACAAATCTGACCTTTATGGAAGAGTGGCAAGAAGAAAGCCATTTCTCAAAGATATCCATAAAAAGTCTTGTTTAAAGTTTGCCACAAGCCACCTGGGAGACACACCAAACATGTGGAAGAAGGTGCTCTGGTCAGATGAAACCAAAATCTAACTTTTTGGCCACAATGCAAAACGATATGTATGGCGTAAAAGCAAAACAGCTCATCACCCTGAACACCATCCCCACTGTCAAACATGGTAGTGGCAGAATCATGGTTTGGGCCTGCTTTTCTTCAGAAGGGACAGAGAAGATGGTTAAAATTGATGGGAAGATGGATAGAGCCAAATACAGGACCATTCTGGAAGAAAACCTGTTGGAGTCTGCAAAAGACCTGAGACTGGGACGGAGATTTATCTTCCAACAAGACAATGATCCCAAACATAAACCAAAATCTACAATGGAATGGTTCACAAATAAACGTATCCAGGTGTTAGAATGGCCAAGTCAAAGTCCAGACCTGAATCCAATCGAGAATCTGTGGAAAGAGCTGAAAACTGCTGTTCACAAACGCTCTCCATCCAACCTCACTGAGCTCGAGCTGTTTTCCAAGGAAGAATGGGCAAGAATTTCAGTCTCTCGATGTGCAAAACTGATAGAGACATACCTCAAGCGACTTGCAGCTGCAATCGCAGCAAAAGGTGGCGCTACAAAGTATTAACTTAAGGGGGCCGAATAATTTGGCACGCCCCACTTTTCAGTTTTTTATTTTTTACAAAAGTTTAAAATAACCAATAAATTTCGTTCCACTTCAAAATTGTGTCCCACTTGTTGATTCTTCACCAAAAAATTAAAATTTTATATCCTTATGTTTAAAGCCTGAAATGTGGCAAAAGGTTGAAAAGTTCAAGGGGGCCGAATACTTTCGCAAGGCAATGTACCACCTATTGATTCTATGCAGGGGTGCTGCTAGCTCAAAAATGTGTCCACGTCCCTAGATGAATAGGAAGTCTGAGTGTCTCCTTGCCTCCCAACCAGTTTCTCCATTCTTTGAATTTGGTCAATTTTGTCTAACCAGTTTTAAATCCTAGGAGGGTTCTGAATGAGCCAACACAAAGGTTTCAGTAGTTGTGCAACTTGTATCAACTGAGTAGCAAGGTCTCCCTTTGGAAGCTTCCAGGAGCTGCTGGGAAGCCTCAATAGTACTGATCCAGGGCTGAGAGTAATCCTAGAGTTACAAATATTATTGCCATTATTATTACCATTGTTTCCACCTCCTTTCAATATGCAACAATATGTTTAAGACACATAGGCATTTTGTACCACTGTCATGGTATTGTATGAGTGCTCTTGAATTCTCATTTATCTCGAAAAAAAACATGAGAAGTATTATGAATACTTGCAATCTCTGGGTCCAAGAGCAGTGTGCCAAGGTCCTTCTCCCAACATCTAATATATATGGGGGTATCTTTATTTTGAGTATATAGTATATAATCATACAGTGCAGATAAAGAACTAGATATTAATTACCTTTTAAGAGTTAATATTTCCAACCAGGTTGGGTCAGCTGTATGCGCATTTTGTAATTTGACTTTCTGTAAAAACGTTAAAGCATAGCTCATAGCACTGGTAATAATTGTTGATAAATCTAGTAAAGAAGATTTGAATTGTTTAAGTGTCAAGTCTATAAAGCTTTCCAAATATCGGGAGCAGTGGATTGTATGGGTCATAGTATAAATGGAACAAGATGCGCCAACATGAGAGGTGAAAGCACTGAAATAAATTGATGTGTGGAGTTAAAGTGTACCTCTAGTTATAAACAACGTTTCATAAATGAATAGTGCATTTAAATATAAGAAACTTTGTCATATATCTTATTATGGAGATCTGTTACCTTCACCACTTATTAACCCATTCTCCTGCTCCTTATCTTCAATCTGACTGTTTTGTTTACATTATATCCATATTCAGTCTCACATATACAACTGGAAATCTCCTGTGGGTTGGTTAATTGATTTATTGCCTTATTCTGTGTACTACCAGCCTCTTATCTACAGCCTAGCAGTTTTTAAAAAGCAAGGAATAGCAGAGTGTAACAGCAGCAATTACTTGAGTGCCTTTTCTATCCCCTTTCGCTTCTTCATAGACTAATATGGAGAAAGTAACTGCCTGAAAAGTGGAGAAAAAAATATTTTTCTTTAACAAGGTATATTACAAGATTTTATATATTAACCTGTACTATTAATTTATGGAGCATTGTTTATAACTGGAGGTATGCCTTAAAGTCCCTAAGGACTAAGGACGTGTACACTGTTCCTAGTATCATTCTTTAAGCATAACATGGGCAGAATCAGCCAGAGAGAGGCAGTTTGAGTGTGACTCATGCCTTTCTTTTCATTGGTCCCATATCCACCTATTCTACCATTCCCACATGGTTATTCAAGACTAAGACAAGAGTCAAGCTTCTGGTAGGAACCATGTGCTGAGGAATAGTATGAAAAGTCTTTGGAGGAGACTTGCACCAACCACCATATATTGATAAGACATCTGGTCGGCGGCCTTGTGTTTTGTGGCACATGGACCAGTGCTGCGCCTGCAATGAAGCAACCTGTCCTTCTAGCCATGCTGTCTCCCGCTATATGATATCACTTCCAGGACCATAGTGCAGGTGACAGGGTAGCCAGCAGGACGAAGAAGAGGCGCCACATCATCTCTTACCAGGAAGAAGAGGTAAGTGTAAAATTCACCAGAGTTGTGTGTACTTGGACTGTATGTGATGTAACTTGGGGTGGGATGGGGAGAACTTTTACCTGTAGGGGTCACCAATATCTATGTGGGGGACAAATAGGACACTATTAGCTATGTGTGTGAAGGCACTATTACCTGTAGGGGGGAAGGGGGAGATAACTATTACCTATATGTATTAACAATATGTTAACATCAGCATTATAGTTGCCTTCAACAGTCTATAAATGTAGCTACATATAATTGGAATAGCTACAGTTACACAGTCGCAGAATTACTAACGGCCCTTTCAAGACAACTATAAGGCTGATGTGGCCCTCGTCGAAAATGAGTTTGACACCCCTGCTCTAGAGGAATCTAGATGCGGATTGAGGGTGAGGTTGAGATCAGCTCCCACAATACTAATTACTACTGCAAAATCATAAAATTAGTTTTAATTACCATGGTGCTTAGCACATGTTACTATACATCTCACCTGTATGCGAACAGCCATTAAACTGAAAACCTCTGTGTACTGGCTGTTTGCATACAGGTGAGATGTATAGTAACCCAGCATTTACACAACCGAGTTTTACCCCTGAAACTCTGTCAGTGAGTTGGCTGGATTTAGCCACCTGAACAGTATACTGGGAGAGGGACTCCTATGATTATAGTTATCTATGCTGCTAGAAGTCCCTTCATCCCAGCGACATACTGTCCCGTACTATAATTGGTATGGAACAGTATGTTGCTGGGAGGCAGGGACTCCCAGCAGCATAGATAACAATACTACTAAGAGTCCCTCTCCCAGCATACTGTTCAGGCTGGCAAATCTGGCCAATGTACAAATCGAGATTCACGTTAGAAACTTGGTTGTGTGAATGTGGGATAACTCGTGCTATGAATAACTGCAATTAAAAACCATTTGTTTTTCAGCAATAAAGTGCCATGTAAACACAGCCTCAGGCTTTTGTAAGCATGTCATAATGTGTTAATTGGAGTCAGGAGAAACTGCATTATGTAACTAAACTGAAGATCTTAGGGCAGCTTACATTTACACACTCAGAAGCACCTACAGGTGCATCTCAATAAATTAGAATATCTTTGAAACGCTTATTTATTTCAGTAATTAAATTCAAAAAGTGACCTTCTAGATTCTTTACACACAGAGTGTTCTATTTCAAGTGTTTTACTTCTGTAAATGTTGATTATGGATTACAGGTAATGAAACCCAAATCTAAGAAAATTTGCATATTGTAAAAAAGTTCAGGATTGTAAATTCAGTGTGTCACCTGCCAAGGTTTCCTAAGCCTTTAAATGGTCCCTCAGTCTGGTAGAGTAGAACACACAATCATGGAAGACTGTTGATTATGAATTGAATTACTGAATTACTGAAATGAATGAACGTTTCAAGGATATTCTAATTTATTGAGATGCACCTATAGGTGGTTAGTGTAGTGATATAGACTAAAGTATAACAAGGTTTTCCCTTTCCAGATGTACACATAATAAATACCTATACTGTTGTTCCCTCGCCTCTCTTGGACAACCTTGCAGTGTTTGGCGCGTCCTTGGATTCCTCTTCCACCTTCATGGGTGATTTCATGTGTCTCAGGGACTGTTGGACCTCAGCGGGGACTTGGGGCACACCAACATCATGGCACTTTAATACAACCATGTCACCACTGAGGCTCAATCACAGGCTTCAGCAGTCCACTGGACCCTGTGACTTCACCCAGAAGCCCAGAAGACTCTGAAGGAGCAGGGATACCATGAAGATGCCCAGAAAAGGTGAGTATAAGTGTTTCTGCAACTTCCCTGGTCCTCCACCTACTATACTGGGGTCTGAAGAGAACCAAGAGTATAATAGGGGTTTGTGGGTAATGTGCTCTGCAAACCCAAAACTTTTGGAAAACTCGTAACAAATCTGGATGATTCCAAACTGGATCACCCATCTCAATTTGAGATTATAAAGTGCACATACTCACAGATAACGCACATGGACTCTCTCAGAGATGGACTCTCTTTTAAGTTTGGAGGCAATAAAGATATATTGCTATGGAAGACCATTTAATGAGATTTCCACGTAGGTGGAGACATCTTCTGAGAAGTAGTGTATAAGAGGTTGGTGGAGTCTGTCAGGTTTGAGAGAATACTTTAGGAGTGATCTGATTCTTAAGGTGGGACATGACTGCCCAGGCTGCCTTGTAAGCCTTGTGATCCTCTTTAAACTGTCCCACACTATGCACCACTTGCTTAACATCATGTTGAACAGCTGCAGTTCCTTGTCTGCAGATTTATTTGGAGATAAGCTCTTTAAACTTGTACTTAGTAGGTAGTTGTCACACATCTACCCTCAGCCAACAGTGAGATGAGCCTCTTGTGGAAGTCTGAATATTCAGCAGGGGCCTCATCCTAAGTGTTTACAGTATGTTACTACTTCAGCTTAGGGGAGCAAGTTGAGGCACTATTGGCAAGTCTGTGACTCATGGTGTTAAAGGGGTAATTAAGGAAAGAGGAGGGGTGTCATTTACCTCAACATCCAGTGGTAAAAGTGGTGGAGTCTCTCCTTGCTCCAGGGTGATAGTAGAGAATCCTGTATCAAAGGTACTGGGTGCTGCACCCCAGTGCTATTGCTTTTTTTCTGTGGAAAAACCATTGTAGCTGAGGGGATCAGAAACACCAGAGCCTCTGCACAGGTCAAAACAGGTGTCACTGTGGAGCCAGAAAACCTCTTATTGAGGGGGAGGGAGGTGGTAGGTACAAAGCAAGTACTGGCAGAGATTAGAGGTACCAACTTGGAAGATGTAACATCAACCACAGAAGGAGAAAGCACTGGGCTCCCAGGTCCATAGGGATGAAGATACTCCTCTACTGTTGATGAAAGCAGTTGGAAGGAGGTTGGAGGCAAGGTCTGCTCACTAATAGTACCTAGCCGAAGTGGATGCTTCACTGCAATTGGGAGTTTTAGCACCATATCTAATCCTGGCAATTGTCTTGTAGCTCTTTTTGCAAGTAGGCATTGAGGGTGAGGGCTGGTGGCAGGAATTGGAAACTTTCTAAGGACTGCTTTCTTTTTCCCCATTTTGGAGGTAAAAGGAAAACAACTGTCAGCATAAGTAGCCTGTGGGTCCCAGAGCTCAAGCTCCACATGTCATTGGACATCAGCATCTGGATGAGCCACTTCCCCACTTCATTTTTTAATTATTTATTTTTCAAAACAAGTCAGATACAACAAGCAGCAGCAGGCTTGCATTACCAGAATGGAAACGTGGCTTTTGGTCCATCGCAGCCAGATAATATCAATTTACAACTTCCCCACTCTCTGGCCATAACTTTATATGATGGGGTATTGGCCAATAGCAGACTTTCTCGTTACCCTTGGTACCAGTGGGGTAAGTGCTAACACTAAGCCCCACCTTAGTTATTGACATTTGTCAGATAACTATCCATTATTAAGGTGGTAGCAACATATTTAATAAAAAAGCACACAGATAATAAAAAAGTATTGAAATAAAAACTCCATACACAATTTACTCATTTTTTTCAAAAAAAGATCATTGATGAAATCCAATGAATCTGATGTAGTCAACAAAATCCTGGAAACCTGCAAAGCAAAAACAAAGAAAGGTTATTGAAATAAAAAAAATATACTCACCTACAGAAGTTTTTTTTTTCTTCTGTGACTGCAAAAAACTACAGTTTCTATTGTGGCTCACAAAACCTAGTAATTGCGGTGCATTAATAGGTGACATCTTATGTGCCATAAAATGAACCACAGGCCTCAGCTCCCATGACCAGGGCTGCTGACATCACCAAAGAATACAGAAGAGGCCAGAAGATGCATTAATTCTTTATTTTAATTTGTTTACTTGTATAGCACTAATCTATCCCGGGAGAGAAGACCAAATACTGTGGCGGAGTATTTTTTATTTTTCTTCACCTCCCTCAGGCTTCCAGTTATTATACTCTGGGGTCTGAAGAGACGCCAGATTATAATAACGATTTGTGAATGCCGAATAATAAAAATCTTGGTGCAAAATCCTGCATGCAGAAAAATTTGCAGTGCATGCAAGAAAGGTACAAAAAGTATGAAGAAGATTAGTTCCATACAGGGCTATTCTAACCCCTTCCTGCTCCACGCTGTACTATCCTGTTGTGCTGAACGTGTAGTTAATGCTCAGCGCTGTAATAGTATGGCACTGTAATGCCACAGGCACAGGAGCTGTGCCTGCTGCATTACCTCAGGCACTCGAATGTGTTACACAGCCGAGTCACAGAACTACCCACCGGAGGCAGAAGATACTCTAACTCTGGCGGATTAAGCCCCTGCATGCCATTATCAATAGCAATCACAGCATCCAGGGGTTCTGGGGGATAAGATCACGGGGTCCGAGGGGTTGTGATGACAGCCAGGAGGCCGAGCAATGACCTCCTGACTGCCATTTCCTGTCACTCATAGGGAACCTATGTGCGATGTACTGCAATACTATGTAGTGAAAAAAGTTAATAATGAAAAAGAAAACAATACAAAGTTTAGGGATTTCACTCCTGAATCTGCCTCACATTGTTTTCAATGAGAGGCCAAGATCGCCGCAGGACGCAGAAAAAAAGAAGCGTCCTGCTCAATCTTGGCCTGAATTCCGCGGCCGATTCAGTCTCGGAGTTGAAGACTCCCTGCTGGTTAAACAGCAGTGTGAAGCCACAGCGGAATGCCGATGCACTGCCCAGGAAAATTGTTCAATTTCAAAAAGTGACATTTTGTTTGTAAAAGCAATAAAACATAATAAAACCAATATAAATATGATATTGCTGTAATCGTAATGACATGCTGGACAAAGTTACCATGTCATTTTAATGCAGAGTGAATGCCATTAAAAACAGAATGCAAAATATTATAATAGAATTGTGGGTTTTTTCCCATGGACCCCCGAAAACATTAATAAAAGCTAATCAAAAGATTATGTATTGTGTATTGCAAAATGGTGCAAAATTAAAATGAAAGTACAACTCGTCACGCAAAGAATAAGGCCTCTATTAGCTATGTCCACAGAAAAGTACAAAAGTTATGAATTTTGAAAGGTGGGGAAGGAAAATATGAAAAGAGTCGCCGAGTATTAATGTACAAACTACCCTGCGTCCTTAAAGCGTTAACACATTGGTTGGCCCAGTGCAAAGGTTTCAGAAATGGACCCTCTATCATTTTGTTTTAAACTGTGCCCCTAATCCCACTCATGTCCCCTTGACCCTGCCCATTCCTATCATGTCCTATAAAATACCCTAACACAGTAATATTCCCTTCAGAGGCCCATAACACATTAAAATATCCTCTTTGTGACCCATTACATGTTAGAATGTCCTTTCAGTGGCTCATCACACATTAAGGTGTCCCCCAGTGGCCCATCACACATTAAGATGTAACCAGTGGCCTATTAGACAATATAGTACATTAAAAAAATAAATAACCATACTAACCTAATCCCATTCCCACAGTATTACTTGCAGGTTCTGACTCTTGTGCTGTCTGTGGCTCTGTGCTCATTGTGCCTCCCTGCCTCAGACAGCACTAATGGAGGCCTGCATAGTGTACGAAAGAGCTAAAAGCTGGTTCTCCATCATTGTATTTAACTCTATCTGCGTCCAGAGAGACCCACCAATTGTAACGGCGCCCACAATACAGGAATGTGAAGCTGAACCTGGCCTAGCTGAGAGGGGGCCAACGCTGTCATATGGCAGGTGTAGTTGCACCATTTACTCTATGGTTAAAGTGGCCCTGGTCCCACATTATATCCCTTTTCCATTCAGGCCAAATACAGAGCTAACACATTTAATTTCCTGACATCCTCTTTACTATTATAGTACAGTTACATCTCAATAAATTAGAATATCTTTGAAATGTTTCTTTCTTTCAGTAATTAAATTAAAAAAGTGACCTCCTATATTTTCTAGATTCTTTACACACAGAGTGTTCTATTTCAAGTGTTTTATTTCTGTAAATGTTGATTATGGATTACAGCTAGGAAAACGCAAATCTAAGAAAATTAGAATATTGTGAAAAAGTTCAGTATTGTAAATTCAGTGTGTCACCTGCCAAGGTTTCCTAAGCCTTTAAATGGTCCCTCAGTCTGGTTCAGTAGGACGCACAATCATGGAAGACGCTGATTATGAATTGTATTACTGAATTACTGAAATGAATGAACGTTTAAAAAATATTCTAATTTATTGAGATGCACCTGTAGATGTTGGAACTGAGAGGCCTCCATAGCCGTCAGGTCTCCACTGTGTTACATGAGATCAGGAGGCTGCAATCCATTACCATGACAGCCGGGAGCCTGTTGAAGGAAAATTAATGGATAAAAGTTGAGTGATAATCAACTGTTCACTTCACGTGCTGAAAGTCAGGTTAAACTTAACTACATCTGTATAACTGAAGGGAAATTCACAGCTCAACTCTGAGGGCACCTCCCCTATATATACATATACAGATGTAGCACTGTTTATCTTAACTTTCTGCAGCATTATAACTTTCTGCAGCATGATATCTCAGAAGACAACAAAAGCCATTAAAAACCCATTGAAAGAGTTGAGTTAACACTCTATGACACAGTGTTGTTATGGGAAAAGGAGCTGGGAAGCTCAAGCGCCCTCTGTTGGATGTAACAAATCCTCAATTTGCTTTTGACCCACTGTTATCATCAGGGCTGGTGTCAGCACCCGGCTTACCCGGGCAAGTGCTCTGCATCTGCAGGCACCGATCTAGTTAAAATGCTTCCTGCAACTTGACTGTCTTGTAAACCACAAGCCACATGAGGCCTGCTTCTCAGCACAGGTGGGTGCGATGACGTCACAACATCATGCCTACACTGAGACACAGATGTCCTGTGCGTGGACATGGAGGAGGCAGCGGCTCCATTCATCAAAGGATCACAGGTAGGTGAGTATAACTTTTTTTTTTTTTTTTTTTAGCTTAGTTGTGGGTATTTTAATAGTATAAGGGGTTGTTAGGAGGGGGAATTATAACTATAAGGGAGGGGGCATTATGAACATAAGGGGGGTCATTTATATAAGGGTTATTGGGGGGGCATTATGAATACAAGGGGGGAGGTTATTTATATAAGGGGCCATTAGGGGGCATCATTTATATTAGGAGACATTATGAACATAAGAAGGTGGTCATTGATATAAGGGGTCATTAGAGGTGCAGTATTTATGTCAGGGGGAATCAGGGGCATAATATGAGGGGGCAATTAATTTAATTAAGGTGTACCTTGGGCTTTATTAAGACTAAGGCCCCACGTAGCGGGCCACAGCAAAAAATTGCTGCAGGAAAAAACATGGCATTAACGCATTGTGGTTTTTCCTGTCTCGCTTTTCACAGAAGGTGTCCGCTGCACATATTTTTCCGCAATGTGTGGATGGGATTTTCTGCCCTGTGTTCACCTAAATCGTTTGCAGAGCCCTGTGTAGATCCGATATTTACCACTATACGGTCACCCTCTAGTGATAATAATCGGTATGTCTAAGTTGAAGACCCACTTGGACATGTTCGCCCCCCCTGTGCTGAACCCCTAGCTACGCCTTTGGCCAGGCGGTTTGGTTCAGACCAAATAGGTCCAAACCAAAACTGCTATTATCATATGATGATCGGAGGTCCAGGGGAGGTAAGCAAACATACTCCGTACTATCTTCGGCTCTCTTCAATGACCTCACATGGTTAAAGTCAGCATCACGACGTCATCGAAGAGAGCTGAAGACTGAGCATGGAGAGACGCCAGAGCTCGAGAGGTAGGTAACATGTTTTCCTATGTTTGTCACCTCCCCTAGGCCTCGGGGGTCTGAAAAGACCCTTGCATATATTATACTGTGTGAAGGGGCCACTGTAGAACATTATACTGTGTGAAGGGGCCACTATGGGACATTATGCTTTGTGAAGGGGCCGCTATGGGACATTATGCTGTTTGGAGGGGCCGCTATGGGACATTATACCATTTGGAGGGGCCACTATGGGATATTATGTCGTGTGGAGGGGCCGCTATGGAACATTATGCCATGTGGTGGGACCGCTATGGGACATTATGTCATGTGGAGGGGCCGCTATGGGACATTATGCCATGTGGCTGCTGTGTGTAGGGGCCGCTATGGGACTTTATTCCATGTGGAGGGGTCGCCATGGGACTTTATGCCATGTGGAGGGGCCGCTATGGGACATTATACCTTGTGAAGGGGCCGCTATGGGACATTATACCATGTGAAGGGGCCGCTATGCGACATTATGTCGTGTAGAGGGGCCAACTATGGGACTTTATGCTGTGTGCAGGGGCCACTATGGGACACAATACCTTGTAAAGCGGCCACTATGGGACATTATCCTGTGTGAAGGGGCCACTGTGGGACATTATAGTGTGTTTAAATGGGGCGTTATACTGTGTGGAGGCCAGGAAAGGGGGTGCTATGCCATGGGGGGACCCAAGTCAAAAGTATGCTATGGGGCCCAGTCTTTGCTAGTTATGTCCCTGTATATATTTATTATACCCTGTCTGTGTATATATTTATATATATATGAATGTATTTATCTGTGGGGAACAACTCAGTTTCTGCATTGAGCACTTCCATTAATACAGATGAAAGCGTTCATTGCACTGTTAACAGAATCAGGCCCTGTTGACACAGTGGAATCTGGAGTTGATTTCGCAGCAGTTTTCGCCCTCAAATCAGCGGCAGATTCTTCCCTTATTCTGCCTCCCATTGAAAACAATTAGTGCAGGACGCTGAAAATAAAAGATTCTGCAGTTGATTCGGAGGCCGTGGCTTGAGACTCCCCACTGGTTAGACTCATTCATTTGGGCCTAATCAGTAGTGGAAAGCTGCAAGGGCATGCTGTTGCTCTGTATCCATAACCGTGAGCCGAGGGGCAAAAAATAAAGAAGAATCCGGGGCAGATTTCTGCCTAAAATTACTCTTTACTTTCTGATGTCTGAACAGGTTCTATCTACAGTCAGGGCCGGTTTTAGACAAAGTGGGGCCCTGGGCAAAATTAAAAGCGGGGCCCCAAATGCTGATATGCAAACAACACCATCGTCTTCCAGTCACAACCCCTATAATAACACCTCCTTTCTGCCAACAAAAAAGTAATAACAAGCCCCATTTTACCACACACGATTCAAATGAGCACCTTTGTACCACCTAATAGATTTTTGCACCTAGTCATCAGTTATTATAACACCTACTTATAAATAATAGTCCCTGGTTATAAATAATATTACACCCTTATCAGTAATAGCGCCCTTATAAATGATAAATAGTGCCCTGTATCAGTAATATTCCTCCTTATCAGTAACAGTCACCCCGTAAAAATAATACTGCTCCCTTATAAATAATAGCCCCCTCATAAATAATAGTTACCCTTATAAATAATAGTCCCCATTATCACTAATAGCCCCCTTTATAAATAAGCCCCACTTAACAATTATACACCCCTTATAAACAGTTCCCCCCTTATAAATAATAGCCCATCTTATAAATAATAGTTCCCCCTTATAATAGCCCCCTCATATTTAAGTTTCCCAATTATATATAGTAACCCACCCTTATATATAATAGTTCTCTGTTATACAGTGTCAGACTGAAGGGCCTTAAGCCCACCAGAGGAACTTGTTCTGGGGCCCCACCCAACAGCTTCCTGCTAATAGCCTACACCACGGCTCCTTCACTGAAGTCTTACATATGTGCTGACTATCTGGTGTTACTGAGTATGTTCCCAGTATAGTCAGCCCCTATAGTACTGTACAGTCCCCAATAACTACATGGCCAGCTCATGCACAGTACTGTATGAGGAATGACATGGCCATGGAGCACTACACGTATGTGCAAGATTAAGGTGAGGGAGCTGTGATGCAGACATAGCACACAGGGCTGCCAGCAGGAATTTTGAGCCCCCCCACAGTATAATGCTCCACATGGTATATAGTTCTCCACAGTATACGATACTCCCCTGAGCCCTCCACAGTTTCCCCACATGGTATATAATGCTCCACAGTGGCCCCACACAGTATAAAATGCTCCCCTGAGCCCCCCATAGTGGCCCCACATGGTATATAAGGCTCCACGCAGTATAATACTCCACAGTGGCCCACAAAGTATACTACCCCTTAGTGGCCCCAGATAGTGCAATATGCTCCCCAGCAGCCCCACACAATATAATATGCTCCATACAGTATAATATGCACCCCACAGTGCCCCCCAGTATAATGCTCCACAGTGGTCTAACATAGTATAACATGCTCCACAATGGCCTCCACACAGTATGATATACTACAGAGTATAACATGCTCCCGAAAAGCCCCACACAATATAATACACTCCACAGTGGCCCCACACAGTATAACCGGCTCTCCACACTGCCCCTTCCCCCCAGTATAAAGCTCCACAGTGGCCCATAGTATAATATGCTCTCCAGAGGGCCCCCACTAGTATAATGCTCCACAGTGCCCCCCCCAGTATTTTGCTCCACAGTGGCCCCACGCAATATATTATGCTCCCCAGAGCGTCTCCCAGTATAATGTTCCACAGTAGGCCCCACGCAGTATAATATGCTCCCCAGAGGGCTCCCTAGTATAATGTTCCTTAGTTCCCCCCGCAAAATGCCCCACAGTGGTGCCACACAATATAATATGCTCTGCTGATGGCCCCCCCAAAATAATGCTCCACAGTGACCCCACTCAGTATAACATACTCCAGAATTTGCCTCCACACAGTATAATATACTGCCCAGAGAGGTTACCCCAGTATAATGCTCCACAGTGGCCCAAAACAGTATAATATGATCTCCAGAGCCCCCCCCAGTATAATGCTCCACAGTGGCCCAAAACAGTATAATATGCGCTCCAGAGCCGCCCCCCCCCCATACACTGGGGTCCCCTCTGGAGAGGATATTATACTGTGTGGGGCCACCGTGGAGCATTATACTGGGGGGGGCTCTGGAGTGCATATTATACTGTTTTGGGCCACTGTGGAGCATTATACTTCGGGGCCCCTCTAGATAACATATTATACTGTGTGGGGCCATTGTGGAGCATTATACTGGGGGGCCCCTCTAGATAGCATATTATACTGTGTGGGGCCACTGTGGAGCATTATACTGGGGAGGGGGCCCTCTGGAGAGCATGTTATATACTGTGGGGCCACTTTGGAGCATTATACTGGGGGGCCCCTCTGGAGCGCATAATGCTCCAAAGTAACCCCACAGAATATAACATGCTCTCCAGAGGGGCCCCCAGTATAATGCTCCACAGTGGCCCTACAGACTCCGTCAGTGCTACTATTATATTATACTCTGGGGTCTCTTCAGACCCCAGAGTATAATAATCGAAGGCCCAGAAGAGATAAGGGAAAATAACAAACAGTTATACTCACCTTGTTCTTACCTCTGCTGGGCCTCCTCGCGCTGCTCCGCTATCACCGCCGGCGACCGCTTCCTCTTCTCTGCGGCTGACGTAACGTGTTGTGGACGCCATCGCTGAGGCCTGTGATTGGGCCTCAGCGATTACGTGAGGCAGGCTATCAGCACGCCCCACGTGACCGCTGTAGCCAGGTCTCAACGGTGATATCCGGAATGCCGGAAGATGACGTCGGACGCCAAGCCAAGGACAGGTGAGTAAAAATAGTTGTTATTTTCGTTCACATCTGAAAGGGACCCTGCGGCACATGACGCTGGGTCCCTTTCTGTTATTAATATGGCCGTTCTGACTCCGGGATCCCGAGTAATCAGGCTCCGGATCCCGGGGGCCCCTTTGGGGACGGGGCCCTGGGCAGTTGCTCAGTTTGCCCCCCCCTAACGCCAGCCCTGTCTACAGTACTTATATGGAATGGGCTGTATTACAATCAGTCTACTCCAGTAGGTCAGCCTCAGCAAAAAAAACTCACCCAATTTGGTTGTTTTTTTGCTGCGCATGGGTTGCTCCAAAAGGGGCCCACTGAGGCTCTGTCACCCAAGGGCCCACAAAAACCTGGAGCTGGCCCTGGTTATCATGTTATAAGTCATGTTAACTTTTGCTACATCTATCTATCTATCTATCTATCTATCTATCTACCTATTTATCTAAATACTGTATATCATGTGATCTATTCTGGGATGTTCCCGCTTTGTAATTTAATGTGTTATAATCATTTCATTGGACGACGACATTATTGCTGCTCACCTTTTTAAATTTATTCAGGGGATATATCATGTGACTTATTTGTTCTGATCATGTGTTATTTATTCACATGACTTCTTCCCTTTGAATTTTATGGAGGGAATTGCGCTGTTCATAGTATATACAGCTATTATATCGGGTGACGGCAATTCTGCCGCTCATCCTTTTGAATATAGTCATGTGGAATATCAAATGATCTTCTTTATACTGTGTTCACGTGACCTTTCCTCCCCTTTTTTTGAATTTTATGGAGGGAGTTAATGACGGCACTTTCACCGTTTGTTTTTCTAAATATGGTGTTTTGTGATATCATGTGATTTTTTTTATAGTGGTCACGTGTTATTTGATCATGTGATTTCTTCTTTTGAATTTTATGGAGGGAATGTCGTTATATGCTAAATACATCGCTTTAATGAAACACTATATTTAAGTTCATATTTTCCATTTTATATATTTGTGATATATATATATATATATATATATATATATATATATATATACAGTCATGGCCAAAAGTTTTGAGAATGACACAAATATTATATTTTCACATGATCTGCTGCCCTCTGGTTTTTATGTGTGTTTGTCAGATGTTTTTATCACATACAGAAATAGAATTGCATTCATATTATGAGTAACAGAAGCTTATATTGACAGTTAGAATGAGTTAATGCAGCAAGTCAATATTTGCAGTGTTGACCCTTCTTCTTCAGGACCTCTGCAATTCTCCCTGGCATGCTCTCAATCAACTTCTGGACCAAATCCTGACTGATAGCAGTCCATTCTTGCAGAATCAATGCTTTAATTTTGTCTGAATTTGTTGGTTTTTGTTTGTCCACCCGTCTCTTGATGATTGACCACAAGTTCTCAATGGGATTAAGATCTGGGGAGTTTCCAGGCCATGGACCCAAAATCTCTATGTTTTGCTCCCTGAGCCATTTAGTTATCACCTTTGCTTTATGGCAAGGTGCTCCATCATGCTGGAAAAGGCATTGTTGAGCGCCAAACTGCTCTTGGATGGTTGGGAGAAGTTGCTCTTGGAGGACATTCTGGTACCATTCTTTATTCATGGCTGTGTTTTTAGGCAAGACTGTGAGAGAGCCGATTCCCTTGGCTGAGAAGCAACCCCACACATGAATGGTTTCAGGATGCTTTACAGTTGGCATGAGACAAGACTGGTGGTAGCGCTCACCTCTTCTTCTCCGAATAAGCTGTTTTCCAGATGTTCCAAACAATGGAAAAGGGGATTCATCAGAGAAAATGACTTTACCCCAGTCCTCAGCAGTCCACTCCCTGTACCTTTTGCAGAATATCAGTCTGTCCCTGATGTTTTTTTTGGAGAGAAGTGGCTTCTTTGCTGCCCTCCTTGAGACCAGGCCTTGCTCCAAGAGTCTCCACCTCACAGTGCGTGCAGATGCACTCACACCTGCCTGCTGCCATTCCTCAGCAATCTCTGCACTGCTGGTAGCCCGATCCCGCAGCTGAAACACTTTTAAGAGACGGTCCTGCCGCTTGCTGGTCTTTCTTGGGCGCCCTGGAGCCTTTTTGGCACCAATGGAACCTCTCTCCTTGAAGTTCTTGATGATGCGATAGATTGTTGACTGAGGTGCAATCTTTCTAGCTGCAATACTCTTCCCAGTTAGGCCATTTTTGTGCAGTGCAATGATGACTGCACGTGTTTCTTTAGAGATAACCATGGTTAACAGAAGAGAAACAATGATGGCAAGCACCAGCCTCCTTTTAAAGTGTCCAGTGGTGTCATTCTTACTTAATCATGACAGATTGATCTCCAGCCCTGTCCTCATCAACACCCACACCTGTGTTAATGGAGCAATCACTGAAACGATGTTAGGTGGTCCTTTTAAGGCAGGGCTGCAATGATGTTGAAATGTGTTTTGGGGGATAAAGTTCATTTTCTAGGCAAATATTGACTTTGCAAGTAATTGCTGTTAAGCTGATCACTCTTTATAACATTCTGGAGTATATGCAAATTGCCATTAGAAAAACTGAAGCAGTAGACTTTGTAAAAATTAATATTTGTATCATTCTCAAAACTTTTGGCCATGACTGTATACAGTATATATGTTTTAGATATGATTAAGGTTATAATTTTGGTTTATATATTATATATACTGTATGTTTATATCATATTGGTATGTTAATAGTTAAATTTGCAAGTGGGTGGAGATTTTTGATCCATTTGTGTTTTAAATTCAGTTGTGTTTCGATCCTTATGTAGCCATGACTAAGGGGCTATACGCCCTGAAACGCGTAGGATGTTCTATGGATCTTTCTCTCGTGTAACTGTTGTTAATTTTTAAACCATTATGACTTAAAAGTTATATTTTATTCAAACAACTATAACTATTGGATGCTGGAACCTTTTTTATTCTCATCATCTTCAACATGGTATTATATGCCATAGCGGCCTCTGCACACGGTATTATATTCCATAGCGGCCTCTGCACATGGTATTATATCCCATAGCGGCCCCTGCACACGGTATTATGTCCCACAGCCATAGCAGCCTCTGCACATGGTATTATGTCTCATAGCGGCCCCAGCACATGGTATTATGTCTCATAGTAGCTCCTGCACATGGTATTAGATCTCATAGCAGCCCCTGCACACGGTATTATGTCTCACAGCGGCCCCTGCACACAGTATTGTGTCTCACAGCGGCCCCTGCACACGGTAATATGTCTCACAGCGGCCCTGCACATGGTATTATGTCTCACAGCAGCCACTGCACAAGGTATTATGTCCCATAGTGGCCCCTGCACATGGTATTAGATCTCATAGCAGCCCCTGCACACGGTATTATGTCTCACAGCGGCCCCTGCACACAGTATTGTGTCTCACAGCGGCCTCTGCACACGGTATTATGTCTCACAGCGGCCCTGCACATGGTATTATGTCTCACAGCAGCCCCTGCACAAGGTATTATGTCCCATAGTGGCCCCTGCACACTGTGCAGTATATGTCCCATAGCGGTCCCTGCACATGGTATTATGTCCCATAGCAGCCCCTTCACATGGTATTATGTCCCATAGTGGCCCCTGCACTTTTATAATATTTCAATTTTCACCACTCACTAGCTATTATTATGCTGTGTGGTCTCTTCATACCCCAGAGTATAATATTTCAATTTTCACCACTCACTAGCTATTATTATGCTGTGTGGTCTCTTCATACCCCAGAGTATAATAAGTGGAGGGTCAAGAGAGGTGCCAAGCATAAAAAACAATGTTACTCACTTTCCATGTGCTCCTGAGCGGCTCTGTTCTCTTCTGAGCTTCTGCCTTAAGTCAGTAACCACTGATTGGGTCTCAGGGGTCACGTCGGTGTCATTCCGCGGCATCATTATGTGTAATGATGCCGGACGTGACACCTGAGACCCTGTCAGCGGTCTCTTACTTCAGGCAGAAGAACTTGCAGAGCACAGAGCCGCCTCGGAGCGCAGGGAAGGTGAGTAACATTGTTTTTTTATGTTTCATCACCTCTCCTGAGCCTCCGCTTATTATACTCTGAGGTCTGAAGGGACCTCACAGTATAATAATAGCAGTTTTGTTTCGGCTGTGTTTGGTCCGATCAAAACAGCTGGGCAAGAACTCGGGCTGCCCATGCCAGGGAAATAAGCCTCGCATGCCACTCTTGGCAGGCGTGGCGGAGGTTGCCAACCCCTGCCCTATGGAGTCTTGATATATAGAATTTTGGATAATTAGGTGTATATATAAGAAACAAAGTAGGACAAAATGCTCCCATATAATTCCCCCACTTATATTGGGGTTATATATTGGTAATGCGGTGCAGAAGTTGATGACAGTGCCCCCAATATAAATAATGGAGTACTGTATTTAAATTAAGGTTTTCTCTTGTTTCTTAGCAAGTGTAACACCTTATACAGGCACAGGAGTGTGAAGTATATAGGTAGGGGGAGACTACAGGTGACACAGTCTCCAACCCTATTTAATATTCTCCCCTATGCTTCACAACTCTCTGTTATATATACACAGAAAGAGAGACATCCACCATACCTAAACACTGAACATGTGCAGAGAAAGTGTCCCCTTAACATGTCCTAAAGTCGCATAAATTGGTGTTGGCCACAAAGACTACAAGCAGTGAGGAGCAAATTATGCCCATACAGTTGCATAGACGTGCTCTTAAAAGAGCGTTTTCCCTTCCTCACACAGCTAGTAGCAGCTTGTGCACATACTAATCTCTCCCTTCGGAATGATTCCCTTAAGGGAGCTCACTAAGAATGGGTAGATTTGCAGACCATATTCTAATTCAAATAAAGCTGCTATAGAGCCGACATACGCGTTTCCCCAGCGGTAATGCTGGTTTGTCAGGGGAAACAATAGTAAAGAAGGCAGTCTCTCAGTTAGGCAGCATAACGGCAGTGGCCCTCACCTCAACTTCTCCTCCAACACAGCACTCTCTCTTCCTTCAGGTTGCTAAGAGCAAATCTTCCATGTCTCAGGAATCTAGTGATGGTACACTGGGCACTGGCTCTGAAAAGAGCCCAACACTCTTCCCTCAGGGGTTGCAACGGTCTCTCAACACAGTTCTGCACTCCTTAGAGTTCCCAATTTAAATAACTCTGGGGTGTCCTATGCTAGCCCCAGCCAATGGTTGGCTGGTTAAACAAGTCCCCTGCACAGGAGAGGTGTAGCTTACCACACAACAGATAGCTCCAAAAAGGGGGAAACTGCAAAACTACAATTCTCAAAATATATACATACATCACATTTAAACTATACCAGCCTTATTGTTTAGTATGGGCTATACTAAACAGCAAGATTGGTATAGCATAAATGTGAGTGGCAACTACTGCATGTGTATTAAAGGCACAGTGCCAGTATTATTAAATCTCCACTGATTTCTAACTATTTCAGATGTTTTGCAGTTGCCTTCTATGAGCATTTGGTCAAATGATTGCATATTACCACATGAATCCATGTGTTTGCTCTTAGATCATGGAAAATCCTTCTCATTATTCAATTACATAGGAGTGCTCACCTTTGATGCGCTCATGACATTTTCAGAGAGTTTGATAGTTACGACCATTTTTTTTTCTTTTTGGCCTAAGTGACTGCAGATCGTTTAGCTCTTAATTACATAGGGAGGTCTGCATGACTGCGGATGGTAATTTGAATACACTCCTAGTGTCAGAGCTGAGTATGTGCGACTGAGCTTGTAAAAGGATTATGATGATTAATGTATGGTTCATAGATAAGTGGGCTAATGAACGCACCTAATTTGATCAAACACAATTAATTAAATGAACTTATGATATTAACCCATCTTGCGGTGCATGCATAATGTGTACTATCGATCTGCAGCAAAAGAGTGGACCTATCAGGTGGGTCACTGTCAATCCCAGGAAAAGGAGGTTCCATTAGCATTAGTTTGATGCAAACCATAATTGATGTGTCTATGTGCTTTAGTGATGTAACAAATGTACTCTTAATTGTCAAAAGAAGTTGAAATTGATTTTGCCTACATTAGGGTTTACATTTGAATTGATCTTTGGTATGCCACAAATTTATTACTGGTATAAAACAAAAGGGGTACACTGTTATTTATTGAATTAATGCATTGAGTAACAAGATAAATTTGTATACAATATACTGTATGTGTCCTTGTCAAAAATATATACCTAGAGATGTTAAGGGGTCCTATGTTAGAATGATTCAACAGCGGTAATAATTTAAAGGGAATCTGTCAGGGCAATTTTGGACACTAAACCACCCACACATCCATATGGACCTGGGGTTTAGTGTCCCAAATCACCCTGTTATAACGCAATCCATGGCCGCATTAAAAATAAAAAAGCTTTATACTCACCCTGCTGCTGTACTCCCAGCGCCTGTGGAGTTCTTCAATGAAGCCAGAGGCGTACTCCTTGGCTTCAGTGCGCATGTCCTGCAATTACGTAGTGAAGCCGGGGTGTCCATGTTTGGCTTCACTGAAGAACAGCGCAGGCCCCAGGAATCGTGCCTCATGAATAAGCCGGACCGATCTCACAAAACAGCGTCAATCAGACCCTTATCTAGGTAAGTATAAAGGTTTTTTATTTTTAATACACCTGCGGATTCCATTACAACAGGGCGATTTAGATCACTAAATCCCAGGTATATAAGGACCTGTGGGTGGTTTAGTGTCCCAGATTGACCTGACAAATTCCCTTTAAACAAAGAGATCAAAAGTTTGAAATGCAACACAGTCACAAATTTACAGGTGGTTGAAAAAGAATGGTGTGTAAAAATACCTGCATATATTTGTTTGCTATCCAGTACATCTGATACATTAGATAGCACTGTTACCGTGCAGCACTGGAGTCTTAGATTCAAGTCCAGCCAAGGACTACATCTGCATCTAGTTTTTATATTCATTTTATTTGCATGGGTTTCCTCCCATTCTCCAAATACAGTGGGGAAAAAAAGTATTTAGTCAGCCACCAATTGTGCAAGTTCTCCCACTTAAAAAGATGAGAGAGGCCTGTAATTGGCATCATAGGTAGACCTCAACTATGAGAGACAAAATGAGAAAACAAATACAGAAAATCACATTGTCTGATTTGTAAAGAATTTATTAGCAAATTATGGTGGAAAAAAAGTATTTGTTCAATAGCAAAAGTTCATCTCACTACTTTGTTATATATCCTTTGTTGGCAATGACAGAGGTCAAACGTTTTCTGTAAGTCTTCACAAGGTTGGCACACACTGTTGCTGGTATGTTGGGCCATTGCTCCATGCAGATCTCCTCTAGAGCAGTGATGTTTTGGGGCTGTCGCTAGGCAACATGGACTTTCAACTCCCTCCAAAGGTTTTCTATGGGGTTGAGATCTGGAGACTGGCTAGGCCACTCCAGGACCTTGAAATGCTTCTTACGAAGCCACTCCTTTGTTGCCCTGGCGGTGTTCTTGGGATCATTGTCATGCTGAAAGACCCATCCAAGTTTCTTCTTCAATGCCCTTGCTATTGGAAGGAGGTTTGCACTCAAAATCTCACGATATATGGCCCCATTCATTCTTTCATGTACATGGATCAGTCGTCCTGGTCCCTTTGCAGAGAAACAGCCCCAAAGCATAATGTTGCCACCCCCATGCTTCACAGTAGGTATGGTGTTCTTTAGATGCAACTCAGCATTCACTCTCCTCCAAACACGACGAGTTGTGTTTCTACCAAACAGTTCTACTTTGGTTTCATCCAAATGCTCTCTAGCAAACTTCAGACGAGCGCGGATATGTATTGGCTTAAGCAGGGGGACATGTCTGGCACTGCAGGATCTGAGTCCCTGGCGGCGTAGTGTGTTACTGACGGTAGCCTTTGTTACGTTAGTCCCAGCTTTCTGCAGGTCATTCACTAGGTCCCCCCGTGTGGTTCTGGTATTTTGCTCACCATTCTTGTGATCATTTTGACCCCATGGGTGAGATCTTGCGTGGAGCCCCTGATCGAGGGAGATTATCAGTGGTCTTGTATGTCTTCCATTTTCTAATTATTGCTCCCACAGTTGATTTCTTCACACCAAGCTGCTTGCCTATTGCAGATTCAGTCTTCCCAGCCTGGTGCAGGTTTACAATATTGTTTCTGGTGTCCTTCCACAGCTCTTTGGTCTTCACCATAGTGGAGTTTGGAGTGTGACTGTTTGAGGTTGTGGACAGGTATCTTTTATACTGATAACAATTTCAAACAGGAGCCATTACTACAGGTAATGAGTGGAGGACAGAGGAGCCTCTTAAAGAAGAAGTTACAGGTCTGTGAGAGCCAGAAATCTTGCTTGTTTGTAGGTGACCAAATACTTATTTTCCACCATAATTTGCAAATATATTCTTTAAAAATCAGACTATGTGATTTTCTAGATATTTTTTTCTCATTTTGTCTCTCATAGTTGATGTCTACCTATGATGTCAATTACAGGCCTCGCTCATCTTTTTAAGTGGGAGAACTTGCACAATTGGTGGCTGACTAAATACTTTTTTTCCCCACTGTAAGCAAAATAAATACATTCTAAAGGGGTCCTCCAGGGAGTCTTTTTTATTACCTTCCTCTGGGGTACCTGTGCTATGAGGGCTAGCTGTATATAGTAAAACAGTAAAAGGGGAGGAGGTAGAGTAACCCGGGTGCCAGGTGCTGGTTCCAATCATGTGATTGAGGAACGGAACAGGCCCAAAACCCTCAGGTACAGCATCTAAAAAACCCCAGAGGAAGTATATAAAAAAAAGCTCATTGGAGAATCCCTTTAACATTGGTGTTATTTTAAAGATTATTCTTTCCTGTAAAAAAAAAAATTATATTGTTTTGATTTCAATGGTGCTGTGTTCTCTTCCAGTCCTTGCGCCCTCCACAGCACGTTTGCGAGGTGTCAATAGGTTGCCATGGCAGCTGGAGGCTTGGCTGTGGCCTTCTGCACTGCTATGTACAGAAGCCTATTAGGTCCATGTGTATAGCAGATAGAAACACTCTGCACTTGGCAAGGATCCCAAAAGTGCACTTCACATACTAGTCAGCCCTGGTGAGATGATAATTGAAGACACACCTCTGGGTATCCATGAACTCAATGAACTCAATGGACTTTCCTTCACGTGACCTTGGACTGATTTTTATCCACTGGAAGTAAACAAAGAATGGTAGCAAGCAGAGATCTAGAAAACCCTTTAACTTGTGACACTCATGTCTTGATTCAGAAATCTTCTTATTAACCCCTTTACACTCTTGCTTGATCACTCATGCACATGAGTGTGGCTATAGGGAGTGCAGCAGTAGCAGTGGATACTGGGCCCTGGACCCCGAGGGGCCCCAAAGGTCCCTTTGCCACATAAACATACTAATATTATATATGCCACAACGTAGGTATAGGCCCCATTACAAATTTTGCATTGAGGCCTGGGAGCTATGCTTCTATTTATGCGTATCCACCTCTGTACTCTTTCATAACCGCCCATGCAAATGATTCTTATCCATGGTCTCACTCTGCACAGACAACCATTTACGTGCACAGTATAAACAATACACTTATTATTGCACTTGATCATCTACCCTTGCATCCTTAAACATTCATCCAAACTCTTAACCACAGAGACCCCTGTAGCACGTGTTTGTTTGGTAAGGTTTTCAATGTGTTACTTTCTTTTTGTGCAATAGGTTATGTTGGACATGTTTGGCCATCATTTAATAGCTTGTTAATTTGAGTTTCCATACTCCACTTGATGGTACTTTGCTGTACATGATATTATGCATTAAGCTTTAGTGACCAATAGTGTTCCCATATGAATTACTAAGATATATATGTGCCACATTTACCTCCACATAGGACTTCATTGTGTGGTTCTCCCTCTTTGTGTATCCCCCTTTTGTATGATGTGTATATATATTTCTATGTTTTTTTTATTATATGAAATAAATATGCATTACTTTTACTTGTCTATGGAACTTTGTATTCTAACACAACCAATAGACACGCCCCTTATTTTGCCACCTTCTGTGTCCGTGGAAGTGATCCATGGTGTTTGAGGAGTTCCACATAATGAGAATGGGAGAGTATACTCTGGGAATAGATACTCACCGGCACTTCCATTACAGGTAGGTATTATTTCATAGGGGCAGGGCACTTATATATGACTGGAATACAGGCGCCAGGGGCCGTCACCTTGTACAGCAGCACACAGCTGCACTTGCCAGCATTATTCACAGAGGCATCTTTGATGTCTCTTAGCTATGTCCCCAATAGTTAGTACCCCTTTAACTTAAAGGGAGGTGGTCCTTTGAATAGCCTTGTTTTTCTATCACTAAAGCTATTTTGTACAGTCAGTAGTCTGGCCTAAGATGAGCTTCTGTTTCCTTGATGAATCTATAAAGAAATAAGTATTGGGATAGGGTAGAATAGAGCTTTACCATTAACAGGGCAAGTTTTGGAGTTTTGTAATCTTTTTTTTAGGGTGAGAGGGATGGCTGGCCATGGCCTTATAGGGGACCAGTGACTCCCCTCATTCACTGGAGGTTGAGTACCCCGTGACCTCTCGCTAATATATCACTCCAAGTGCACCAGGTTTGAAGGGGAGAAGACACACTTGTCTATACAACATTGGTGGAAAGATAGTTCCAGTAACACTGTTATGTTCCACCTGGCAGTGATAGAGGCCTTCTCTAACAAGGAGCACTTTGGTTAATATGATCATGATGGTACAGTCTGACTTTAATAATCTAGATTAAAGATCATACTTTAGCCTATTTTTTGCTCTTTGACTAATTTAAAGGATTCATTTACATTAAGGGAAACACTTGTTCATTTGTATGAAGTGGCTCCCCATGCATTTGCCTTTTTGCTCCTGTGCTATGACTTGCTATAGATTATCTTTCTCCATGCTGTGCTAAGGTTTGAAAGCTCTTCTGCATTCAAACTCTGGGTGAAATATCCTATGGGAAGTCTGCCGGACTTGACGGTATCTCGGTGGAGATATATACTATATATACAATACTCTGACCTCACTTACTGGACATGTACAGGGAGGCACTTTATTTGGGCAAGCTTCCCTCATCCCTATATGAATCCACAATTATAGTGCTATAAAAGCCTGATAATTACAAACTTCTGACCAAGATTCTGGCCAAGACTTAACCTGGTCATAACTTCCATGATACATGAGAACCAATCCGGCTTTATACCTGGAAAATCTAAGGCCGATAATAATAGACAGATGGAAGCTGTTATAGAGGTGGGGGTGAGTAGCCAACGGAAGTGGGCCTTTGCTTTCTTATATGCAGCCAAGGCCTTTGACTCCAAGGAGTGTAGGCACCTGTATGCAGTGTTGGAACAATTTGGGTTTGTTCTCTGATTTATGAAGTCGGTCTCCATATTATACAATGCTCAGCAGGCAAATGCCCTGGTAAATGGTATGGGATCTTCTTTCTTTTAGATGGGTAGGGGAATTCATCAAGGGTGCCCCCAATCTCCCCTTCTTTTAGCACTGGCCAAAGAGCCTCTGGCTCTCTGGCAGGATGATGGGTTTTTAAGGGGCTGGAATGGGGGACAGAGTGGACAGAATAAGTCTCTACGCCGATGATCTAATTTTTTTATGAATAGGGTGGAGGATACTCTACCTAGGGTTATAGATCACTTTGCACATTTCTCTGGACTCCATATCAACTGGTCCAAGTCAGCTTTGATGCCTCTATGAGAAGCTCAATGGCCAATTACACATTACAATCTCCCAGTAGTGACAACCTTTAAAGAAGCACTCCAGGCAAAACACTTTTTTCCATCCCTGCACCCCTCCTCTGATTGCCACTCTTCAGGTTTCTTTCATGTATACTGTCCTCATATCCCTACTATCCAGTTCCTCCTCACTGCTGATCAGACACCATTTTAACTTTCATATTTCCCTTTCTCTGTGCCGTGCTATGAATCCCACAATGCCTCAGCACAGCATCACATGGGCAGCTAGAGGAATGTAGCATCACTGCTGCAGGGGATCAGTGCAAGTATTCTTTTCTCTACATATTCCCTCAAAAATATACAGTCAGGGAGGCTGCACTGTGATCTGCTCCATTAAAGGTATGTGACATGAGCTGTCTTATATCGGCCGCAGTTAGGGATAGCAGATTTTGTCTCCCCATGGACAGCCTGTGTGGTACAATCAATGTACTTTGAATCATACAGAAAGGTCTTATGCCTGAGATGGTGACATCCTTGAGATAACAGAAAGGTATGTTATTCTAAGGGGGTCAACCTGAGATCACATGACCCAAATGGGGAGAAGAAGAATTTTCAGATGTAAAGAAATAATTAACCCCTTCCCGACATTCGCTGTTGGACTGGGATGTCTAGGCCCCACCAGTGGAATTGTTTCTAGAGGCCCACTGCCAGGATCCCTGTAGATCAGCTGTACCGACACAGTGCTGCTACAGGTAATAACAATGCCATGCTGCTCACCACCATACGATGTACACCACTGCACTACCTAAACCCACTTCTACACTATGATTGGTAAGCGAGCATGGTCCATACAACTATAGTACCCACAACTGCAGGTATCAAGAATATGGTGAGTGACCAGCGCCCAACATGGAAACAAACACCGGGAGCTGTGTGTTTTGGTAAACATCTGATCTGCGGGGTCCTGACAGTCTAAGAGATCTAAGAGATTAGTGGGGGTCCAACACCCAGGGCCCCTGCTGATCAATTGTTTGAAGGGACCGTGGTGCTTTTCCAAGCACCCTCATCACTTTGCTATTTACATTGCACAGATCTGTTTTATAATCACCATGCAATGTACTTACAGGCTGTGATAATATCACATGTCTGCTATAAAATAGTTGGGGTGTGATGAAAATAATGAAGAGGTCCCACACAATATAATATGCTTCACCCTAGCCCTCACACAGGATAATATGCTCCACAGAGGCCCCCCACACAGTATAATGCTCCACAGTGGCCCACACACAGTATAATTCTCCACAGTGGCTCCACACACAGTGCAATATGTTCGACAGTAGCCCCCACACAGTATAATATACTCCACAGTGGTGCCCACACAGTAAAATATGCTGCACAGTGGCTCCCACACAGTATAATATGCTTCACAGTCACCCCCCACAGTATAATGTGCTTCACAGTGGCCCCCACACAGTATAATGTGCTTCACAGTGGCCCCCCCCAAGCAGAATATGCTCCACAGAGGCCCCACACAGTATAATATGCTCCCACAAGTGGCCCCAAACAGTATAAAATGCTCCCAAGAGTCCCCGTTAAGCTGCTTCAGGCAAACCCCACAAAATTCAACAAATATTCATGAGGTTCGTCACTCCAATTAGTTTTGGTGCTATTATTATACACTGGGATCATCTCAGACCCCAGTGTATAATAATCAGAGGCCCAGGGGAAGTTATGGAAAATAACAAACATTTATACTCACCTTACCTCACCTCTCCTGGGCATCCTCTCTTTATCCGGCTGTCTTCATCATCCTCTCCAATCCTCTTCTGCAGGGAGACTGAGGCTACATGCCCCAGACGTCTCTGCTGTGGCCTGTGATTGGGCCTCAGTGGTCACGTGGGACGCACTGATGTCATTACGGTGGCTCACCCCACGTGACTGCTGGGGCCTAATTACAGGCCCCAGCAGTGTCGTCTGGGGCTCGTGACCTAAGTCACATACTGGAAGAGCCCTGAAGAAGATTCTGGGACCTGTCAGGTCCCAGGAGAGGTGAGTATAACTATTTGTTAGATTTAATCACCTCCCCTGGGCCTCCGATTATTATACACTGAGGTCTGAGGCAACCCCAGTGTATATTAATAGCACTAATGGAAAGTGGCCGACATAATGCCGGCCCCTTTCCCCTTTCCAAGCTTTCCCCAATCGCTATCATGGTGCTGTAGGGCCACGGTCATCGGCTTTGGACTCCATAGCACTCTGGTCACAGTCACAGGGGGGTCACCCATTACCAGACCTCCACTGCCTATTAAAAAAACAGTGGGGTCCGGTAGGGCCCACTAAAGGCACGGGGCCCACTAGGGGATTTACCAGGCTCCCAGTGAGCCAGTCCGACCCTGTCTCCCGTAATAGTCCAGCGGGTGTCAGGTCTTTAAAGATAGCGGCCACTCTGCTGCAACGCGGCCATAGCTACAATGTCTCCACTGTATTCTTTGGGGAAAAAAATCAAAAGTGACAAACTGCCATTTTTTCACCTTTCGCCTCTGATAAAAATTTGAATGAAAAGTGATCAAAGCAATAGACATTCCCCAAAATGGCATAACTAAAAATTAGTTCACCTGGCCCCACAGAATAAAGACGCCCTATACATCCCTGTACATGGAAATATTAAAAAGCATAAATATATATGGTGGAACATTCTAGTGGGCCTGTCATTAGGGCTTTCTTTTGGGGGGGGTCACATATGGTCAGATTTATGCGGCCCTCTCCACCCTTCAGCATCCCAAGTCAAGTCCCGGGGGGTGGGTAGCTTACTCTGCCAGGTATCCCTGACTCTTCATACGCAATAGGAGTAGCTCTTACCTAAGGCACTGGGGCTGACAGTTTTGTGGCTGGTATTGGAGATCCCTTCCCAGATTACTGCAAATGCATACTGAATCACCAGGTGTGGAGGGTGGCCAAAGATGTACAGGGATTTGGGCATCTGTCTGAGGATGACTGGTCTGATGATTTGAAGTACCATGTGTACATATCTCTCTTTGCGAATAATAGACTTCCAGGCTATTAAAAATGGGCCAGTTGCCGCATACAGAGTGCCATAGAAGCAGGACCCTGGGAGCTAATTTTATTCATCTGCTGAGGGAGGGTACCCCATGGTGAGGTCCTTTTGGGGTGAGGTGATTGGGGTGAGTGTCAGAAGGTCCCTGACACTCCAGACGTGTGTATGCTGGACTTGTTCCAGTTGGAGTTATGGCCTCCTCACATCAGGATTTTACTTCAGGAAACTCTGTTTCTGGCAAGAAAGGCTGTTGCCATGCATTGGATGGCGGATCGCCCGTCTTCGCTATCAAAATGGAGATTTTTTTTGTTAATAAAACTATACCCTATGAAAAGTATATATATATATATATATATATATATATATATATATACTGTATATATAAATTTGACAAAGTGGGGGGCTTGTTGTGCACTGCACACAAGACACTGTCGACAGCTACCTCATATCAATCATCCTTGAGTCAAGACCTTAAAGGGGTTGTCTGGGATAATACAATATTTTTTACATAAGTCCCCCTTGCCACCCCCTGCAACTTTGTAATATATCCTTTTTTTAAAAATATTGTATACTTTGTCAGTAATATATGTAGGTCATGTTATCTACATATATTACATTTTTTACCTTTCCGCTGATGTAACGGGTTCTCGGTGTAATCCATATCCTGACCCGTTACATCAGTGTAAAGGCCTAGTTCCCCCAGCTCCATTCTACTTAACATTTCCTCTGGACCCGGGCCAACGTGTCATGCTCTAAAGGCCACCTCCTGTTCTTTCTGTGTGTCGCCCCCCGCCCCATGCACACACAATAGTGCCGACATGCGCAGTGTCTTCCCTTCCTTCTGGTCCGGAGTGGAGCCGTGACGTCACTTCCAGAAGTGACGTCACACACCACCTTCAATACATCTGCCGACATCGTGAAATGTCGGCATGCAAAGGATGCTGGCATTCTCTGGAAGGAAGGGGGAGGGAGAGTGTATGAGAGAGGGAGGGGGAGTGTGTAAGAGAGGGAGGGGGTGAGTGAGAGAGGGAGGTGGAGTGATTTATCATGGAACTTGTAGGAAACACACCAGAAGCTGCCAGGAGCTCACAGAGAACCACAGAAATCACTCAAAACACTGCTAAAGGGGGGCGTGGCCTGGCTATGGAGGAGTGAGGCTGTGTTTCCCTCAGCTCCTTCTCTGGCTTACCTGGACCGACTCTGATCCTGCTGACCGGATCACTTTCTGCCCCCGGAATCATGGGCAAGTCCCGGCGGTGCTCCTCCAGATCCTCCTCTACCCCTCCTGGGGCCTCCATGGAGTCCACCATGGACAAATACCTGCGGGGCTCGGCCGCTCCCGGCCTACAACAGGTGCCCTCTAAGATGGCGCCCGATGTCGTCGCCTCATCAAGCGGCACCTCTGCAAGTTCCCAGCCGGCGGCCGCAGCAGCGCCAGATGTAGAGGCGCCTCGGCCCCTACCAACAACTGGGGCCTGCTCCATCAGCCCCCCGGAGCCTTGGATCTTGCGGGAGCTCTGAGCTGCGCTCAGCTCCCGCTTCCCCTCTGTCAATCACCACGGGGCAGGACTGGCCGTCGCTACCGCCGTCCCCCGCATCCTCCGGACACCAGCGCTCCACTGCCACCAGTGTACCGCTGCAGCGCTCTCTCCTGGATCCAGCAAGAGGTAGGGAGACACCTATTCTGCCCTGGTCTGTGGCCTTCTCCACTCCCACCACAGCACTGAAGTCTGTGCTGCAGGCCCCTCTGTTTACCACTCCTGGCACTGGGCCTCAGCTGGCTACATCATCATTGGGCGCCCCTGTCACCCGCAGCCCCTGTCCGGTTTCCACTACGGCCCCTCCGAGCCAGTTATCGGCCTCAGCAGCCCCATACCTGCCTCATGTTCCTCTGTTAACAACTCCTGTCACAGCCCCCGCCTCTGCTGGTCAGAGTGCGGGAGACCTCTCTGGGACTATTGCAACCTGTGCTCTTTCCTTCTCTAGTGCTTCCTCCGACACCCTGGCTGAACTGCGTCAACTGAGCGCCCATCTATGTGCCTTCCCTACAAAGTCTGACATGGAGGAATATGTGGCACGCCTGGAGCAGTCATACAAAACAGAACTGTCAGCCGTCCGTGCCACGGTACAATCACTGGAGGGAAGAGTGGATACCTTGGAGGCCTCCGCCGCTTCGATTTCCACCCAGTTATCTACCCATGACTCCATATTGCTGTCACATACTCACCAATTACACCATCTGACAGATCTCATGGACGACCTCGAGAACAGGAACAGACGGAATAACATCAGGGTACGGGGCCTCCCTGAAGTCATTGAACCCCAGCAATTGGACGCCACTATACGTGGTATCTTTAACTCCCTCCTGGGGGTCCCTCCTGACTCTCCACTCGAGTTGGACCGGGCGCACCGCTCTTTGGGCCCACGCCCCCTGGACTCTGCTAACCCTAGAGACGTCATCTGCCGGGTGCACAGATACCAGCCCAAGGAGGCCATTATGCGGAAGGCCAGGGACTCCCGTCAAGTTGTTTTCCAGGACGCTCCCATCAGCTTGCTCCCGGACCTGTCCAGACTCACTCTTGCTAGACGGCGTGCCTTGAAGCCTCTTCTGGACCTCCTGATCCATCACCAGATCCCATACTCCTGGGGATTCCCCTTCATCCTGCAGGTCTGGCGGGATGGTCGCATCATCTTCCTGTCTCGTCCAGACGATGTTCCTGCCTTCACAGCTTCTCTTGGTCTTCCTACGGTACAGATCTTGGATTGGCCACTGCTACCTGGCTCCTCAGAACCAGTTCAACCAGCACAGTCTCAGCGCCGTCCCAGACGCCGCCGACGCGTCCAAGCTTCCACACCTACAGCACTGACACGGGGCCATCAAGCCCTTCCAACTTGAACACTGAACTGTTCCTTTCGCATGCCAGTGAGAAAGCCTCTCCGCAACCCCTAGGGGTTCTCGTCCGCCCCCTTGAGGGGCAGTGAGTACTGTTATTATTTCTCCTTCCTTCTTCTTTCCCCTCTTTTCTTCTTTTTCTTCATTTTTGCTTATGCATATCGTTTTTCCCGGTCAGCTTATTTTGTTATTGCAGTTATCTTTACAGTGGCGTGGCCCGGGGGTCCGGGGGGGGGGGAGCAGCTCCTTTTTGGAAAGCTTGTTCCCCATCGGGGTCTCCGTGCTACTGTGTAGCACGCGTTTTGGCATTGTTTGCCTTTTCCCCACCTGGTTTGGTGGTGGTTCACCCCACCACCTTACTGTTTAGTCAGTTAAGACTTTGTTTCATAGTTGTGTTAATTAGTGATAGTTTGCATTAGCTTTTCCCTTACCTAAGTGTGTCTCCCCTCCCCCTCCCTGTCTAGCTATGTCTACCCTGAATATTTGCACACTGAATGTACGAGGACTTAACGTCCCACAAAAACGCGGCCAGATTTTGTACCAACTTCACAAGAAGCATTCTCACATCCTTATTCTACAGGAGACTCACTTCAAGGAAGGCCACGTACCGGATATCCGCAACTGCCATTTCCCCGTTTGGTTCCACAGCGCCAACCCGGCCGCCAAGTCCAAGGGAGTATCTATTGCTCTGCATAGGTCTCTGCATCACGAGGTAATGGACACCCTGATTGACCCTGAGGGTAGATTTGTTTTTCTTAAACTGCGCATCGCGGGTACGGTTCTCACCATAGCGGGTTGCTACCTCCCTAATCAGGGACAATTGCGGTATTGTAGGGACCTGGTCGGCAAACTTTCTTATTTCGGCGAGGGGGTCATGATTCTCGTGGGCGACTTTAACTTTGTATTGGATCCTTTGATTGACTCTACCCCACCCTGCCCTCCCCATTCTCAGTCCCACCTGCGTAGCCTTAAGACTGCCCTCCATAACTCCCAGTTGGTCGACGTGTGGCGCATCCTGCATCCTAATGAGCGAGACTATACGTATCACTCCCCTGCACACAACTCCTATAGCCGCATTGACTTTTTCTTGATCAGCCATCATGCCCTCTCTTGGGCCGCCACAGGACAGATTGGTTCCGCCCTTTGGTCGGACCATTCGCCCGTATTTTTGTCAATGGAGATTCCGGGACTCGCACGCCGTCCTTTTACCTGGCGTTTAAACGATAGCCTTTTAAAAGATACCACATGCCGGGAGGACGTCGGCGTTGCGATCAGGAACTTTGGCCTTGATCATGCCCGGGACTCTACATCACCCCCTCTTCAATGGGGTGCACAAACATGCTGCACAAACGGTCTTGCTCTTAGGCAGACTTCACGGAGCTCCTCAATGCTAGAGAGGAGGTCCGAACCCACCTGGACGAAATGTCCATGCTTTTCCGTGACCATGTTCGGAAACATTATTATGAGTTTGCGGATAAGTGCAGTCGTCCCCTCGCGCATCGCCTACACCCTCGCAATACCTCCACGTACATTCCTTGGATTAATAAAGGCACTGGGAGATCGGTCCATAACCCAGCAGACATAGCAGAGGCATTCCGCTCCTTTTACCACGACCTCCATAATATTCGGGGACAATATGCTGATCTTGCCCCGGACTCTCTTTATGAGAAAATCAGGGAATACATTGATGAGACCTCTCTCCCCACCATTGCTCCCTCAGATAGAGCGCTTCTTGAGGACCCTTTTTCCGAAGAGGAGCTCTCCCTTGTCATTCAATCTTCCCCCTCGGGCAAATCCCCGGGCCCTGATGGGTTTACCTCCAGATTTTACAAGTCCTTCCGAGACCTCCTCTCTCCAATAATGGCCCGTGTCTTTAACAGTGTTGACGACACCACTCCGTTTGCCTCCCAATCCCTATCAGCCCTTATCACAGTCCTCCCCAAACCTGGGAAAGATCCATCCAGTTGTGCCAGCTATCGCCCGATTTCCCTGCTCAACATTGACATTAAACTATTTGCCAAATTGCTGGCTAACCGACTGTTCCCTTTGATGCCGGGCCTGGTTCACACTGACCAGGTTGGCTTTATCTCAGGCCGCGAGGCCAGGGACAATATTTGCAAGACGCTCCTGGCGATCTCCGCGGCACGCGTTACTGATACCCCCATGTGCTTGCTCTCTGTAGACGCTGAAAAAGCATTCGACCGTGTACATTGGGGCTTCCTGCGGGCCACACTCCAGCAAATTGGAGTTGGCTCAGGGTACTTGAGTAAGGTGCTTTCTCTCTATGGCGATGCGTCGGCACGGGTGCGGGTTAACGGGCTTCTCTCCAACTCCTTTCCGGTCCGAAATGGCACGCGACAGGGTTGCCCCGTCTCCTCTTTTATATGCACTGGTCATGGAACATCTAGCGACTGCCTTACGGAACTGTCCTAGTGTCCATGGCGTGCAGCTGGGCAACCGCCAGGTCAAAACGGCTTTATACGCCGACGACCTCCTCTTATACATCTCTCAGCCACGTGTTTCCTTTCCGTCCATCCTGCGTGAGTTCCGTCGCTTTGGCCACCTGAGTAATTTCAAGGTAAATCTCTCTAAGAGTGAGGCCCTCAATATCACCTTGCCCCCAGCAGAAGCAGCCCTCCTTGCGAACAAATTCCCCTTCAAATGGCACTGCACTTCCATTAAATATCTCGGGATCCTCATCCCTTCAGACCTCTCCCTTCTCTACCGCCTTAATTACTTACCGTTCCTTGAATCCCTTTCGACGGATTTGCGGAAATATGGTTCCCTCATGCTCTCATGGTTTGGTCGCATCAACGCGCTAAAAATGGATGTCATGCCCCGGTTATTATATGTGTTTCAAGCTCTGCCCATTCCAATACCACGCTCCTTCTTTGCTCGCGCCCAGACTTTTTTTGGGAGATTTGTGTGGGGAGCGTCACGAAGCAGGTTATGCTTCCGGACATTGACGCGCTGTAGACATCGCGGTGGTGCGGGCCTGCCCGACCCTAGAATATACTATCGCGCGACAGTACTGTTGCGCCTTTTTGACTGGCGCTATCGCGGGGCGGACAAGCAGTGGGTCTCTATAGAGGCCGACTTACTGTCAGCTCATCTCCCCTCCCTGCCCTGGGTTCCGTCTCACTTTCGCCCCAGTGTTATCAGACACTCCATTTTATCCTTTCATTTCCTTAAGACCTGGGATTCCATAAGCGCGGGTGGTCGCATAGCCAGGGTCCCGGGTCCTCTCAGCCCTCTGTTCCGAAATCTTATCTTTACTGCATTCTCCTCCAAGACGCTACACCTGGGCCCCCTTCCTACATTGGCCCCTGGGAGTCTGACCTCGGTATTTGCCTTTCTACTGCCGACTGGGATAAATCCTACCTGTACACACACAAACTCCCGCTGTCCTGTGGCACGCAGGAAAAGAATTACAAAATACTGACCCGCTGGTACCGCTGTCCTGACCTCTTACATAGGATCTACCCTGGCGTCTCTGACCAGTGTTGGTGCTGTGGTTTCGAAAAAAGCACCTTATATCATATTTGGTGGGAATGCGCGGCCCTTAAACCCTTCTGGGATGCCGTCTTTGAGCTTTATGCTAAAGTGAGTGGCAGATCTGTCACGCCTTCACCCCAGCTCGCACTTCTCTCCATTATACCGGGGAGGGTTTCTGCCGTTAAAAAAGACCTTTTGCGACATTTCCTCACCGCTGCCAGAACAGTTATCTCCAGGCATTGGCGTAGCACTGCTGTGCCTACCCTGGTGGAGTTTCTTCAGGAGCTTCTTCTTATCAGGAGAATGGAGGCCCTGGTGGCTGAGGACTCGCCCAACCCCTACAAATTTGAGTCCCTCTGGCGGCCGTGGGTGGTGTTTCAGGAGTCCTCTGAGTTTTTTTTTTTTTTTTCTTGATTTGGGGTTGCTTTGTTGTTCTGTTGGTGCAGTGTCTGGTTGCTCTCCATTACTAAATTCCCCCTACTGTTCCTTCTCCTACCCCCTCCCACCTGTGTCCCTCCCCTGTCCTTGTCGTGTCCTTGGTCTCACAAGTCTCGTACACCTGTGTACTCCTTTTGGTCCCCCCTCCTCTTGTTGTTTGTCTTAATTTACTGTTACGTGGGTGGCCCTGTGGTAGCTCTCTACAGTTGACTTTTTAGTTTTTTCAGCTATCACCCACCTAAAGTTATAGTCATTTTAGTTGCCATTGTGTTATTTATTTCTGATTCTGTTGTGGCGGGCTTCGTTGGCCTTTTTACCCAAACTTTTACTACTGTGCTTTCTCCATAAATAAGGTGGCCTGCGTGCCCCCCCTGTTATTGTTTTAACTGATATTGATGCCATAGCATTGTACCCCCCATCCCTTCCCTTCTTTCTGTTCTTATTGCAAAATTTTAATAAATTTGATTAAACATAAAACACTGCTAAAGGTATTTGGCTGCACTTATTAACCTATTAATAGCACTAACTGACCTGTTTTGAAAAATGATTTTTTTTTTTTTGCCCGGAAAACCCCTTTAATCTCTTTGTTTAACCCTTGTGCTGCGAATGCCATGCATACTGCTTGATGGTTTAATTTACTTTGTGCAGTTGTTCTTTGACTTGAATACCTGGCATGTATAATATTTTGGTGAACTGATGTTTGAGGAATTTCCTATGTCCTGTACTTTGCAAACTTACCGTTTAATAAAACGAGTTTGAAAAAAAAGTTCAAAAGTTCACAAGCAAAATCACAGCAAGAGAGGAGTCTCTGGAGGCCTATCTATCTAATACTACAGTAATAATAATAATACATTTAGTTACAGTGCTGGCCAAAAGTATTGGCACCCCTGCAATTCTGTCAGATAATACTCAATTTCTTCCAGAAAATGATTGCAATCACAAATGCTTTGGTAATAATATCTTCATTTAATTTGTCTTCAATGGAAAACCACAAAAAGAATTGTCAAAAAGCCAAATTGGATATAATTCCACACCAAACATAAAAAAGGGGGTGGACAAAAGTATTGGCACCCTTTGAAAAATCATGTAATGCTTCTCTAATTTGTGTAATTAACATCACCTGTTACTTACCTGTGGCACATAACAGGTGGTGGCAATAACTAAATCACACTTTCAGCCAGTTGAAATGGATTAAAGTTGACTCAACCTCTGTCCTGTGTCCTTGTGTGTACCACATTGAGCATGGAGAAAAGAAAGAAGACCAAAGAACTGTCTGAGGACTTGAGAAGCAAAATTGTGAGGAAGCATGAGCAATCTCAAGGCTACAAGTCCATCTACAAAGACCTGAATGTTCCTGTGTCTACCGTGCGCAGTGTCATCAAGAAGTTTAAAACCCATGGCACTGTGGCTAACCTCCCTAGATGTGGACGGAAAAGAAAAATTGACGAGAGATTTCAACGAAAGATTGTGCGGATGGTGGCTAAAGAACCTCGACTAACATCCAAACAAGTTCTAGCTACCCTGCAGTCCGAGGGTACAACAGTGTCAACCCGTACTATCCGTCGGTGTCTGAATGAAAAGGGACTCTATGGTAGGATACCCAGGAAGACCCCACTTCTGACCCAGAGACATAAACAAGCCAGGCTGGAGTTTGCCAAAACTTACCTGAGAAAGCCAAAAACTTTTTGGAAGAATGTTCTCTGGTCAGATGAGACAAAAGTAGAGCTTTTTGGGAAAAGGCATCAATATAGAGTTTACAGGAAAAAAAAAGAGGCCTTCAAAGAAAAGAACACGGTCCCTACAGTCAAACATGGCGGAGGTTCCCTGATGTTTTGGGGTTGCTTTGCTGCCTCTGGCACTGGACTGCTTGACCGTGTGCATGGCATTATGAAGTCTGAAGACTACCAACAAATTTTGCAGCATAATGTAGGGCCCAGTGTGAGAAAGCTGGGTCTCCCTCAGAGGTCATCGGTCTTCCAGAAGGACAATGACCCAAAACACACTTCAAAAAGCACTAGAAAATGGTTTGAGAGAAAGCACTGGAGACTTCTAAAGTGGCCAGCAATGAGTCCAGACCTGAATCCCATAGAACACCTGTGGAGAGATCTCAAAATGGCAGTTTGGAGAAGGCACCCTTCCAATCTCAGGGACCTGGAGAAATTTGCCAAAGAAGAATGGTCTAAAATTCCAGCAGAGCATTGTAAGAAACTCATTGATGGTTACCGGAAGCGGTTGTTTGCAGTTATTTTGTCTAAAGGTTGTGCTACCAAGTATTAGGCTGAGGGTGCCAATACTTTTGTCCTGCCCATTTTTGGAGTTTTGTGTAAAATGATCAGTGATTTGACTTTTTTTTCATTCTCTTTTGTGTTTTTTCATTGCAAGCAAAATAAATGAAGATATTATTACCAAAGCATTTGTGATTGCAATCATTTTCTGGAAGAAATTGAGTATTATCTGACAGAATTGCAGGGGTGCCAATACTTTTGGCCAGCACTGTATATAGCACCAACATATTCCGCAGCACTTTACAAACTAAGTTAATGAATTGCCAGTTTCATCATCATTTGCCGCTGGGTGCCATAGAAACCCAGTCCTGCTGGGAGAAAGAGTTGCCATGAGAGGGACCAAAGGCAGTCAACTGATATCTTGAGACCAGAGCCAGGTATGTAATAGCTGTTTTGCAAAACCATTGATACACATTACTACACAAATATTAGACGTGCATCTCATCCCCTCCATCTGATTGTCCCTGTGAGCTGCTGTAGATGATCTCCCCCCTACACAGTGTTGTGTTACCTGGCTTTCAGCTGTTGTAGATGATCCCCCCTACTCTGTATTGTGAGCTTTAAGAGCTGTCTGTGAGCTGTGAGCTACTGTAGACAGTTTTCCCCGTACACGCTGCTGTAAACTGACTGTGAGTTGGCTATGCAATGAACATGCAGAGTTGATATGGTTTTAATCTGCTTCATTGTATTAATAGACCTCTAGCCTTTATACTCTGGACTTTATACAAATTATCACAGTATTATCACAGTATCACAACAACCTAAAAAAAGATGCAATTCAATTCCCACACTGGGTGACTGTACATACATCTAGGATAGTTAGCATATCACTTTGTGACAACAAATCACAAAAGCATGTTGTTTTAAGAAAATGTGTTTAACCCCTTCCTGCTAAGCACCATGCTATTATGTCAGGCTTAGCATATAGTTAACTGTCAGCACTCTGATAGCTCAGTGCTGTGATGTACAGTAGCAAGCACAGAAGCAGTGCCTGTTACATTTCTGCCACGTTTGGATTTTGCTTTCCCTGTCAGAGTTCTAGATAATTCTGATTACCCAGTACTTACATGATATGTTCAATAGTGATCCCAGCATGTAAGTGGTTAGGGGAACCCTCTGTCTTGTCCCTTCAGCCCCCTTCAACCCAAGTAAATCACAAAGTAGTGAAGGGTTGCCATCAGTGCCATAACAATGGCAGTCACAGGGGGTACGACTGCGACCAGGCTCGGGGTAGGTGACTAAAAATAAGAAATACTTATACTCACATCTCTTGGGCTTCTAACATCCTTTCCGGGATTCTTCTGGCCTGTGACCACTGAGACCCAATCACTGGCTCTAGCAGTGATGTCTGAGGTGTGTCACCTCAGTCACATGTAGAAGAGGACCAAAGAAGATGCTGAAGAGAGCCAGATGGAGTGAGGATGCCCAGGAAAGGTGAGTATAAGTGTTTGTTATTATATTCTGGGATCAGTGGCCCTCACACAGTATAATATACACCACTGTGGAGCATATTATACTATGTTCGGGTCACTGTAGAGTACATTATACTTTGTTGGGGCCATTGTGGAGCACATTATACTTTGTGGGGCCCACTGTGGAGTACATTATATTGTGTTTGGGCCACCATGGAGCACATTATACTGTGTGAGGACCACTGTGGAACACATTATACTGTGTGGGGTCACCATGGAGCATATTATACGGTGTTGGGGTCACTGTAAAACATGTTATACTGTGTGGGGGCCACTGTGGAGCATATTATACTGTGTGGGTGCCACTGTGGAACATACTATACTGTGTGGGGGTCACCATGGAGCATATTATACGGTGTTGTGGTCACTGTAAAACATATTATACTGTGTGGGGGCACCATGGAGCATACTATACTGTGTGGGTGCCACTGTGGAACATATTATACTGTGGGGCCCCTTCACTGTTTGCAGCCGTGCAATATTATTACAGGCTGTAATAACATTGCATGGGGATTATAAAACAGATACTTTGCAATGTAAATAGTGAAGGAGTCACGGCGCTCACAAAAGCAGCATAGTATCTTCAAAGAGTTCCAGGATATTGGACCCCCACTGATCTCATAGATCTTTCAGACTGTTAGGACCCTGCAGATCAGCTGTTTCCTACAGCATGCAGCTCCCAGTATTGTTTACATATCGGGCACTGCACTGCTCACTCTCCGTATTCTTGATAACTGTAGTTGTGATTACTAAAGCTGTATCCCTTTCAAGTATCTGAGATACCGCTGCAGTACCCATAACCGTCACTATCAATAATTCGCTGTAGAGAGGGGTTAGGGGGCCCCGGACAAAAGTTTGCACTGGGGCCCACAAGACTTTAGTTACGCTATTGATTGCTATGGCATCTCAGAAGCTTAACATATACCTTCAAGCTGTTATTTAGGGATGTCTGTTAGGTCCTGACAGAAACAGGCACTCTTAGGCATCTAGTTAAATGGGTTGCAATACTGAGGTATCATCATCTTATAAAATAGGAATGCCCTTCAATTACTTAGACACAGGGACTATGTATGCCAGTGCAGCCTGATGGTCTACTCATTATGCTGTTTATAGAAAGGTTAGATTGTTTATTGTACCATTTAAAAAAAAAATGATTACAATTTAATGCACAATAAATTAAACAGAAAACAATGTCCAATGAAGAGGGTGGAAAAATGTCTGGAACAGTGCTAACTTCTCCCGCAATGCCATACATTTAGAGCTTGGGTGGAAAATACTTTCCACAGCATGTTATAAATGTATTTTGTGGAGTTAGTGTGGGCACAGAAGCTTGCTCTTCATCATTAAAGGCGAGTGTTATCAATGGATGTTTAACCCCTATGCCATGATTAATAGCAACTAGCTATCTAAGTGCTTTGACATTGGAAAATAGTGATGAGTTACCATAGCACCCTGGGACCTAACAAAGGGCTCCATGCTTGATATAGCTATATACCTATTAGGCCCTTAACCATTCAAGGCTGTAACTCTTTAAGGCTCCGCAACTTTTTTCATCTCTGTCTTCTAAAAGTCTATTTTTTTTTCCTGTCAACATAGCCATATGAGGGCTAAGTCTTTGTGCAATGAGTTGTACTTTTATATTGCACCATTTTGGGATACATATGATGTTTTGATAAGCTTTTTTAAATATTTTTGGGGGTCCACGTCAAAAAAGTACAATTATGTCATTATTTTATTTTGTGCGCTTTTTTATGGCATTCACTCTGTATTATAAATAACATGGCAACTTTTCCCAGGGTGTCATTGTGATTACGGCAATGCTATATTTATTTATCAGTTTTATTATGTTTTGTTACTTTTGCTAAATAAAACATCTTTAAATGCTCTTCTCCCTTAACCCTCCATAAGTAGGTATAGACAGCTCATGGTCCCTTGAATAGTCACAATAATATATTGGCAACAGGTGTACTGTAGCAAAGACTTTGTTGAAAACTCAGTAATATAGCTCCGCATCTTCAGTGGAATAAGTCAATTGATACTTGGAATAGACCCAAAATGAGGTGACAAATCCAAATGATGAGGCAGAAAAGCAATCAGGAACACGGCCAAGGTCAAGGTTAGAGAAAGAATCAGAGGTCAAGAGCAGAATGAAAGTACATATGAACAAAAGCCAAGCAAAGGTTATACAGTCATATGAAAAAGTTTGGGCACCCCTATTAATCTTAATCATTTTTAGTTCTAAATATTTGGGTGTTTGCAACAGCCATACCAATTTGATATATCTAATAACTGATGGACACAGTAATATTTCAGGATTGAAATGAGGTTTATTGTACTAACAGTCGCTTCCTGTAGCTTTTAATCAGTTCCTGGATCCTGGATGAAGGTATTTTTGACCATTCCTCTTTACAAAACAATTCCAGTTCAGTTAAGTTTGATGGTCGCCGAGCATGGACAGCCTGCTTCAAATTATCCCACAGATGTTCAATGATATTCAGGTCTGGGGACTGGGATGGCCATTCCAGAACATTGTAATTGTTCCTCTGCATGAATGCTTGAGTAGATTTGGAGCTGTGTTTTGGATCATTGTCTTGCTGAAATATCCATCCCCGGCGTAACTTCAAATTCGTCACTGATTCTTGTACATTATTCTCAAGAATCTGCTGATACTGAGTTGAATCCATGCGACCCTCAACTTTAACAAGATTCCTGGTGCCGGCATTGGCCACACAGCCCCAAAGCATGATGGAACCTCCACCAAATTTTACAGTGGGTAGCAAGTGTTTTTCTTGGAATGCTGTGTTTTTTTGATGCCATGCATAACGCCTTTTTGTATGACCAAACAACTCAATCTTTGTTTCATCAGTCCACAGGACCTTCTTCCAAAATGAAGCTGGCTTGTCCAAATGTGCTTTTGCATACCTCAGGCGACTCTGTTTGTGGCGTGCTTTCAGAAACGGCTTCTTTCGCATCACTCTCCCATACAGCTTCTCCTTGTGCAAAGTGTGCTGTATTGTTGACCGATGCACAGTGACACCATCTGCAGCAAGATGATGCTGCAGCTCTTTGGAGGTGGTCTGTGGATTGTCCTTGACTGTTCTCACCATTCTTCTTCTCTGCCTTTCTGATATTTTTCTTGGCCTGCCACTTCTGGGCTTAACAAGAACTGTCCCTGTGGTCTTCCATTTCCTTACTATGTTCCTCACAGTGGAAACTGACAGGTTAAATCTCTGAGACAACTTTTTGTATCCTTCCCCTGAACAACTATGTTGAACAATCTTTGTTTTCAGATCATTCGAGAGTTGTTTTGAGGAGCCCATGATGCCACTCTTCAGAGGAGATTCAAATAGGAGAACAACTTGCAATTGGCCACCTTAAATACCTTTTCTCATGATTGGATACACCTGGCTATGAAGTTCAAAGCTCAGTGAGGTTACAAAACCAATTTTGTGCTTCAGTAAGTCAGTAAAAAGTAGTTAGGAGTATTCAAATCAATAAAATGATAAGGGTACCCAAATTTGTGCACCGGTCAAATTTTGGTTTAATGCATATTGCACATTTTCTGTTAGTACAATAAACCTCATTTCAATCCTGAAATATTACTGTGTCCATCAGTTATTAGATATATCAAATTGAAATGGCTGTTGCAAACACCCAAATATTTAGAACTAAAAATGATTAAGATTAATAGGGGTGCCCAAACTTTTTCATATGACTGTATCTTCAACTTCAGGTAACTTGTAAAAGCTGGGGTCCTCTATAAATTGGCTGTTAGGGTCATTAATTTGACATTAATTTTACTCACCAGCAACTTTGGCAACCTGACACTGTTTGTGTCCATTGTGTGGAAAAGGAAGGAGTGTTGCAAGTCTAATTTAGCAAGGATATGGCAGAAAACGGGAGTGGAGAATCAGCAAAATGAATAGCTGCCTATGAGTACTCACTGCATGAGCTGGGTGAGTTAAATTTCAGTACCCACCTTTCAGGACCTCTCCTTGAAAATATTTAAAGAGACTTGAGGGAAACTTTGAGTGAAACTTTTTGATGCGTTGAGGAGCATGAATGTCCTCCTTAAAAATCCAAATTCACTATTCAGAACTATATCCCGTGGCCATATTTCTCAACCTTAAAATCCAATGAGAATTCAAAAGCAGAGATAGCAATTTTTACATTATTGAAAAAACAGTAAGCAAACAATAGTTGAAGATGGACATATAACTTATGAGGAATCCAGAAAGAAGGAGGCAGCTTTAGGTGATAATCAGCTTTGTTGATCCTTTTAGATACCTGGAAAGGCTAGTAAATTATGAAGTCAGTTTGTAGTATGGTACTTTAAGCTGGATATACTTTGTGGATAGCCAGACTTTATCCCTAGGAACAATTTTGGGGCCTGGGTGCTAGTGCTTATCAAGACCTATTTCTGTATTAGCAGAGGAATCCCTGAATTCTTGTGGTACTCTGTCCATAAGTCTTGAAGTTTAGCAAAGCTCCACAACATCAGGAACCTGGGGCTGTGGAGGAGAATTGACTGGGGAGTATTTATAAAGCAGTATTGGTATTTAAAGATAAGATAGTTAAAAGATAAATTTTCATACAGTACTCCAACTTAGACTCATAGGCTACGGCCCCACGTTGCGGAAACGCAGTTTTTTTTTGTTGCAGATTTTGCTACGGTTTTTTGAGCCAAAGCCAACAATGGCTACAAAAGGAATGGGGAATATATAGGACGTTCTTATACATCTACCTGCTGCTAAATCCACTCCTGGCTTTGGCTCAAAAAAATGCAGCAAAATCTGCAACAAAAAAAGCTGCGTTTCCGCAACGGGGGGGCCCGTAGCCATATGGAGATACACAGAATGACTTATAGACATGGTTGTTGTGGGCGAACTCCTCCCGAGGTAGCAATTCAAACCTAGCATCTTGATAAGCAATACCAAGAACTTGGAGGTGCTGATTTGGGACTGTTCAGGCTTATTGTTACTCTGAGGATAGCAAATGGAAAAAAAAGGCCAGTCTTTACATACTGCCGTCCAGATTTTAGAAAAAAGTAAGCTCCGCAGGGCAATGCAAACTGTAAGACAAGGGATGCAAAATGTTTCCTTGAAGAGTATCTGAGCGAACAAAAGTGAAAACAAACAGTGAAACAAAATAATCCATTTTAAGTACAGGTGGTACAGAAGACAACAACATTCTGATCTCCATTCAGGCAACCATAATACAGGTATGATAACATGTGAAAACAAAGTACAGCCTCATTGAATTCTATGTTTTTATGTCTTAGGACATCAATAGAAAATCTGGTCCTCAGGTCTTAAATTTAGGTAAATACAACTCAGATGAACAACAACATATGACGCATTATATTGTCATTATTTATTTAACAAAAGGTAGGCCAAAATGCAGAAGCAGTATATGAAAAAAGTAAACCCATACTGCTTCCATAGCAATTATGAAGGTAATAGCCAATTAATTGATCAGTAACAAGTGTGACCAACTCTATCTGGTATGGAGCTTTCAGGTGTGTGTCAACACAATGGTAAAGGTGAAAGTCATCAGCAATGATCTTAGAGATGCAATTGTTCGCTGAGGTCTGAGCATAATGATAAATCTGGAGAAAATCATTCTTTTGAGACACCCACCTGAGAAACTCCTTTCCCTACTTTAAACTAATCTACTACAGGAACTAGAAAAGTCACCTTCTCCTTAAGAAGTGGGAAAAGGAACTACAGATTTCACAATCTCCAGCTGACATAAACACTATATTTAACTGCTCCCTGTGCCCATCTAGATGTGTTCAAATTCAGGAATCCACCTATAAACTTACCATATGATGGTCCTAAACACCAACACTGCTTTATAAATACTCCCCAGTTATTCTCCCCTGTGTTGGCGCTGCCTTAAACAGCCAGGCACCTACTTAAACATCTGGAGAAACAATAACAAAATATTGGTCCCACGTTCAACACATCTTAGATCACATTTGCGGCTCCTCAGTACCCCTTTCAACATCTATTATCTTTTTGTATCTTTGGCCCGCACTTCTGAAAGTTTTCCCTAAGCAACTGTGGCTCCAACATCTATCTGAAACTAAAGCCCTCATTCCTGTCTTCTGGGCCTCTGACTCACCGGCTCCAATTCTACGCCTGCTTAATTAGAGTGCACATATGAAAGAAGTCTCACACCTTGAACTACACTCCAACTATAAATACAAATCCATCTGGGTGCCATGGTATACCATTACTATGAGACACCATTCCATGAGACACCCTTGGGTAGAATCCTCCAAAGTGATACCTCTGCAGACCCATCCTCCCCTCTGTCTTAAATGTGCTTCTCTTTTACCTCTATTCAACACTCTGTATAACCAAGACCCTGAAGACATACAATTGTACACATTAATAGTGTTTTATTATTTTAAGTATCCCAATGCTTAAATTTTTCTACTCTGTTCTCTCATATTTAAAATTGCTGTTGTTAATACCTTAATTGGTTTCATACTGAATAATCTCACCATATGATACAGTGGGGAAAAAAAGTATTTAGTCAGCCACCAATTGTGTAAGTTCTCCCACTTAAAAAGATGAGAGAGGCCTGTAATTGACATCATAGGTAGACCTCAACTATGAGAGACAAAATGAGAAAATATATCTAGAAAATCACATTGTCTGATTTTTTAAGAATTTATTTGCAAATTATGGTGGAAAATAAGTATTTGGTCACCTACAAACAAGCAAGATTTCTGGCTCTCACTTACCTGTAACTTCTTCTTTAAGAGGCTCCTCTGTCCTCCACTCATTACCTGTAGTAATGGCACCTGTTTGACATTGTTATCAGTATAAAAGACACCTGTCTACAACCTCAAACAGACTCACTCCAAACTCCACTATGGTGAAGACCAAAGAGCTGTGGCAAGACAACAGAAAAAAAAATTGTAGACCTGCGCCAGGCTGGGAAGACTGAATCTGCAATAGGCAAGCAGCTTGGTGTGAAGAGATCAACTGTGGGAGCAATAATTAGAAAATGGGAGACATACAAGACCACTGATAATCTCCCTCGATCAGGGGCTCCACGCAAGATCTCACCCCCGTGGGGTCAAAAAGATCACAAGAACGGTGAGCAAAAATCCCAGAACCACACAGGGGGACCTAGTGAATGACCTGCAGAAAGCTGGGACTAACGTAACAAAGACTACCGTAAGTAACACACTACGCCGCCAGGGACTCAGATCCTGCAGTGCCAGACGTGTCCTCCTGCTTAAGCCAGTACATATTCGGGCCCGTCTGAAGTTTGCTAGAGAGCATTTGGATATTCCAGAAGAGTATTGGGAGAATGTAATATGGTCAGATGAAGCCAAAGTAGAACTGTTTGGTAGAAACACAACTAGTCATGTTTGGAGGAGAGTGAATGCTGAGTTGCATCCAAAGAACACCATACCTACTGTGAAGCATGGGAGTGGCAACATCATGCTTTGGGGCTGTTTCTCTGCAAAGGGACCAGGACGACTGATCCATGTACATGAAAGAATGAATGGGGCCATGTATTGTGTGATTTTGAGTGCCAACCTCCTTCCATCAGCAAGGGCATTGAAGATGAAACGTGGCTGGGTCTTTCAGCATGACAATATCCCAAGCACACCGCCAGGGCAACGAAGGAGTGGCTTCGTAAGAAGCATTTCAAGGTCCTGGAGTGGCCTAGCCAGTCTCCAGATCTCAACCCCATAGTAAACCTTTGGAGGGAGTTGAAAGTCCATGTTGCCCAGCGACATCCCAAAAACATCACTGCTCTAGAGGAGATCTGAATGGAGGAATGGGCCAACATACCAGCAACAGTGTGTACCAACCTTGTGAAGACTTACAGAAAACGTTTGACCTCTGTCATTGTCAACAAAGGTTATATAACAAAGTATTGAGATGACCTTTTATTATTCACCAAATACTTATTTTCCACCATAATTTGCAAATAAATTATTTAAAAATCAGACAATGTGATTTTCTGGATTTGTTTTCTCATTTTGTCTCTCATAGTTGAGGTCTACCTATGATGTTAATTACAGGCCTCTCTCATCTTTTTAAGTGGGAGAAATTGCACAATTGGTGACTGACTAAATACTTTTTCCCCACTGTATCTTATTGTGACATGTTAGTTCCATATTTTTAATGTATAAAATTTTAATAAAAAGATATTTGAAAATAAAATGAGAAGCAATTGTTTCTGTCCATCAATCTGGCAAAGGTTATAAGGCCAAAAGAACACAACTTCATTTTGTAACATTTAATCTAAACAAAACACAAGACTTTTACAACAATGTCCTCTGGAGAGGCAAGGCTAGACTGGAGATGTTTGGCCATAATGCAGCGCCCTTTTGACCCATTCATCGCCCAAACCTTAAACCAATGGAAATGCTTTGGATGGACGGTAAGGGAGCTGAACATGCCTGCAAACCTCAATGAACTGAAGCAACACTGTAAAGATTGTTTGCCAGAATTCCTTCAGAATGATATGAAAGGCTGATAAAGTCATACAGAAAACCATTACTTTAAGTTATTGCTGCTAACGGTAGTTCTTCAATCTATTGATTCATAGGGCGTACTTATACTCCTCAACATTGAAATTACAACACTAGGAAAGAAAAGGCTTGAAATTATGGAAATCACAAGATCGATAAACATGTTAATGATCTGCAAATGATAAAAAATTTTAAAAAATATTGAAAACATCTCGATTTATTCAGTATCGAGCATGAATGCCATGTGCAGAAACACTTTCACACTTTAGCATGCAGTCATGCTATAAGGTTATTAATTGTTGTCTGAGGAAAGTTATGCCACGCTGAATGCTCTTAGGCAAGCAAATCATCATTATATAATTCCCAAAAACAGATCTCAAATGCCGCAGATAAAAAAAATATAAAATTTAACATTTAATCCATCGTATAAAATGGAGACATACAGAAGAAAGTGAATCTAAAAAAGGCGCATAATATAACTTATGCATTTCAAGGCATCTAGCCTAGTTTTTTTTTAGATTCACTTTCTGTATGTCTCCAATGGATCAAAAGTTAAGTTTTATATTGTTTCATCCGCGGCATTTGAAGTTTGTATTTTGTAATTATAAGTTTTGTTGCCCCAGATCCAAGGTGGGGATTCAAGATGTTGAATGAAAATGGGACTGGTTTGTTACTTGAATCTGAGGTCATCTGAAAATATGTGAGTGAACCACATGTTTTTTAAATTTTTTTAGCAAATCATCAAGATTGCCTGCTAGTAACTCCCTTTGCAATTGCTGACAAATGACATCCCAAATGTGCAAGATGAAAGACAGGTCCAGAAACAATGCAGGTCATGGTAACACATTTAGACCACAGAGGCTGCTCACAGTAGCATGAGCAACATACAGCCTGACCAGACAGATGGATAGTCTGAATGGAACAATGGCGAGTATCCTTTCTGTTCTGCAAGTAAAATTGGACACATTGGTTCACCTCTATGTAATTCTTGCTGTTATTCCAGTTCATAGTTGATTTGCCAACCACCAGGACACACAACATTGAACAGCTCTGACATCTTGGCCTAGGCCCATAACATTCTGCAGGAGTTATAAACCAGGGTCTCTCAGTCCCCCTTCCCCCCAAGAGCTTCTCTCTTCTCTCACCTAGGACATTCTGCAGAGCAGTGAGTCTCCCAGCGATCAGACTCCCAGTGATTCACCACTTATTTTCTTACCCCTAGATAGGGAATAAGTATATACCATCATTAAATTGTCAACAACCAATTTAACCTTTTTCCTTTAAAGAGATAAAATTAAAAGCGATAAAAAGTCATTTTTCCCAAAATAGCATTAATAAAACTACTGCTCAGCAGGAAAAGCAAGCCCACAAACTGTTTTAAAAGTAGTAATATGCAACAAATCCTATAGAACTTTGATATGTCTCCAATTGTACTGACCCAAAGAATAAAGGTAATAAGTAATTTTTACCACATCATGAATGCTATAAAGTCAAAAGCTAAATGATAATGGTGGAATTGGGGGCAGAGACTGACCGCTGAATGTGATGGCAGCATAGATCCGAAGCTCTATCATCAACGGCCCTGTTGTTGCTTTCAGCTGCATCCCAAAAGACCCATTATGGTCAAAATCGGCAGAGACCATAGGGCTGATGCGACTGATCACACTAAGGGGTCCCGTACTCACGGGGACATGCAAAGATTCTTGAAAAAACAGGTGATCAGCTCCCCTGGCATGACAGCTAAAATGGCGCCATAAGAAAGCGTGGAGGAAATGGACACAGACATGGAGGACTCCCAGCAAAACACTCCCTCCTCAGCTATCACTAAAACTTTTTTACGGAAAGAACTCACACAAGCTGTCGCTCCTTTTCTCATGGAGCTAGCTGATCTGAAGACAGATGTCCTATAGGTGAGCCGTAGAGTTGAGAAGTTGGAGGCTTCTTGAGAGAACTGGAAACTCACGCTACTCATCTTAACCAGACTTACCTACAATTGGAGGACCTTGAGAATTGCAATAGGCGCCGCAATGTGAGGATGAAAGGTTGCCAGAGTCTTGTGGAGCGGAGGTGCTGATACAAGCAGTCCTTACTATCTTCACAGACCTGCTGGGGAGTGAAAAAGCTAGCAATGTTGCCATTGAGCAGTTCCATAGGGTGTTGAGGCCCAAAGCAGGCCCTACTGAACCTCCCTGAGATGTAATTTGTGGCCTGCTGACTTCCACCAATACCACCATGATCCTACAGGCAGCGAGGGATAGACCCAACCTGATGTACAACGATACCGCCATTCACTTGTACCAGGACATAGCCCCATCTACACTACAGAAGAGGTGGATAATGAGGCCTCTCTTAGAGGCACTGAGATTCCACAACCTATCCTATGCCTGGCTATATCCTTTTGGCATCTTGGTAATGAAGAGTGGAAGGAGGATCCCCATTCGAACACCCCAGGATTTGAAAGCTGCCTGGCCCCTCTTAGAGATCACACCAGTACAGGTCCCTTCTTGTTTGCCAGTTCCGACTGAACCGACGGCTCCCCCCGCTCCAATCCTGGTTGGAATCACCCCCTGTCTCAGCCCGGTTCGAGTCTCCCCAAAGCCGCAAGCCTGTTATGAGACAACTGGAACATACTCCAACGGCCCAACGTTAGAGACTGCATTACCACTTGTCCACTACAAGTTCGGCCGATCCCCACAAGGTTATTCTGCTAATTGCCTGTAGTGTTTAGGTTAATGCCATAAGTTATGCCTTTGGACGCTGTTTTTTTCTGAATTTTTACAGTTAAACTTATATAGATGGTGGGATTTATTTTTTTCCTTTCTTCCCTAAATTTTTTTTTTTACAGTATTCAAATTCATAATACGCAACATTAAATGATGCCTCACCCCACAGAAAGAAGTCCTCATACACCTATTTTATGGCTCTTAGAAGATCAGGATGAAAATAGTACAAAATGAAAATCACTAAAACTGGGTGAACGGCCATTTCTTTGAATAATCTGCGTATAATATGTGGGGAAATTAACCTCAAGCAAGACTTCTGCCAGCAAAAGCAGCAGCTTAGGGTTGGTCTCAGAAGCCATACTTGTGATAAAACATCTCCTTTCACTCCCATTCAATTGTCACTGCCTTAAGACACAACTCTGCTGCAATGTCCATACAAGCAACAAGGCAGAATGTGTGTTATGTACTTGCCTTTGCATACAATGTCTTGTGTAGTGCAATAGGATGAAACTGAATGAATGTGCTAACATTTTCTCTGTGATATTGCATTTCAATCAATATAGATAATCTAACAGCACTGATAGGAGTTTATCCAATGATAGAATAAATAAGCCATAGAAAATTTATGATGGTATGTGCCTGCTATACCGAAACCGTCCATGAAATGCAGCTTGTATTGTGCCGATGGACTTATAAGGCAGCAATGGCAGATTGACTTCTATTTGTCTGCAATGTTTTTTTTATTGGACCACTCCTGCTCATGAAGGAAGATACAGTATTTTCTTAATAGACGGATATTAAGGGATTGCTGTAAATGTTTCACTAATATTATCAAATGTTCACTTGCTATATTTATAGATATACAGTACAGTTTGTGTTTCTTTAATTCCATGATTTTTCCATATTAGCCAATATGCTTTCAGTTGTTTAAATTAATCATCTTAGATCTTAACCCTTTAATCTAAGTACAAAAATAGCAACAAGAAAGCGCCAACAAAACTAACTGCAAGCGTTTATTGTAGTGTATGTACAAAAAAATAATATGCATGTTATTCTTTTATAGACTTATAAACAGTCTATAAAATATTTGATTTCACAAAAGATACTTCCCTATCTCTATCAATGTAATTTTGTTAGTTGTACATTTTATATTCTTATCTAATTCCATGTGGTGGCACTGGTGAGTAACAAACAAAATAATTGATCTAAAAGAAAATCTTTTAAAATAACAGTTCCTTTATCTTGAATTAAAATACACATACACAAAAATCCTTCTTTCTTTCTTTCTTTCTTTCTTTCTTTCTTTCTTTCTTTCTTTCTTTCTTTCTTTCTTTCTTTCTATCTATTAGTCCCTTTTATATTGATATTTAACATATCTGTCTATCTATCTATCTATTAGTCTCTTTTATATCGATATTCATCATATCTATCTATCTATCATCTATTTGTCGTCTATCTTTCTATCTATCTTTTGTCTATCTTTATATCTTTTATCTCATATGTATCTGTCTAATCTTAAGTGACTATTACAAAAATCACACTGGTTTATACATTTCGAGGAAGCATTGTACATAAATTCACACAGGCTATAAGAGAATGCATAACAAGAATAAATATCCCAGAAATATTCTTTAGAGTTCATGTGTTATTAAGAACATTTCATGTTTTACTTAGAGTGATATCATCTAGCAATCCAATAAACGTGCAGGATTACAGTATCTGAATGTATGTACTGAAATAACTAAATGCATGTGCTATATTTTACATGCTTCTAAAGAGTAAAAAGTATAAGCAATAATGGTAAAATTGATTCTCAAAGTCCCAGACAGAAATTTTCAAAGATCTCTAATTATATGTAATTATTAGTACATAGTAAAATATATAAAATAATACATTTATGGAAAAACATATTTTAATGTGGATTTTTTTTCTTGCTATATTGTATATTGAAAAAGGATTTTTACTACAATGTATTCAATCATTGTCAATAAAGCAATAAATATAAACATGCTTGGGATATAAAGTCACACCATAAACATGAGGTTCATTTATCTAACCAGCAAATTTGTAAAATAAAGTATTCAAAGAGTGACAATACTATATATGTTTTACCAGACTGGTGATGTAAAGAATGAATGTGAAGTTAATTAAATGGCATAATATTAATATCATATCAATTGTATATAAGACTGTAAAATATTATATATACACATTAACATCAATATTTCTTAATACACATCATTTTTTTTTAAATTGCATACTATTTAAAACCAAGGCAATTAACTCTGTATTATTGAATAAGTAATGCTTGGTATGATAAAACATTGTCCCAGAAAGCTACATCATTGTGCTTGTATGTGCTGTGGGAAGAATGAATTTATATGTATCCAGGATATCTGTGTATTAAACACATCATTTTATAGAAATTATGATATTAATATTGATATGTTAACATCTGATCTATATAAATACTTTCAAATGTAAGGAACCTGGTATGTTATTAAATCTGATATTGTAGTCTTGTATTGTTAGTTGTGCTCATGAGACTGAATATATATATTGTCATCAGTAGGTGTCAGTACAGGCAGTGAAAGTAACAGTGGAAGAAACTGAGTAAAATATATATACTGCAAATTTCATAAAACATGTAAAAAGGAACATGTTTTCACAACTGTACATATACATAATTTTTTTTATTTGTATACAGATATCCAGACAGCTTTACATTATTAATTATATCATGGAAATGGAAATAGAGTTTGTATTACAAGTCTAAAAAGATATGAACAGTCATATGACTATTCTTATGAAATACAATCTCTGTTACACGGATAACAGAAATAAAAATTTACGACCCTGCACCCTTATAATAGGCCACCTTGGTAAATTGTCTTCTTGGCAATTATCACTGATAGACAAAGAAGTACATAAAAGCAGTCAGCATCCATGTATAATTATTCCACAAGGGGCTTTTTTTTGTTAAGGAAAAATCTCCCCTAAATGCCCTTTTTATGTTTTGGAAATTGCATGCTCAATAACTTAATTTGTTCCTATTCAAGGTCCAAAATTTTCAGAGTTACAAATTCATACTGCAGGTTTCCTTGTGATTCAGATTGTGTTTAATAACTTACAGTATACAGTAGTTGTTCATAATTCTCTCGATTGCCACTTAAATTTTATTTAAAAAAAAAAATGTATAGTATATATTTTGTATATGACTTTTTCTGTGTCCAGGTTCCACTTATGGCTTTGGATTTTAAAAAAATTGATGTGAAGTTCTGATCAAATGTATACTGTACTTTGTGAAAGTGGCCATATTCTGTAATACTGAAAAATCAAAGAGCCGGTGAAACAATGTAGCAAAAAACAATAGAAGAGGGAATCCTGTCTCTTAACATATATAATCTGAGGTGACAAAATTTCCCTTTTTTGTGTGATTACTTGCATTGCATACATGTAATATTATTATTATTATAAATATTATCATATTACAGCTAATTAAGACAGCTGCACAGTTAAATTGGTTAACAGTTGGTATAGAACCGAAGTGAAATTATATTGGATGCAGAGATTTATTTTAGAGGAATTTAATATTCCTGTTATAAAGTAACACGGTATAGATTAAGGTGTATAAAAAAAACATCCTGACAGAACTGATGATGTTTAGGTCAGTTTGCATGCCATAAAAATGAGAATATTTTTCATTTTTACTAATCCATGCAAGTCTCACGTTGAAAAAGTTATTGTGAATGCATCCTTATGTCGAATAGGCCTTGATTTTTATGCAGGTTGTGTTGGACTACATGTATATGGTGATATAGGTTTAACTCCTAAAAGCAATGTTACTGGAAGAGAATACCTCAGTTTTTCTCTCAAATTCGGATCTCTATGGCAAGCCTATTACAGTTGTATACAAGTAGCCATAATACAGCTATGTGTGTGAACCTATCAGCCCTTTGAGTCTTTCTGGAACCACCTTCCCCCCAAAAAAAAAAAAAAAATCAAGCAGCAGGGCAGAATTTCAAAAAGGTTTTTATTGTAACTTTTTTTTTTCATAAGCTTTGTGAAAAAAAGAAAAATAAACAGTTGATTTTAGACAATATCAATAAGAAAAGTGCAAAAGTGAAGAATACGCATTAACAGTGTGCCATAAGTCAGAGCGAATGGGCTTCATTTTGGAAATCACAGATTTATAGACGAATTAAAAATAAATACATATGGAAATCTTTGCCAAATTAATTTAAAAAATTGTCCTCTGTCACCCAATGTTCTATTTTACATTTGTTTGGAAATTATCAGTGAATTGAAACATGATGCAGAGAAGAGATCAGCATTCTTATATGTATAAAAATTATCATACAACATTCCAATACTAGTATCTTAGTTTGGTATCTACTGTATGTGGATGGTCTCTGTTGATCAGTTTCAAAAGTATAATAAAAACTACATAGGGGAAGAGAGATTTACCAAGACCTCCAGCATCCTCTGGCGAGTTGAGCACCTACATTGAAATCTACACCAGCTTGTACCTGACTTACATTTCAGGCATCATTTACACCTCAAAACTGGTGTTTGAGGATAAATCTGGCAGGGATGATGCCACCACCCACACCATGCCCCTTTTTTGGAATGTTGCGAGGGTGGTGTAAAAATGCTATTTGTAATAATTTTTGTTGCAAATAGTGTTTAAAAAGTTGCAAAACTGAGGTATGTGACTTTTTTATGCCACATTTCAAGTGTAGGGGCTTGATAAATGTGCCCCAATGTCCACACTGCTGATCAATGAATTGTTTTGATATACAGTGCACTACCTCCTATGTGAAAGCAAGTGTGTATAGAATGTTACAAATGTTATCATGTTATGTTTTGTCTCATTAATATAATTAAAATTTTCTATATTATTATTATTATTATTATTAGTATTATTAATAATAATATTAATCATAACAATAATAATATTTCTGATGCTTTTAATGAGCCATAATGTTCAGCTATAAAGCATAGTTCTGGGGCATATCAGGTGAACTGATATTACCAGAATACAAATTGTTACTTACATTTGGTGGATACAGTTAATTTTTTAGCTCACCTGTTTTTATATAGACTTATATTGTAGTGAAATGTAAAAATATAAGCCAGGGATAATGTTTACTTTCATCATCTAACAACATAAATGAAAACAACTGACATAATGGCAGCACTTTTACAAAAAGCTTATTTAACCTTTCTATCTATTTTTTAGAAAGAGGCTTTATACACCAACCATCCAAATCTACATTTTAATACATTTAGGCTTTTATGTTATATATCTTACCATTAATAGCGTTGAACAAAATGTTTAGGGAAAAACAGAAAGGTATTTTTATAATGTGGAAATTATGTGGCACTTTATGTGGCAATAGCCATGCTCATGAAGTGGTAAGGTAAACAAAATAGAAGTATCATCTGGTGAAACACAGTAAACAACAGTAAGGCTAGCTTCACACTACCGTTTTAACATCCATTGTTCTAATACATCAGAGGATCAAAACAATGGACATTAAAATTGCCAGAATTATGGATACAAACAGAACACTTATGATTTTATCCTTCATCACCAAATGCAATGCTAAATAAAAATGGAAGGTTCCTCCATATGCCTTTTTTTTCTTTTCATAAAAAAAAGAAAACATTTAAACAGGGATGAACATATAAACTCCATGCAGATGTTGCCCATCATTGGACTCAAACCCAGAATTAAAGAACTACAGGTCAACAAAGCCAACCATTGGCCCAAGCTGCATTATTCAGATTAAAGTGAACAAACATGTTAAGAATATGTCCATTCATTTCAGAACTTTAACTGGTCAAATTAAAGACACATGTACAAGGCCATTTTGAAGGGTCATATTATTTTCTGTACCCCTAATTTTCATATGGCGTTCAACATCGGACACCACCCAGATGTATCCTTCCTTGCATTTCTGTTTGGTTGGATATGTCCATATACAGTGAGGTTGAGTTATCAAGTCCTTTAAAAAAAAAAAAAAAAAAAAAAAAAAGGGTGGAGTCGGTTGGTGATGAAAGCAGGCTGGAGCAGGTACATCATAACCTGACAAAGTTATAATTTATGTGAAAAAAAAACTCCTGAGTCTCTTAACAATTCTGGCACGTTTCTCGCCAGTGTAAAGGGATTAAGATCAGCGCGCAAAGCATCGGTCTTAATAAATCGGCCCTAGTATAGCTAGTCTGAGGCCACACATTGTGGAAATGCTGTTTTTTTGACTGTTGTGGAAATACAGCAGAAAAAAATGTAACATTTTACAGTCCCATCAAAGTGAAAGAGGTTTCACTTAATCTCATGCACACATTGCAGAAAAAAACATTGCTAAAACCTATTGTTTTCAAAAATGCATGTTATTAAAAACTGCAGCAATTTAATTTTACCTGCAAAAAAACACTGCATGTTCCCCATAGACTTATATGGTGGGGTGGGAGGAGGCAAAAAAAACCAAATACGTTTTTGCTGCATTTTTTTTTCTGCTGAGTTTTCACTGCATTTCTTGGCAACGTTTTTTTTAGCTGCGATTTGCTAGATGTCATCTTAGCCTGAAGCAGTTCTCTTAAAATACCATGATTTGTGATAAATTAGCACAAAGTGGTATGCAAACTATCCTATTTGTGTGCACATGTGGCCAACGGTTACCCACTGGTTATGTATGTGTGGGGGAGTTGAATTGTTGCTTTGTTATCAGGTTGTGATATTGTGTTACACTGGTTTCATGAGAAATTTGAGTGATAGTGATTTGGCGAAGTATTGATGTCTTACTTCTACAGTATTATAACATTTTTATTCATTTCTTTGTATTGTAAATGTCAATTTTAAAATTTGGAATGTGTGACACATTTTTTTTCTGCTTATTTGTAAAGGATCAATTAAATAGAAATAACACATGCAGAAAATACAGTTATTGTATAAAAATTATACTCTTTATTATCTATTTTTCTGGATAAAACTTAAAAAAAAACACTTAATTGCATCAGTTTATTGCAGAAAAAAAATACTCCTAGTATAGTAGAGAACCTGGAGTTCCATTATTGATGATTGCAATAACTGCATTCACTGGTCTCTGAACACCAAACATTTAAAGATGACCAGATGAAGACATCAGCATAAATAGGATAAGGAAGCAGACAACATTAAGAAGTATAGATGATTGTTCCTTACCTGGCAGAGTTATTACATTCATTGAGAGAAGATGAACTGTTTCAATATGTTAAACACTTGAGGCTGTTCCAAAAGAGTAGCTGTCACAGAGGGCGGTATTGTTGGATAATGCTGTTATGTCACCTTTTTGTTTAATTTTTGCTTTTTTTATTTGCTTTTATTGACTTGTCAAGAACACATTGGATTATTTGGAGGATGGCAACTATACATTATCTACATTCAGTTGTAAAGTATTTATCTTCAGAAAAATAGTATTTATCTAAAAAAAAAAGATCTAACAAATAAAAACAACACATAATACATTAGTATTCACAATAAAAATGAATGTGATAATAAATGTGTATGAAATTAATTGAAATGTACATTTGGTTAAGCAAATAAAATATTGATTATAAAAAAAAACTCAGTTCTTTTTGCATCTTGAGTGATTCAGTATTATAGAAAATAAATGAGCTATTTAATGTTTTCATTATTTGTTTATGATTTTTTTATTGTTATTATTTTACAAATTACAAATTAAATCAAGGGAACATTTTTTTTTTCTATAAAAGGCATCTTGCAGATGACTTACAGTACTGTCTAGTGACAAAGGTTAAGCTCCTGGTGGCCATTTACTCCTATAGTTTTCTGCTTTATGTCAGTGTCATGTTAACTCTATCCACAGCCTGTCAGATTTAGATGATTTGTGCCAATTTCATGGGAACATCCTCTAACTTTCTACATGGCTGAATTTACACAATGCAGCCACAAGATCTTGACTGCTTGATCTGTCAGAATGGCATTTTCCCTCTTTCTTATAGGTTTTGATAGAGCTATGAGTACCTGAGGTCTCAATTGTAAAATCCACGACACTACAGCAAAATCTTTTACAGTAATTTCACAGTGTCACTTTGTGATTATTTCAGGATGGCTTTCAACCATGACTGAAATGAATTGTGGCCTTCAGTGTATTGGATGATACAGACTGTGAGCGTGGGTAACAGTAAGGAAAGCATTGTTAGGAATTCTCCCTATAGAGAGATGTAAAAATAAAAGCTGAGATTTTTGTAGGATAAAAAGAACAACTACAATTTTGATGCACCTTTCAAAAACCTTTAAAAAATTTGTACCCTATAATTTAACTAATAGCAGGGAAAAAAGAAAAAAAAGAAAAGCATTCTTATGCAGTCACATAGGTTCATATCTCATGTTTTATGCACAGAAATACTCAAGCACCTTACAGTTGGCTTTGGGATCTATCTTACCCTTTAAATTAATTTGATGATATAATTTCAAAAGAGTGACTACGACTCAGCGGTGTAGGTAAAGACTCACAGGCCTGCTTCCCGACCATACATTTCATCTGCATCACTGGACCATTGAAGAGCTAGGTTCATTGCTGTCTCCTAGGCATGTTTTGCCACTTTTCCCCAATATATATATATATATATATATATATATATATATATATACATATATACACACAGAATATCTATAAGACAACTCTAACATAGCAGGCTTAGGTACTGTATCTCTGCTCTATGTATCACAATATAACTCTGTAATGGTAGGCTTCGATACATCATTGTAAGGGGTATGTTGGGCAGCCTTTGGCATCATGAATCTCAGTGCAGAGAGTAGTGAGAATTTATATATATATATATATATATATATATATATATATATATACACACACATGTGGACAAAATTGTTGGTACCCCTCATTTAATGAAAGAAAAACCCACAATGGTCACAGAAATAACTTTAAAAAGTCAGACTGGAATTTGCCAAACTACATGTTGACAAGCCACAAAGCTTCTGGGAGAATGTTCTATGAACAGATGAGACAAAAATCGAAATTTTTGGCAAGGCACATCAACTCTATGTTCACAGATGGAAAAATGAAGCATATCTTGAAAAGAACACTGTCCCTACTGTGAAACATGGAGGAGGCTCTGTTATGTTCTGGAGCTGCTTTGCTGCATCTGGCACAGGGTGTCTTGAATCTGTGCAGGGTACAATGAAATCTCAAGACTATCAAGGGATTCTAGAGAGAAATGTGCTGCCCAGTGTCAGAAAGCTTGGTCTCAGTCGCAGGTCATGGGTCTTGCAACAGGATAATGACCCAAAACACACAGCCAAAAACACCCAAGAATGGCTAAGAGGAAAACATTGGACTATTCTGAAGTGGCCTTCTATGAGCCCTGACCTAAATCCTATTGAGCATCTTTGGAAGGAGCTGAAAGATGCCGTCTGGAAATGGCACCCTTCAAACCTGAGACAACTGGAGCAGTTTGCTCATGAGGAGTGGGCCAAAATACCTGTTGAGAGGTGCAGAAGTCTCATTGACAGTTACAGGAATCGTTTGATTGCAGTGATTGCCTCAAAAGGTTGTGCAACAAAATATTAAATTAAGAGTACCATCATTTCTGTCCAGGCCTGTTTCTTGAGTTTTTTTTTTTTTTTTTTTTTTAATTCTGTTGAAGCATGGTTGAAAAGCAATGTCTGACTTTGATTTGTTCATTTTCATAGAATTTTTATATATTATTACTTTTTTCAGACTCAAGTTATTTCTGTGACCATTGTGTCACAGAACCTGTGACAATACCTTTTTAACTAGAAAGGGAAACTCCCAAACTGCCTCCATGATCAGGAAGAGTGTTTCATGATGTATCTTGCTCAATCTTAGAGATAACTGTTTTGATGTTTAATTATACAAATTTATGATCAATGCAAGGTTTGAAGTTACACTTATCAAATTCAGCTGCTTACTAGAGTGCGAGGACACAGCAGACATTCATTCCAGGTCCTTCAGAACGTCCTTCTATTACTCTACACTGCCTGAAATCTAGCCACAAGCTCCTCCACTACCCTAGACCACCAGTGAACTAGCTCTACCACACAAGGCTCCCAGGTAAATTGATCCAAATGCTTCACTGCCTTAGAACACTAGGAACTGGGGAATAACCGTTCCAGTACCCTAGAGAGTTATTTACCCCTCTAGTCTCTAGATCACAGGGAAAATTAGACATTCAACTCTCCACTATTCTAAGCCACTAGTAGAGCATCCATTAACATCTCCAGTACCCTAGATCACCAGGAAAGTAGACCTTACACTTTCCGATACGATACCTTAGACTGTCAAGGAGGCTACCATTTTTTACAAAAGGGCATAGGGCAACTCCCATGCATGCAAATAAATAAAGATTCCCAGGTGTACCCTGATGGTCTGCTCACCTTTTGGGGTTGTGCTTATAGGCTTAGACTAACATGTAAATTGTACACTATCAAACTGCTGCTATTTCCATTTATTGGACTTGATCGTCCATGTTTTATGCAGAAGAACATAAAGGAAATATTAAGGCTTTCTTGACTGTGGTGTTTGATGAAAATCCTGGATTTTTTTCTTTAAAAATATGTATTTGGTACCAGAACAATATCACTTTTCCAGACTGCATTTCTTTTTCAGGACAATACACAATATGATAATACAGACAAGTGAGCATTATTATGTAATGCAGATTTTGACCTGTTTACCTTATATAGTTTATTTGGCACCAAATACTGTACATTTACAGTATACTCACCTGTCTGTCACCCTCCAGTGCATTTATGCCTACTAATATTGTACAGAAGAAGAAACCAATAGCACTAATAAAACTAATAATAGTCATCTAAACAAGCCAGACTTTCTTTCTAAAGCATCTCAGTCAAGAAGTCTTTGATTTTTCTGCTTATTTTTTTTACAAGGAAATAGTATTAACCTCTCTGCTAAAATAATCAACAACAGTTCTTATTATTATCCATTTAACTGTGTGGCAGTTTTTTCAAGTGCTGCCCTCCTGTGTGTATTTTTTACTCAAATGTAGTAATGAATGTTTTGCCTTTCATGTCCTCATCAATGTGCGCTTTTATATACCTCTAGAAAGCTGACACTGCGTCAAATTCAGCACACTGTCGGCTTTCTGGCATTATGCGCCCCGATGCTGGAGATATCGGTCAGAAAGACGGGCCTTACAGTCTAGCGTCTTTGCTAGGCTGTGATGAATGCCCCCCTGACTGTACTCTAACATAGCCTTGTACTGTCAGAGGGTGCGTTCCTTACAGTTCAGTGTCATCACTGGCCGGGAAGGAATACCCTTTCTGACAGTACAAGGCTAAGAAAGAGTACAGTCAGGGGGGCGTTCCTCACAGCCCACCAATGACGCTAAGCTGTAAAGCCCACCCTTCTGACAGTGGAGAGATATCGGTAGTGAAAAGAACACCACTGATATCTCCAGCACCAGGGCACATACCGGAATTCAACACACTGTCGGCGTTCTAGCAGTATATAAAACCGCACAATGATGAGGACACGAATGGTCCTCTTTAAATAAAGTACTGTCCTGATTTATGCCTAGTAGGGCAGTATAATTCATTGTAAATGATTGCAAAATAAAAAAAAATACCTAGTTCAAAAAAATGGTAATAAACTTGGGGGTTCATTTGAATGTATATCCTATTAACTTTTGTGAACCAGACCAGCCCATAACCCTCCTCACACTGTACATGTGGCTAGCTTTTCATATATAAAGGTTTTCAATGGAAGAGACTCATTTGCTCACATGCCCATTCATTGTTAACCATGTTTAGAACCAGAACACTATGCTGACAGTGCAGAAGGCTTTAGTGTTGAGGGGGTGTTACTTTACAATATTTAAATAGCAAAGTTCAGCTTGACTTTTAACTTTCAATTAATGGGGTTATCCAGGATTATGAAATTGATTTATGTGGCCTCTTCACTCCTTACCAATCACAGCTCTACCTCCAATTGTATAGTGGCTGTGCTTGACATTGCGACTTAGCCCCTTCCATTTGAATGGGACTGAACTTTAACTTGACTTTTTCAATTACTTGCAGTTACAGTTATCACCAGCATCATGGCGGCTTCTGTAGTTTTATACTAGGCCCTCAATGAGCACTGTATATACAGGGCTCGGGAAGGTAAGAACAGTAAAAACTTACCCTGCCTTCTCTTTTGGGAGTCCAGCCATCTCCCCACTGCTGCAGCAGTATGATCTTGTACAGTTGCAAACTCTGCAAGGATCTACCAGTACTTCCTTGCCCACCTTCTGGACATACAGCATATGCTGAATGAGCTGTTTGGCAAGTAGTTAAATTTTACTATATATGTATAGACTGCTTGTATAGACTGCCATGGACTAGTAATAGTTTATAATAGTAAATTTCATGCATGGCTTTTTTTCTAAGGCTAGGTTTACACAAGCGCTTGATCTCCATTAGGGGTTCTGTCCCTCATTCCACTTGAAAATTGCGGAGAGAAAAGTACTCCTCTCTCTGCATTTTTTGGGCGGAAACCCGGCAGAAACCCAGAGGACCCCATTATAGTCTATGCGGTCCGTGGGTTTCTACTCTACTATTAATTGCATAAATAATAAAGGCATCATCTTACACTCGGTATGTCAAAAGATTCAATACTGACTTTTTATGGTTCTGAAATATCAGTTTAACTAATCAATAAAAGGATAGCATATCACAGTTATTACGCAATTGAAGAAATATGATTTTTGCTGTGCAAAAGATAGCCATCCAAATAGCTCTTGATATTGGATATACATTTGAAATTTAGATTGGATGCTTAGGCATACTGTAGAATTTTTTTTTTTTATGTTATATACTGTATAATTGGTCACTAACTTTTTAGATAATTTATTCTCATTTCATAGCGCATGTGATTCTGGACCAAAATGCAATGTACTTTAATTAAAACTATGGCTGCTTTCTGCCTGAAAACCCTCTCTACAGTTCCTGCCACTAGGTGTTTCCCTTCTAGCTGAAGCACATGTTGTTTGTTACATAGGAAGTCCATCCCTGGTTACATTCCATTCCACCTTGCTAATCTCAGTGAGTGTGATGGTCGGTCCTTTTCTGTCTTCACCCAATGAATAAAGAGGGGAGGGGATGATTCTGCTCATCATCTGTCTGAAAACTGTTGCTGTGTTGAAAATTCTGCTAATCTCACAGTTTACAATGTAAGATAAGTCTTCTTTGTAATGATATCTACTTCTGGCTACTTGTGTGATTACAGATAGGATAATATTTACAGACAGTTAGCAATTTTAATAACTGTACTCATTGTTTTTTTCTTGTGTTTTATCTGCTTGGTTGTATGTATTTACCCTGTATTTGCAATCCAGTGTTCCTTGATCCTGCATTATGGTCACTTGAGCTGTTCTTAGGTATCTGTTTGAAATTGTATAGTTATTCCTGGCAGTATGGCAGAACATTATCAGTAAGGGATATGTGAGCGGGGAGACTGTTCTGCATTGTGCATGCCCACAAACTGAAGCAGAAATATAATGCGTTTCAGCCAAAATCTGATTATTAACAGCAGAAAAACTGACATGACATCATGTATGAAGGCTTAAATGCAGTCTTATAACCTTATAGTTATGACCAAAGACTAGGTAGGTCTCTAAAAAAAAAAAAAAAAAACATAGAACTGAGCTCCTAGGGGAGCTTCCTGTCCTGTTGGACTGGAAGTGATAACATCAAATTAATCGTTCATTTGACTGCTCAGCCAATAGCTGGCTCATTGGTCACACATTGTTCATGCTGTGTGGATAAGCAGTCACATAAATGATGGTCTTGATCTAATAACCTCCGGTTTAACAGGATCAAAAAGCCTCAGGAATGGAGGGACCATTAGCAAGTGATTTTTTTTCCCCCTTTCTTTTACTACATAGGCCCTGTTTACATCATATTAATGATGAAACAGTTAATTTGCACACTAGGAAAGCTTCCAGTCTATAATATAAGATTGTGCACTTGTTTGTGATTGTAGTTAAGTTCTTATATATAGGGACCTTTTAAATGAAAAATTAAAAGTTATGTTTTATTGCTTGACCTTTTGTTACAGTACATATAATTATGTGCTTGGGTACAAATCTGGTGTTTATTCCTGTCATTCATGCTCCTGGAATTCGTAGAAACAAAAACTACGAATATGCAATGTATATAGAGCAAAGGAGTAAAGTTAATTGAATTTAGAGCAGATGATAACTGCACCAATTAAATAAATAAATAAATAAATAAATTTATATATATATATATATATATATATATATATATATACACACACACGTGGGCAAAATTGTTTGTACCCCCTGGTACCCCCTGTTTAATGAAAGAAAAACCCACAATGGTCACAGAAATAACTTAAAAAAGCCAGACTGGAATTTGCCAAACTACATGTTGACAAGCCACAAAGCTTCTGGGAGAATGTCCTATGGACAGATGAGACAAAAATCGAAATTTTTGGCAAGGCACATCAGCTCTATGTTCACAGACAGAAAAATGAAGCATATCTTGAAAAGAACACTGTCCCTACTGTGAAACATGGAGGAGGCTCTGTTATGTTCTGGGGCTGCTTTGCTGCATCTGGCACAGGGTGTCTTGAATCTGTGCAAGGTACAATGAAATCTCAAGACTATCAAGGGATTCTAGAGAGAAATGTGCTGCCCAGTGTCAGAAAGCTTGGTCTTAGTCATGGTCAGGGTCTTGCAACAGGATAATGACCCTAAACACACAGCTAATAAAAACACCCAAGAATGGCTAAGAGGAAAACATTGGACTATTCTGAAGTGGCCTTCTATGAGCCCTGACCTAAATCCTATTGAGCATCTTTGGAAGGAGCTGAAACATGCTGTCTGGAAAAGGCACCCTTCAAACCCATGACAACTGGAGCAGTTTGCTCATGAGGAGTGGGCCAAAATACCTGTTGAGAGGTGCAGAAGTCTCATTGACAGTTACAGGAATCGTTTGATTGCAGTGATTGCCTCAAAAGGTTGTGCAACAAAATATTAAGTTAAGGGTACCATCATTTCTGTCCAGGCCTGTTTCATGAGTTTTCTTTTTTTAAAAATTCTGTTAAAGCATGGTTGAAAAGCAATGTCTGACTTTCATTTGTTCATTTTCATAGAATTTTTATACTTTATTACTTTTTTCAGATTCAAGTTATTTCTGTGACCATTGTGGGTTTGTCTTTCATTAAATGAGGCGTACCAACAATTTTGTCCACGTGTGTATATATATATATATATATATATATATATATATAGTTTGCAAAGGTGATCTTACTTCATAAAGTACAATACAATTCCCAAGTAAGTTATGGGATGCAGACTAGCTGTCATCCATTCAGTTTCACCTTGTTTATAAGACTACTATGCAATAAGAGTTATGGTAGAATACATATATTTATTGAGTATACAGTGTAGTAGTGGATTATAACATAGATATTTAAACTAGCTGATTTCCACAATAAATGTAGTCTTTGATATCTTCAAGAGACTCTTTGCCAAACAGACCACACATTTTACATTTAGGTGAGGCAGTGGGTTGTTCAAGAGAAACCACGACTTTAGCATCTTGAGTGCTATGTGATTATGTCCAGACTTGCCCATAGCAACATTATATTTTCCAGAAAAACATCTACAGTTAGACTTTAGCATTTTCTTCATGAGCATTATCAGAAGTTTGACTATTATAGAGACAATTAGAATTATTGCACTCACCTGTACAATAAAATGGAAAATTCCAGATATCCATCCACCTATATCTTTAAACCAATTAAGTAGATTTAGACATGATAAACATTCTGGCCAACCAACCTCAGTGTTAGCTTCACTGAATTTTTCCTTTATTTTCCTGGCCCTTTCTTTATCATGTGTAACTTGGAGCATTCCTTTTCTATCAATGTAGTGGCAACATGCAGGGCCAACTACTTTACAAAACCCACCTTATGATGCAGTTAGTCTGGTACAGCAGTTACCACCTTTTTTGTACCAAGGAACACAGAGGTCCTGAATGACCGTCTAGTGAATGCTGAGTTTATACTTTACTTACACCAGCCCTGTTATAATCGGTGGCAACATTGGAAAACAGTACTATTTATAGATAGATATGATATAGTCTTATGTGCCAATTTATTGCAGACAGTAGCTTAATAGGAGTGAGATTCCACCATAGACATAGCATAGAATCAGGCCAGAGATAGTCTAAAACAGGAGGAGTGCAGTAAAAGCTGCAGTTCCCAGTGCCCTGATGGTGGGCACTGATACTTAGTAGGAGTTTATACTTACAGCATCAAAAAGGTAGTGTGCAATGTTATCAAACATATCTCCCAACTTGTCTATAAGTTGGCTGTTCTTAGTTGAGGAAAACAATAACCCCAAAGGACTGGTCATCAAAGGTAGTGCTACTCCTGGTTTTGAGACCCATGAGGTATGTATTAGGTGTATAAAAGGGGTGTCACGATTAAATAATATATGCTGAGGTACATCTTAATAAGGAAAATACTCTCACACCGAGGTTGTAATTGCTAACTTTGCTAGAGCACAAGCAGGTATCCATTCCTGCAGGTATCCACCTATATGCTTTATTTTCACATACTGCATATATTCCTTTAGCTAACTGAAAAAGTTGATTTGTAACAAATGCATGGACTATGGATACCAATAGTATAGTCTCATAGTAAATACACCAGGAGTCTTACAAATCTGAAGTCACTGCTTCATAAAAATGTTCAGGTTCACACGATGGAAGTATATCAATTGATATGGACATTCCAGCGACATTAACTCCTAGCTCTACTTTACTAGTATCTTTTATTAATAACAAATGCTCCTAAATGTTTACAGAGTGTCTTACTCCCTAATGGGAACTTATTTGCTCTCAACCCCTTAGTATTATGAATCTGTCTTTGAAGATAGATAAAGAAAATAATGGTTAAAAAATCTGGGATTGCTCTATGGGTGCTGCTTTTTTGATGGTAGATATACACAATCGGTTGAATTATACGTTAATTTATTAAATGGTTCTGATACATAAAGGCAAAGCGTTTCGACGCTGAATCAGCGCCTTCATCAGGTCAACTACATAATAAACATAAAACACAAAAAACATAACATGCAATCAAAAGAGAGCATAAAAACAAATCATGCAAATTATGATGTAGTAAGTAAGTAAAAATCACAGTCAATCATAGTCAAATATGTATATAAACTTTCCATACCAAAGGAGAACATATACTGTATATATATTTATATATACACTACCATTCAAAAGTTTGGGGTCACCCAGACAATTTTGTGTTTTCTATGAAAACTCACACTTTTATATATCAAATGAGTTGCAAAATGAATAGAAAATATAGTCAAGACATTGACAAGGTTAGAAATAATGATTTTTATTTGAAATAATAATTTTCTCCTTCAAACTTTGTTTTCGTCAAAGAATGCTCCATCTGCAGCAATTACAGCATTGCAGACCTTTGGCATTCTAGCTTTTAATTTGCTGAGGTAATCTGGGTCATTGTCCTGTTGTAGGATGAAATTGGCTCCAATTAAGCGCTATCCACACGGTATGGCATGGCGTTGCAAAATGGAGTGATAGCCTTCCTTATTCAAAATCCCTTTTACCTTGTACAAATCTCCCACTTTACCAGCACCAAAGCAACCCCAGACCATCACATTACCTCCACCATGCTTGACAGATGGCGTCAGGAACTCTTCTAGCATCTTTTCAGTTGTTCTGCATCTCACAAATGTTCTTCTGTGTGATCCAAACACCTCACACTTCGATTTGTCTGTCCATAACACTTTTTTCCAATCTTCCTCTGTCCAATGTCTGTGTTCTTTTGCCCATATTTATCTTTTCCTTTTATTAGCCAGTCTCAGATATGGCTTTTTCTTGGCCACTCTGCCCTGAAGGCCAGCATCCCTGAGTCGCCTTTTCACTGTAGACGTTGACACTGGCGTTTTGTGGGTACTATTTAATGAAGCTGCCAGTTGAGGCGTCGATTTCTCAGACTAGAGACTCTAATGTACTTGTCTTGTTGCTCAGTTGTGCAGCGGGGCCTCCCACTTCTCTTTCTACTCTGGTTAGAGCCTGTTTGTGCTGTCCTCTGAAGGGAGTAGTACACACCGTTGTAGGAAATCTTCAGTTTCTTGGCAATTTCTCGCATGGAATAGCCTTCATTTCTAAGAACAAGAATAGACTGTCGAGTTTCACATGAAAGTTCTCTTTTTCTGGCCATTTTGAGAGTTTAATCGAGCCAACAAATGTAATGCTCCAGATTCTCAACTAGCTTAAAGGAAGGTCAGTTTTATAGCTTCTCTAACCAGCAAAACTGTTTTCAGCTGTGCTAACATACTTGCACAAGGGTTTTCAAGGGTTTTCTAAACATCCATTAGCCTTCTTACACAGTTAGCAAACACAATGTACCATTAGAACACTGGAGTGATGGTGGCTGGAAATGGGCCTCTATACACCTATGTAGATATTGCATTAAAAACCAGACGTTTGCAGCTAGAATAGTCATTTAACACATTAACAATGTATAGAGTGTACAGTGCCTTGCAAAAGTATTCATACCCCTTGAACTTTTTCACATTTTGTCACCTTACAACCACAAACTTAAATGTATTTTCTTGAGATTTTAAGTGATAGACCAACACAAAGTAGCAGATAATTGTGAAGTGGAACAAAAATGATACATGATTTTCAAAATTTGAATCAAACAAAAATCTGAAAAGTGTGACGTGCAAAAGTATTCAGCCCCCTGTACTCTGATACCCCTAAATAAAATCTAGCGCAATCAATTGCCTTCAAAAGTCACTTAATTAATCAAAAGAGTCCAGCTGTGTATAATTTAGTTCCAGTATAAATAGACCTGTTCTGTGAAGGCCTCAGTGGTTTGTTAAAGAACACTAGTGAACAAACAGTATCATGAAGACCAAGGAACCCACCAGAAAGGTCAGAAATAAAGTTGTGGAAAAGTTTAAAGCAGGGTTAGATTATAAAAACATATCCCAAGATTTTAGCATCCCAAGAAGTACTGTTCAATCCATCAGCCAAAAATGGAAAAATGGACCGTCCATCTAAACTGACAGATCAAGCAAGGAGAACACTGGTCAGTGAAGCAGCCAAGAGACCCATGGTCACTCTGGAGGAGCTGCAGAAATATACAGCTCAGGTGGGAGAATCTGTCCACAGGACAACTATAAGTCGTGCACGCTACAAATCTGGCCTTTATGGAAGAGTGGCAAAAAGAAAACCATTGTTGAAAGAAAGACATAAGAAGTGCCGTTTGCAGTTTGCCACAAGCCATATAGGGGACACAGGAAACATGTGGAAGAAGGTGCTCTGGTCAGATGAGTCCAAAGTTGAACTTTTTGGCCTAAATGCAAAGGGCTATGTGTGGCGGAAATGTAACACTGCTCATCACTCTGAAAACACCATCCCCACTGTGGTGGTAGCATCATGCTGTGGGGAGGCTTTTCTTCAGTAGGGACAGGGAAGCTGCTCAGAGTTGATGGGAAGATGGATGGAGCTTAAATACAGGGCAATCCTGGAAGAAAACCTGTTGGAGGCTGCAAAAGACTTGAGACTGGGAAGGAGATTCACCTTCCAGCAAGACAATGATCCTAAACATACAGCCAGAGCTACAGTGGAATGGTTTAGATCAATGAATATTAATGTGTTAAAATGGCCCAAAGTCCAGACCTAAATCCCATTGAGCATCTGTGGCAAGACATGAAAATTGCTGTTCACAGACTCTCTCCATCCAATCTGGCTGAGCTTGAGCTATTTTGCAATGAAGAATGGGCAAAAATCTCAGTCTCTAGATGTCTGGTAGAGACATAACCCAAAAGACTTGCAGCTGTAATTGCAGCAAAAGGTGGCTGTACAAAGTATTAATAAAGGGGGGCTGAATACTTTTGCACGTTACACTTTTCAGGTTTCTATTTGATTAAAATTTTGAAAATCATGTATCATTTTTGTTCCACTTCACAATTATTTGCTACTTTGTGTTGGTCTATCACTTAAAATCTCAAGAAAATACATTTAAGTTTGTGGTTGTAAGGTGACAAAATGTGAAAAAGTTCGAGGGGTATTAATACTTTTGCAAGGCACTGTATTTCTGATTCATTTAATGTTATCTTCATTGAAAAAAACTGTGCTTTTCTTTCAAAAAATAAGGAAATTTCTAAGTGACCCTAAACTTTTGAATGGTAGTTATATATATATATATATATATATATATATATATATATATATATACGTATTTATACAAACACACACACACACATAAAAAAATGTAATAATAACTAAGGGTGTATATACAGTCATATGAAAAAGTTTGGGCACCCCTATTAATCTTAATCATTTTTAGTTCTAAATATTTGGGTGTTTGCAACAGCCATTTCAATTTGATATAATAATAATAATAATAATAGTCCTTTAATAGTCCCACAATGGGGAAATTCAGTTATATCTAATAACTGATGGACACAGTAATATTTCAGGATTGAAATGAGGTTTATTGTACTAACAGAAAATGTGCAATATGCATTAAACCAAAATTTGAAAGGTGCAAAAGTATGGGCACCTCAACAGAAAAGTGACATTAATATTTAGTAGATCCTCCTTTTGCAAAAATAACAGCCTCTAGTCGCTTCCTGTAGCTTTTAATCAATTCCTGGATCCTGGATGAAGATATTTTTGACCATTTCTCTTTACAAAACAATTCCAGTTCAGTTAAGTTTGATGGTTGCCGAGCATGGACAGCCCGCTTCTAATTATCCCACAGATGTTCAATGATATTCAGGTCTGGGGACTGGGATGGCCATTCCAGAACATTGTAATTGTTCCTCTGCATGAATGCCTGAGTAGATTTGGAGTTGTGTTTTGGATCATTGTCTTGCTGAAATATCCATCCCCGGCGTAACTTCAAATTCGTCACTGATTCTTGTACATTATTCTCAAGAATCTGCTGATACTGAGTTGAATCCATGCGACCCTCAACTTTAACAAGATTCCCGGTGCCGGCATTGGCCACACAGCCCCAAAGCATGATGGAACCTCCACCAAATTTTACAGTGGGTAGCAAGTGTTTTTCTTGGAATGCTGTGTTTTTTTGATGCCATGCATAACGCCTTTTTGTATGACCAAACAACTCAATCTTTGTTTCATCAGTCCACAGGACCTTCTTCCAAAATGAAGCTGGCTTGTCCAAATGTGCTTTTGCATACCTCAGGCGACTCTGTTTGTGGCGTGCTTTCAGAAACGGCTTCTTTCGCATCACTCTCCCATACAGCTTCTCCTTGTGCAAAGTGTGCTGTATTGTTGACCGATGCACAGTGACACCATCTGCAGCAAGATGATGCTGCAGCTCTTTGGAGGTGGTCTGTGGATTGTCCTTGACTGTTCTCACCATTCTTCTTCTCTGCCTTTCTGATATTTTTCTTGGCCTGCCACTTCTGGGCTTAACAAGAACTGTCCCTGTGGTCTTCCATTTCCTTACTATGTTCCTCACAGTGGAAACTGACAGGTTAAATCTCTGAGACAACTTTTTGTATCCTTCCCCTGAACAACTATGTTGAACAATCTTTGTTTTCAGATCATTCGAGAGTTGTTTTGAGGAGCCCATGATGCCACTCTTCAGAGGAGATTCAAATAGGAGAACAACTTGCAATTGGCCACCTTAAATACCTTTTCTCATGATTGGATACACCTGGCTATGAAGTTCAAAGCTCAGTGAGGTTTCAAAACCAATTTTGTGCTTCAGTAAGTCAGTAAAAAGTAGTTAGGAGTATTCAAATCAATAAAATGATAAGGGTACCCACATTTTTGCACCGGTCAAATTTTGGTTTAATGCATATTGCACATTTTCTGTTAGTACAATAAACCTCATTTCAATCCTGAAATATTACTGTGTCCATCAGTTTTTAGATATATCAAATTGAAATGGCTGTTGCAAACACCCAAATATTTAGAACTAAAAATGATTAAGATTAATAGGGGTGCCCAAACTTTTTCATATGACTGTATACAGTGCCTTGCAAAAGTATTCGGCCCCTTGAACTTTTCAACCTTTTGTCACATTTCAGGCTTCAAACATAAAGATATAAAATTTTAATTTTTTGGTGAAGAATCAACAACAAGTGGGACACAATTGTGAAGTGGAACAAAATTTATTGGTTATTTTAAACTTTTGTAAAAAATAAAAAACTGAAAAGTGGGGCAAGCCAAATTATTTGGCCCCTTTACTTTCAGTGCAGCAAACTCACTCCAGAAGTTCAGTGAGGATCTCTGAATGATCCAATGTTGTCCTAAATGACTGATGATGATAAATATAATCCACCTGTGTGTAATCAAGTCTCCGTATAAATGCACCTGCTCTGTGATAGTCTCAGGGTTCTGTTTAAAGCGAAGAGAACATCATGAAGACCAAGGAACACACCAGGCAGGTCCGTGATACTGTCGTGGAGAAGTTTAAAGCCGGATTTGGATACAAAAAGATTTCCCAAACTGTAAACATCCCAAGGAGCACTGTGCAAGCGATCATATTGAAATGGAAGGAGTATCAGACCACTGCAAATCTACCAAGACCTGGCCGGTCCTCTAAACTTTCATCTCAAACAAGGAGAAGACTGATCAGAGATGCAGCCAAGAGGCCCATGATCACTCTGGATGAACTGCAGAGATCTACAGCTGAGGTGGGAGAGTCTGTCCTTAGGACAACAATCAGTCGTACACTGCACAAATCTGGCCTTTATGGAAGAGTGGCAAGAAGAAAGCCATTTCTCAAAGATATCCATAAAAAGTCTCGTTAAAAATTTGCCACAAGCCACCTGGGAGACACACCAAGCATGTGGAAGAAGGTGCTCTGGTCAGATGAAACCAAAATCAAACTTTTTGGCCACAATGCAAAACGATATGTTTGGCGTGAAAGCAACACAGCTCATCACCCTGAACACACCATCCCCACTGTCAAACATGGTGGTGGCAGCATCATGGTTTGGGCCTGCTTTTCTTCAGCAGGGACAGGGAAGATGGTTAAAATTGATAGGAAGATGGATGGAGCCAAATACAGGACCATTCTGGAAGAAAACCTGTTGGAGTCTGCAAAAGACCTGAGACTGGAACAGAGATTTATCTTCCAACAAGACAATGATCCCAAACATAAAGCAAAATCTACAATGGAATGGTTCAAAAATAAATGTATCCAGGTGTTAGAATGGCCAAGTCAAAGTCCAGACCTGAATCCAATCGAGAATCTGTGGAAAGAGCTGAAAACTGCTGTTCACAAATGCTCTCCATCCAACCTCACTAAGCTCGAGCTGTTTTCCAAGGAAGAATGGGCAAGAATTTCAGTCTCTTGATGTGCAAAACTGATAGAGACATACCCCAAGCGACTTGCAGCTGTAATCGCAGCAAAAGGTGGCGCTACAAAGTATTAACTTAAGGAGGCCGAATAATTTGGCATTCCCCACTTTTCAGTTTTTTATTTTTTACAAAAGTTTAAAATATTCAATAAATTTCGTTCCACTTCACGATTGTGTCCCACTTGTTGTTGATTCTTCACCAAAAAATTTAAATTTTATATAATTATGTTTGAAGTCTGAAATGTGGCAAAAGGTTGAAAAGGTCAAGGGGGCCGAATACTTTCGCAAGGCACTGTATATATACTAACAGAAGGACCCAACTTTGCACGGGTATATTTCATTTTTTGTTTGTGTACTGGCCCCATAAGAATTGGCCAGTTTTGCACTTGACATCCAGTATGGCAGTCCAGTATAGGTACAGTCTATTTATGGCTGTGTTGTTATGGAATAGTGGTAAATGAAATGTGAACTTATATTGGCTGATACATGTCATATGACTGAATATTTAAGGACCTGCAAACTGCTATTGACTCATACAGGTCATAAATAGTTTGGTTGCTATGGAAACCTGGTGTAAAGCTGTGTGTATGTCAAGACTGAAGAACCTGCAATTTTCCATTGGTCCATAAGCGTCATGTGATCATGTGTATCTCAGTTTGGATATCAGTGAAAAACCTGTGATTGGTTGTTATGGAAAACTTTGAGTAAATCTGTGTGTATGTAACCTTGTGTAACAGTGTCATCCACAGCGCCCTGCCCCTTTAAAGCTGACCTACAGCAGTGAAGAAAAATGGCTGGGTTGTTATGGAAACATGGAGTGCAGCTGTGTGCATGTGGCTGAAAATGCCTTGTCAGATTGGAGATGGGCTTGGGTCTGCTAAGAGTTTTCATTAGCTCGAGCAGCAGCCATGCGTTTTGCTGCAGGAGGCATGAGTAGTTTAAAAACGTTTCAATTTATAAGAATGCTGACATCCAGTATGGCAGTCCAGTATAGGTACAGTCTATTTATGGCTGTGTTGTTATGGAAACCTGGCAAATTAAATGTGAACTTATATTGGCTGATACACGTCATATGACTGAATATTTAAGGACCTGCGAACTGCTATTGACTAATGCAGGTCATAAATAGCTTGTTTGTTATGGAAACCTGGTGTAAAGCTGTGTGCCTGTGGAGAGTAAGCGCCTGTGAGCTTCTATTGGCTGATAAGGGACATGTTACATGTGTGTATGGCAGTTGGAATATGAGTGAAAGTCTTGCAGGCTTGTATTGGCTAATGCAGGTCATATTGGGGAATACTCTAACTCAGGAACGGTACGTCCGAGATTGCTGAGACCCGGTTTAAAATCTTCCTGGACACCTGATGTACATGTGTGCCAAATTTGGTGAGGATCGGTCCAGTCGTTTGGTCGCCCATAAAGAACAGACAGACAGACAGACAGACAGAAACTCATTTTTTATATATATATATATATATATATATATATATATATATGAGATATTTATATTAAAAGGGTAATGGGGAACTCATGGTAGGGAAAATGATAGGATAAAAACGCTCCAAATCCATATGTGTTTTTAGTTTATAAATAAAAATATGTTGTTTGTGTAAATAGATGATATAGCTAGGTGATGATATGACTAGGTAGACTGGTATGAAAAAATGATATTATAGAGAGGCAGAATATATATGAAGGAGGAACATGAGAAATGGAAAAAAAAAGTTTTGAAAAATATAAAAAAAAATACAAAAACTCAAATCACCTCAGTTTCCCTAGAATACATATAAAGCTAAAAAATTACTGTGAAACATATAAACATTAGGTATCCCTGTGTCTAAAACTGCCAGGTCTACACAGTTATAAAAAAAATTTGTGGGAAAAAAAAATCAAAAGTGGAGAGCCTTTGTTTTTTTCACTGTTTCTCCTCTGTTAAAAATGTAAATAAAAATAGATCAAAGCAATAGACATTCCCCAAAATGGTATAACTAAAAAGTACACCTGGCCCCCCAAAAAGAAGCCTTATGCATCCCTGTACACAGAAGTATTAAAAATTTACAGGTAGTAGAATATGGCGACCATTATTTTCTCTATTGCATTACCACTAACCGTGAATTGAGTGATCTCTGGGAGGAGCAGCTGCTTGACTAAAACTTCCATCTGCCCACCAACTAGTAAAGTAGTGATTTAGTTTCCCACACATTTGAATGATCCTTTGAGTATTTACCACACTATGAGGCGCCGTTGTTGATTTTTTTTCTCATCTAGAATTTATTTGAATATAGACAGTTTCCTTTCCTTTTGTATGTGATCTCTGATGTGTTCATGAGCTAATCTTTAACTTTTCATGTGGTATGTAACCTACGTTTATCGGCGTCATTTGTCATTTACCCATTTACCATCTTCCTCTGCATACTGAAATACATTGTTTGTTTCATCAGTTCCTTCATTGAGATTTACTTGCCACCATGGATATTCTGTCAACCCAGTTATAGGTAAAACTTATAAAGTATTTGCTTGTTGTGTTTGCTTGTTTTCAGGGTGCCAAGCCATTGCCACTGCCATAAGCCATTTCTTTTGAAAAAGAGGAGGAAGAGGTGGCACCTCCTTGTGGCAATTTTGTCCAGCAGTATTGCTTTCCCTCATGGGTAAAAGACAATAATACTTGACTTTTATAATCAATTGGCATGGAAAAGAATGCGTTAGTAAAATTGGTATTACTATAATTTGTGGTACTTGCGAATATCTGATTCAGTAAAGTCTGTTTATTTGGAACTATGGATGCATCTGTAATCTCCAATTTCCCACGAATCATGAACCGTTTGGTATGTCTGTGGCTGGCCTGGTATTTGCCTTTTCTTTATTAAAAAAGAGGTTTACTATAGGGGGATCATGTTTTTCAGAGGTTTTAATCCATGCTACCACTTCTGCACCATAGTTACGTTTCTCTGTCCAAGCATTGTGTTCACTAAACCATCTCCACAATCAGCATCTACGCAACCAGTCTTTGGCACTCCAGCCTAAATTTTGTCTGTGTCCTTAATTGCGCTATCCTCACCACATCCTGAAGTGTATATCTAAGATCCTTAATCTACCTTAGTATGGTAAAGCTAGTTCCCATAGCACCGATTAGTGATCCCTATCTTCAGGTATCCTGCTATGTATTATTCTCTATCCTGTGCGTTATCAGAATGTGAGCAAGGACCTACTTGTTCAAGAGCAATGACCTGTGAAGCTGCTCTCCTTGCTGCCCTAATCCTGCAAACACATAGTAAAGCTACATAGTCAAATACAGTAATGTAGCCAAAGCAATAACTATGTAGTCCTCATATATATTTTTCTAACTTATTTAACAGCACAAATACGGCAAATATAAATTAGGTAGAATTTGTGTGTAGGTGCAGGTATGTAATGTATATACTCTGTATATATACAGGGTTTAATTAATCACTATAATATCCAGGGTTGCCACACTGTTGCTCTATATCTTTATTGCAGGACATATGGTATTTATGATCAATTATATCTAACCAAGAACTGCCAATTTGTTTATAATATGGGACAGCATGACAGTTAGTTCACAGAAATACAGGTACAGTAACAGGTGCTGTTAATTACACAAATTAGAGAAGCATCACATGATTTTTCAAAGGGTGCCAATACTTTTGTCCACCCCCTTTTTTATGTTTGGTGTGGAATTATATCCAATTTGGCTTTTTGACAATTCTTTTTGTGGTTTTCCATTGAAGACAAATTAAATGAAGATATTATTACCAAAGCATTTGTGATTGCAATCATTTTCTGGAAGAAATTGAGTATTATCTGACAGAATTGCAGGGGTGCCAATACTTTTGGCCAGCACTGTATATGATGTTAATAGGAGGTGTCGTATCAGTTTATCAAAGTTGGAAGAGATAGATTGGGGCAACAAATGGAGCAAGATGATTTCACTCTGCAGCGTGAGGTTAACATGGCAAATTGTTAGCGAATTGCCAGTTAAGCAATTCCCCAGTTACTGCCGCTGAAACTTGGGAGGAAGGGAATGACAGAGAGGGTGAGTCCTAATGCTCGACCCAGCCCCAGTCCCTACCTACTTGCCTCAACTACCCTAGGTGGTAGAGGACAACTGGGCGACAGTCCCTTCCTGCAATACGAGTGAATACGCAAAACGCAGACAAGACAAACAAACAGATATAGGGAATCGAGAAAGCCAAGGGTCAGAGCCAATCAGGAAGTGCAGCACAGAATTGGAACCAGAAGAAGAGTCAAAAGGAGAAGCCAAGGTCAGAAATATAATATCAGTAACAGATAATAGCCAGCACGTTCAAAGAAGCTAATAGCAAACATCAAAGAGAGGGCTGGAAAACTATATAAAGGGAATTCGCCCTAGGCTCGATTGGCAAGGAGGAATATCAATCAAATAGCTACTAACTTTAACTCCTTAGAAACCAAAGGAACTATTAGCACTGGCTGAACTGACACACAGCAACGAATACTCAACTGTGCTAAAACAACAGGAGCAAAAAAAAATCACAAATGAACACACCTCCTGCGCCGTAGGTCAAACATGACTGCAGCATCTCAGGGCTTTTATTATATATTGGGGTCCCAATCGCCCCCCAGCAATGTTTTCAGGGGGTGCCGCAGCTCCTATTTGGCAGCCCGGGGTCTGACCAATGAACCCGGGTCTGCCCCAATTCTGTTCCTCCGCATACCTGGTTGATCCTGCCTGGAATGGAGACTATCAGCCTATGCATCTGCATGGGCTGACAGCCTCCTATACACTGCAATACACGTGTATTTCAGCATATACCTATTGAAGAAGTGATCAGAATATCGCGGCTTCAATCACAAAAAGAAAAAATGTAAAAAAAAAGTTTAAAAAAAGACCCCCCTCCCCTAGAGCTGGTGCTATTATTATACTCTGGGGTCTCCTCAGACCTCAGAGTATAATAATCTGAGGCCCAGGAGAAGTTATTAAAAATAATAAACTCTTATACGCTCCTTACCTCACCTCTCCTGGGAATCCCGTTCTCCTCTTCTTCCTTGCGACTGAGGTCCTGCTCCCCAGACGTCACTGCTGGAGCCTGTGATTGGGCCTCAGCAGTCATGTGGGGGCACAATAACGTCATTACTCCGGCTTGCTCCACGTGACCGCTGGGGCCCAATCACAGGCCCCAGCAGTGAGGCCTGGGGAGCAGGACCTCAGTCACCGGCCCGGAAAAGCTCCGGAGTTGATGCTGAGCCCAGGACAGGTGAGTATCAGTAGTTTTTTATTTTTAATCACCGCGGGGGGTGCCAAGGGGGACATGTAGCATGGTGGAACCGCTTGGATGCCGTGGTCATGTTTGACCATGGCATCCAGGGGGTTAAAACGCCCGATCGGAGCTGTGCGATTCGTTTCCATAAAGTGTGAGGAAATCCAGATTCGATGCAAATCGAATATTTCCTGAAATTCAGATCGAATTCCACTTTGTCAGCTTCGATTCGCTCATCTCTAATTATGATGTTTGGTTCTTCTGGGGGGTATTTTCTTCTGGACACTGGTATTTTGAACTGCTGGAGAGGTATTTTGTGCTGCAATATGGTATTGTTTCTGCTACAGATATCATGTTTACTGTACTGTGGTATTTGCATGCCAGGGTGAGGGTATTATGCGAACAGTACAGTGGAATTTGTTTGCCACTTCATGGTCATATTTATTTATTGTTGAGGCTCAACGATCACAACAGAATGACAGGTGAGGCTAGGGTAAAAAAAAAAAGTTTTTAGAAGTCCTGGTATAAATAATATGACAACTTTACTCTCAGAGTCAATATAGTAACAGTGATATGAAATGTTAGATTGCTTGATATGCTTATTACTATTATGCAATAAAAATACATTTGTTTAAAAAAATATATTTGTGATACTGCATTCTGAGGTGCATAACATTTTATGTTTTAGTCAATGGAGCCTTAAGAGGGAGTATTTTTAGGGATAAGCTGACATTTTTCATTGCTAGCACTTTTTGTGCAATTGGGGGGAAGATAAAGAGAAACAGTAATTATAGCTTTGTGTTTTAGTTTTTTTCTTTATGAAGTTCATTGTGTGTAATAAATTGCAAATAATTTTTATTTCTGGTTGCTAAACATGCTTAAATACAAATGATGTGTACTTTTTTTCCTCCATAGTATGATATTTTGTAAATATTGTTGTTGTTTTTTGTTTCTGTTTTTGTTTCTCGTAGTTTTACGTTTCAATTTCTTATTTTCACTTTCTTTCCCCGCATTTTAGTACCATTACAGTCCTATACTATTATGAGACTTAATTGCTTCAATAAAACAGTGTAATACCCCTGTATTTCACTGTATTAGGTCTGTCAATATTATACTACCAGGTAGCCTATTAGGCCCAGACCTTTGGCAGGACCTAATGGGCTCATGTCATGGCAGACATGCGGGCCTTTGTTTGTTATTATTCATGTCAACAGTAGGGGTTAAATAGCAGGGATCAGATGTTCTTAACTTAGTGGTTTTAGAGTAGGAGCTCAGCTGTCATTGGACAGTTGAGCATATTCTCCTGACAGGCCAGGCCAACGGTGCCATAAAAATATGATGATCTAGAATAAGTCCTTTTAATGGGCACTATTTAAATACATATCTGCATTTATCAATGGGCTAAGAAGCTTACATTGTTTTAAATCAAAGAAAATAAACTTTATTTCATCAACAGAATTCATTATTGTTTTATGTAAAATGAATGTATGTTTCAATAATCTACTGTAGATTGTATACTATTGAGTTTCATATTCAGGCTGCTGATTTAAAATCAACATTGTGGGATTTACTAGGCTCTAAAGCAATCAATGACATAGTCTGTCTTTGACTGGCTTGAAATGCAGTTGGTAATGAGCAGATTATCTGAACAACTGGGAAAATAATACTGATAAAAACACATAACATGACATATAGTACAGCCACTTTTATAAACCAATACCGTACAATGTAAGATAAAATTTCATGTTTTACACTGCGATTTTCAAATTTTTTTAAATATTGGGATATATTGAAGTTTTGCTTTACCTTATTCTGGACCAAGACGCTGGAGTTCAAAGAACATACAATGCATTCGGAAAGTTTTCAGACCCTTTCACTTTTTAAAAATTTTATGTGTCGGCCTTATGCTCAAGTTTTCTCCCATCATTCTGCACTCAATATTCCATACTGACAAAGTAAAAAATAGAATGTTAGAAAGTTAATTTATTGCTCGTGAAAGCTAGTCAGTAATGAAAGGTGGGATTGAGCAACCAGGCTGTTTCTTATATCCCAAGGAACAAACAAAAAATATTCAGGAAAAATATGCAAATGCAGGCTATCCTGACACCTTCAAATCTCAGTATGATTGAATAGTATCAATTTAGTGCTATGCAATGGTGTTTGTAACAATAAGCAAAAGCAAATGCATAAAATACCACAAAAAAAAAAAAAAAATTCATAGAATAAAAATAAAAAACAAGCTATATTGCTTTCAAGATAGTTAAGAAATTCACAACCTATCTCCTGGGTTCTTTGTGAGACCAGTTATATATCCAATAAAATCATATGCAGTCTAGCACAGAGTTTTTAGTTATATTTCTTGTGCTGCATTATATTCCAATTTGCGATGAAAAAAGTCACTAGACTCTAGGCAAAATAATATTGCAGATCTGAGGTCTGAGATCACAGTCTATTTTCACTCCTCATCTGCACATGTATGTGAAATACTGTAAATAATTATAACTCTACTATGCTTCTCATCCAGTCTTTCTTAGGCTATATAAAGTCCTTTCAGGCTTTTACTGTGCAATGCACTACACAGCCTCAGTGAATCAGTATGGGATAGGAGCATACGTGCAACTCTCCCAGAATGTCTGGCAAGCTCCAGAAAAAAAAATGGGTAACCTCCTGGAGGCCCAGAAGAGCAGTCAAACCTCCTAGGCCCTGCAGAATGCTCTGACATTTGCCAAGCTAGTAGCAATTTTATATGTTACTCGGGCACTTTATGTGCCAGTCACAAATGTAAAAGGGGTTTGCCCAGCAGATTTAGTGCCTATGTCACAAATCGAAGGAACCAAATTGGCCACACAACTCCAACCCCTAGACTTCGGGAGGGACCCAAAAGGGTTTCCGCACCCCTACATCCACAGTAAAAGTGACAAACGGTGACAGACGTGACATAAAAAAAAATCATAAAGAAGTGAATAGAGTGCCTGTGTACAGGCCCGGTCTATCCGCCGGATCTATAAAAATTTCCCATGCTGGATAAACCAAGCATCAGGGTAGGTGCTTCAAAGAGTGATTCAGGTGCTTGTGCCATGTGCCAAACTCAGTGGGTTTCCCACGCCCAGTGAGTTTTGGCACCTCGGGAGCTACCGTTCCCCCACGGCACTTACACATTGAGACCTTCGAAGGCATCCCAGCCTCTTGGTGCCAATCCAAGGGGTCCCCCTTAAACCCCTGGGGTGGTTCTCTGCCCTACATTCACAGCGTTCTATTGGTTCCATCTTGCAGGGCTGCTACCCCCGTTTGACAGAACCAATTACCAACTGCTACTGATAAGAACAGATACTACACTTGATCTTAGCAAAAGACCGAGAAGACCTATCCTCAGTCAGGGAGTCTAACACCCAGGAACCCCGCTGATCAGCTGTTTAAAGGAAGCTATGAAACAGAAAGCATGCAATCTAAACAGTGAAGAGGTCCCACAGCTGTAGCCCCTTCAAGCATCTTATCAAAAGGAGGCCCAGTGTCAGACCCCCACTGATTTCTTATTGAAAACCTCTGCTGAGGATAGGTCAGCAACACAAATTAGTTGGACAGCCCCTTTAAGAATTTCCTGCCAAGAGTGATACAGGCAAAATAACAGAATGATGGGAGCTGCCATTGTGAATATTTAGCTTTTTCTTCAAGCAGAGACATAACCAGAATGCTGGATTATAATGTAGTTCATGAAGAAGGTTTATAAAAATATAAGGAGCCTATTGGGTCTCATAATCTCAATGAACTAGTCATTTTATAACACTTGGGGACTAGAATTTTTTAAGTAGGTAACGGCAGACATAAAACAACATAAAATAAGGTGTATTCATTTTTATTGTCAACCTCAGACATTATTGCCCTTCAGAAAGTCTAAAATGATTACAGGCTTTATAAGTTGCAGTTTATCAGCCACCTTTCTTGTGTCATTGGAGTGTTTAAATACTAAAGTGTGATAAAACTTCTCACCTAGGTTAATGGATTTATCAAATACCTTATTTCATGCTTTCTGCTTTTGATTTATGAATTTTGATCCTAGAGACAAGAGTCCTGTGAGTATTGATTGCAGAAAATGTCAGACTAACAGAAGTTCATTTCACTTGTACATGTGGAAGTCTCTGATTCCCTGACAGCTATGTCTACTGAGAATCAGCTGTCACCGTGCTAGAGTGTCACAATGTCTTCGCAGCAGGAAACCTACCCACCCAACAGACAAAATTACACCATGTTATGGAATAAAATGACACGCAAATGTGCAGCTAGGACTTTGTTCTGTCTGGGAGCTTGTTCTTTTTAATGAAGAAACATGATGTTTATCATACATTTGAACATACAACAAAGGAAACAAGTGTATCTATGCATTTGCAAGAAAAAGGTGGAGCTCTGCTGTTTGAGGTTCCTGCCTTTGACTGCAAAATGCCTGACAGGATAATGGAATGTCATTCTGCCAGTTCTTCAGCTGATTAGGGACAGTTTGTTTATTGATTGGCTTTCTTCTAGAATTTATTATTCTCCCTTTCTAATGATAAATTAGAGTAAAACATACACAAGAACTCCAAAATCATTAGTCTAACTCTACAGAAGTGCTATGATCTTGAGACCAAGTGCCACACTCAAGGTGCAGAAGCTTAGCTGACTTAACATAAATTCTACTTTTTGTCTTAATAATGTGACCAAATGTACATCATTAACTTCTTATCATGCATTTCACAAAATATTATTAATCAGAATGTAGAATTTTACAGTTGCATTTTAATATTATTAATACTGCAGTGACCTTAATCAGCGGTGGATTGGGATCTTAAAGTGGACCTAGAGTAAATATTTAAAAGTGAAGCACTTCTGAAAGTAAAGAGTCCTATGTAAAATATGGAGGAAAGGTATGCAGCAGGTCTGAGAACATAAAGATGGGGTGCGGGGTGCAGCAGTCCTGTTCAAAACATAGAGTGAAGGTGCTGTAGCTTTATGTAAACTACACACAAGACTGCTGCACCCCATTGTGCCATATTTTACGACTAGTGACCATGCATACTGTGCCAAAGACATATCTGCTTTCTTTTCAACCATGAAGTGTTAACACAGCCATAGCCTAGACCCCAAAATAATAAAAAAAAAAAATAGGCCAAACCCTAAAATAGGTAAAAGTAGAAAGACTAGACCCCCAAACAAGATAAAGACCCCATATCTAAAAACAGCTACAGCGAATGAGTAGAAATGAGAGAAATAAGAGCAGGTACTGATAATTATACCGAGGATACTGGACAGACAGTGTCCTTACACAGAGCTATAGAAATACTACTGGCCAGTTTCTATATACAGGGTTATAGAAGTTATACTGTGCAGTGTTTATATACATGGCTATAGAAGTGGTTCTAGTCAGTGTACTGGGCATCATCTACATACATGGCAATGGCAAATACAACATACATTCTACATCACACACTCACTCAAACACAGGGTCGGACTGGCCCACAAGGGTACCGGTGAATCCCCCAGTGAGCCCCGTGCCTTTAGAGGGCCCTACCGGACCCCCACTGCTTTTTTTAATAGGTAGTGTAAGTGCGGTAATGACCCCTATTCACTTACCTCTCCTCGCTCCTGCTCCCGGCCTCTCCTTTTCTGTCAGCCTCCATGGGACCTCCCATACGCCGCACATTACATCATCGCGACATGATGTGCAGCACACAGGGCCCAGGCTGAAGAGGGAAGCGGAGAGGCCACGAGCAGGAGAAGGGAGAGGTAAGTGATGCAGCCAGGTAATTCTGGTTTTGCAATCTGGTTAAAACCGGATCGCAAAACTGAGGAGAAGTGGTGCCACTGATCCTGTTCTCATACTAGTATAGCATGAAGCCACTCACAGACTTCTAGGCCACAGGCCACATTGAGCCTGTGGCCTACAAGCTAAGCACCAATACTTAGCTGCCTGCTCTCTGGCATTTCCCACTTCTTATTGCTCAGGGTGCACAAGACGTCACATAAGTGCTCCCCGGAGCAAGAAGGAGTGAGACCTGGGAACAGACAGGTAAGTAATGACCTAATGCTGTTATGGGGGAACCAGTGAAGGGGCTACTCTATGGCCCATACAGTGTCCTCTTCACTATTCCCCCCCATACACTGGCCACTTCACCTCCCCCCCAAACAGTGACTCCTTCACTGGTCCCCTATACTGTATGGGGACCATTGATGAGACCATTACATTGTGGGGGGCAGTAATGGGGGCCAATATCCTGTGGGAGACATTAAAGGGGTTGTCCAGGATAACATTTTTTTTTTTTTTTAATTAAGCCGGAAAAGGTGAAAAAACAAAACAAAAAAAAAAAAACATACTCACCTTTCCCCAGTGTCTCCCAGTGTGGTTTGGTCCTGCAGCTTCCTTGTTTTCTTCCAGCAGAAGTCCAATCAATGACCTAAGGGAAAGGACCTGGGACGTGACATCCAGCGAGGACTTCCGGCAAAAGAAGACAGCAGAGCAGCAAGACTCGACTGCGTTGGGAGGACACCAAACCACTAGGGACAGATGAGTATGTTTTATTTATTATTTTCACCTCCCCGGACTAATTATAAAAAAAAAATTATGCTGGACAACCTCTTTAAAGTGTCTTCAGAATAGGCCATAAATACCTGATAAGTAGGGGGCCAACACCCGGCCCGATCAGCTGTACGGAGCCACTTCTGGCCCCTGTCCTGCACACAATATGGGGCCGGAAGCAGAAAACTTTGTTCACTGTATATTAGACGGACACCTTCACTGCATCTCAGCACATATTGAAGTCAGTGGGAGCTGAGCTGCAGTGAAGGCTCCGGGCTGCTATACAGTGGATGTAGATTTCTGCCTCCGGCCCTGTATTGTGTACAGAACGGACGCAGGAAGTGGTTCTTTACAGCTGATGGGGCCGTGTGTCAGCCCTCTACCAATCAGGTATTTATTAAGCCTGGACAACCCCTTTAATATGCCCCACACAGTTTAATGTCCCCCTCCACAGGATGTTAGCCCCCATCACTGCTCCCACAAAATATAATGGCTCCATCACTGTTCCCCATACAGTATGGGGGACTAGCGAAGAGGCCATAAAAATTTGGCCCAGACAACCCACGGTTGTCCATAAATGGGAGAAACCCCTGTGGCAGTCAGGGAGGTGTGAAAGTAAAAAAAAAAAAAAAGGTCTCATGGCGGCAACTCATTTCTGGAAATCCTGTACCTAATTGATCTTAGTGGTCACATGAGGTGCAGGATTCCCAGCAAGAAGTCGCCCGCATAAGATGAGTATGCTTTTTTATTTTTTTATTTATTTTTTTTATTTTACAACTTCCGCTCACCGCACGGTTTGCTCCAATTCATGGACAACCTCTTTAAAAGTTGTATCCATCTTTCTAATATTAATGGCCTGTCCTTAGGATAGGACATCAATATTACATCTGTGGGGTCCAACAGCTAGGAATTCTGCAGATCAGCTTTTCTAGGACAGTGCGGCTATAGTTAATGGTAACCATTCCAGGAGCCACGCTGTTTACTTGCCATATAGGGTGTAGTGATGGGTTTAGGTAGTGCAGTGGTGCACATCGTATGGCGGGTGAGCAGCATGGCTCCTGACATGTTATTACCTGTAGCCGTTCTGGCTTGTTATAGCTGCTCTGCAGGGGACCTGGCGGTGGGCGCCTAGAAACAATTCCACTGGTGAGCCCTAGACATCCCAGTCCAACACTGCTCAAACACACTCTCATACACATACTCATACACTTCACTTACAGTAACTTCCTCAGGCTTCTTTTGTCTAGTCTTGCTGTTATTGTGACTCAAGGACCTTTTGATCACATGATATCATCATGTGATGCTCTCCAACGGTCCCTTAGCCGCAAAAACACACCACAGTTCTATCTCCACATACACATTATGTATGCGGGACAGTATAGGAGCACATTAAAGTGACCCAATTGGTAAGAGGAGCGACTGTTCCACAAGGAAAATTCCTGGTCAGCTACAATGCCAATCCACCCCGTGCTTAATTACATGCTCTGTGCTCTTAGCCTCTACAGCAATATTTGGCCAGAAATAATTCCCATATTGCAGTTTCTAAAATAATCTAGAACTGGCTGTAATATTAGAAGCATAGTAATCCGCAGTAAAAATAAGCAACAGGCCAAATTTGACATGACTTCTAGGAAGTAGATATCCATTAATTTGCCAAATATTAAGACAATTTAAGGTACAGGTGTAGCAAAGTTTAACTTGACAGCTCCACACACAGAACACACGCAAATAATTGCTGCTATTACACTCTGCTATTCTGTACTCTTTTAACACTGCTAGGTTGAAGGTAAGAGGCTACCAGTGCCCAGAATGAGACAATAAAGCAATTAACTAGTGGGCAGCAGCCTCCTATTCCACCCTTCCCTTCTACTTAGAGGTCTATGTGTGAGGCTAAATACAGAGACAAATCTTATGTAAACAAGCAGCCAGATTGAAGATAAGGAGAACAGCTTAATAAGTGGTGAAGGAAAAAGATATCCTTAATAAGACATATTGCAAAGTTTTTTATATTCACCTGTACTATTCATTTAAGAAAAATTTTTATAAGTGAAGGTATACTTTAATTATTTTGTGTGGTAGAACTATTTGTCATGGAGATATGACTATAGGGGAACTCTGGCACAGTTATTTGTAGGCACTAATACTGATCAACAGCAATATCTGCAGAGAATAATTTTTGGGTGAAAAAGGCTTTCATTTTGGTCTGGGCCAAACATGGAAGATAAAGAAATAAAACTACAATTGAAGAATACATTAAAGTGAGTCAATGGGTGTGATTGGTATGTAGTGCTGTGTTCGCCTACATCTTCTAATAGTTTTATACAGTGCAAATTTAGACTAGACAGTCCTAACCTGTGCCAGATTTATCAAAATGTCTGATGCTGTTTGATAGATCTCTCTTATTTTTAGACTATCCACTCTAACATTACACCACTTATTAGTTGGTTAAAAATGTTGGTGCATTTTTGGTGCATGGTGTTGCAACTTAGGCCTCGCCCATATACAGTGAGGCGATGCCCCTTTTTAGTGCAAGTCATAAAAGTGTAAAATACTTGATAAACATCAGTTCTGGTGTAATTTGCCTGATAAATCTTCCCCAGTGTCTTTGGAGATCCTAGCAAAGTTTCTGATCATGTATACACCATTTTCCTCTTGGTCCTGTCACAACTTGATATCAAAAAGATCTGAAGACCTTCCTTTGTTTCAAGTGTAGAACTTCACGTCTCTTAGTCTGTCTTATACTGTTTTAGAGTGACTTGCTGAATCTGATAACACTCTGCATTGTGATATCGTACAATAAAAGCTGTGGAAAAAAGTAAAGTTTGCTGCAACCACTTATTTAAATTGATATGTGTGAGGTTAAGTATTTGATATTTGACCTTTTATAGTAAAGTTGATAGAGACCTTTTTTTGAAAAGGTGATAGTATATGTATAAATAAAAAGAGAAGCAAGGTACAATTAAATTAGCTACAGTAGGTAGGAACATGTAGCAGAATGATGGTGTCTGAGGTTTTGCCATCCCTTAGCTCTCCTGCCCTCATGGTTTTAAGTTACTGCAAGCTGCCTGCAGAGATGTTCTGTCCTCGTCTAACCAGAACTCTTGTTTTGTTTCCCCCCTCCCCACATTTCTTGTTATCCCAGCCTGATGAAGGGACTCTGTCCGAAAAGTTGCAATTATGGATAATTGAATTGTAAACTGTCTTCCTTTTTTGAGGTGACTACTGTTACCTTTTCCTATTATGTGTCTCCACTCCTGGGATGTGACAACAAGCTGTAAATCTGGCACATATTCGTAATGTGTGTTTATGTATGTGATGATGTAAAGGAGGAAGTGTATTGTGTACAAAACGGGCACAGGAAGTGGTTCCGTACAAGAGGAAGTGCAGAGGCATCTTAAAAATACTAGAATAGATCAGGTTCTGGTAGCACTCAACCATGGGTTCTGAAGGAATTAAATACAGTGACACCTATAACTAATATTTAAAGAATCTAGGTTTGCCCCATTAAGAAGGTCTGGCCCACAAGGCTAGCGCATAGCAAATGTGGTGCCCATATTAAAGTAAGCCCAGAAACTATAGGCCGGTAAGTCTAAACTTGGTGGTGGGTAAAATAACTTAGTTTTTCTAAGATATGCTATTTTGGAGTATCTCAATGAATTTAACCTTATAACACCCAATCAGCATGGGTTTATGAGGAATGGGCCCTATCAAATTAATTTCTATGAAGAGATAGGATCTAGACTGGACATGGGTAATGCTGTAGATGTAATGTATCTACCTACTGTATCTATCTACTATACCACATATTGTTGTTATACAAAATTAGAATTTTAGGACAGGTGAAAAGTAAAGTAATTAAAACCGAGGTAGATAGTGGAATATTACAGGGGGATCTAAGGAAGCTGAAAGCATGGGCGGAGACTTGTCAAATTAAGTTTAATGTAGACAAATGTACAATTATGCATTTTGGATGAACAAATAAAGTGTATGATTATTTTGGTGGATAGTAAGCTTATCTTTAGTGACAAGTGCCAGGAAGCTTCTGCCAAGGCAATTCAAATTATGGATTGCATAAGAAGAGGCATAGATGACATAACAGCATAGGAATATAGGTATGCCTCTATACAAATCACCAATCCACATGCAGAGTATTGTGTACAATTCTGGGTCCTTGTGTACAAGAAGGTCATAGCTCAACTATAGACAGTGCAGATGAGGTGACCAAGATAATTAGAGGAATTTGTGGGTTGGAGCACAAAGACAGGTTATTCAATTTAGAGAGAAAATTTATTTTTCTGTACAAATACAGGAAAGGACAGTACATAGGCCTTTCTAAAGATCCTTTTACTCTTACACCTGTGACATTGACAAGGGGACATCATCTACACCTAGAGGAAAAAATATTTAACCAGCATAGATGAAGATTCTTTATTGTAAGAGCACTACGGATATGGAACTCACTGCCACAGGATGGTGTGATGATAATTCGTGGAGCAGGTTCCAAGGGACTGGATGCCTTTCTTAAACTGAAAAATATTACAGATTACAGGTTTTAGATTTTTGGTTAAGACAAGTTGAATAAGAGTGTTATAATGATTGCCAGATTTGAAAGCATTTTTTTCTTCTGACTTTGGGCAATTGGAATCAGCTTCATGGAGTTCTTTTGCCTTCCTCTGAATCAACACTATAGGGTTTTAGGTTAGACTTGATGGACTTGTGTTTTCATCCAAACTTATCTACCCTGTTACTATGTAATATGTACATGTAAATTGTCTGCGACATGATTATGTGTGTGTGTGTGTAAAGTGTGCATATTACATTAACAATCAGCCTGTTTGGGCCTTACAAGTACACTTATACTAAACATGTATAGGTTTTATATATTTTACTGCACCTCCTTTTAAAAAAAAAAAAAATTGTGCTACCATACTGTATTCTGAGAGTTCTATACTTTTTTTTTTTTTTTTTATTTCATTGGTACCTTTTTGGGGTATAAATGACTTCTGCATGTGGCAGACTATGAGGCCATTGTTAGGACTCCTGCTAAATTGGCAGCACTCCTGGGTGATCTTGCAAGAGGCTGGAGGGTGATCCCCTTAACCTTTAACCTCTAACATCACCATTGATTTAGAAGGTTAAAAGGCTGTGCTGGACTAGGAAACATGCATGTTTTTTTCTTGGTCACTTTGTTGTGCCGGACTAGTAAACATGGCTGTCTTCTTGTTGGTGACATGGGAATGCTGCAGGTTAATCCCATTAAAATTAATAATACTGAATTTCAGCATGGTCATGTGACAAATGGACATCATGTACCTTCCTGAGAATCAGAAATCAACCTGTAGAACTCTTTTAAATTGCCTAGATTAATCTTATCACTAATAAGATTGCAACAGGAGCCTGTTAAGATGTAACATCTGGCCTCCTGCTGCTGACTGCACAGGTACAGTGGCAGTACCTGCACAATCTCCATGAAGCATATATCCCTGTTAATAAACTGCAATATTTTCCTGAAATAATGTAGTTTAACACTAATAAATAAGAGTTAATTTCACCCAACTGCTTGAATAACCCTTCTCTGCAATATTCAATTAAATTGTAAATTGATATAAAACGATAGGCTCATATTTAGAGTCAGTAAATCATAGTCTGAAAACCCTTATTTGCACATGATTCACTGCTTGTTTTCTTCTGAGGTGCAATATAAATTACAGGCAATGACAAGTCATTATTACACACAATGCACTGTTTCAGTATAGAATACTTGCAAGGTTCCTAATGTATGTTATTTTATGAAAGGGACATTGATCACATTGTGCTTAATGGATTATTAGATATTATTTCTGGCATAATTTGAAGATAATTAAGTTAATGCATTTTCAGATCAGTAAATGTGGTTTTCATTAATGAGGTATGATTGATGCTTCATGGTGTAAAATAATGATTCTCCAAAGAGTCTGGGGAATAGACTTGTAAGTATAATTTACAGATATGGAAGACAGATAACATTTTACAGATGTAACTAGAATTCAGTGTTTGAAGTAATTGGTTCTATTTATGCATAAGTAGCCGATAATATATGGAAAAACACAAAAGTAGAGAAACTAAGAGCACTAAATACAAATAACAGGTTTTCTGGCTTAACTGTAGTGTATCTAGTATGTCTTTGGAATTTCTTGGCCACATCAAAGACTATGCCCATCTTAGGCCACACCATAGCCTCAGCGAAAATCTGTCATTCATGTACGGCAGATGTCATCAAGGAGTTAATGATTGCCCTAATGCAATGTGTTTATATACTACACTTGCTTGGCAATAAATTGTTGACTTTTAAAGTTCCATTCAGTAATTGTCACTATCTTTGTTAGTTATTCCTTTCTTAATTAACATTCTGAGATGTTTTATAGCTGATCTATGTACTTGATTTGTGCTCAGTAGTTTTATATAAATCATGACATGTAAATTTACTGTACAGTCTTGTTTATTAATTATACCTTATATATGCTATTTGCTAACAAGTGCATTTAGTTGCCACACGGCTATGATTAGTCGTGAAAAATGACAGTATCAGGAAGTGTAACACTTAATTTAATATCATATATAATAAATTAAATTTGCCCTAATTAGAATCATTTGCTTTAATTGCAAAAGGCTAGTGTAGCATAATATTTTGATATGCTTAATATAATATTAAATTCATTAGTTACTGTAACATGTCAAGCAATTAGCGCAGAAATCATTCATATAGATGATTTTTCTATTCTTTGTGAGATTGTTTCCTTATTTAAATTCACTTATAAATAAAATAACTATACTTAACATCAGCGTTTTGTGTTCCGAGGATACTATTTATATGATTCCATACATGTGAGCAATAAATCATTCAAAAATATGCAGTTTGTTGTAAAGCACTTTAAAAATAATTTTCTTTATGTATGCCGGTCTGATATCTTGTGACATCTCTTGAAAATTTGTCAATGTTGCAATGGCATAAATCTATCATTCTACTCTTAGTAATGACATATCAGAAAACATGTTAAACCTTCCATTTTCCTATCCTCTGGGAATATTTTTACATCATGTTTAACTCTAGATTCATTATTTTCACAAGAAAATTGAGCATTTATGTTTCTGTATCAAAGTTAGATTATGTTCATTTCTGAAAGGGCTGTGGAATATGTAAGTTATGGAAATGTGGAAAAAGAAGTCGGAATGCTAAAAGGAATAAGTCTTTGGTATGTTTTAGAAAAAAACAATTACGGGGCTAGCAAATGTTGCAGTATACCTGTCATAAAAGCCATATCCTAAATGTAAATAAATTGCTATTCTTAGCTGCAGTTTTTGTTCCTTTTCGTCTTAGTAAAAATAACAGTAATAAATAGCACCTAATAGCAATAATGGTAACAATAACATTATTATTGTTGTTATTATTATTTATAGTTAGCATTATTAATATTATTATTTTTACATTTACATTTTTATATATTATTTTATACGCAAAAGTCAATGGGCAGTTTTCTTAAAAGGCGATAATGCCATGAAAATATGTATATGCTATTCTTAGGATAGAAGATAGATTGCTTATTGATGGGAGATCTACTGCTGAGACCCCCTCTGATCCTGAGAACTTGGTGTGCTTTACCCCTACTGTGAATGCAATGGCAAAGGACGCAGACACATCCTCACTCCATTCATTTCAATGGGAGTAATGGAAATAGTCAAAATACAGCATTCAGCACCAGTATCTCTGGCACTCTCATTAAAATAAATGGAGTTGGTAGGCTCCTGCATCCAAAGCTGCTACATTCACAACGGGGGAAAAATACCCCTGTTCTCAGCATCAGTAGGGGTCTCAGCAGTTGAACCCCAACAGATCAGCAATTTACAGAGGATAAATATTTATAAATTTTGAAAATTATAAATTTTATAAATAGTGATCACTGTAACAGTGAAACATTAAAACTTTCTGAAATTGATATAAATAAAAACGAACACCTTGTGCCGCAAAACAAGATGCCCTACACAGCTCCACACACAGAGATTTACAGGTGTCAGAATATGGTGACAAAATAAATATTTTGCAATTTTCAAAGTTTTGGCTTTTGGTAAAGGTATTCTAACATAGCAAAAATTATATACATTTGGTATCACTGTAATTGTGCCAAGCCAAAGAATTTAAGGAACATGTAATTTTTACATCATAGTGAATGCCAAGAAAATTGCGTAAATGCAGTTTTTCTCTAATTTTATCCCATTTGGAATTTACTTTCCAGCTTTCCAGTAGATTGTATTGAATATTAACTGGTACCATTATGAAGTACAACTTTTCCCCCAAAAAAAAAAAATATCCTAATATGGCTTTGTGAATGAAAAAAATCAAAGGTTTATGGTTTTTGGAATGTGGGGAGTAAAAAACTAAAATGAAAAACCTAAACATTGTTTTGGTAGAAAAGGGTTAATTATACTTTGGTTCAATTTATGTCCAATCCACAATTTTTTTTTTTTCACCTAAATTTTGATTCAAATAAAATTTAACTCATCCTGGTGATGATAGTTTGCCACTACCTGCCAACCTTAGTCAGTGTCCTATTGGCAAACTTTTTCAAATTTTATTTGAAATTTAATTGAAATATAAATCTTCCTGGTGCTGACAGAGTGTCACGCTACCTGCATTGTATTGTTCTGATAAAGAAAGCTCAGTCAAAAACTGTGATAAATGTCTTTTGTGCTCAAAATACAAAACTGCAACTGCCTGACAATAGAACTCTAAAACAATAAACTGTAATAATTCTGTATAAAAACAGACTACAATGGCCCCAATAAATTCAAGTCAGGCTATCAGAAAGATTTGGGCAAACCACGAGCAGAAATGACTAGAGGGCTAAGATTGTATTACCAACGTGGACCCACATACCCACTCATACAATCAGCCCTCTCTGGACTGACATGTAGAGTAATGCTTGGCTACTACCTTAAATTGCTAAAGCAGTGCTAGGAGGAAACTATGCCAGCTAAAACTTCTGGCACAAATTTATACCTACAGTGGGGAAAAAAAGTATTTACTCAGCCACTAATTGTGCAAGTTCTCCCACTTAAAAAGATGAGAGAGGCCTGTAATTGACATCATAGGTAGACCTCAACTATGAGAGACAAAATGAGAAAACAAATCCAGAAAATCACATTGTCTGATTTTTAAAGAATTTATTTGCAAATTATGGTGGAAAATAAGTATTTGGTCACCTACAAACAAGCAAGATTTCTGGCTCTCACAGACCTGTAACTTCTTCTTTAAGAGGCTCCTCTGTCCTTCACTCATTACCTATAGTAATGGCACCTGTTTGAAATTGTTATCAGTATAAAAGACACCTGTCCACAACCTCAAACAGTCACACTCCAAACTCCACTATGGTGAAGACCAAAGAGCTGTAGAAGGACACCAGAAACAAAATTGTAGACCTGCACCAGGCTGGGAAGACTGAATCTGCAATAGGCAAGCAGCTTGGTGTGAAGAAATCAACTGTGGGAGAAATAATTAGAAAATTGAAGACATACAAGACCATTGATAATCTCCCTCGATCAGGAGCTCCATGCAAGATCTCACCCCGTGGGGTCAAAATGATCACAAGAATGGTGAGCAAAATACCAGAACCTTGCGTGGGGATCTAGTGAATGATCTGCAGAAAGCTGGGACTAACGTAACAAAGGCTACCGTCAGTAACCCACTACACCGCCAGGGACTCAGATACTGCAGTGCCACACGTGTCCCCCTGCTTAAGCCAGTACATATCCGGACCCGTCTGAAGTTTGCTAGAGAGCATTTGGATGTTCCAGAATAGTATTGGGAGAATGTCATATGGTCAGATGAAACCAAAGTAGAACTGTTTGGTAGAAACACAACTCGTCGTGTTTGGAGTAGAGTGAATGCTGAGTTGCATCCAAAGAACACCATACCTACTGTGAAGCATGGGGTTGGCAATATCATGCTTTGGGGCTGTTTCTCTGCAAAATGACCAGGACGACTGATCCGTGTACATGAAAGAATGAATGGGGCCATGTATTGTGAGATTTTGAGTGCAAACCTCCTTCCATCACCAAGGGCATTGAAGATGAAACGTGGCTCGGTCTTTCAGCATGACAATGATCCCAAGCACACTGCCAGGGCAACGAAGGAGTGGCTTCGTAAAAAGCATTTCAAGGTCCTGGAGTGGCCTAGCCAGTCTCCAGATCTCAACCCCATAGAAAACCTTTGGAGGGAGTTGAAAGTCCGTGTTGCCCAGCAACAGCCCCAAAACATCACTGCTCTAGAGGAGATCTGTATACTCCCCACTGTAGTTTTCCCCACTGTATACTGCTGAAAAGACTACATATGCTGATATTTCAGAAGAATGTTATTTTTAGCCCTAAAGCTGTGATAGGCTGAAGCTACAGCAAGTGTTTTACCTAGCCCACATTGACAACTGTATTGCTGAATATACTATGTATGCTGATATTCCTCCCATATGATACATCTAACGCGTTTTAATACATCAGTTATTCATAGTATTTGATCATAGGTATATAAACACTTTTAGTTGCATTCTAGCAGCAATAACTCAATTTCCCTTACCTTGCTGACACTGAGGAGCGGCTGTGAATGTGGGGAGTAAAAAATGAAAAATTGCTGCAATGGGAAGGTTTCAATTATAACACAGTCTGGTTATAGTATGCCACTACCTGACACTACCTCAGTGTCCAAGTGGCAAACTTTTTCAAATTTTATTTTGAAATTGAATTGAAATATAAATTTTCCTGGTGCTGATAGTGTTACATTACCTGATGGTGTATTGTTGTGCATCAAATTCATATTTCCATTAATTTCCATTATACTTCAGTCATTGTCAGAGGCAGAAATACAAAAGACTGGACACCATAGCAAATTTTTGACTGCCCATTACCACAATCATTGAACATTTTAAGTTCTGAGTGAAATGTATTGAACTGTAAAAATACAACAAGGTCACTCCAGACTCTTCCTGTTGATGGTTATTAACTGTGTGGTCAAGTTAAAGCTATCAGGTGCACTGTATTACACTGTATTGAACTGTAAAAATACAACAAGGTCACTCCAGACTCTTCCTGTTGATGGTTAGGAACTGTGTGGTCAAGTTAAAGCTATCAGGTGCACAATTACACTGTATAGTTAAGAGCCTTCTGAGGAATACATATGCATTAACTGTGGCAGTTGCAGGGTCATATTTAGCAATGTGCAAAACTTTTAGGCAGATGTGGGGGAAATGCTGCAAAGTAAGACTGTTAAAAAATAGAAGTGTTATTAATTTATTTTTGTCAATTAACTAAATGCAAAGTGAAGAAAAACAAACAAAAGAGAAATCTAAATCAAATCAATATTTGGTGTGATCAACCTTTAATCTCAAAACAGCAACAACTGTTCTAGATTGCACACATCTTGGATCCATACATCTTGCATACATCTTGGTTCCAAACATCTTGGAGAACTAACCACAGATCATCTGTGGATATAGGCTTGCTCAAGTCCTTCTGATCCTTAATGTAATTCCAGGCAGAATTATATAAAATTATAAAAGTTAAACTATATTTCAATGCACAGTTCAAAACAGCTGGGAAAAAAATCTTTTTAAATGTGTACTATAAATTTCTCTATATATTATTAATAATGAATCACCTTTTTCTTTAAAGTTGTAACTCCACATTACATTTACATCTTTGGAAGAATGCATTTACTTATTACTGATATTGTTATTCAACTATGTTCCCCAGCATGTCTGCCTATTTATTATTAAAAGCCCATGTTCCTTCTTTAAAGAGGACCTTTCATGTCCTCATGTATATGCGGTTTTACATACCGCTAGAAAGCCGACAGTGCACTGAATTCAGCGCACTGTCGGCTTTCCCGTTATGTGCCCCGGGGCTTGAGCTATCGTTGGTCTTAGTTTCACCGTCCACTGTCAGAAGGGCATTCCTGACAGTCTAGCTGGGCTATGAGGAACGCCCTCCCTGACTGTACTCGTCCATAGACTTGTACTGGGGGGGGGCATTTCTCACAGCTCAGCATCATCGCATACAGTCCAGCTAGACTGTCAGGAACACCCTTCTGACGGTGGACGGTGAAACTAAGACCACCGATTGCTCCAGCCCCGGGCACATAAAGGGACAAGACGACAGTGCGCGGAATTCAGCGCACTGTCGGATTTCTAGCGGTATGTAAAACCGCATATACAAGAGGACATGAAAGGTCCTCTTTAAGTGCTTTAAATGGCTGAAATGGAAATACTGCATACCTAGACCCTAGCCATAGGTTTCCAAGATTCCAGAGACAACCAATATCGTTGTGCAACTGTGTTTCCTTAACTTTGAAATAAAGACATGGGAGTTATAGAAATGGCATAGCACATCACTCTATGCTGTTTCCATAGCAATAAAGCTACAGAAACAGCATGACTCATTGAGCTAATTTGTTTCTCTGTAACTCTCATTGGCCTTACTGGAACAGCATACTACAGCTAAAGATGTGTCTACACTTAAATGATCTCCAATTTAGTTAAGGATTCCAATTTTTCGTGAACTAATTCAACACAATATCATGGCATGCTAATAAAATCCTTGACAGAAGTCCCATAGAAGTGAATGGAGAGAGCCGCACATGCGCAACCACCTCTCCACTCACTACTGTGGTAAGACCACTGTTCTCATGATCAGAATACCCCTTTAAGATGTTCATAGACCTCCAATAGCTGTTGGCTCATTTACCTGATATGTTTGTCTTAACTCCCCATATCAAACGTGGGCAGTATCCATATGTTCTCAATGGGGGCCAATAGGGTATGTCTTCCCTGAGAAAAAAAGATGAAGCAATAGTATTCAAAATGCCTTTTCCTTTGTTTCCCCTTTGTTTCCCATTACAGAGGAGCATCTCACCAAGGTCAACTGACATTAACTTTAGGTATGTATCTGGGCACCTTAAGTTTATAATGTGGAAGAACCAACCCAATTTCAAACATTGTTACAATCATTCCATTATCTAAAAACAATCAATACCAAATGACAATATGCAATAACTGGAAATTACCTTTAAAATAGCATAAACAATTGATAGGAATAATAGTTCTTCAGATGATTGTTTTCTATGGTAATTGTAAGTGCAGAATGCAAAGCCTTGACCATTTTCATCAGCTGTCAGTGAAATGTTGAAATAACAAAACTACGCCTGGCAGGAGACAGTGGGGAACAAAAAAAAATCCCCAACAAAGGATGAAAACAAAAACAGAGCACGTCATGTAGAAATTGCCTTGGCATGCAGGTCATTGGTGATTTCATTTGTAAGTAATGTTTTGATTGTCACAGATTATATGTTGCTCTCATCCCCCTGACATTTGTTGTACAGCATGATTGATTTTTGTGCTCCAGTATGAAAAGGTCACTTTGATCAATGCAGTGTAATTGGCAGTAAATTAGGATCATATCAGGTTATTTTGCTATTTAATGATGAAATATTAAAGAATAGCATTTGTAGTTACAGGTGTTCAAGTGCAGATTAAACCTGGGATAATAATATTTTATTTCATCAGAAATTGTTAAAAAGGAGTACAGTACTTGTAGAAGGTCACTGCATTGAACACAATAAGTGGCTTAGACATTTTTACACTTCACATAGTCTGGGAAAGCCATAGATTGAAAACATAGAAATCAGCAGTTAATCTTGTATCTATGGATCAAAAGATACAACATGCAGAAAAGCATGCTGGTTTCAAAATGTGCCTATTACATATCGCTATAGTTAAGTCTTTTATGGTGCATACAGAGATTATGTTAAAAAACTGTTCTTCAGTACTAGGGGACAGGAATGGATCTTGAATTTGGGAATTATTTATATTAAGGGTACTGTCCACATAGGACTGAAATGCCATGGAATTCTATTCAATCAGACACTGCAGACTAGGATATGTGCAAGGCAGACAATGGTCATTTCTTGTATTCACCTGTTTCTTTTTGGCCCATGCCTCCAGTGCACTTGCCCAGCCAACTGTGTTTATAATTTGCCAAGATGGATTAAGGTACATTACCTTATCAAGAGTGACTCTACCTTACTGGTTTCATATGCTGAGTACTATAGAGATTACACAGATCTGAATCTATTCATTAATATACTTGCAAAGCTGTGTTCACATTTTTATTTTATATAGACAAGTACAGACAAGTACTTCCTACCTTTTGCACTTGGCTCGGCATATCTTGAGATTTGTGACACATGATGACTAGCGTTTTACAAATAATTTAAATTTTGCTGTAGCCTGTCATGAGATGTCATACCTATATATGTGTGATTGAGTAGTAAATTGCAGCCTTCAAGGCTTTTTCTTAGCATGTCATGATATTGAATTGAATTGGTTGGTAGTATAAATATATGTATACTGTTTTTAATACAGTAGCATTCTAAAGTCACTGGTGATGCACTAAAGGGGTTTTCCTAGGAAAAAGTTATCCTCTATCCTATGGGGATAACTTGCAGATCAGTGAGGGTCACATCCGTTCAGACCACCACTGATCAGGAGAATGGGGGACTTTCACAAGCACCACTCCATTAATTTCAATGCAAGTACCTGAGATAGACAAAGTACATTGAAATGAATGTGCACACTGCCAGACCTTAGCTCCATTCTCCTGATCAGTGGTGGTCTGAAAGGTCAGAAACACAGAAGCTGAGTGCCTGCCATAGACATTGTATCTCCACTGTATTGTATACAGTGGAGAGATGGCAGTATTAACCCCTCTGATGCCTTAGTCAAACCTGACCGAGGCATCATTTTCCTGGTGGTGCATGGACGCCACCATCTTACCAGTGATTGCTGTTCTCCATAACAAGATTTGATGGCAGCGATCAGTTTCTATGGTGCCCGGAGCTTATTAAAAGCTTGTCATTACATTGCTTCTATTACAGGCTGCGCTAAGCAGCCTTTAATACAAGCATAGGGATCTTACAACACATTGCAGAGGTTCTTAAAATAAAAGGTAAAAAGAAATATAAAAAAAAAAATTTAAATTAAAAAGTTTAAATCACTCCCTTCCATAGATCAGATATAAAAATAAATAAAACAAAACACATACACACACACATTAGGTATTTCTGCATATGAAAATGCCTGGTATACAAACTTATAAAAATATTTTTGCCATATGGTAAACGCCATAGCAGGAGATATCAAAAAGGGCAGTTTCACCTCCCGTTAAAATTTAAATAGAAAGAGATCTAAACATCAGTCATTCCCCAAAATGGTATAAATAAAAAGTACATCTGGTCCCGAAAAAAGACGCTTTATTCAGCCCCACATGTGAAAAAAATATAAAAAAGTTACAGGCTTGGATATGGTGAGTCCAAGAATACTATAAAAATTGAGTATTTCCATAATCACATCAACCTGCAGAATACAGGAAACATGTCATTTTGGCTTTACAATGAATCCGATAAAACTAAGTCTGTAAGAAATTTGCACAAATGCAGTTTTTCTCTAACTCCACCCCATTCTGATTTTTTTTTCCAGATTCCCAGTATGTTGAATAGAATAGTAAATGTTAGCATTATGAAGTACAATTTGTCCTGCAAAAAATAAGCCCCAAATGGCTCTGTGAACGGAAAACTAAAAGAAGGGGAGTAAAAAACAAAAATCGAAAAATGGCTGCTGTAGGAAGGGGTTAAATTCATGTATGATATTTACATGAGACATTCTGCCAAAAACACTAAGGTAGATTTATTTTTTTTAAAATGCCACAATTATAACTCAAATTGTGCCTAAATTCCATGTGCACCATATTTATTAAAATTTTTCCTCATGAGACACTTTGTAAAGTTTCTAGAGACCATGGCATGAGTAAGTATGAAAGATTCATTGTGTAAGGAAAAGCTATGGTGTAACATGTTAAAAAAGCAAGAAGTACCAAATCTATCACACAGCATGCACCACTGTGATAAATTTGTTTCATTCTCTGGATCCCTGGTATAAGTTTTAATTATCAGACAGAAATAGTAAATGAGTTACACTCTATATGTAATAGAAGTAGGATACATTTATTGACTCACCTTCTGGATACTTACACAGCTACATCTGATAATACTGTTCAGAGGAAATAGTAACACCAATTAGCTCCTGCATGCATTCTCCCCATGCATAAGATAGCCCAAAGATCCCTCAGCTACATAAGCCTACATTCACATGACTGATGAGGAAACAGTTGTGAAAAACGTCCATTTTTCACTGCCATTTTGCACCCAAGGGGTGCCTGTTTTCACGGTTTCCTCACACAGTACATTTAATTGTATTGAGGGATCCTTGAAAACAAAAATAGGTAAGAATAGACTGCAAACAGAACAATGAGCTTCATACAGTGTTTAAATTATGTGGTTATGAAACTTGATAGAGTCTCACAAAAGCAATTTAAATGAAAACGGTATTCTTTGGGAATTAAAAAAAAACAACAACAAAAAAAACATACCAGGACACTTGCCCTGGTAGAAACCTGAATATCATTAGTAAGATGCAGGAGCTCCTTTTGGCTATAAGAGTATGAATGTAAAAACACAATGGCTACCAGCGCTGTGTAAAACCCAACCTAGAATGTAACTAGGGCACTTATGTTATATAATACTGAATACTTCCAATTAACTGAAGTCAGGTTTAGGTTACTAAAAAGAGTGCCGCAGGTAAATCAGTGGTGAGTATTGGATAGTGGTGACGTTCTGTGCCACAGTGTGGTTAACATTTACTGCCACTTATGAAATAACTATTCATAAATGTATAGTAGAGGCAAGTATAAGAAGGTTTGTAATATATCTTATTAAAGAAATATGTTTCCTTCTCCATAAGGTTACTCTCCTCCTTATCTTCACTCAAACTGTTTATTTATATAGAGTCGTTCACCATTGTGAACTTCTGTGCATTGGTTGAGTCTTATCCTGAAACATAGCAATGTTAAAAGAGCTCACTGACTTACAGTGTTGCACAATTTAGCAGCTGCAGTTTGTGCATGTATTTGTGTGTGTTTTCCAGCAGCTTCCTCCTCCCTCCTCTCGTCTCCATAGACTTAATAGAAAAAGTTACTCAGCCTGATAAATTAAGAAGGAAACACATTTCTTTATTAAGATAAGTTCCAAAGTTTTTTTTATATTCACCTATACTATTTATTTATACAAAAAAAATTATTTTATAATGGGAAATAAACTTTTACTCAATATGTGTCTTTAACAACCCTATAAGTTTAGGATATATAAGTATATAAAGGATGGTATGCTGTAGGATGTCTTAGGGATCAATTAACATACACTTGGAGGTCTATGGTATTTCTATGGTTAATTAATCTAAAATCTAGATAATCTGCAGTGGTTTGAAATCATGTTGGGTTTAGTTTACATATTCCTACTGATTCTGGGAGATTTAGAGGTTAATACATATATTCATGGTGCGTTAAGGTGGTGAAGGGAATAGTCAACCCTAGTCCTACTGATCAAGGATATTGCTGGCAGGTAAAGAGCCATCCCTATTAATCTAGGTTTGTAAATGGAGTGTATATATCCCTGGTTGTTTAGGGTAAGAAAGGGGTTAATGTCTTTGAAAAAAAATATTGGAATATTGATTCACCAAATGCAATCTCTGTATTACTGTACATTTACCAAGGATGGGCTATCTAGGGTATAGCTAACCCAGTGGAGAATATACTCAATGGAGATTGTCCCTGTGAAGAACAAAATGTGGGCCAAGAAAGTGCCATCATAGAGATCCTCACTTATAACTCTCTAGCCAATTCTTTGTCTAGTGACTCACAACATATCAATATTTAATTGCAGTAATAGTGAGCTTTCTTGAATTCAGAACCATTGTGCATATGCTTCGGTTGTACTTTTTCTTTCTTTCTTTCTTTCTTTCTTTCTTTCTTTCTTTCTTTCTATCTATCTATCTATCTATATATCTATCTATCTATCTATCTATCTTTCTATCTATCTATCTTGATGTAGCTTTTTCCATCTCTCCATCTGCAAATCTATAGAATTATTAGGTACAAAACAATTGTAATGTTAGTGAAACTGTTATTTACATATTGTATTAATGTTTAAGTGTGAATTAGTGATGATACTACAAGTGTATAGATTTTTTTTTCTTTTATTGTTTAACCTTTCTCAAGGAAGCATCAACAGAATGAAGACATCAAAATAAAAACGCATTTCCATTCACTTGTGAGACAGACATACTCTAGCTTCATTCACTGGCACCAATATTTCTATTACATTGTCCTTTTGAGCAAAACTGAAAATCAATGATAGTAGAAGTTTCAAAATTCACATTAGCTTTCTAGAAACTGGAAATAGATCTTCCTGTCAAAGATTAAACCTGCTTTACTCTGTCTAGACTACACAGGGAGCAAAATTATCAGATTCTCATTTCCTCAATTTCACTCTACAGTGGTAAAATGTGTGAGTATTGATTCATCTGGTGAGACAAAACGCAGAAGAGCTCTTCACCTCATCAGGGTCAAAAGAGTTTCTGGGTGTCTAATTATACTCATACAAAGCATATAAATCTTCAGGCTCTCACTATGAAAGCACCGGCCCAACCGAATCATTAGAATCCTTTTAAACAACTGCTTGCTACATTAGTCCTATGAGAGGATATCAATACTTGGCTGAATATTATCATGTAACTTATATTTTTCAATTATATCATCAACACGGTTTCTGTAAAGCCAGGATTTTCTAACAGTGTGTCTACAAATCAGGCATCTTTATATGACCTGCAAGAGATGTTCTGCACATCTTCTGTATAGCAAATATGTTACTAGAGTATTTCCCTCCAGGATTATTACTACCATTATAACTATTACGGGAACTGTCACCCAAATTTCTGAAGAATTTACTAATATATACTAACATATACTATTTTTTTTTAAACATTGGGCTATTTAGATCATTTGCAGTCACTCTACAAATCTACGGGAAAAATACAGGAACACATTTTATGGCAGCCTGTGTTCTATGGAACCCAGTGGTGTATAAAATAAGTTTTTCCATTTCAATCTTGTATAGCATATCCATAAGATATGCCATACATGTCTAAGACTGCATTCAGACAACATTTTTTTCTATCTTTTGTGCTGCACCTAGGAACCACAGAGGACCAAAGAAAAAAAAAATTAAAGCAGGGCCAAGAAGCTCAGTGTGCATTGCAACAAAATATCACACTACATAAATGGTTTGGAAAAAAAGGAGTAAAATAGGATGAGTAGGAAGAATACATATGCCCCCATTCTATTAGGAATCTTAATACCAATACTTCTATTTCTCCAACCAGCAAACATCATTTCCTTCTGTGCACTGCTGCTGGGGGAGATTCTGCGATGAGGCTTGTGCATATATCACACAGCTATTGCTTTATGATTGCTTTGCCAACCAGACAAAAAAGTGGAAGCCATGGGGAAAAAACATGCTTTGGTGTTAATTGTTATTATGGTGCCTATAGACTTTGTATTTACTGCTATCGATATATGACTTATAGCATTATCTTAGAATTGTGTACATACACTGTTCACTGTTGTTGTCTGTTGTCATACATTATTGGTACCCCTCGTTTAATGAAAGAAAAACCCACAATGGTCACAGAAATAACTTGAATCTGACAAAACTGGAATTTGCCAAACTACATGTTGACAAGCCACAAAGCTTCTGGGAGAATGTTCTATGGACAGATGAGATGAAAATCGAATTTTTTTTGGCAAGACACATCAGCTCTATGTTCACAGACAGAAAAATGAAGCATATCTTGAAAAGAACACTGTCCCTACTGTGAAACATGGAGCAGGCTCTGTTATGTTCTGGGGCTGCTTTGCTGCATCTGGCACAGAGTGTCTTGAATCTGTACAGGTTGCAATGAAATCTCAAGACTATCAAGGGATTCTAGAGAGAAATGTGCTGCCCAGTGTCAGAAGGCTTGGTCTCAGTTGCAAGTCATGGATCTTGCAACAGGATAATGACCCAAAACACACAGCTAAAAACACCCAGGAGTGGCTAAGAGGAAAACATTGGAGTATTCTGAAGTGGCCTTCTATGAGCCCTGACCTAAATCCTATTGAACATCTTTGGAAGGAGCTGAAACATGCCTTCTGGAAAAAACACCCTTAAAACCTGAGACAACTGGAGCAGTTTGCTCATGAGGAGTGGCCAAAATATGTGTTGAGAGGTGCAGAAGTCTCATTGACAGTTACAGGAATCGTTTGATTGCAGTGATTGCCTCAAAAGGTTGTGCAACAAAATATTAAGTTAAGGGTACCATCATTTCTGTCCAGGCATGTTTCATGAGTTTTCTTTTTTAAAAAATGCTGTTGAAGCATGGTTGAAAAGCAATGTCTGACTTTTATTTGTTCATTTTCATAGAATTTTTATATATTATTACTTTTGTCAGATTCAAGTTATTTCTGTGACTATTGTGGGTTTTTCTTTCATTAAACGAGGGGTAGCAACAATTTTGTCCACGTGTGTATGTGCAGCACTTGCTCATTGTTTCTTCTCAGCCATTGCCAGATAATATAGATTGTATTTTATTTACCAATCCTTGTGTGACATTGGATTAATATGTGTATTGCACCTTATATTTTTAGAGCGGAGGTTTGCTGCAACTGCTTCCTTTCTTTTAATGTTTTTAAAGTTATTGGTAACTGTGTGATCTATTTCATGTATTCATGTAAGTTTTGTTATTAATAATTAATCTTTGTGACTTTGGTGTATTTTATTGAGTGAAATTTGCAGGATTGCGTTATCATTGTGATTTCCTCATATAGGTTACTATATAAATTACTATAATTTTTCTGGGAATTATAGGTTTAATTAATTTCCATTACTAAAGCTGGGACTTATTGTTAGCCAGCCAAAAGGCAAGCACTAATATTACCTTGGTATCCAATGCACCATGGATGCCGGGAAGAAACAGAGGCCAACAGATAAGGAACATTTAACTTGCTGGTTTTTCACCTTGGCTCGTTATCATTGTTTGGCAGGATACCATACAATTTTTACAGTTATTTATTTGAATTTTTTAAAATATCAATCAAGTTATATAGTCAGGACTATCAAACTTAACTGATTAAAAAAAAAAAAATTCTAATTTATAAATGTAAAAATTGCATGTCAGCCTGGCAAACAATAATAATGAGCCAAGGTGAAAACCATCACTGTGAGGTAGTATTATCATGGTGGGACTGAAGTAAAACTGCAATAATTCTTGCTACTTTTTTTTAAAAAGTTGGAAGTCATACATGTGTCTAACAAAATATAAACATATAATCCAAAATAATAATCCCAATAATACAAAAATTAATATTTAACTTTTAATTAATTAAAGTTAAAAATCACGACAACATATAACCACCCTAAAAGCAGCACAATTAATTAGTCCTCAAAATATAAAAAAAAAAAAAAATATAATTTAAAGACAAAAAAAGCAAACAAAACAGGCTCGGCAGCCTGGAATAGGAAAAACCAACCAGACACTTACCGTGATTCAGATGGTACCTGTGTTGCTGAAGCAAATACCAGAAGGGGAGAGGGGTGACATAGTCCACGGTTCAATAGTAACGCCACAATGGGCTAAATAAGGAAACACCTGTATCTAAAATATCCCTATAACACCCTATATAAAACACTAAATAGACCCTAAAGTCCTAACTCGGGGCCACCGCCCTAATTAGCAAGTGCCCCTGACTGGAACCTGGCCCTAGAATAAACTATCCCTATCAAATCCCTTCAATACAATACAAATAGATATAAAGAGAACAAAAAACACAAAAACAAAACAAAACTAGGTACACCTAAAACACATATATATAGTTAACCAAACATGCAATCCCGACATGCATGTTTCGCTAAACTCATCAGGGGATAGAGTTGGTTAATAAAAATTTCAAATATACAAAATCCAGAATGGAACCACAATAAAGATACCACCCTGTGCCAAGTATGGAAGAAACAATCACTAAGGTCAAGTGTTAACCATCAAAAAACATAGCACAAATATAAGTAGTACATAAAACTCCTAATGGTATTGCAGATATCAGATAACTAATCACAGATACAAAACAACATCTTGGTATATCAAAATATCCGGTATGTTTGGCACTCCATATATCTGGTGTAGGAATACTTAGCGTTTGAACTGTGCTATCTTCCAACACTTATGGCCACTTTTTGATATACCATGGTGTTGTTTTGTATGTGGTATCCGCAAAAAACAAGGATAGCACATGGTTCTCGCCCACGGTCATCTGCAAGGGCCTTATATAGCACCATCAAATCCCACAATGTCCTAAGAAGGGCTCACAATATGAATTCTCTATCAGTATGTCTGGGGTGTGGGAGGAATCCCACACAAATATGGGCAGAACACACAAACTCCATCCTTGACTCAATTTGAATCTAGGACTCCAACGCTGCAAAGCATCAGTGCTAACCACCATGACACCCATTTTCTTTACTATTTTATTGTTGTAGGTGTTTGTTCTCAAGGACACCTTTATTTGAAATTTTATATTTTATACAACTTGAAAGTTTGAAATAACAAAAGAAAGAAGTCATTGAAATGGAAATAAATTAATTCTTCCTGACCCTAAACTAAGTTTTTCTCTTTCTGTTCTTTGCTTTTTTAAAGTTAGAACACATATAAAGTGCTAGCTTTGCAATTAGTAATGAAGTAAGTGTGTCCCAAGGGTGTGTTTAGTTGACAGCAACACAAAAGATAAAAAAGGCACTAATGTTTTGGTTGCACCTCATAACTTTAATGTAACATGTTGTCTTAAATTTTGCTTTAAGCAGTATTTAAACATGAAGAAATAAAAGACTCTTTGAAAGCTATATGGGTTTTAGCAATTACAAATCCTCAGAGTATTAATTATGCAAAATAAATACTATTGTATAGCAATGCATTATCTGATGCAGACTGAATTCATATTTAAGCAATTCCTAGGACAGGCTGATTTTAATACCAAATTCTTTTGCTCGCTCAATTTTTCTTTATTATGCAGTATACATTAAGAGTGTATTAATGACTGTTTAGTCCTTTTCAATATTTTAGACAAGACCATCAATTGTAACAGTTGTTATGTGACATTAAAATGTATCTCTTTAAGGTGCATTGTAAAGTACACAGTTCTCACTCTGCATAGAAGATACCAGGAAAGCATTTATGTTGTAATAAATCACGTTGCAGAGAGAGTACTGTGAATATGGAATAAATGCTTCTCATGGATTTCATTTAAAGAACTGCAAAAATCTTTAAATTATTGTCTTAATGGAACAATTTATCCCATATTTGTAATATGAGAGGCACCTATTACTGTCTGTGAAAGTGATCAATAGCTAATATACAGCAATTTACAGAGCTATACTAGCCCAACATAAACATATTTGTAGATTACAGTGCTATATTTAACTTTGCTTATAATTTTAATATGGTAACATCAGGATCTGAGGAACATGGGCAATGCTAGAATGGTAAATTAATAAAGCATTAAATCATTTTAAAGAGGACCTGCCAGCTCTTCTGACTTGTTTGTTTAAGTAATTACTTGCATTCCTTATAAATGAATAATTCTAGTGTATCTTTTCTTAGAACTTTGCATTGGGTTGTGCCTTTATTTGTTATCTCTTGGGCAGATCTCATAGGAGAACTGACAAATCCTATTAAACATAAAATTTAAAATACTGTAAAAACAGAAATACTTTCAGTTCTTCGAGTTTCTCAGGTTCAAATAAAAAAAGCTCAGCACACTCCTCCATCTTTGGCTTCCTTTTTAATGGAGCCATGACTGGTATGACTGATCCAATGAATACTGTCTGATCCCAATGACACAAAATGAATTACATTAATTATTAATACTGAATGTTTATGGCATGCTAAAATGCTCAAATCTAGATGGTGACTAGGAGCATCACTAACAGGATATCAGTACAAACCCATCACTCTTTTGTCTCAGTGTTTCTTATCCAATTTCACCTATAGCCATGTATCCTCCTCAGAGATGGGCGAACCTCTTAAGATTTATTTTGTGTTGATTTCAGGTAGCTTTGGTCTAAGCTTCGTTTTGGGTATGAACCACAACTTAAATTGGCTTAAAACATAGTATATAACATTTTAAGGGCTCCTAGGAACCTATCTATCCAATTTCTAGCTCTCTAAGGCAAATACAGCCTAACTTATGTCAAAGTGAAAGTGACATGTATGTCTATGGAAAAACGCATGGTAATCAAAGGATACAACTCCAAGTTTAACCATACACTGCAATGACACTCACTTTTATGCATTTTAACATTTCAAATGCTCCAAGAGTTACCCTTTTTGAAGGAAAAGGTGCTTGCCCCTAGTTTTTTAGACACACTTGGCGGTTATATTGCAAAAAGAAATGGCTTTGTATAAAAATTAGCCAGTTTTGATGACTTGTAAGAGGCTTATTGTTATTTTGAAGACAAATTTGTGGCTGTGAGCCTAATTGAAAAGTGAAGAATTGCCTTTAAAAAAAAAAAAAAAATTCACCATAAATTATTCCTTTAAGGGAGCAGACTGCCACACCAACATTTCATTGGTATTAGAAGAAGCAATCATGCGTGATAAGGAATTGATTTCATAAAAAAGCCATCAAAAATTGTCCCTTTATGGGAGCATATCAGGTACCAATGAGTGACAATTACAAGATTTGAAGAAAAACTTGTGACACACTATTAGCATGCCTGGCCTGCCAGCAGCAAAAGTTAGAATATACTCTAAAATAGAATGGATTGTATGACTGTAAGAATAGCACTTGGAAGGCAGAAAAGAACCTGGATTATCCTTCCAGTTATCCCTCTATAGGAGCACATGCCACATTAACATTATGTTAGCAGAATGACAATTTACATAATTTCAAGGAAAACATGGGGCACACTATCAACGTGCTTGGCCTGGCTGCCTGTAAGATGGCTGTGGCAAATGTGTAGCAATGTATTCGATGGTCAAACAGTATTTCTCCAACTCAATTTTATTACATAAAAATGGTATCACAGAGGGGTGCACAACAGCAAAACAAAACATGTGGAATCAAATACCACAATATCAGTCAAGGGTGTCTTAATACCCCCTTATATGCCAGTTGAAAAAGCTAGAATATCTTCTGAAATGGAAAGGATTCTAATTCTATGACCCTGCGAACAATACTTGAAAGGCAGAAAAGAACCTGGATAATCCTGCCGGTTATCCCTGTATGAAAGCAAATGCCACATCAACATTGTGTTGGTGGAGTGATAATTTACAGAATTTCAAGAAAAACTTGGGGCAGGGTGCCTACTGCCTAGCCTGTCAGCTGAAAATGTTGAACTATGTTCCAAAAGTGATCATAAAGTAGAAGTTGTTCTTCTTCTTCTTTTCTTCCTCTCACAGCTATCCGCTCCATTGTGTCTGTGGTTTACTGCATTCAGTACTCATTCATGTTATGCTGCTGCTTAAACTAACACTCCATCATGTGCTACAGTACCACTAAATGTACGCTTTACCTTACAACCATGAAATAAGGGAGGAGGAGTGTAAGCAATGGCTTGCACTGGTGAAGTAGTGGGTAGGAGATAGCCTGGTCCTGTGTGGAGGAACTGGAGGAGGCCACATCAATTGTGACAATTTACAGAATTTCAAGAAAAATTTGTGGCAAACTATCAGCGTGCCTGCCCTGCCAGCTCAAAAATCTAGAATATCTTCTGAAATGGAAAGGATTTTAATGACAATTAGAACAGCACTTATGAGCCAGAAAAGAAACTGGATTATCCTACCGGTTATCCCTGAATGGGACCAAATGCCACATCATGTTGGCGCAGTGGCAATTTACAGAATTTCAAGGAAAATTCGAGGCACACCATAAGTGCGTCTGCCATTTTAAAAAGCAATAAAGAATTGAGTGTAGAGAAAGATCACCAAAAAACACGCGTGGCACCAAGTAGTGACAATTTACACAATTTCAAGAAAAATTTTGGTCACACCATCAGTGTGCCTAGCTTGCCGAATAAAAAAGTTGTACTATCTTCCAAAAGTGATCATGGGGTAAAAGTTGTTGTTCTTTTTTCCTCTCACAGTTATCCTGTCCATTGTGTGTGTGGTTTGCTACATTCAGTGGTACTTCACCATATGCTGCTGCTCAAACTGACGCTCAATGTGTCGTTCACCTTGCAACCATGCCCTGGTAAAGTAGGGGGCGGGAAATAGTCCAAAAGAGGAGGGGAAAGGAGTATGTGGATTGGTCCAGCCTGGTGTTACTGTGCCTGTCCTGCACCCATGAGGTGATGTTAGTAATAGAAAGCAATTGGTCTTGCTACCTTTCTAGACTGTGGCCTTTGACGCTTAAAACGTTAACCCAATGGTCCATGAAAGCTATGTATTGTCCCTGCCTATAATTGCTGCTCTATGTACTGACAGTAGGCACCTTACAGTGGACATTTACAAGGAGAGGCCCACATGTTGATACCATGCAGAGACAGCTTTCCTAGAGAAATAACGGTGGTTAGATATTCTCCAAAGAGACTTTGCTCTGCCATCTGTTTGCAGAAAGCAGTGGATTCCATTAAGTGGCACGGCAGTGACTGCACCAGCAATAACTTGGCCAGGTGCAAGTTAAAATTGCAAACTAGCCAGATGACTGGGTGCAGATTGCTGTTTACTGAACACATTCCTGTGTCAGTGAAGAAGAAATGGTTGACAATACAAAAAGGCAACTTAGTAAATTATGTGTTACAACAGAGAGGAAGAGGAACACACAAAATCCTCACTTAATATTTGTAGTTTGCTGCTTTAATTTCAGAAAGTAGGAAAACACTGTGGCTACCAGTGGGTCTGTCAAGACCAGAAGTAGGGTTGCTGTTGCCATCCACATTCTTATTGTTAGTACTTGCACAAATGTTTTCTCCTCATCATCCTACTTTTGTCTATCCTCTGCCCTGTTTTTCCCAGTCATTTTACTGCACACTGCTTAATTACAATAGTGATTGGCAATTCTGTGTGTATTTTTTTTTCTTTATATAAAAACTATTTCAAGAAAAATAGAAAAGCTCTAAAAGCACTAAAAGGGTGACCTGGTCAGTGACTATTAGACTAGAACTATGTGAGTCTTTTTTTTTGGCATTAAAATGGTGGCAGTTTGTATGTATATTGGGTAACAGAAAAATAAAAACTTTTTTCAGATTAACTGTGTGCGAGACATTTTTTTCTCAGATTAGCAGGTGGAATCAGCATTTTGCTGTAAGAACAGCAGCTTCTGTGTATTTAATGGAAAAAAAAAATTAAACTCTTAGTAAAAGATTTTTCAGTAATAGGACTGGCTGTCAGTAAAAAAAAAATATGTTTCAATACTCTATAGACAGATGAAACTGCTCTATTGCACAATAGATAAACAAAATTAGAACGGGCCAATGAAAGGGTTAAGTGTCCTTTGTCTGTATTAGTGCAGGTTGCTGCTGTCAAGCTTACAACTGCAGCACAGATATTCTCCCTCACTTCATCCTATTTAAGATTTCTATCACTAATCTGTCTGTAATTGGTTAAATCTGACTAAACTCTCCTATTCCTAAGATTCTATAGTTCTATTGCAATTTATTAGCTTTCAGAACTCAGTTCTCTCTGTATCATGCAGTGAGATGAATTACAGATCCATCCCTACATCCACCATCACTGTCTTGTGTTCCACCTACCATGGACTATTGGCTGAGAGACTGTCAGCTGATGTCAAGTGGCGACAGAACATCACAGTGACTCACAAGACACGTGTTTCTTCTTTATTTTTCCTGCGAAATACATGTGGCGGTGGCCATTTTAGTAACCATCCTTCACTTTTAATGAAAAGCAGGAATGCTATGCAAAGTGCATGGCACAGATATCACTAAACAAATGTTTGTTAATACAATAAAAATTCATTTGGTGGCTGCTTGGTTTTGGGGGACAATTTTTATCTAGCACTTCTGTTTTCAGTCTCTGTTGTACTGTTTGTAGGTGAATAATTAGAGTTATGAAAACACTGAAAGTATAGTATTTGGGGAGACAGTACTAGGGGAAAGGGAAGTGGATGTATTACTAGTATGGGGAATTTGTGTAGATGGATAAAAGTTAGAGAGGGTACTGGAAAAGTAAGAAGCCAAAGATGGCTGGACAGCAAACTCTACAGATAAATCATAGCTGGAAGAAGTCTTCATGGTAGCCTGTACCAGATAGAAAAGATGGGAAAAGTGATCAAATACAATATGAGATGACATTATCTGTGAGTCATTAGATTTAACTGAAGTGTATTCATGGTCTGCAGAATACCTGTGTAAAACTGATATCTAGTATAAAATGGTGAGAGTCTACTACTTCACCCACAGTTTATAATCCACAATCATTGAGGCTACAAGTACTAGTAATAAGTATCAACAGAGTTCAGCAATCATTAATCACTTACCTTTATTTATAGAACAAAGGAAAATGGTTCATCAGTGTTGCAGTTTTGTTATGTTAAATATTCCTCCAGAAGCACATTCTCCCAAAAGATAAATAGATGTGGATAAGATATTGGATATCTCCTAAACATAGGAGAAGTAATGTTAAAGTGACATTAATGTGTATGCCTAAGGAAAAATAGATGGTAGACAGATACCAACTGTTCATTTAAACATACACTACACTGTCACTTTTTTACACTTTTTAAAACTAAAAACACTCTAAAAATTAACCCACACACAGTGGATACCTACACTGTATTGTCAAAGCATAATGACATCGACTTCCTCCATGTGATCATTGAGACCTAATCCTGGGGGCTGGAAGACATGGTGGAAGAAGTCCAGAATACTGGTGGATGCAGCAGCAGAGCCCATGAAAGGTGTGTAAGAGGGTTTTCCCTGCAATCCAATTATTATACTCTGGGACTTGAAGAAACTCAGAGTATAATTATCCTGTGCTGGTCGATGAATGCTATGTATCTATTTCCATTAAAAGGACATTTCCATCAATTTTGGAGATGGGGCTCTGCCATGCATTTGAGGAGACCAGTACTTCCTATAGGGTTGGTGCTGTTACATTGTTTTTGTTTTATATATATATATATATATATATATATATATATATATATATATATAGGACATATGGAGCTTATGCTTCCGATCTTTTAACACCATGACAACACCATTATGGGGGAATAGTAAATTATTTAATTATATGTATTATATTAATGTTCTGCACTACCTAAATTTATACATCATTGTTTCATATTAGTGATGTCATCTACATGTAGATGTGGACATTTCAAAATCTCACAGAATGTCAGTAGCAATTAATGTAAGTTGAATGCAATATAGTTGAATGATAAAGATTCATTCATGCCTTTATAAAGCTAGTGTTAGGATAAACTAGCATAATCTACCATACAGATGTGTTTTATTAACTTCACAAATAGCACATTAACCAACATTTTAGTGAAAGACATGGACAGCACATGCAAATATTATACTTTGGTTTATGCCCCTTGGCAAAATCTATAAAAATGAACATGAGGTTCTTAGTAAACATTTTAATCAAAGTGTATGAGTCCACTAGCTACTTCACAGCGACCTCTATATAGTGGGTTCCTACTCTACTGTGTATGGCACCAAATGGTAACCACAGGCACAGTGACCCAACAACCCAACAGTACCCCTGCTGCCAGTCTAAACTCCCATGCTCTGGGCCACCACAACCCACAGGCACACTACTAAATCAAAGGCAGCCACCAAGCTACTGGTCTGGTAAACTGGATCCTGATTCTGTCAAGTCCACCTGGTGGGCTCTGGTGAACAAGTCAGCGTTCCCTTAGATTTTACCAGCCAGGACAGTATGAGATTTAGGTAGGTTGTTCTACTGCTTTCTGTTATCTGCCGGTTTCTGCAGTTTTAGGAATTGCTTTAAAGGCAATTCCATTACAGCACCTTACCATATGAACATAATTTGAAAAACTCACCTTAGCATATGGTCTCTGTGATAGGACTGAGAGCTATTAGATGGATTCCTTATTTAAGCTACTGCTAAATTATAACATAGACTGAACAAGAGGAGCACTGATTCCAAGGCAAAGCAAAAAAAGTAGTGGACTAAACTAGTGTTAACTCAGCTTTGTCAATAGATTCCAATACCTTTTGTTGATCTGACATCACTGACATTGATCTATAGTCTTTCATAATTCACTGTCTACTCTTATGAGGGCAGCTTGCATGGCATTATGGGGAAGCCCACCAAATCATGTCATTCTTCTCTGCTTTCTCCATGTTTTCATTTCACAGCAACCATTTTAACCTGTTCATGTAACTCAAACCACAAAAAGTATGGTTTTCGTGCAAACCCAAATTTTTTGTAAAATTCAGGCCAAAACCAGTTTGTTGCAAACTGTATTGAAAAGAAAAATCAATTACACTTTTCAAGTCACTAAGAAACAGAGGTAAAAAAGACAAAAATGTACTGTATGTGTATCTAATGTATACTTCTCTTTTTGCCTTTTTGGGGCCCATTATAGATTGTGGATACATTCAGTGCATACAACAGGGGTAATCAGGGCCTTCATATAAAAAATATTTAACATTTTTTACTGTTGTAGATACTTTTATTTTAAGTGCATATTTGTAGCTATGTATATTTCAATTGACCCCTTCCCAACATCTGCTGTACTATTATGGCGGGTATTTAAATATGGTCCCCCTTCTCACGCCAGCACCTGTCCAGGCCTGTTTGAAGTTTACCAATGACCATGTTGATGATATGGGATAAGGTCATGTGGTCAGATGAGACCAAAATAGAACATTTTGGTATCAACGCCACTTGCTGTGTTTGGAGGAAGTAGAAGGATGGATACAACCCCAAGAACACTGTCTCAACCATGAAGCATGGGGATGGAAACATTATATTTTGGGGGTGCTTTCTGCAAAGGGGACAGGATGACTTCACCGTATTGAAGGGAGAATGAATGGGGCCATGTATTGCAAGATTTTGGCCAACAACCTCCTTCCCTCAGGAAGAGCATTGAAGGTGGGTCATGGCTGGGTCTTCCAGCATGACAATGACACGAAACCCAGCAACTAAGGAGTGGCTCTGTAAGAAGCATTTAAAGGTCCTAGAGTGGCCTGTCTGCAGATCTGAACCCAATCGAAAATCTTTGAAGGGAGCTGAAACTCAATGTAGTCCAGTGACAGCCCCGAAACCTGAAAGACCTGGAGACGATCTGTATGGAGGAGTTGGCCAAAATCCCTGCTGCGGTGTGTGCAAACTTGGTCAAGAACTACAGGAAATGTCTGACCTCAGTAATTGCAAACAAAGGTTTCTGTACCAAATATTAAATTCTGTTTTTCTATTGTATCAAATGCTTATTTCATGCAATAAAATTCACGTTAATTATTTAAAAATCATACAATGTGATTTTCTGGATTTGTTTTTTTTTAGATTCTGTCTCTCACAGTTGAAGTGTACCTACGATGAAAATTACAGACCTCTCCATTATTTGTAGGTGGGAAAACTTGCAAAATTGCCAGTGTATCAAATACTTATTTTCCCCACTGTATATGCCTCCCCCTGCGCCACCTCCAGGGGTAAGCCTGATGTTCATTTGGCAGCCTGGGACCCATTCCATGGTCTGCGATCTTCTACTCACTGACAGCTGTTAAACACTTCAATACTTCTGTGTTTGAGTGTATAAAACTAAAAAACTTATATATATATATATATATATATATATATATATATATATACAGTACATACCAAAAGTTTGGACACACCTTCTCATTCCAAGAGTTTTCTGTATTTTCATGACTATAACAATTGTAGATTTCACACTGAAGGCATCAAAACTATAAATTAACACATGTGGAATTATATACTTAACAAAAAAGTGTGAAACAACTGAAAATATGTCTTATATTCTAGGTTCTTCAAAGTAGCCACCTTTTGCTTGGATTACTGCTTTGCACACTCTTGGCATTCTCTTGATGAGCTTCAAGAGGTAGTCACCTGAAATGGTCTTCCAACAGTCTTGAAGGAGTTCCCAGAGATGCTTAGCATTTGTTGGTCCTTTTGCCTTAACTCTGCGGTCCAGCTCACCCCAAAACATCTCGATTGGGTTCAGTTCTGGTGACTGTGGAGGCCAAGTCATCTGGCGTAGCACCCCTTCACTCTCCTTCTTGGTCAAATAGCCCTTACACAGTCTGGAGGTGTGTTTGGGGTCATTGTCCTGTTGAAAAATAAATGATGGTCCAACTAAACGCAAACAGGATGGAATAGAATGCCGCTGCAAGATGCTGTGGTAACCATGCTGGTTCAGTATTCCTTCAATTTTGAAAAAAATCCCCAACAGTGTCACCAGCAAAGCACCCCCACACCATCACACCTCCTCCTCCATGCTTCACGGTGGGAACCAGGTATGTAGAGTCCATTCGTTCACCTTTTCTTTTTTTTTTAAACTGTAATTTTTATTGAAAAAGTTTTTTAAAAGAAATACAAGGCAAATGTAAAGCAAATAATCTGTTACATCAGAGAAAACAACAACAGAAAGACTCAATTTGGGGGAAAACAAAAAACATGACAAAGGAAAGAAATAATAAGGGGAGAAACAAAGTTGGGAGTCAGGCATCAGAGACCCTGTGTGGCACAGTAGGAATCCCAGTGGGACCAAATTGCTTCAAATGCCTATACCGTATGGTTGAGGGAGGCGGTCAAGTACTCCAGACTGCGGATGTCCTTCAGACGGGCTATCAATTCTGAGACTGCTGGGGGAAGAGCCTTTCTCCAATGGCGTGCTATAAGTGTTTTGGCCGCGGTACACAAGTAAAGGAATAATTTAGATGTATTTTTACCGAGACCTTTTGGCGGGAGATTAAGCAGATAAACCATGGGATCCAGGTGTATACCCTGGATGAAAAGGGTGTGAGTCATCCTCTCAACCTCGAGCCAGAAAGGGCGAACTAAGGGGCATTCCCAAAAAACATGAAACAGTGTTCCAAGTGTTGCCCGGCATCGCCAACAACTAGAAGAAATAGTGGGGTTAAGAGTATGTAATAAAGCTGGGGTATGATACCAGTGCATAAGTATTTTGTATTGCGTTTCCCTAAACGTTACACAGGAAGAGGATTTAGCTGCACGGGACCATATGACCTGCCACTGGCTGTGCGGAATATGGGTGCCCAGGGTTCCAGACCACCGGGTCATATATTTGTGGGCCACCGGGGTCTGCCCCCCCTGAGAGGTCAAGAGCCTATAAATATTTGAAATCAGGCCTCTAGTGGAGGTACCTGCCCGACACAGTCGTTCAAAAACTGTGGGGAGGGAGACCCGGGTGGACCCAAACTGGGAAACAACAAAATGGACTATTTGCTGATAATGGAACCACTCTGAGGTAGGCAAGTGCTGTATGGAAGTGAGGTAGTCGAAGGACCTGAGCTCCAAGGTCGACGGGTCCACCAAGTCTGCTATGTGGAACAAACCCAGCCCACTCCAGGGCCTGACCATAGCGGCGGTGAGTCCGCTTGGAAGGAGTGGATTATATAAAAAGGAAATCATAGATGAGTGCGGAGCGGCCAATCGAAAGAGCTTAGAACAAGTATTCCAGATAGACCGGGTAAAGCCGATAGGGCCTAGCAGCGGAGTAGAGGGTAGGGGGGGGGGGGGAGGACCACAGATATGCATTGGGGTGAACAGGAGCTAGCCAAAGCTTCTCTATCTCCACCCATTTCGTGTGCGCCTGGGATGCCGCCCAAAACGGTATGCTCCGCAAATGAGCAGCCCAGTAATAATGCAGCAGGTGTGGAGCCCCCAGTCTCGTTCACCTTTTCTGCGTCGCACAAAGACACGGTGGTTGGAACCAAAGATCTCAAATTTGGACTCATCAGACCAAAGCACAGATTTCCACAGGTCTAATGTCCATTCCTTGTGTTCTTTAGCCCAAACAAGTCTCTTCTGCTTGCTGCCTGTCCTTAGCAGTGGTTTCCTAGCAGCTATTTTACCATGAAGGCCTGCTGCACACAGTCTCCTCTTAACAGTTGTTGTAGAGATGTGTCTGCTGCTAGAACTCTGTGTGGCATTGACCTGGTCTCTAATCTGAGCTGCTGTTAACCTGCGATTTCTGAGGCTGGTGACTCGGATGAACTTATCCTCTGCAGCAGAGGTGACTCTTGGTCTTCCTTTCCTGGGGCGGTCCTCATGTGAGCCAGTTTCTTTGTAGCGCTTGATGGTTTTGGCCACTTGGGGACACTTTCAAAGTTTTCCCAATTTTTCGGACTGACCTTCATTTCTTAAAGCAACGATGGCCACTCGTTTTTCTTTACTTAGCTGCTTTTTTCTTGCCATAATACAAATTATAACACTCCATTTAGTAGGACTATCAGCTGTGTATCCACCTGACTTCTGAACAACACAACTGATGGTCCCAACCCCATTTATAAGGCAAGAAATCCCACTTATTAAACCTGACAGGGCACACCTGTGAAGTGAAAACCATTTCAGGTGACTACCTCTTGAAGCTCATCAAGAGAATGCCAAGAGTGTGCAAAGCAGTAATCAAAGCAAAAGGTGGCTACTTTGAAGAACCTAGAATATAAGACATATTTTCAGTTGTTTCACACTTTTTTGTTAAGTATATAATTCCACATGTGTTAATTCATAGTTTTGATGCCTTCAGTGTGAATCTACAATTTTTATAGTCATGAAAATACAGAAAACTCTTGGAATGAGAAGGTGTGTCCAAACTTTTGGTCTGGCCTCCACAGTCACCAGACCTGAACCCAATCGAGATGATTTGGGGTGAGCTGGACCGCAGAGTGAAGGCAAAAGGACCAACAAGTGCTAAGCATCTCTGGGAACTCCTTCAAGACTGTTGGAAGACCATTTCAGATGACTACCTCTTGAAGCTCATCAAGAGAATGCCAAGAATGTGCAAAGCAGTAATCAAAGCAAAAGGTGGCTACTTTGAAGAACCTAGAATATAAGACATATTTTCAGTTGTTTCATACTTTTTTGTTACGTATATAATTTCACATGTGTTAATTCATAGTTTTGATGCCTTCAGTGTGAATCTACAATTTTTATAGTCATGAAAATACAGAAAACTCTTGGAATGAGAAGGTATGTCCAAACTTTTGGTCTGTACTGTATATATATATACAGTATATATTAGGTATTGATGTGACTGTACCGACCGATAGAATAAAGGTAACATTATTTATTATGCATGGCGAAGGGCAAAACTTTTAAACTAGTTAAAAGCAATGCCAGAATTAGTTTTTTTTCAAATCCCTCCCAGAAATAGTTAATACATTTTGTCAGTACATTATAGACACTCCAAAATGGTGTCAGTAGAATAACATCACAGAAAAAAAAACAAGCCTTCATATGGTTATATCACCCCAAAAAAAAAAAAAAAAAAATTATAGCTAATAAAATTTGTCAACAAAAAAATGCCAAATCTTTAGGGAAAAATTTGCTACGGCAGGAAGGGAATGTATAAGCTGTGTGAGCGTATATCCAGGTATACCCCAGATTTAGAGCTTACAAGGGAAAATACCCCAGAATTGGTGTTCCACACAGCTCACATATTCACCATTCACGTCTGGCAAAACTAATGCTCACTACGCTCACTTGATAAATTCTTTGAAGGATGCAATTTTCAAAATGTCACTCTCTATGGAATTCCACTTTATAGGCACCTCAGGTGTTCTGCAAACATGACATGGTGTCCAAAAATCGAAAATTCACATTTGCGCCCTGCTATGTGCTCAAACAGCAGTTTATGCCCACATTTATGATACTGTTGAACCAACGATTACATACTTAACAAGGTCATATGTGGGTAAAAACTGTTGTTTGGGCTCTTTGTTGAAATGCTCTTTCACTTCTCAGCCCTGTTCTATTTCCAGGCAAAACATTAGGGTCACATGTAGGGTGTTTCCAAAATCAAGAAACAATGCTTAATAACTGGAGAGCTGACCTTTCACAGAGCCACGAGCTGGGCATGACATAACATATCTAAAATAGCAGATATTTGGGAACATTTCAGTTTTCATTTCGCATCATCCAATGCACATCTCTTTTTAGAAACCGTCTCTTGGGTCAAAATGTCCATTATATCGGGGCTAATGTGACGTTTTAGTAATTCTTCATTTTCACATCAAATCTGTGAAACAGCTGTGGGGTCAAAATGCTCACTATACCTCTTGATAAATTTCTTTAGGGGTGTAGTTTCCAAAATGGGGTAAGGTTTGGGGGGTTTCCCCTGTACTGCTATTATAGGGGCTCTGAAATTAAGACATGACATCTGAAAACTATTCAAAATCTACTTTTCAAACGCCCAGTGTCGCTCCTTCCCTTTGGCCTGTCATGTTCCCAAACAGCAGTTTACATCCACATGTGGGGTACTTTCGTGCTGGGGAGAAATTGAATAACAAATTGATAGTTGCATTTTCACTTTTAACACCTTGTGAATATGTCAGTTTTAGGGATAAATGAACGTATTATTAGAAAAAAAAGAAATGTAAAATCCATATTGTTTTAGCCCCTTAACGCTCTGCGCTGTACTATTACATTGCAGTGAGCGTATAGTTAACGCTTAGTGCCGTAACAGTAAAGCGCTGTAATGCCGTGGGCACAGTAGCTAATGCCCAGGACTAGCCGCCAGAAGATACTCTCACTCTGGCAGATTAACCTCCTGGATGTCATAGTAATCATGGCATCAAGGGGGTCCGGTGGCAAGAACACCCTTCACTTCCAACCCTCGGATGCCCCGAAATAAGATTGCAGGTTCCAAGGAGTTGCCATGGCAGCCAGGAGGCTGGGCAATGGCCTCCTGACTGCTTATTCACATTCCCCATAGGAAACCTATGTGCGATGTTTTGCAATACTATGTATTGTAGTACATTGCACTGGGGATCATAGATCCCAGGCTCAAGTCCTCTTGTGGGACATGTAAAAAGTAAAAAAAAAAAAAAAAAGTCTAAAAAATAAACACATAATAAAAAGTTCAAAAAACCCACTTTTACTTTTAAAAAACACATAACATAAAGAAAAACAAACAAACATGTTAGGTATCGCCATGTGTGTATAAGTCCTCACTATCCAAAAATAGAGTTATTTATCCCGTATGGTGAATGTTGTAAAAAAAATATATATACTGCAACGCGCAAAACAATGTATTTTGGTCACCTTATTTTCCCCAAAAAATAGCAATAAAAAGTAATCAAAAGTCATACATACCAAACATTGGTACCTATAAAAAGTACAACTCGCCCCGCAAAGATAGACCATCAACTAAACAGTAAAAAAGTTATAAGAGTTACAATACGATAACCCCAGGAAAATCGTTCATTTTCAAAACGTGATGTTTTATTTGTAAAAGCGGTAAAACATAATAAAACTAATATAGCTATAGAATTGCTATAATTCTCATGACCCACTGGATAAAGTTGCCATGTTTTTAATGCAGAATGAATGCCGTAAAAACAAAATGCAAAAATTTATGATAGAATTGTGTTTTTTTCACATGGACTCCCGTTAATAAAAGCTAATCAAAACATTATATGTTCTCTGAAATGGTGCAAAATGAAAGTGAAACTCATTACGCAAAGAATAAGCCCTCACATAGCTATAATAAGTTATGAATTTTGGAACGCGGGGAAACAAAATATTAAAAAAGTCGTTGAGCATTAACATACAAACTACCTCGTGTCCTTTTAGGATTCCATTAAACAATTTCCATGAAATACTTAAAGGGTTAACTAACTTCCCAAATGTGGTTTTGAATTATTTCAGTTTTGAAAATGGGGTGATTTATGGGGGGTTTGTGATATATAGGCTTTTAAAATCCCATTCAGATCTGAAGTGATTTGGGAAATTTTCTTGCAAATTTGGAAAATAGCAGTTACACTTTTAAGCCTTCTAACGTCCAAAATAAATTAAAGGACGATTAAAAGATGATGCCAACATAATGCAGAGATGTGGTAGATAATATTTATTAACGTATTTGGGTGGTATGACTATCTGTAAAGCACAGCATTTCACATTTTGAAAATTGCAAATTTTTCCAAATTTTCATCAAATTTCTTATTTTTTTTAGTACATAAATGCAAAAAATATTGTTCAATGTTTACCACTAACATAAAATACAAAAAACAATTGCAAAATCACTTGCGTAAGTTAAAGCATAGTTATTGTCATATAAAGCGACACGTCACATTTTGAAAAATGGTGTTGTGTTCTTAATGCAGTTTTTGACTGTGTCCTTAAGAGGTTATAGGTAGAACCCCTGTAACATGTCATTATTATGTATGTTAACATAGAAATAAAATCAGAGGAAGGAAAGAGCAGTAGAGCAGGAGGCTGGCTAAAATCTCTTTAAAACTAATGTTAAATGATGCTGATCTCTTTAACTTTATCTTGTGAGGGCACCATTTGAGGAAGTCATTTTGCCATTGCTATTTTCCGCAATACCCCTCAAAGCACATGCTATTTGTCAGCTGTTAGCAAAAATAGTCCAGGGCAGTGTTTCATTTGCTTGACTGGTGGCAAATAGAGTTTTTACTGATTTCATTTAACTTGACTCTCTACCAAGTCCTAGCCGCACCATCTTATCCTGCTTTCCAATACTGATTTTGGACCTGACTTTAAACCACCTAAATCTATCCTGATGATACCCTGCTTGCTCTCTGTTTTTCCACCAACTTTGGGGACTATCCTGGAGACTGTGACCTGAGTATCTGACCTTACCGGTGTTAAAAAGAAAGATTATTTTCAGAAGTACCATAGACGTTATGGAAAGAGTCATACATCCACAGCACTAGACAATAATGGGAATTGTTGGACCCTTGGATTAGAGATAGGCGTGGGATCCAGAAGTAAGACCTATGTCTGTCAGACATCTATGACATGTATTCTGTGAATATGCCATGAATGTTTAAATTACTGCTGGAATAAATATGTTTTGATAATTCTTTGACAAACTAAGGCCTTGAATTGCCTCAGTGAGTGTGAGCCAAAGCCATAAGTGGAGACTACACCGAGGCATAGTATAATGGAGAGATTTACACTTATTCTGTGTTTTCGACCCCCTTCACTGACCAAAACACTGATTTGTGAATCAGGCTTAAGGGCACAGTCAGTTTTTCAGACAGGGCCAGTTGGTGATGTATACGTTTTTCCTTTAATGAATGAAATGATTAGTACAAACAGCTTTGTAATATGTTTAGAAGATCTGAAATAATTAGGTGTGATATACAATGTAGGAAATAAGAAAGGAAGCAGATATTTTTTCATTGGCACCATATTTGAGCTATAACTATTGGCCCTATAAGGACTCAGGGTAGTTTGAATGTTACTGCTCAGGGGTCCATGTTAAAAAAAAAAAAAAAACAAATTCATAATTTTTTGCATTTTGTTTTTATGGCGTTCACTCTGCATTAAAAATGCTATGCCAGCTTTGTCTGGTGGGTCATTATGATTAGGGTGATACCATATTTATATTGGTTTTGTTATGTTTTACCACTTTTACAAATAAAATGTCACTTTTTGAAAATGAATGATTGTATTGGGGTCACTGTATTCTGACGCCTATAACTTTTACTCTTTTCCTGACAGATATGTCAGGGCTCTTTATGTAGTAGTATAGAAAAGCATGTGCCCACACTGGCGCCTCTGGTTAGTGTAATATTGGCACCTTGTAGGTGCTGGATACAACCAGGAAGGTTCGGTAGGATACTCTCCCGTTCTTGGTGTGATAAGCTGCAGCTCACCCCAGGACCACTTGGCCGTAGGTCAGTGGTAGTAATAGTAATATATAGATAGAAAAAAAGAAAAGAATGAATAGTCACCGCTCAAAAGTTAATAAAGGTTTTGAAAAACATAATCTATCACTGCATTTTTCCATAGAACACCAACCAAGATTTTAATTGCATTTCAATCCTTCGGATAGAACATATCCCTTCATTTGACCCCAATCGTTATCTTAAACTTAGAAAGCGTGAGTCTTTTTGGATATATAAACTGAGAACCTTGGTCCCTTTTGGCCTCAATGATACAGTTGAATCATACTTCTAACTTTTTCACCCTGGGCGCCTACCCTCTTGTTCCTTATCACACTTTCTTCCTTTCATCTTCTCATTCTCCTTTTTTTTTTTTTTTGCTTTATTCTCATTTCCCTTCATTCTATTCATTTATCTACCCTACCTTTTTTCATCATTCGATTCACCTGACCTCTGCACAGACTCCACCTGCCCTCCCTCTGACACCATCCATACTTCCTATTAGTTTGCTCTTAGATTTCAAGCTCACACATCTCCACACTCTGGTAAGTTACTGCATCACTATTTACTTCCATGTATACATATATTTTCCCTATCCATACTATTGTGCCCATCTACCCCCATATCACATACACCACATCCAACTGCATTCTCTATTTTAATCCATTTGTTCATCACCTACAAACATACCCTATATCTTTAGTTATCAGACTATTACCCACAATTAGACCATACATCATTAGCCACTTGTTTACAATCCATAATCTTATTATATATCTTAACCTACTAGACTACCACCCATAATTAAATCACATATCATTATACACACACACACACACACACATACATATGTATGCTCCCCTGCATCCCTTCTTCCAATTGCTAGCCCTCATAGTCGTATCCTCCAATTTGGAGCCCCACACCATTATGCATTGATTTCATATACATATGAAGTATTCATATTACTCTGTCTGCATACTACAAATCAAACATTTTATCTTTTTTGTATATTAAGTATTACTAATGCTATTACAAATGCCACTACTATTGCTACTGTGGAAATCAATTTTATCTGTCATGTCTTTCCATTGATTTTATCCCTTGTTACGTATATTGTATTTTTTAATGTTTCCTCTATTACCAACGCTACATATCTAATATTGCTATTCATCATCATCTATTGCGTATTTGTTATTACTTTTTATTTCATTTGATACTTCGTCTCTATTTTATTTTGTAGTACTATCATCACTATTTTTAACATTACTACTATTACTCGCCATGACATACTTTTTTTTTATGTATTTATATATTTACATGTATGTTTTCTGTCACTTGTTACTTAGTTGGCCTGATGAAGACACTAGTTTAGTGTTAAAACACGTTGCCCGTTTTTTAAAGTGGAATAAAAGCTTTGGATCTAACTATCGTTTATGAGTGATCCTCCTTCACACATTTCTTGAACGTGTCTACCGGATATAGCAGCGCTCATGTAGTCCCCCCCCCTTTTTTCTTTTTTTTCTATCTATATATAGGGCTCTTTATTTGCAAAGTAAGTTATATTTTTTATTGGTACCATTGTTTGGTATGTATGACTTTTTGATCTCTTTTTTTTTTTGCTATTTTTTGGGGAACACAAAGTAACCAAAATACGTTAATTTGCGGATTGCGGTATACTTTTTTTACGGCATTCAATGTCCTGTTTTTTTGGATAGTTGGGGCTTATAGGCACATGGGGATATCTAACATATTTGTTTATTTATTTATTTTTTACGTTATGTGTTTTTTTAAATGTAAAAGTGGGTGTTTTGAACTTTTTATTATTTGCTTATTTTTATTCTTTTTTTATACCAATAGTTTTTATTGAAAGTATACATGAATACAATACAAATGTCAAACATAGCACGGACATAGAAGACAATCATGGTTTTACAAACTGCATATAAAGGGAAATAGAAAAGACTCATGTGAGGTACAGCCATAGCAAAGATACATTTCGCAATGTAAATTAAGAGCATAAAAGTCTTTTAATACATATGAGTAGCAGAACATGATAAAAGAGTGACTTGAAACATTAAGCAAGTCTTGCCATGGGGAAGGGAAGGAGGGGAGATCAAGCCAGGCGGGAAAGCGAACTAAACAAAACAAATAACAAATGACCAAATCAACATAGGAAAAGGCCTGGGGAATAATGTAAGATCGGATCACTCTCAGTATCCCACATAGCGGATGACCTGCCACGCGCGCCCGTGTGTAGACCTATCTGCTACCAGTTATCAACATTAAAAGTAATAAAGTAATTAATTAGGAAGATAATGTATAGGCATTCCAATAACACTCAAGAAGAGTATCCCCCAGGAAATTAAGAGAATATAAGATACTCAGAATGCTCAGGGTGCCAGTAATGGCTAAGGCGTATATACCATCAATGGGCGTATGGTGGGGGGAATGAGGTTGCCCATAGTTCCCAATGCTTCCGGAATCTGCCCAGGCTTCCACCATTGCACGCGTAGATGCGCTCATATTGATAATTCAATGACACCACTGAAATCAACTCCATCAAGGTTGGACAGGAGGTAGATTTCCATCTACGTGCAATAAGCAGATGAGCAGCCCCAGGTACCTGGCATATGACGGTTCTATATCTGCTTGGCGTCATATGAATGCCCAGCAAGAAGAGTGCCAGTTTGAGTGAAGATCCTACCACTCCACCACACAGTTTATTGAGCAACGAAAGTACAGAAATCCAAAAGGGCTGAATGAGCGGGCAGTGCCAGAACACATGGAGCAATGAGCCAATCTCTCTGCAACCTTTCCAATAACCCGATGAACATGATGGATAGAACTTAGCTAGGTGTAGGGAAGGGTAATACCAGTGTAGAAGTAATTCGCTATACTGTTCCCAGTGTGAGGCACATACCGTAGATTGCTTAGCCCATCTAATCGCCTCCCGCTAGTGACTAGCCTCAAGCCGACGGCCTAGATCGTCTTCCCAAAGGCACATATGTTTAGTCTTCCAAAAGGTACTGTCCATGTTCAAAGTATGATACAGAATCTTAGTCTTATATGCAGCTGGGGAAGTCTGTGGATGTAAGAGGTTGGCGGCTGGCTGTGGTAAGCGCAGTTGAGCTGAGGTGGCGTCAGACAGATATGAAGCCAGTCTAGCATAGGTAAATGCTTCCTTTGCAGGTAGATTATGTGTCTCCTGCAAAACAGAGAAGGGCGCAATGGTATCGCCTTTGTAGAGGTCAGAGATATACTTTATCCCACATCTGCGCCAATCGTCCAAGGATAAATGTGGTATCACATGAGGGAGCATCGTAAGAGGTAAATTCAATGTGACCCAGGGGTTATCACTATCTGAAATAGCACAAAAAACGCCACGCCTCAACCGTGGCCTGTACAGCCGGTGGGGTAGAGCGGGGAAGACGCTTACCGGGCTTCTTCTGGCAGCAATGGTAGCCTAAGAAAGGTCTGCATATAGTCGAATTTCCTTGAACGGCTCAGGCAAAGATGATCTTTTTCTTGACTCGAACATGAGACGGTCTTTAATATGATAGAAATGTATACGAGCGAGGGTGTCTCTGAGAATATGGTCAGGCATCCCTTTCGGCTTCGGCAAGCGGTGGGCCCTGTCTATGATCAGATCTGTGTTAGAGCAGTGTGGCAGGGTTGCTTTCATTAACTGTTGCAAGAAAGAAATCAAGTCCCTGACAGTGACTGACTCCAGTATGCCACGAAACTTTACATTGTTCCATCTATTTCTGTCTTCCATGTCAGTGAGTTTAAGTTTAACTGCCGCCAATTCTTCCTCAAGATCGTTATGGGAATCCACTATGGTATTGTGTGCTGCAGCAAATTCACCCATTTTATTCTCAACATGGTCAAGCCTGTCGCCAAGAGAGTCAACTGTGGAGGAGACAGACATAATTGCCTTAGTGATATCTTTCTGGATAGATCTATGCAAAGCTAACATTATATCTTTCAAGAAGGCCTCAGCAGCAGATTGGGTACCTGCAGGGATAGCCTGGAGCACATTCGAATAGCATTGTTGGGGCTCTTCTGTAGCTGTACTGGAATCAAAGCAGAAAGTGGTATCCCATCTCATATTCTGCTTCACAGGGCTGTGTGTAGGGGTGCTGCTGCCTGCCTGGGAGGATGCTGCTGCAGGGGAGAGATCATGTTGACCAGGAGTTGGAGTGGGTGCTGATGGGGGTTGTACTTCCCTCTTATAAGGTTGCACTTGGCCCTCTGTACCTCTCTTCGGGATCTCCTGGTAACCTGGCCTATCAATATGGGACTCCTGTTGTGGTGGGATAAGCCTGAAGCGCTGTCATATGCAGGGCGAGAGCCGCCTGCCGCACACTGTGCTTGAAGAAGGAAGGCTTCGCCAGCTCCATCTTGGGCCACGGCCGGCGCGGCAAAGAAGTCAGTGAGCCACTTTAGGGGGCCTTTTTTCCCCCATCTCGCCATCTCCCCGCCGCCTGTGGGAATAGAGGATCTTCCTGCTTGTAATTTGCCGAGTATCGCCGGCTCAGAGTTGCCATTATGAGCCGCGGATGTCAGTGAGGCCTCAGAGCACTACAATGTAACAGCCATCTTGATCAGCGCCAAGCCAAGCCTTACTATTACGGTGTTGAGCATTAAGTATACGCTCAGCGTTACATAATAGTATGGCACAGAGCGGGAAGGGGTTAATTTGTTTTCTCCTTACATGGGAACGGTATAACCTTGATCCAGATATATTTAACTAACTACTTACCAGACTTTTTCTAGAACAAAAATGAAACAATTCAGCACTTTCTTAACTAAAATTGTCATGAATAAAGTTTTTATGTGAAGATTGTATTTAATAAATTTATATGAGATTTTCTTTGAAAAGAAGAAAACAGGAAAACTGGCAGTAATCAAGATGTCTTAATTCGTTGACATAAACATACATACAGATTAATGAAGCTTGCAGAGATTCTTTATAAAGGAAAGATTGCTTATCGATCCATATCAAAATTTTCATGCTAATCCCAGTGAAGAGAGAGAGTAGCTGGTATCAGACTTAATAATCTGATTGCTGAGCTGTCCGAGACAATTCTACACAGGGTGAACTCTAATCAGTCCACGTCTTCTCATTTCAATGTGCCTGCCGTCTCCAGGTCTTTGTCCCTACAACTTGCTACTGCCTGGACAGTGATTGAAGATATGATGTAAGCATGTTGACAAATTAAATTTTTACATCTCAGGGGCAATTTACCACTTGAACTACAGTTTCTCACATAAATCATATTTTGTTGGCTCAATGATACCCCTTCTAAGAACATATTCTTCGAATTATAAAAAAAGAGATTAAGATATTTATAAAAATAAATATAAATCTTTTCAACTTTTCTGGCTTGCAGCTTTCCCAGATCTGAAATGATCTTGCATCTTGGATTCATTTAAGGTAGCTGCAAATTTTTACAGCAGCTTGAATGGACACAATAAGCTACAGAGTTAATTTGTAGGCACAAAAGACTTTTTAATCGCTGTGACCGTACCTGTTATCAGATATCAGAAAAGCTTTTCATTACTGAATGACGGGGTGCTTTGCTGCATTAAACTAGATAGACAACTAGTTGTATTACTTAATTAGAAAATGTCTTTATTGCAGCAAAGGTGATGGCACCATCCATACAACCATTATCTGTCAAATAAAAAACAGGTATGATTGATTGGTATTTATTTCCTTTGGGTTTAATTCTGCCAATATATTGATTTGACGTGCTTGTTCTTATATCAGATGCTTAGATCAGTCACCGTAGCATGAGATATAGATAACAGCTTCAATTACCATTCTTTTCAGATCAGTTTCAATTGCCATTATTTTTTAACATACTATATGTGGAAATTTATCTGATGAAAACTGTATATAAATGCTGTATTCTACCATCACTTAGCTTGCTGTAAAGTGAAAGATCGAATATGAATACTTGAATAATATAATATGCATCTCCATTACGGCTTGCATTTTCTAAATACAGACTTTTGGATAATAGTTTTGAAAATAGTAATAATACATGGAGTAACATTTATCACTTAAACCAATCACCTTCATCGTGTGCATTGGGTGCCACATCTGTAGTGATCAGAATCCCATTATTTTTATAGCAGCTGTTGTGAGTATTGTAGCATTGTGACATTCACTTGGGTATAATCCATCTGGTAATCCATCTGGTAATTATAATTCTTTGGTGTAATCCATCCGTTCCTGGAGCCTTGTTAACATTTACTTTATTTTATTAGCTTGGACCATGCCTGTGTTTAGCCATTCCAGTATATTAATTGACATATCAGCAATAATACTACATACATCAGTTACTCTCTCTTCTTTTGTATATACAGAGCTAAAGTGCCAATTTAGTAGCTCTGACATCTCTTGATCCTCGGTTACCAACTATTCCTGTTAGGGGTCCTACCTGCTTTGATCTCCCTAATCTGCATTTATATACTTTAAGAATTGTTGAGGAGGAGGAATTTGTTTTATATTTTCTTTGGCCACCTACCTTACATTTTGTATTTTAGCTGATTTTATATAGTAACACAATAGGTGAGGTTGGACATAGGTTCATCAGGTTCAACGTATACCCCTACATGGTTGATCCACAAGAAGGAACAAAAATTCAATGAGACTGATGGCAATAGCCCCATGTCAGGGGAAAAAATCCTTCCTGACTTCAAATCCTAAATCAACGTGTCATCCTGAAAAATGTAATACCCATAACCTGTAATATTTTACCTTCAACAAAGTCCAGGCCCTTCTTGAAATTGTACAATAAATTCGCCATGACAAAATCCTGTGGCGGTGAGTTTCATTGCCTAATTGTTCTTACAGAAAAGAATCCCCATTTATGATTGTGGTGAAATATTCTTTCCTCAAGGCATAGAAGATGCCCCCTTGTAATCCTCACAGGGCTATAAGTAAAAAGATCATTAGAAAGGTTTTCATACTGTCCCTTCATGTATTTAAGTTCATCTGTCACTGTACTCCAGACCAGCCATTCTTCTAATTATCTTGGTCGCACTCCTCTGTACTTTCTCCAGTTTAGCTATGTTCTTCTTGTACAGGAGCCCAAAATTGTTCACAATACTCTGTTTGACTGCAGTAGTGATTTCTATAGAGGCAAAAATATGTTCTTGTCATCTATGCCTCTTTTGATGCATCCCATCATTTTATTTAACTTGGCAGCAGCTGCCTGGCACTTGTTGCTAAAGATAAGCCTTCTATCTACTAAAATCCCCTAGTCTTTTTCATTGGCAGACTTACCTAGTATTTTACAATTGTCTACACTAAAGGGTTAGTCTCAGGATTGTTAATTTACTTACCTGTCCTGGTTTATTGCAGATGATAGACCCCCGGGTCATGTGATCTGAAGCGGTGTTCAGCTTCTCGGGTCTCTCCACCCCCCAGGTTGCATCTCCTGGAAACCCTGCTCTGTAAACACTCTTCTAGGTCGCTATTAAAAATATTAAAAAGAAGAGGACCCAATATTGACCCCTGTGCCACCCCACTGGTGACTGCTGGGACCTAGTCTGGGTACTTACCATTAACAAATATTGCCAAGACAATAGTATATGCCCCTTTACTGCCCCCCTCCACATAGTATATATCCCCATTTATTTAACAACACATAATAATTGCCTCCTTTATTTGGTGCAACATATACTGGCTTTATTGTCCCCCAAAGAGTCACATTATTATTAGGATTATTCCCATAGGTAAAGGCCGTTATTCACTTACCCATTCTGCTTCAGCCCTCTCCACTTCTGCTCCAGCCTGTTGCTGCATATGATATCCCAGCACTGAACAATGTTAGGACAAGATAACCCAAACCTTTCCTTCCTACACTAATTTTTGAGCCACTTGTATACCTTCATAATCTCCTGCTGGCTCTTTGGTGTGGTCCGTGTACTTCCTTTTTTTCAGATATTGTTATGTGCGCTGTAATTTTCAAAGGCTATAGCTGACACTTCAGATTTATAATTTTTTGAATACTTTTTTGTCATCTACTGCCCTCTTAATTCTAGCTGCAATCCAGATATGGTTCAATTTAAGACATCTATGCATTCAGTATAATATTATCATGATTCAAAAATAGCTGTTCTCGGTCTTTGCCCTGAAGTGCAGCCCCATACCTGGGGAAATTGGCCTTTTTAAAATGAAATATTTTTACTTTACCTGCCTGAGATAGTTTTTGTCTAGTAAAGTGGCATGTAATTACATTGTCACAGTTAGGGTGAATTCACACTGAGTTTTCTGTAGGAGGATTTTCAGAAGGAATCGCAAAAAGCATCCAATTGATTTCAATTGGAGTCAGTAGCAGATGTTTTCCTCTGTTTTTTTTTTTCAGCTAGAGGGAAAAAAAGCAACATAAGCTATCTTCAAGCAGATTCTGTCTTGAAAAATCTATTAAAATCAATTGGAGGCAGACACAGTGACAGTTTTTTGACAGTTTTTGCAAAAACGGCATCAAAAACCGCTAGCATTTTTTTTAAAGTGTAGTTTCCAGGTCCATACAGTATGCTGGAGTAAAAAAAAAAAGTGTCAAAAACGCATCAAAAAATGTATCAAAAATCATATCATATAAAAAAAAAAGCTTCAAAAAACATTCCCTAATTCCTGAGGAAGATTTTTTTCAGCCTGCAAAAACTCTGTGTGAACATACTCTTAGGTTACCTTCACACTACTTTGTTTCCTTGGCAATTTGTCCTTAACAAAAGTCATATTGCTTAGTGTTTTTTTGTTTTAGGGTGGTTTGGTCAGCAGGTAATATTATGCTCAACTGAGGGGGTTGTACAGGGTATAACTCCTTATAAACTTTTCAGTTTGATGGTGCTCATGTGCAGCCTGGTCTCCTCCGGTCGGGATGAGTCTCTCTGGTTTGAAAATGTATGTGCCGAGATAGAGTCTCAACTCGACGATTGTTGCTTTTTTCCTATAACATAACATATAGAAGAAAAAGAACCAAATCAGAACATGATTTTCTAAAAAAAACTCCAAACATAATATATATAAAAAGTGTCACAAAAATGTAGTTAAAAATTGTTGAAATAACCAGCCAAGTTTTTGTGAACAGTGAAATGTTCAACAAGTTCTGACTTCTTGGACATCACCAGATGCAACAGAACATTACTTCCAGTAGGATTGTGTACAAACTGGGCCAAAAAATTGTCCTGAAAAAATAAACATTTTTATTCCTCTTTACAGATGAAACAGACCCATGACTCTCGTCAATATCTGGGTAGTTAAAATCTTCCATTATGACCACTGGATGTCATTTTTGGATGTTTACACTCTCAAGAAAAGCTCCTATTTTTTAGGACCATAACATATGGTCAGAAAACATGACAAGCTTGACACAAAAAAAATGTCACAATGTGTAATGATGTGCTGCATCCTAACTGAGCTCCTACATCACCCCAGCGATCTTATAGTACCCTTCTACCCTGTACAAATAACTCCATACATGACTTACCAGAAATGGTGGGGAAAAGAAAAACAGATGGTCGCCCGACTAAACTCCTCAACTTCTTTACACAAACCCCAAAATACCTCTCAAGATGGTACCCCTGCTTCTTCTAGGAATCCCAGCTGCATCTCTACAAACGGAGAACTATATCGGTATTCTGTGTACCATACACTGGTAGAGATCCTGAAAAGGCCTCCTTCACTACCTTCCTCATTAGACTCACAGAGCCCCATGAAGGAAAGGCAGAGAGTTTCATCCATTGGCTCCACTCACAACCAGGTGAGCGACAGTGAATTTATTCACAATGATTCCCCTGACTATAGCCTTGAGGATAACCTGCTCCAAATGAAAGCCAAACTAGCCAACCTAGAGTACAGGTCCAGGAGAAATAATGTGAAATTTTGGGCATCATCTAAACTGTGGCCTCTCAACTTCTCATGCAATAAATCCAAAACTTTATTAAAACAATGCTTTCTCGCTATACCCCTAGAGATCTCATCATAGATAGGGCACATCGACTGCCTATACCTAACCACTTTACAGAAGACGTTCCGCACAATATTCTTGCTAGAGTGCACTTCTTCCACATCAAAGATGTGCTGATGACTGCTATGAAGAAAACTGATTTAATACCTGAAAAATATAAGTCACTCTCCATCTTCATGGATCTTTCAGTAAGCACTCTTCAACTTCACAGACAATTGGGTCTGATTAACTTTATCCTTAAGGAACATGAAATATCAACTCTCCTTAAAGACATTCAAAACCTAGAATCAAAAAATAAAACTTAACCTACCGCCCAATTAGCAGAACTTCTCTTCACTACTAGGCAACAAATGCGGCATCACCTATCCCAGAACTAAGAGAAGAACTTAAAGAAGTAAAAGCAAAGTACTATTCTCAAACTAATCGAGCTGGAAACTATTAGCCAAAAGACTTAAAATACAATTTCTCAAGACTAGAATTCCCTTCTTAAATGAGGCTCATACCTGTATGAAAAGGAGACTCATAAAGCCTACTGATATTGCAGAACAGTTCAATAAATGTTATGCTATTCTATTCAACCTGAAAGACGATCCTTTGACTGACCAACCCTCCTCAGCTAACATACAAACCTTCCTATGCAAATTGAATCTCCCCTCTCTGACCATTTCCCAATTGACTTTGTTGAACTAAACAATTACTTATACTCAAAACTTGGCTACCATCAAAAACCCTCCCTGCCAGGAGTGAACCTAACTTCTTTGCTGCCTAAGGCGAACTATAGAAAGGCGCTCCCCCCTAATTAAAATTGTAGGACACTCTCCTCCATTTACAGATCAAAAAATCCCCTTATTGGCTTCCATATTGTATAAAACCCTGTTTTTTTGCCCCACACACAGTATATGACACCCTTTTTCTGGCCCCCACACAGTATATGACCTCATTTTTCTGGCCCACCACCCAGTATATGACCCCCTTTTTCAGCCCCCTGCAGTATATGACCCACTTTTTTATGGCCCCCACAGTATATGACCCCCTTTTTTGCTCCCCCAAAGTATATGTTAGGCATCTACCTATTGTATTATTGCAATAGGTAGAAGCCAACAATTTACTCACCCATTCATGTCCAGTCCATGCTCACCTCTGCTACCACCTCCAGGGCATGCTGTAGCCGATGCTGAAGAATGTCAGGACACTGGATGTAGCGTCATGACGTAGGTACAGCACCACCTAGAAGTGGCAGCAAAGGCCAGCCTGGACAGGACCGTGGATGGGTGAGTAAATTATCGGTCAATTATTATTACCTATTGCAATAATCCTGTATGTAGTGGCCGATTAAAAAAAAGAATGCTGTCCCCCAATTTATTCCATGAGGCATCACATGAGGCCCCTGCTCCCCTCAAGGAAATCTCCGGACTCTCACTAACAACTTATTATAAATCCCTACACCCAATACTCCTGCCTTATTTACATAGATTTTTGTCACAAGTTATGGACAGAGGTTTGTTCCCTGGAGAAAATCAAGCAACTCTAGTAGTTACCATACCCAAATCAAGGAAATCTACTGACTCCAAACCAAAACTATCGTCTCATTTCATTCCGAAAAACAGATACCGTGTTTCTCCAAAAATAAGACCTACCCCGAAAATAAGCCCTAGCTACATTTTCCAGGTTTTTTGGAGTAGGCTTGAAATATAAGCCCTACTCCAAAAATAAGCCCTAGCTAATTTAACCCCTTCCCGACATCTGCTGTGCAATTACAGCGGATGCCGGGTCCTTAAAGATGGTGGCCGCTCTGCTGCAGAGCAGCTACCATAGCTGCCATACCGGGTCTCCGCAGAGACCTGGAGTTAATGCCCGCAATCAGTGTCTACCCTGACTTGGCCATTCCATTGTAGATTTTGCTTTATGTTTGGGATCATTGTCTTGTTGGAAGATAAATCTCCATCCCAGACTCAGGTCTTTTGCAGACTCCAACAGGTTTTCTTCCAGAATGGTCCTGTACTTGGCTCCATCCATCTTCCCATCAATTTTAACCATCTTCCCTGTCCCTGCTGAAGAAAAGCAGGCCCAAACCATGATGCTGCCACCACTATGTTTGACAGTGGGGATAGTGTGTTCAGGGTGATGAGCTGTGTTGCTTTTACACCAAACATCATTTTGCATTGTGGCCAAAAAGTTTGATTTTGGTTTCATCTGACCAGAGCACCTTCTTCCACATGTTTGGTGTGTCTCCCAGGTGGCTTGTGACAAACTTTAAACAAGACTTTTTATGGATATCTTTGAGAAATGGCTTTCTTCTTGCCACTCTTCCATAAAGGTCAGATTTGTGCAGTGTACGACTGATTGTTGTCCTATGGACAGACTCTCCCACCTCAGCTGTAGATCTCTGCAGTTCATCCAGAGTGATCATGGGCCTCTTGGCTGCATCTCTGATCAGTCTTGTCCTTGTTTGAGATGAAAGTTTAGAGGGACGTCTGTGTCTTGGTAGATTTGCAGTGATCTGATACTCCTTCCATTTTAATATGATCGCTTGCACAGTGCTCCTTGGGATGTTTAAAGTTTGGGAAATCTTTTTGTATCCAAATCCGGCTTTAAACTTCTCCACAACAGTATCACGGACCTGCCTGGTGTGTTCCTTGGTCTTCATGATGCTCTCTGCGCTTTAAACAGAACCCTGAGACTATCACAGAGCAGGTGCATTTATACGGAGACTTGATTACACACAGGTGGATTATATTTATCATCATCAGTCATTTAGGACAACATTGGATCATTCAGAGATCCTCACTGAACTTCTGGAGTGAGTTTGATGCACTGAAAGTAAAGGGGCTGAATAATGCCCCACTTTTTATTTTTTTATTTTTTACAAAAGTTTCAAATAACTAATAAATTTCGTTCCACTTCACAATTGTGTCCCACTTGTTGTTGATTCTTCACCAAAAAATTTAAATTTTATATCCTTATGTTTGAAGCCTGAAATGTGGCAAATGTTGAAAAGTTCAAGGGGTCCGAATACTTTCGCAAGGCACTGTAGCTACATTAGTGTCCCAAATAGCTACCCAATGGCTTCCTGAGTAAACTAAGCCTTGGGCACATATTGGGCTTTTCTAATGCTCTTTCTTGTGCCCAAAACACTTCCTGACCCCTTTCTCCCCTGACGTTGTCTTCCATACAAGCATCGAAATACCTCCATGACAGAGAGGATAAGTCTACAATTCTCAATAAAAGACATATACTGACTGAGGTGATACCTTTAGCTATTCCAGCCATCCATTTACTCAAATGAATAAATAATGGTATTACTGATATCTCAAAACATTTCAGTGTAGAGGTACTTAGAACTTTCCAAGACCTTGCTAAAGATTTATCCCTTCCACGCACTGATTTCTATAAATATCTACAGATGAGAACACCTTCTACAGACTCACAACCATTTTAATGTCAGCTGCAATTCTTCAATTTTCTCCTCTCTAATTACAAAGCACAAAGGAATAATACCTATCTACAACTCATTGGACTCTCGCCAGTCTGCTGATAGATCATATCCTATGGGCGTGTGGGAGACAGATCTGCGGACTATGAAAGACTGGAAGAAAGCTCTGGCACTGACCCTCTCCTCTCTCCAGTGCTACTCTTATATGGAAACTGCACATAAAGTACTCCTAGTACCTACCTACCAAACTCCATACCATATACCCCTCAACTTGTTGGAGAGATAGTGGTGGTCATTGCTCCACTAGTGGGTGAAATTTTTGACCTATTGTATGTAGTTTTATCGCATACCTAGATTGCCTCAACTAGCCCTTTTACTATTGAATGGATCTGAGATCCCGCCTCCATATAGGAAATTGACGTGTAAAATACTTACTATGGTTAAATTCATAATTACGAGCCTTGGGAAGCAATCTGATCCCCTAGATTTAGGTGAATTAGTAGCATTAGTTGATACGATATAGTTGGTATCTATATAAACGTAACATAGCCCTAGGTAAATTCACTTACTCTATTTACCTACATATTTAGCTTTGTTTTTTGTGTAGTGGCCAGACCAGATTACTGTAGATCAACTCCCATTTACTTGAATGACAGCTAAGCTGCAGTAACTTAGTTCATCAACTGCACAGAGAACAGAGCTGTTTTCTGATCCATTCTCTATGTGCAAACTGGTAAGAACAGCTGACCAATATTGGTGCAAGGTGATGGATCCCCATTAATCTGATACTGATGACCTATCTTTAAGATAGGTCATCAGTATTTTTATCCAGGAAAACTCCTTTAACACAGAAAGCGCAGTTGTGGGAAGTTAAAGTTCGAGTAGTGGGATCTAATAAATAATCAAAGCAGGTTATAATGTATAGCATGCCGTACACCTTTGGAATAACAGTTTTTTCTCATAGTACACAACACCTCTTGGACAGCTTTAGGTACCTCTCTAGATCTCTACTGGCTTCATGTCATTTAAAAATTCAAGGAAAAGAAATACAAATTAATCAAAGAGAAAGCAGCAATGTTGTAATGCAATCACAGCTGCACAGCTAGGTAAACAAAAGAATTTACTACCAACAAACATTTGTTTCAAAACCCTTTCCCTCTAATTAAAAACAGATCTGATTCTCCCAAACAACCAATTATTGAACAGTTTGTCAAGTCATAGTACAAGACAGTCAGATGCCGCACGTAGAACAGCTGGAAATTTGTGATCAGCTTTTAATCAAATGTCATTTTTACAATTACTTACAGCTCAAATCATTTTTGAAAATGATAGACATATAGAAACAGAAGATTTTTATAATCTTTTATTTTCCCTTTAATTAAGTAAATTTAGATTTTGAGATTAATCAGATACATTCAGACAACAAATATCTACTCATTTGAGTAAGAGTACTCTTAAAATGCAACTATAATCTATATTGCATACATACTTTTTTTGTTTTAGTTTTGACAATCCTTCTACAGGTTTTGAAATACAATGCAGAACATAACGTAGAAGATTTTTTCATAGTATGTCTTATGATCCATTGACGATAAATCTAGTTGTATTAAAATATAGTAATATTTTGCCTTTGAGCTCTTCCTATGCTCATTTTACATATTAACCTCTTAATAATCAATATTTGCCTTGGCTAATGAGCATAAATCATTAAGTCACAGAACATTTATAGCAACTGCAATAACAATTAACGGTGTAAATACATGTCTTGGCATATCCTATTAATATTAAGATAAAGATTCAGGCATGGGGTTGTAGCATTGCAAATGATTGTTCATTAAATATTACATGTATGATTGAAGCCTTTGGAGTGGTGCAGTGTACTTCAAATTACAGTGGGGAAAAAGTATTTAGTCAGCCACCAATTGTGCAAGTTCTCCCACTTAAAAAGATGAGAGAGGCCTGTAATTGACATCATAGGTAGACCTCAACTATGAGAGACAAAATGAGAAAACAAATCCAGAAAATCATATTGTCTGATTTTTTAAGAATTTATTTGCAAATTATGGTGGAAAATATTTGGACACCTGCAAGATTTCTGGCTCTCACAGACCTGTAACTTCTTCTTTAAGAGGTTCCTCTGTCCTCCACTCATTACCTGTAGTAATGGCACCTGTTTGACATTGTTATCAGTATAAAAGACACCTGTCCACAACCTCAAACAGTCACACTCCAAACTCCACTATGGTGAAGACCAAAGAGCTGTGGAAGGACACCAGAAACAAAATTGTAGGAGTGGCTTCGTAAGAAGCATTTCAAGGTCCTGGAGTGGCCTAGCCAGTCTCCAGATCTCAACCCCATAGAAAAACCCTTGGAGGGAGTCGAAAGTCCATTTTGCCCAGCGACAGCCCCAAAACATCACTGCTCTAGAGGAGATCTTCATGGAGGAATGGGCCAACATACCAGCAACAGTGTGTGCCAACCTTGTGAAGACTTACAGAAAACGTTTGACCTCTGTCATTGCCAACAAAGGATATATAACAAAGTATTGAGATGAACTTTTGTTATTGACCAAATACTTATTTTCCTCCATAATTTGCAAATAAATTCTTTAAAAATCAGACAATGTGATTTTATGGATTTGTTTTCTCATTTTGTCTCTCATAGTTGAGGTCTACCTATGATGACAATTACAGGCCTCTCTCATCTTTTTAAGTGGAGAACTTGCACAATTGGTGGCTGACTAAATACTTTTTTTCCCCACTGTAACTATGAACATGCAGTGCAATCTGCAGGGAGTATATAATAAAGTAGAAGGAGCTGAGCTGATTGATATATAGTTTTGTAGGAAACGTGTTGTGATTGAGTTCTGGGAGCTAATAACAGCAAAAGCAGAATCTGGCTAATAATAGGGAACAGTAGAACAAGCTATTTAAACCCAGTGCAGTACTACCAGAAAGGCCCAGACCCCCAAACACCTTCACCAGCGCCGGCTGCAGGGCCATATGGACTTTGCAGAATTTGGGGCTCCAAAATATCACCACCAGAAACAGTGTGGGAAACAGTGTGGGAAATAAACACTCCACTTTCACAAAACAAGTGCCCACAATTCACTTAATAGGATATCTGGAACAGGAGGACATTTAAGAAGGTAAAGTCCTAGTAGTAGTCTGTTAAGAAGTGACGTCTGAGCCAGGAGAAAGCGATATTCTAATAACAAGCCAAAAGGTTATATTCCAAGAGATCACATAAGGACAAGTAGTAGAGTAGGGCTTATATTTCAAGGCTATTCCAAAAAAAACCTGGAAAATGTAGCTAGGGCTTATTTTCGGGGTAGGTCTTATTTTTGGAGAAACACTTTATATATCAATCTGCTCAGCTCCTCCTGCTATATAACATGCTTCCAGCATAGACTGCATTTTCATGGTGCTAGAATCCCTTTACATATCAAATAAAGTTTTAGCCCACAATGTTGAAAATACTAGCTGTATTATTAAAAAAGACTTAGCTACTCCTTCCTAGCAGATGTCAAACTCAATGGCACAATATTACCTTTTACCTGTATAGTATGTATGTATGTATGTATGGTTTTGTAAGTAACAAACAGCAATAATATATGTGTTTTTGCTGCCTCTGCTATACTGTAAACATCTTTCTGCATAACTCCCCAATGTGGCTAATAGGTACTACAATCTCTGTCAAGAATATTGTTACATTATTAGGTAACCTCCTTGCATGTACAGGGATGCCACACCATACTATTATTTGTAAACATGTATCAGTTACAATATCTATTATTGTGCAAGTTTTATCCAAATAAAAGATTCCTAATAACTAACAAGCTATATTTCATATCATGAATTGTAAGAGTCAATCTGGGTTCATATTGTGGTTAAGAAACTGGACAGAAACATCTGTCATGAATTAAAATAAATGACCTTTCATTTTTATAGGAAACATAGACAAACTGTGTTCATGGTGGTCTAAATCTAGTGACAATCATATGTCAATAGCCAGAAGCACTCTGAAATATTTTATCCAGGAATGTTAAAATGGAACAGTACAAGGTTGACAGAAGGCTACATGTAAATTTATAGAAGACAGTAGTTTGGTTAAGGGTCATAAATTACATGTTCTTGTGTACCTAATCCCACATATGTCAAGCAGAGGCAGAAAGCAAATTTTTGTAATCTAACATTCATCTCATATTGCTTTGATTTAATGTTAGGATACAATGGATACAATGGAATGAATAATCTAATCTGTTTTGTTTTTTTTATTGTGTTGCACATTTGTAGTTTTCAGCCTATTGTTGTTTGTATGCAATATTTTCTAAAGATTAAACTTACCACAGTCTCCCACGCACAAATAAAAAAACATTTGTACATATTCTGATGAATTCATGGTTTTGAGTCATCAAAGTAAATCTGGATTTTGTTGAGATGCATAAATAAAAACATAGATACACGTACCAGTGGAAAATGCACAAAACCTTATGTGACATTTTCCAGTCCAATAGATTTTAAGCCATTCATGACTTTACACCACTCACACCACTCACATCACTTACTGGCTTTGGCTTTTTTAGGAGATGTTTGTACATATATTCTCCAATTATTATAGATTACTATAGTTAACACAAATGACAACAAATGTGTGGTCATTTTTTTTTTACTAACGCTTGAAAACAAATCTAAATATATACTGTAAGTTTATGTTTGATTACATTTTTCTATATGCTATTAAATCCATATGAAGGGGATACATAGGTATTAACTGTATGTCATTGAATACTTTTCTGATAAAATTGCATTATCAGTTTGGAGACTTCATGACCTTACAAATTCATTTGTTTCAGATGTATACAGTCAGGTTTTCTGACCAGATATGGTATGATCGTAGATGTAAACTGGTCCTAAACTTGACAGAGCTAGGCTGACAGCTATTTCTTGGTTTCCCCCATACACTTGACTGAGCATTAATGTGTTCTAAATAGGGAGAAGGGAATAAGCAGTTGACATGCACCAAAAATAGTAGCCTTTGTTGCTTAGAGACAAAAGGATTAGGCATGATGAAATGCACCAGACCCAACCCTTGTTTGATCACAATGTAAATTGGCTATTCTGCCAATGACAGACATAAAAAGTGCATCAGTATGTTGAATTTCCGATCTTGCTGTTGAGTGGGGTTTTAACTGCGCACCACTCGCTCACTGGAACATAGAGGTGATAAGATGGCGGATGATCCCTTCCAATCACATCATTGTGTGTATTTTAAGTGTTCTTGGTGATATTGTTTGGTGCATATTGCCTTAAGTAAGGGCAGAGTTAATGTCTGAAACATGTAGGCAGCTGCCCCCACCCTAGTTTTATTATTATTTGATCTGCATTTGGAAATGTTATCATGCTTAAATAAATGTGGGTTTTATTTTACTGTGCAGGATGTACGATCTTCAGCTTACCGTATATTACCCTTATATCAGCTGTATAATCTTTCAAGACATCCCGGGCACAACGTGATTTTAAACCAAAGATATCGGTGAGCTAGAGTTTTTTTTTTTTTTCATTATATGTTGAATTTCAACATGCAAGCACAAAAAATTGCTAGCACCAAGAGTATTACTTCTAATTCCAACTGTATATAAAAATACATGAAAAATTTCTGAATTCAGCATCTGAATTTCAACATGTCCAGTCTTTTGTTCTCATGGCAATGACTTTCTCCTCTATCCCAAATGAAAAAATATGCAAATTTGGCCAAACTAATCTAGCATGTATAAAGAGAGGTTTGGAGGAATAGACGTAGGCATTGAATGTGTATAGTTACCCTAACTCCCATCAAATAAAAAGAAGATATTAATATCTTCTTAGTTACTACACATTTACAACTGAAATAGCCTTTTACTTGAGGATTGAAATATTCACAAAAAAACCTGTGTTTTTATGTATATATATATATATATACCATATTTTTACAAACATTATAAAGTCACAGCTTGGAGGTCAATCAGCTTTGCACAGTTTATTGCATTACTATAATGTCTAGACAAACCTTTATGCATGTTGACCAAAGAGCAACTAGCAAAAATATGGACTCCTCTTGTTTTTTTACTGACAGCTTCAGCACTGTCTGACATCACAGCATTAAGGAATTTAATATGGAAAGCCTGAGCATTTGCTGCTCTCTTGAACAATGAGTGGGGACTTGGGCTCCATTCAAGTTTTTTTTTACTGTTTACTGTTTAGCAGATTCTTTTAATAGATGCAAAAAATGGACACAAATGGATGTAAATGAATAGCCTTCTGTATACATAGGGATCAATGTTAAAAATAAAAACGGATTAGTTTCTATCAATTTTTTTTGGACCGACACAAAATTATGGTACACTATGGGCAGAAATTTTTTTCAAACATTGATCTCTATGAAAAGGAGGGCCATTAGTTTGCATCCATTTGAGTTCGTTTTTAGCATCTATTAAACAAATTTACTAAATAGATGTAAAAAAATGTGATCTAGATGGAGCCTAATACAAATTATATAAAAATCAATTTTCTTGCTAACTACACGTCAGTCAACGTGAATAACGGCATTTTTATGTCTTTCCCACCTACCCGGTGCTATAATTAGTTTATAGTGGACAACAGTTGTAACAGATTCTCTCTAAAGGGAGAAAAAAACACCCCTTTTCTCACTACTGTATATCTACCAAGACATATAGAAAGGGGCCTAAATTAAGTAAACCTTACTGCTTCCATAGGAATTAATAGCGTAAGTAGCAGCCAGTTGCTGCTAACCAAATGCCAGAAACCCTTAACTAATAATTAGCAAGTGTGACCACCTCCATAAAAGCAGAGGTTTTGTTAGTTTTCTTGTCTGGAACATCTAGACATATGTTAACACAATGCCAATGAGGAAAAACATCAACAATAACCTTAGAGAAGCAATTGGACGGGTATAAGGCTACATCCAAATAATTTTAAGTCCATCATTCAAAAGTGAGAAAGATCATTCACAAGTGGAAAATATTCAAAATAGATATCAATCATCACAGATGGTGGACATCCCAGCAATTTCACACCGATCTCATAGAAATTGCAAAAACCCAAGAGCCACATCTCAGAATCTACAGGTAGCATAGCTTAAGTTTGCAAAGTTGCTTCTGAACAGACCACAAGATGTTTGGAACAATGTCCTTTGGACAGACTAGACCCGGAGTGTCAAACTTATTTTTGCCAAGGGCCATATTTGCATTATGGTTGTCTTCAAAGGGCCATCAGTAATTCTGCGACTGCATAAATGTAGCTATGCCACTTAGGCGTTAGTCTTATGGTAGTCCATTTATGGACTACCATAAGACTAACATAAGCCTGATGTTAACTTATTGTTAATACACATAGATAATAGTTTCAACATTATTTCCCCCCTACGGGTAACAGTCCCACCATAGGCAATAGTGTCTTAATTATCCCCCCACATAGATATTGGTGACCCCCCACTGGTAATAGTTCTCCCCACCCCACCTCAAATTATATCACATACAGTCCAGGCCACACAATTCTGGTGAATTTCATACTTACCTCTTTTTTCCTAAAAAAGCAATGATGTGATGCCCAGCTGTGCACTTCTATTGTCCTGCCTGTTACCCTGTCACTTGTGCTTTGGTACTGATAGCGATACTATAGAGCAGGAGGCAGCATGACTGTAAGGACATTAAAAGAGGTGCAAAGCCGGGCGCCACATCAGTGTTTTGCAGGAAAAAGAGGTAAGTATTCAATTCCTTATACCTCGAAAAAGTAGTGTGACAAGGGAGCCTATGAGGCCTCCTGGCCCAGTCGCAAGGGCGATGACTGTGATCCCTATAACTGTTTGTTCTGTATTTGGCTGGAGGTTCCACAGCATTCCTCAGCTATTGAGTACTGGGGACCTTCTGGATGAAGATAAAAAAAAAGGGATGTCACATAACATGGCTTACTATCCCCCAACACATAATATGGCCCCTTTTTGCTCCCACACAGTATGTGACACCCTTTTTTTCCCCACACAGTATATGGCTTCTTTTTATCCCCTCACACAGTATATGACCCTCTTTTTTACCTAACACAATATATAACCCCCTTTTTAGCCCCCACACAGTTTATGACCCCATTTTTTTCCCACACACAGTATATGGACCCCTCCCCCACACAGTATATGGTCCCCATTTTTGCTCCCACTAAGTATATGGTCCACTTATTTTGGACCCCACACAGTATATACAGTATATGCCGGTAGCAACTGATAATTTACTCACCCATCCATGCTCCTGTCCAGGCCGGCTGCTACCTCCAGGGAGAACTGTACCAGACACTGAAGAATGTCAGGAAGTAATGTCCTGGCATTCTTCAGCATCATGATGCAAAGTGCAGCACCACCTAGAGGTGGCATTGGAAGCTGGCCTGGACAGGAGCATGGATAGTGAATAAATTATCCGACACTACTTATTACCATAATACAATAGGTAGAAGCCAATTAAACAAGAATGCAACTCCCAGTTCACATCATGAAGCACCGCCAGTGGGTATCACCTCAGGTTGCTTCATTGCAGACGCGGCCCTGGGCCCCAGGACATGACAGGTACCCTACTATTACTGACTCAATGCTATTGTCATTGGGGAGTTACATTTATGAGCTAATGTTATAAGCTTGCAGGGGAGCACAAAATGTAATGAAATGTTTTAAAAAACTGTTTTAAAAAGTAAAAAAAAAAAAAAAACCTTTCCCATCAAAAATAGTTTTTTGTCCCAAAATTAAAAACAAAAAATCATATACATATTTGGCATCTCCGTCTCTGTTAGAATCCGATCAGATGCCATGAAAAATGAAAAAAAAAACCCACCTTTTTCTTTTGCTTAAATTATATGTCCCTCCAAATGCTACTCATGAAAATTCATTTCAGAAAAACAAGCTTCCCACACAGCATCATAGATATACAAATTAAAAAGGTTATGGCTCTTAGAAGATGATTGGGCACTGTAAAAAACAACAAAAAAAGAGTTATTTTGAGCAAAACTAGTAAAACAATAAAAAAAACCCTATACACATTAGATATTGCTGTAAACTTACAGACTCATGGAATAAAATTAACAGGTTATATATGATCAGCAGGGTACAAATTTATAGCACTTAAAAACCAAATTAATTAAAATCCATTAATGAGCAATATGCCCACCACAATAGTGCCACTGAAAAATCCAACCCATCTGACAAAAAATGATTGTCAATCAGTTATGTTGATGGAAAAAAAAAAAAAAATTAAGACTATAGGAATGAGAATCAAAAAAGTTCCAAATAGGTCCTGTCCTTAATATTATGGCTGCTCTGTGTATATATTTCCCAGGAAAGAATTATAGAAATTTTTAAATGCATGACACAAATTAACGCTGACGTAAAAACAAGGCAAAATAGTTTAAAGATGTGTACAATATAAAGTTTTTCTGAAAAACTAGCCATATAGGGTTTTTCTATGCACTTATAGCTGGATACAGATTCATCTGGAATGTAAATGATGCTGCAAATTGCTGTCTAGAGACCAATTAAAGTCTGTTCTGCATGCAAGTGCTACTGTAAATGTTCCCTTTCCAGGAATAAGTGACTAGGGATGAGCTGCCATTGGAGCATGCACTTCGTGGCTTATTCTTCTGTCAGCATTCAGTCATTTTGCACATCATAAATTACACCTAGTAGTGCACATCATTAGAAAACGCTATATAATGTTTAGTACATATATTTCTGAGAAGTACTATAGTTTATTTGAATAAATAGGCTTGATTTTCACACCAGAAATGACCATCTCACTCACTGAGGTCCTGCAAGCTGGTGCCCTTACCGAACAGAAGGTTGCTGTCTATATACGTTAGTTTTATATTGCCAAATTGTGTCAGTATATTATAACATTTCACAAGCAGCTTTCATCTGTGAGACAGGATACCTGTCATTAGACATTACATTGTAGTTGAATATTTTTCCAGTATTACAAGTAAAATGACTACCGTACTTTTTGGACTATAAGATGCACTTTTTAGCAAGGAAAATCCTTTAGCAAAGTAGTCCCTTATAGACTGAAGTCTGCTGTAATGATTGGGAAAAGTGCTGATAAAGCCCTTTTCTCGATCAGTGTGAAAACTGTGCATCTGCACTGCTTTCTCACACAATGCCCCATACTCTTTCAGATCAGTGCAAGACAATTGAGAAAAAGCTGCACTCTCCGTAATGTAGCTGGCGGACCACACTCCCAGTGTGGACTATGGCCATCCAACTTTCTGGAACCCTGCCTTCTGGCCCTTAACAATCACAATAGTGGCAGCAGGGCAATAGTTCCTGCTGTATGGACAAGTGTAATGCATCCTCTGCAAGCAGCAGGTACAATTCCCAAGTGTTTCTCCCAGCCGCTGTCCCCTAAGCCACTATTGTGATCAGTAATTGTCCCTGCTGCCTGTAGAGGATACATTACTGTGATTATCCACTAACCACTGCCCTGTGTCCAGTTCTGTGTGGGAAACACTAAGGAGCATTACACTGTGTGGTGGCGCCTTAGTGCCCATGGAACATTAGTGCCCACCACACTGTATAATGCCCTTTAGTTCCCACCATGCAATATAATGCCCCATTAGTACCCACCACACAGTATAATGGTCCTTATTGCCCACCACGCAGTATAATACCCCATTAGTGCCCTCAAACAGTATAATACACCATTGGTGCCTGTTACACTGTATAATGCCATATTAGTGCCTGGCACACAGTACAATGCCCCATTAGTGCTCTCACACAGTATAATTTGTGTCTGCCACACAGCATAATGCCCCATTAGTGCTCCCAAACAGTATAATTAGTACCTGCCACACAGTATAATGCCCTATTAGTGACCATCACACAGTATAATCCTCCATTAGTGTGTGGAGACACCAATAAGATATTATATCATGTGGCCATCACTAATGGGGCTTTTGTGTATGTGCCCCTTTTGAGCAGCAGGAGTAGATTGTTAGCCAATATCCACCTTTATCTTCCCTAGCATACCAGTTAGTGACATTGACCCCTCTACTTCATTTATCCACTAGGGAATGTTAAATTAATATGAAATATTTTTCCTAATTTTTTTTTTTGCCTAATCCTAGGGTGTGTCTTATTGTCTTAAAAACATCGAAAAATAACAAATATTAATAAACATTAGCTAGTCTCTGCAAGCAAAGCATATACTTTGTGTGAGGTCTAATGCACATGGTGATATTAAGGCTAACATATTTGCACTGTTTCTGAGTGAGAGAATGGTGGTGGGGACAGGGAGTGGATGAGAGATAGTTACGCTAGATTTACTCCTACGCTTGGGTTTCCATTAAGGGGGGTCCGCTTGGGGACCCCCCCTAACAGAAACCTAATCCGCTTAAAAAAGAGGTTACCCATGGAAACCCCTGGACCCCATAGACTATAATGGGGTCCGTCAGGTTTCAGCACGAAAAGGGAGAAAAATGCGGAGAGAAAAGCTCTGCTTGCAATTTTCAAACGGAATGGGGAACGGAATCCCCCTGCGGAGACCGGGCACAGGTGTGAACCTAGCCTGAATGAGAGCGAGCTAGTCATTAAGTGAGAGTGCAAAATCTCCTGATCTCTTTGTGTTGTCCATGGGAGACAATATATCAGCTAGTGCCCATCCAATGACAACTGAGAATTAGAGATGAAGTCCAAAAAGGAGGAAACTGCTAAAAAAATGCAGAATACAAGTCATCTAATGTCATCTAATTGAACCAGCGATCAAGATCAGGTTGCCTATTGGGACAAAAAAAAATGTAAAAAAAAAAAAAGTTAAATGAGGTAAAAAAAAAATAATAAATGAATAAAGCCCCCAAAATCCCATTTTCCCATTTAAAATGTTTTATTATGTAAAAAAAAAAAAAAAAAAACCCCAGTACATATTTGGTATCACTGCATCCATAAAAACCAGAACAATAAAACTAAAACATTATTTAACCCGGACGGTGAACGACATAAAAAAAATGTATTTTTCCAAAATAATTGATTTTTTCTCTAGATAGATTTTTATTCTGCAAAATTAGTAGTAAAACATAAAAAAAAAAATTATAAATTAGGTATCTACATAATTGTATTGACCCATACAAAAAAGGTAACATGTTACTTATTTGGCGGCATGGTGGCTTGCAGCACTGGAGTCCTGGGTTCGAAACCTGCCGAGGACAACATCTGCAAAGAGTTTGTACAGTGCCTTGTGAAAGTATTCGGCCGCCTTGAACTTTTCAACCTTTTGCCACATTTCAGGCTTCAAACATAAGGATATAAAATTTTAATTTTTTGGTGAAGAATCAACAACAAGTGGGACACAATCGTGAAGTGGAACGAAATTTATTGGATATTTTAAACTTTTGTAAAAAATAAAAAACTGAAAAGTGGGGCGTGCCAAATTATTCTGCCCCCTTAAGTTAATACTTTGTAGCGCCACTTTTTGCTGCGCTTACAGCTGTAAGTCGCTTGGGGTATGTCTCTATCAGTTTTGCACATCGAGAGACTGAAATTCTTGCCCATTCTTCCTTGGAAAACAGCTCGAGCTCAATGAGGTTGGATGGAGAGCATTTGTGAACAGCAGTTTTCAGCTCTTTTCACAGATTCTCGATTGGATTCAGGTTTGGACTTTGACTTGGCCATTCTAACACCTGGATACGTTTATTTGTGAACCATTCCATTGTAGATTTTGCTTTATGTTTGGGATCATTATCTTGTTGGAAGCTAAATCTCCGTCCCAGTCTCAGGTCTTTTGCAGACTCCAACAGGTTTTCTTCCAGAATGGTCCTGTATTTGGCTCCATCCATCTTCCCATCAATTTTAACCATCTTCCCTGTCCCTGCTGAAGAAAAGCAGGCCCAAACCATGATGCTGCCACCACCATGTTTGACAGTGGGGATGGTGTGTTCAGGGTGATGAGCTGTGTTGCTTTTACGCCAAACATATCGTTTTGCATTGTGGCCAAAAAGTTTGATTTTGGTTTCATCTGACCAGAGCACCTTCTTCCACATGTTTGGTGTGTCTCCCAGGTGGCTTGTGGCAAACTTTAAACAAAACTTTTTATGGATATCTTTGAGAAATGGCTTTCTTCTTGCCACTCTTCCATAAAGGCCAAATTTGTGCAGCGTATGACTGATTGTTGTCCTATGGACAGACTCTCTCACCTCAGCTGTAGATCTCTGCAGTTCATCCAGAGTGATCATGGGCCTCTTGGCTGCATCTCTGATCAGTCTTCTCCTTGTTTGAGATGAAAGTTTAGAGGGACAGCCGGTCTTGGTAGATTTGCAGTGGTCTGATACTCCTTCCATTTCAATATGATCGCTTGCACAGTGCTCCTTGGGATGTTTAAAGTTTGGGAAATCTTTTTGTATCCAAATCCGGCTTTAAACTTCTCCACAACAGTATCACGGACCGGCCTGGTGTGTTCCTTGGTCTTCATGATGCTCTCTGCGCTTTAAACAAAACCCTAAGACTATTACAGAGCAGGTGCATTTATACGGAGACTTGATTACACACAGGTGGATTATATTTATCACCATCAGTCATTTAGGACAACATGAAGCCTTTGAAGCCTGAAAGGCTGAAAAGTTCAAGGGGGCCAAATACTTTCGCAAGGCACTGTATGTTTTGGGTTTCCTCCAGTTTCCTCCCATACTCCACTGATAGGGAATATAGATTGTGAGCCCTATATAGGACAGTGACCACAATGTCTATAAAGCGCTGCGGAATATGATGGAGCTATACAAGTAAGCATAATAAATAAAATTTATGCGGTATGCTGCACGGCAAAAAAATTAAATGTTAAGAAGCAATGCCAGATTTGATGGTTTTTTTTTTTCACATGTCACCCAGAAAGTTAATAAAAATTAGTCAATAAGTTTTAGGCATCCAGAAAATAAAAAAAATATAGTTTGTACAATGTGAAGACTAAAAGCCCAAAAATCACCAAATCATTAGGACAAAACTGGCTGCAGAAAGAAGAAAATGTATAAGCTGCTCAAGCATATATCGTAATATTTAGAGCTTACGAGGGAAACAATACCAACACTGACCCCCCCCCAGAATGCCCCCCACCGTCCATGTCATAGGAGCTAGTGGGAAAATAGCAAGGGATTTGGATTACCCAGCTGATATATTCACTTCTGGGAAACTAATGCTCACCACATCACTTGATAAATACTTTGAGGGGTGCAGTTTTCAAAATGGGGTCACTTTCTAGCAGATTCCTCTTCACTGGCACCTCAGGGACTTTGCAAAATGACATGGCATCCAAAAACCAAACCATCTAAATCTGCGCTCTGAAAGCTAAACAACCCAGCTTCTCTTCTGTGCCCTGCTGTGTGCCCAAACAGCAGTTTATACCCACATATGACATTGTTGTACCCCCGGGATACCCCAGTTAACTACAGTGGGGGAAAAAGTATATAGTCAGCCACCAATTGTGCAAGTTCTCCCACTTAAAAAGATGAGAGAGGCCTGTAATTGACATCATAGGTAGACCTCAACTATGAGAGACAAAATGAGAAAACAAATCCAGAAAATCACATTGTCTGATTATTTAACAATTTATTGCAAATTATGGTGGAAAATAAGTATTTGGTCACCTGCAAGATTTCTGGCTCTCACAGACCTGTAACTTCTTCTTTAAGAGGCTGCTCTGTCCTCCACTCATTACCTGTAGTAATGGCACCTGTTTGAAATTGTTATCAGTATAAAAGACACCTGTCCACAACCTCAAAAAGTCACACTCCAAACTCCACTATGGTGAAGGCCAAAGAGCTGTGGAAGGACACCAGAAACAAAATTGTAGACCTGCACCATGCTGGGAAGACTCAATCTGCAATAGGCAAGCAGCTTTGTGTGAAGAAATCAACTGTGGGAGCAATAATTAGAAAATGGAAATCATACAAGACCACTGATAATCTTCCTCGATCAGGGGCTCCACACAAGATCTCTCCCCATGGGGTCAAAATGATCACAAGAACGGTGAGCAAAAATCCCAGAACCACACGGGGGACCTAGTGAATGACCTGCAGAAAGCTGGGATTAATGTAACAAAGGCTACCATCAGTAACACACTACGCCGCCAGGGACTCAGATCCTGCAGTGCCAGACGTGTCCCCCTGCTTAAGCCAGTACATATCCGGGCCCGTCTGAAGTTTGCTAGAGAGCATTTGGATGTTCCAGAAGAGTATTGGGAGAATGTCATATGGTCAGATGAAAACAAAGTAGAACTGTTCTGTAGAAACACAACTTGTCGTGTTTGGAGGAGAGTGAATGCTGAGTTGCATCCAAAGAATACCATACCTACTGTGAAGCATGGGGGTGGCAACATCATGCTTTGGGGCTGTTTCTCTGCAAAGGGACCAGGACGACTGATCCATGTACATGAAAGAATGAATGGGGCCATGTATCGTGAGATTTTGAGTGCAAACCTCCTTCCATCAGCAAGGAAACTGAAGATGAAACCTGGCTGGGTCTTTCAGCATGACAATGATCCCAAGCATACCTCCAGGGCATCGACGGAGTGGCTTCGTAAGAAGCATTTCAAGGTCCTGGAGTGACCTAGCCAGTCTCCAGATCTTAACCTCATAGAAAACCTTTGGAGGTAGTTGAAAGTCCGTGTTGCCCAGCGACAGCCCCAAAACATCACTGCTCTAGAGGAGATCTGCATGGAGGAATGGGCCAACATACCAGCAACAGTGTGTGCCAACCTTATGAAGACTTACAGAAAACGTTTGACCTCTGTCATTGCCAACAAAGGATATATAACAAAGTATTGAGATGAACTTTTGTTATTGACCAAATACTTATTTTCCTCCATAATTTGCAAATAAATTCTTTAAAAATCAGACAATGTGATTTTCTGGATTTGTTTTCTCATTTTGTCTATCATAGTTGAGGTCTATCTATGATGTCAATTACAGACCTCTCTCATCTTTTTAAGTGGGAGAACTTGCACAATTGGTGGCTGACTAAATACTTTTTTTCCCCACTGTATTTTTTTTGTTTAATTATTTTATTTTATTTTTTTACTTTTCTATTAATTTTGTTTTCTTTGGGGACATCTGATCACTGTTTCTTTTGGGGGGGAGGCTGATTTCCCCTGTAACTAGGGCTGGTACATTTAGCCCCAGTTGCAGGAGGAATACAGCCTACTGCCCGTTACGCTCAATATACTCATTGAGCGATATGTACACAGCGATCAGGAAGGCAGGGATGGTAATAAACCATCCCTACCTTCTCTAGGGGAGCTCCGGCTGTAGTTATAGCCCGCGTCCCCATTTCGTGCAGCTGCTGAAAACTGCTTGGACGTATCGGTAGAACAAGGCAACCACCTTCCAGACATACATACTTGGACAAAATTGTTGGTACACCTCGTTTAATGAAAGAAAAACCCACAATGGTCACAGAAATAACTTTAATCTGGCAAAAGTAATAATATATAAAAATTCTATGAAAATTAACAAATGAAATTCAGACATTGCTTTTCAACCATGCTTCAACAGAATTTTTAAAAAAAAGAAAACTCATGAAACAGGCCTGGACAGAAATGATGGTACCCTTAACTTAATATTTTGTTGCACAACCTTTTGACGCAATCAAACGATTCCTGTAACTGTCACTGAGACATCTGCACCTCTCAACAGGTATTTTGGCCCACTCCTCATGAGCAAACTGCTTCAGTTGTCTCGGGTTTGAAGGGTGCCTTTTCCAGACAGCATGTTTCAGCTCCTTCCAAAGATGCTCAATAGGATTTAGGTCAGGGCTCATAGAAGGCCACTTCAGAATAGTCCAATGTTTTCCTCTTACCCATTCTTGGGTCTTTTTAGCTGTGTGTTTTGGGTCATTATCCTGTTGCAAGCCCCATGACCTGTGACTGAGACCAAGCTTTCAGACACTGGGCAGCACATTTCTCTCTATAATCCCTTGATAGTCTTGAGATTTCATTGTACCCTGCACAGATTCAAGACACCCTGTGCCAGATGCAGCAAAGAACATAACAGAGCCTCCTCCATGTTTGACCAATGTTTGACCTCTGTCATTGCCAACAAAGGATATATAACAAAGTATTAAGATGAACTTTTGTTATTGACCAAATATTTATTTTCCACCATAATTTGCAAATAAATTCTTTAAAAATCAGACAATGTGTTTTTCTGGATTTGTTTTCTCATTTTTTCTCTCATAGTTGAGGCCTACCTATGATGTGAATTACAGGCCTCTCTCATCTTTGTAAGTGGGAGAACTTGCACAATTGGTGGCTGACTAAATACTTTTTTCCCCACTGTATAATATGTGAGTACAAACTGCTCTTTGGGCAAACAGCAGGGTGCAGAAGAGAAGCAGCGCTATTTGGGTTTTGGAGACAGTTTGGTTTTTGGATGCCATACCAATTTTGCAGAGTTCCTGAAATGGCAGTAAAGTAGAGTCCCCTGACACGTGACCATTTTGGAAACTACACCCCTCAAGGAATTTATTATGGGGTACAGTGAGCATTTTTACGCCCCAAGTGTTGCATTAATTTATTTTCCAGAAATGAATGCACCATCAGCTGCGCAAAGTGAAACTGACAGTTTTTCCAGCAATACGTTATTTCAGTGCACAATATGTTGTGCCTGTTGTGTCAGAGATCAACGCTCCAAAAACTGTTGCTCCAAGGATAACCAGCTTAACAATTTTTGATATGTGTGTCTGCTGTCACAAGCTGAGTGCAACATATTGGGCACCAAAATGGTGTATCTCTGAAAAAATTGCAATTTTAACTTTTCACTGTGTATTCATTTCTGGAAATAATGCAATACTCGAGGGGTAAAAATGCTCACTATGCCCATTGAGACATTTCTTAAGGGGAGTAATTTTTAAAATAGGGTGTCCATATTTTTTTATTTTGCCTCTCTGTAATTGCTCGCCAATGCAGTATAAAATGCCAAATTAGGCCTCAAATGTGCATGGCACTTCTTTATTTCTGAGCCCTGCTTTTTTTCTAGGCAAAAGACTAGGGCTGCATGTAGGGTGGTTCCAAAATCAGGAAACAGAGCATAATGGAGAGCTGACTTTTCACAGCATCATGATATGGGCAGGACATATTGGGCAATTAAATGGCCTATCTGGAAAAATGTCAATTTTCATTTTGCACCATTTTCATGGACCAATTCTATGAAAGACTTGTAAGATCAAAATATTCAGTATACTCCTTGATAAATTCCCTGAAGGGTCTAGTTTGCAAAATTGTGTCACTTTTTGGGTGTTTTCACTGTTTTGGCACTTCAGGGGCTCTGCAAATGGGACATGGTACCTGGAAACTATTTCAGCAAAATCTGACCTTTAACCCTTTGTGAAGATGAAAAATTTGAGACTAAAGCAACATTTTATCAAAAACAAAGTAATTTTTCATGTTCACATACCAATAGTAATAAATTCAGTGAAAAACCTGTAGGGTCAAAATACTCACTATGCCCCTTGATAAATTCATTGAGGGGTCTAATTTCCAAAATGGGGTCACTTTCTTTGGGTTTCCACTGCTTTGGCACCTCAGGGGCTCTGCAAATGCAACATGGTGCCTAAAACTGATCGCAGCAGAATCTGCCCTCCAAAAGCTCATTGGCACTACTTCCCTTCTGTGTCTTGCTGTGTGTCCATATATCAGTTTACATTCATATGTGTGGTTATATGGTAGTCGGGAAAACTTGCATAACAAATTGTGTGATGCATTTTCTCCTTTAATCCCTTGTGAATGTGTAAATTCTAGGGCTAAATGAAAATATCAGAATAAGAAATTGAAACACCATCGGCTTTAAAAATGCGGAGAGAAAAGACCTGCAAGCAGGACTTTTCTCTTTGCATTTTTCTGCCTTTTTCGGGCAGAAACCCGGCGGACTCCATTATAATCTATGGGGTCTGCGGGCTTTCTAAGCGAATTAGATTACCGTTTGTGGGGTCTCCAAGCGGACCTGAAGAACAGAAACCCGAATGCAGGTATGAACCTAGTGTAAGACTGATGACTGTCTTTTATTATCAACATATTGACAAACTTTTATTGCATTGGGTGTTGGTTAAAAAACTTAAATTTGCCATATCAATAAATAAGCCGTGTTAAAAAGGACCGTTCATGTCCTCAGGCACATGTGGTTTTATATACCACTAGAAAGCCGACAGTGCACTCAATTCAGTGCACTGTCGGCTCTCCTGGTATGTGCCCCGGGGCTGGAGATATTGGTGCCGTTAATTGCTGGGCTGTGAGGAACGCCCCCCTGACAGAACCCTAACATAGCCTTGTACTGTCAGAAGGGCGTTCCTGACAGTCTAGCATAATCACTGGGTGGTAAGGAACCCCCCCTCTGACAGTACAAGGCTATGTTAGGGTTCTGTCAGGGGGCGTTCCTCACAGCCCAGCAATGACGCTGAGGAACGCCCTTCTGACAGTGAGGAGATATCGCTGCTGAAAATAACGGCACCGATATCTCCAGCCCCACAGTACTCCACAGTGGCCCCAACACATTATATGCTCCACTGTGGCCACCCACAGCATTATATGCTCTACAGTGGCCCCCACCCAGTATTATATGCTCTGCAGTGGCCCCCACAGTATTATATGCTCCAGAGTGGCCCCCACACAGTATTATATGCTCACCAGTGGCCCCCACACAGTATTATATACTCAGCAGTGGCCCCCACCCAGTATTACATGCTCCACAGTGGTCCCCACCCAGTATTATATGCTCCACAGTGGCCCCCACCCAGTATTATGCACTCCCAACAGCCCCCCTCCGCTCCGGTGCTATTATTATATTCTGGGGTCTCCTCAGATCCCAGAGTATAATAATCGGAGGCCTGGGGAAGGTGAATAAAAATAACAAACACTAATACTCACCTTGCCTTACCTTTCCTTGGCATCCTTGCTCCATCCTGCCGTCTTCAGACGTCGCTGCTGAGGCCTGTGATTGGTCCTCAGCGGTCATGTGGGGGCGCACTGACGTCATTACGCCACCACGCCCCATGTGACTGCTGGGGCCTAATCACAGGCCTCAGTCACATGACTGAACGGCCCCGGAAAGGATGCCGAGCCCAGGAGAGGTGAGTATAATATTTATTATTTTAAGTCACCTCCCCTGGGCTAGCATCTATTGAAAAGGGGCCCGGCGACATTCCGGGGCCCCTTTTCATTTACAATATGTATAGCGGTCGGGGATCAAGGCTTTCCCCGACCACTATCATAGTGGTCCGGAGCCCCAGCCATCTCCAGCTGGCCGCAGACCCCCTACCCCGTCGGTCACGGTTGCACCCCCTGCAACCATGATCCCGATAGTTGGGGCTTGGGGCCCCCGGGGGATTCACCGGTTCCCCGATGGGCCAATCCGAGCCTTGGCTGGGGGCTACAGTAAAGTATGTATATCTGCAAAAAAACAAACAAGAGGTTGTCTGATATTACTTCTTATTGTTATAAGTAGTCAGTTACAAAAGATAGTGTTTAACAATCTGTGGAAAATCTGGGTGGAGCAGTCCATCATATAGGAAGTCACATTCTGTCTTTTTAGTTCCTGTACATTTAATTTTTTCAGAATGAAAGTCACATGATGTAACAGAAGAGACGGATTCAGAAAGGAATAGCTAAATAAAGTTCTAATTGTTGAATTGTATATAGGGGGACTACGTATACAATGAATGAAAAAGAAAAATCACCAGAGTGCTTTTTTAAAGGGTTGCTTCAGTTCATATTTTTTAAGGTAAAAAAAAACCTTAAAATAACAAACACTATGTATACTCACCACTCCATTCCGTCAGGTATCCGGTAGAGAGTCTCTGTTCAGGTCCCCTCCTCAGTCTTTCTTGACTTATTGCTTGCACATTAGCCCATCAGCCAATCAGTTTCTGAGCAGTGATGCTCTGTTTGAATAGAATATCACTGCTCAGCCACTGATTGGTTGGTTGCATCGCTCAAATGTGGGCCAAAGATCACAAACCCTGGTGACCCGTTCAGAGACTCTCCGCTAAGTATATAGTGTTTATTATTTTAAGCCTCAGCAGGACTTAAAATATGAATTGGAACACTCCTTTTAAAGAGTTAATTTTAAATCTTTTGACAGATAAAAAATAGGGCTTTTTATGATTGTGATTTAATAAATCCTCTTTCAATAGGACATTATACCAATAGGACATTGTATTGTATGGTGGATGACATAAAAATGAACTCAATGGAATGGAATTTTGGTGATAAAACATCTCATATTTGGGTAGTAACTGATAGCCTATATGACATTAACCCATTAATCTTGTATGCAGTATTTCCTTAAATAACCACCTGTAGAAAATTGCTTATTCATAAGCCTTATCTGTTGTTACAGTTTATAATCCGTAAGAATGCCCTAATTTTTATCATTCTCTAAGCCTGTCATCATGGCTGAGACAAGGTTTATCCCTTTGAGCAGATTAGTTGATCATGTTGAAATCAGAAGAGGGATTATATTGCTTGTAATACAGTGAGTTAAATTAAATGTATTTTGCTTAACAACATGAGTTGATGTTGCTAAGGCCTTGGTGCCTCTTATAAAATTGTCAACAAGTCTCTATGTTGACATAATTCCAAATATATTATTATTATTATTATTATTATTCATAATATGGATTATAATAATGCATTTTCATTGTAACTACTACAGTTGTCACTACAGTATTCAACTCACCTCTCCTGAAAGCTGTCACCTTGCTCTCCACTTGCATTTCACTGCCTGTTCTATGGGTCACAAATGTTCTTTCACTCACAGGTCCTTAAAGGGACAGCATGCAACCATAAACCCTGATTTCAGCTGAATCCCTTGCACCCCAGGCTCCTTAAGGACACTTGTGTGTCACTCAGTGCCCAAACAAAAAGGTCCATTTGGTTTGTTACAAAGGGGTGTTATTCTTGTCTTTTTGCATGTCATTGTAAATGTAGGTTATTTCAGAGGTAGAAACCTGGGAATTTCCTGTGGAAAAATTAACACCTCCTTGAAAAGGTTAAGGGTGAACAACTTCCAATCCCTTTGACTATGCTCCTAGGGTTGCCCTCTGGTAGTGAAATAGCAGGTCTACTTAATTTCTAGTAGACTTTGTTGTAAATGTTTATACAATGTTGATTTATATTTTCATCATCTAGAAGTAAGGGGCAAGATCAGACTAGTTGATCAGAGTATAGGAGGAACGTTTAGTGGGCCCAGGTTCTCTTACGCAATAGTGGGCTTCAATGGCCCAGTATACTATATAACACCACTTGGAAGTAACTTTAAAGCCAATTATTTGCCACTAGGGTCTAGTTGTTTAACAAATATAAATCCTTATTGATGCTAATTATTTTGTATGTGTGTAATTGTAACAAAAAAGATTATGATAACTTTAAACATGGATGTATATATGTAGGGTTAGTTCTATTTCCTCTAAAACTGACACTGATATATGTGTACTTCCTAGCTGTCAGCAATATCAGTAGTATATAGACCTCGGAAGCAATGAGTTATAAATTAAGAATCTTCTCTTGCTCTGTGTAAGAAGTTGTACAATGTTCATTCTATGATTCTCAGCAGTATTCTTTACTTGTGAGTACAGTATACAAAGTCTGTTGAGTAAGCAAGAATACACACCTGACAATTGCTACTAGCTAGTGAAATATACAGATGTAACAGGGTTTCACTTGTCTTTCAGTTGTTCCTTTTGTGCAATATGTTGTATGTGAAGTCACGTGAGCGGGAAGAGACGAGTCACATGAGCGGGAAGAGACAGCTGTGAGCAGCGTGCGGAAGCAGGGGGAAGAGTCAGCTGTGAGCAGCGTGCGGAGGGGCTTGCACAGCGGCAGCGGCCCAGTGCAGCCAGGAGAGAGCTGCCGGCTTACTGCCGGGTGGCAGCACAGCGGTGAACAGCGGCAGCGGCCCAGTGCGGCCAGGAGAGAGCTGCCGGCTTACTGCCGGGCGGCAGCACAGCGGTGAACAGCGGCAGCGGCCCAGTGCGGCCTACAAGGGAAGGAGCCACGGACACCCAGACCAGAACAGTGGGGCCAGGAGAGAGCTTCACGGCGGTGAGTAGCGGCCCAGCACGGCCAGAAGAGAGGAATATGGAAGAGGAGAAAACTCACATGGTAAGCTGCAGCATATGCTATATGTTTACAGATTTGCCTGACCATAAAGACAACTTCACCTGTATGAAATGCAAACTAGTGGCCCTTTTAGAAGATAAAGTGCAGAGGTTGGAAGAAAGAATAGAGACGTTGAGAGGCATCAAAGAAAGTGAGGTTTTTATTGATGAAGCAGAAGCAAGCCTCTTGAATATAGTAAGGGAAGAAAGTATGAGAGAGCCTACAGTGGTGGAGGCTGAAGCAAACCTCCTAAATATAGTAAGGGAAGAATACTTGAGGGAACCTACAGAGGCAGATAAATGGATACAGGTGACCAAGAGATGCAAAAGGATCACAAGGCCATCACCACTTACACAGCTAGGTAACCGATATGAAACTCTTATGCAGACTGATGAAAATGATAAGAATAATCTATCAGCAAAAGAAGAAACAAAAGTCACCCAGAGACAAGAGGGAGCAACAAGAAATAGCGTAGCGAGGAAAAAAAGAAGAGTAGTGGTTATGGGCGACTCACTGCTAAGAGGCATAGAGGCAGCAGTCTGCAGGCCAGATATGACGGCACGAGAAGTATGCTGCCTCCCAGGAGCAAAAGTTAGGGACGTGGCCGATAGGATTCCATGCCTCTTCAGCTCCAAGGATAACTACCCATTTTTGCTGATACATGTGGGTACAAACGACACGGCAAAAAATGATTTACCAACTATTCGTAAAGACTTTCAAAATCTAGGTAAGAAAGTGAAGGAACTGGATGCGCAGGTAGTATTTTCATCAATTCTCCCAGTTGATGGTTATGGTATCAGGAGATGGAATAAAATACTAGAGGTAAACAAGTGGCTTCGGCAGTGGTGTAGAGAGCAAGGTTTTGGATTTCTGGACCATGGAGTGAATTACCTCTATGATGGACTCCTTGCTAGAGATGGGATACATCTCACAAAGCCTGGGAAACACATATTTGCCAGAAGACTTGCCACACTTATCAGGAGGGCTTTAAACTAGAAGAGAAGGGGATGGGAAGTAAAAAGAAAGACAAGAACATGCAGCTAAAGGATATACTAAACAAGGTTACTAGATGTGGTAATGAGGACCTAAGACAGGATACTCAGAAGGAAATTAAGAAAAAGGAAGTACCAGAGCGCAATCTGAAATGTTTTTACACAAATGCGCAAAGCTTGGGAAATAAACAGGGAGAATTAGAACTGATAATACAGAGGGAAAAATATGATGTCATTGGTATTACAGAAACTTGGTGGAACGAAAAGCATGATTGGAATATACAGATGGAAGGATACAACTTATTCAAAAAAAATAGAACTAATAAAAGAGGGGGAGGAGTTGCATTGTATGTTAAAAAAGATCACATTTCCACGGAAATCACAGTTTTACAAAATGATAACTTATTGGAAAATATTTGGGTAACAATTCAGGGGAAAAACAATGATAAGGACATCATAATAGGTGTTTATTATAGACCACCAGGACAGACAGAAGACAGGGATGAGATTTTTTCACAGCAAATGACCACGCTTTCGAAGAAATTTGAAATTGTTATCATGGGAGACTTTAATTACCCAGATATTCATTGGGAAACTCACACAGCTACGAGTAAAAGCTCTATCAAATTTTTATCCTCTCTAGCAGACAATTTCATTGCCCAGTTAGTAGAAGAAAACACAAGAGGAACATCCATTCTGGACCTAGTTTTAACTAATAAGGAGGACATGGTTAAGGAATTAAGGGTAGCAGGGACATTGGGATTCAGCGACCATGCTATACTCGAGTTTGGGGTTGTAAGAAGAAGAAGACCTGAGAAGACAAAGACTAGAAGACTCAATTTTAGTAGGGCAGATTTTAGGGGCCTAAAGGTAAGGGTTAGTAGAATTCCATGGCGAAAATTACTTAAGCACAAAAATGCACATGAGGGGTGGGAAATTTTCCGTAGGGAAATCATTAATGCACAGGAACTAACAATACCTAGAAGCAAGAAAAATGGGAATCACCTAAAAACTCCAGGATGGATGACCAAAAAATTACATAACCTACTAAAAAAGAAAAAGGAAACTTACAACAAGTGGAAGATGGGAGCTATATCTAAGGGAGAGTATACAGCAGTTTGCAGACTCTGCAAGATAAGCATTAAAAAAGCCAAGGCTGAATACGAATTGAAGCTTGCAAAAGAAGTTAAGAGTAATGTAAAAGGTTTTTGGGGATATGTTAAGAGCAAAAGAAAAGTGAAGGAAACCATTGGAGTCCTAAAGAACGAAAAGGGTGAAAAAGTTAACATGGTGGATCAGCAAGTGGAGTTACTAAATTCATATTTTGTATCCGTCTTCTCCCAAGAAATGGATGGAAATATCAACATTAATGGTGATAGTGATGAGGGGAATGAGGACTCCAAGCTGATTATAAGTGAAGGTTTGGTAAGAGAACATTTAGCTAAGATTAAGGAAACCAAGTCCCCAGGACCGGATGATTTACACCCTAGAGTTTTAAAAGAATTAGCAGAGGAAATAACAGAACCCCTTGCAATAATCTTTAATAAGTCATGGGAGACAGGAGTGGTCCCTCTAGATTGGAAAAGGGCAAATGTGGTCCCCATCTACAAAAAGGGGAATAGGGACGACCCAGGAAATTATAGGCCGGTAAGTCTGACCTCGATAGTAGGAAAAATCTTTGAACAAATCGTTAAAGAACATTTAATTAGGTACCTGGATGGGAAGGCTTTAATTAATCAAAGCCAGCACGGCTTTATGCCTAATAAATCTTGCCAGACTAATCTTATTTCCTTCTATAATAAAGTCACTGAATGGTTGGACCAGGGGAATGCAGTGGACATAGTATATCTTGACTTTAGTAAGGCCTTTGATAAAGTATCACATAACATTCTTATTGAAAAAATGATCAAGTATGGCTTTGATAAAATATCAGTGAGGTGGGTTCACAATTGGCTTAATGATCGGGCACAACGAGTAATTCTAAATGGCTATACATCAAACTGGAAGAAAGTAAAAAGCGGGGTGCCGCAGGGCTCTGTCCTGGGCCCAGTACTTTTTAATATTTTTATAAATGATCTGGATGATGGGGCTAATGGGGAACTAATAAAATTTGCAGATGATACAAAGATAGGAGGAATGGCCAACACTAGAGAGGAGAGAGAGTGCATCCAAAAGGACTTAGACACACTGGAACAATGGGCTGAGGTGAACAAAATGGTATTCAACAGGGACAAATGCAAAGTTCTACATCTGGGTAACAGAAATGCAAGAAGCATATATAGTATGGGAGGAATAGTACTAAGTGAGAGTACAGGGGAAAAGGATCTGGGCATAATAATAGATCGCAAACTCAACATGAGTCAACAGTGCGGTGCGGTGGCTAAAAAGGCTAACCAAATTCTAGGATGTATCAAGACGAGCATTGTAGCTAGATCAAGAGAGGTAATTATTCCGCTGTACTCTGCCCTGGTCAGACCCCACCTGGAATACTGTGTACAGTTCTGGGCGCCCCAGTTTAAGAAAGACATCGATTCATTGGAGCAGGTCCAGAGAAGAGCAACCAAAATGGTGGAAGGTCTACAAACCATGTCCTACGAGGAGAGGCTAAAAGAATTGGGACTGCTTAGTTTGCAGAAGAGAAGGCTAAGGGGAGACTTAATAGCGGTATTTAAATATCTGAAAGGTTGTCACAGTGCAGAGGGATCTACCCTATTCTCATTAGCAGAAGGAAGCACGAGAAGTAATGGGATGAAACTAAGGGGAAGGAGATTCAGATTAGACATTAGGAAAAACTTTCTAACAGTAAGGGTAGTGAGAGAGTGGAATAGGCTGCCACGGGAGGTGGTGAGTTCTTCATCAATTGAAATCTTCAAGCGGAAACTGGATAGGTATATAGCTGGGATGTTTTAGGAATTCCTGCTTTTGCAGGGGGTTGGACTCGATGGCCCTTGAGGTCCCTTCCAACTCAAACAAACAAAACAAAACAAAACAAGAATTTTTTAAAATATTTACTTGTAATATTTTGGACTTGCTAGACTTGTGTCTTTCTCCAAAATTATCAACTATGCTAGTTCAATTTCATGCGTCAAAAATGAATTTAAGTTACTGTCTGTACATATACAATGCAAATACATCTGTTAGAGCATACCATGGTTTGCCATAGCAATGGCCTATAATGAAAAAATATAGTGGCCACTGGCTGCCAACATGAAGCCATCATACTGCAACATTGGTCCTGATGGGGTGGTCAGTGTTGACCACCAGGTAGAATTGGTCGGAGGGAAAAGAAAAAATCAATTTTGCACAAATCAAATTCATTCATCCAAAATGTTTGTGATTTATTTTCAACAAATCACTCAAAATTGTGTCCACCATTTTACAGATTAGAACAAAAGAGAGAAGAAAGTGGATCACATAACTTCGACCCAGGCAGTATTACCCATAATGTTCTACATTGAACAGTTAGTTTTACAATTAAATTTAGTCTCTGTCTAAGTGACAATTTTGTGATTCACGTCACTCATATTTTGCATATTGTGTCACAAAAATTGGCATATTTTTCTGCATCATGCTCAGATTGTATAGGGCTGCTAAATGTTACTTTGTCTAAGTGACAAAATAGTTTTTAAAATAAACTTAAATTTAAATCCTGGTGCTAGGCTTCTCATTCCAAAACACCCATGCCACATCATTCCCCTATAAGAATATGGGTAAGTTTAGTGCAAGCAGAAGGATTGTCAGCACCAGCCTTCTGGCCAGTAGTAACAGGTCACAGCTTTCCATCACCTACAGTAGACCTATTGTTGCAGATGACCTTGTGGATTGGATGGTTTGCTTATCATTTCAGTAACACCAGGGTGATGTTATGTCTGACAGTGACAAGTTGACTTTGAGCCATGGTTCCACCATATCCCCTCCTCCTCTTCCTTTATATTTCATTTGCGGGACAATTGAAGCATTTCTATTCCACCATCTCTGTCTTTGCTGACCCCTAATTGGGCACCTTCTTTTCTCCTTAGAGACAGAACCCAGCAAATAAAGAAGATATTTAAGATTGTGTTCCTATCTGTTAATGAGTTTTCTGAAAACAATCAGCATTTGGACTACAATGAGGATCAGGTGGAGGCACAGGACTTGACTGGAATGCATAACTGTGTTGTTGGTAGTGACGGTGACTGAAATGTTAACAGCATTGCTAGTGGTGGCTTAGTGTGGTCAGAGAATACGCTATGGCCATTCAGTCACAAATGTAGGAACTACAGTTCTCCTTGTCTAGAGGAACTGAAATCACCTGCTCATGTAAAAAAATCAAACTGGTCAACAAGGTGATCAAAATGGACCTCCTCTTCCTCAACATCAAGCTAGTAGCAGGTGTGACAGCTTGGGGAATTAAACTCAAAATGTCGGCTTGTCCTGGTCCGGACAGCGGTGGTTCATGGTACTGGGCGCCGGAAAGATAGCTTTCAGACAGTCCAAGCGTAAAATAAACGTGGCTTTATTCAGCTTAACTGCAACATAACAAAACAACAAAAAAACCTATGCCACAGTTAGGGCCTAACTCACTCCTTGAGCCCCTAACTGTCCTGACTGTTGCTCAGCTCCAGCAACCATCCTCTGTGGACGCCAGCCCTTCTGGGACAGAGCCTAGCTCTCTGTCCTTAGCTGGTCAACTTGAGCAGCCGGACTAATGCTCCACTCAGCAAAAGTCCCCTGTGGCCCCAGCCCCTCTGGCACAGACCGTCTATCTGTCCAACTGGTCCACTATTTCCTGCTCTGTGCAGGATACTCCAGTCCTCTGGAGTTACACGCCACCCACCCAAAGGCATGGCTGAGAGCCTTTTCTGGCCTGGGCCTGGGTCACTCAACAGCGCCCTCTGGTTCACATACTCACATACCCTCCCCCTCAGCTCACTACCCATGGGGTGAGCTACAATGGGACGAGACATCCTATGATGAAGTCCCTCTTCAACCAAGTATGCCTGTCCAGTGTCTCTCCAGAAGTCCCAATCTGGCGGTCTCTTCTTCCAAATTCCGCTCAGTCGAATTTTCCATTTTTTCAGCACTTTAAATGCTACGCCAAGATCCTGGCCATTCTGTACAAGGGCAAGTTCTCCTTCATCACTTTCAAAATTCGCCATACAAGGGATCACATCATTTTCATTACATTTCTCGCCGTACTTTTCAGCCATCCCATTGCATGACCTTGATCCCTTTAGTAAATAGCCGTAAGAATCTTCATCTTTACCTATCATGAATCCACAGGAGCTCAGAGACCAACTAACATGTACTTCATGCACATCAATGTCTTTAGAGTATAACTGTATCACGGGTACTTTTTCCGTAACCTTCATCTCAAAGCAAACTTTGCCATCACCATCAAGGCTTAGAAATTTAGGAGACATAGTTAGCTTTCTTTCCTCTTTGTTTGAGATACACAAGCTCTGTACTGCAATATCTTCTCCTTTTGCACAAGGGCCATACCGTACACCCTCACATAATAGATCACGCTGAACTACATTTTCTGGTATGTCTTTAACAACTGTTCCATCATTGGTGACATGTAACCATCTCTTACTTCTGCATGCAAATGACGGCTGCTCAGTCTCTGCATTAGAACCTCTACCACAGATACTTCCATTATTTAAGGACTTAGTAACATTGTATCTCAGCCTCTTCTTGTTGCTATTAGCATCAGGCGGTAAAACAACTTCTGCCTCTTCTCCTCTTTTTGGGTTGACTGTATTATTTCCTGACTCCCCCTTCACAGACAACATGGAGTCATTTTTCACCATTTGTCCACCCGACATTTGGCTAGAGACAGACACAGCAACACCTTTATCCACAATGGCTTCAGACACTTTAGCTGTTGGGACAACATATGCGTGGTCAGTCTTCTTACGGACTCTTGTTCCACACTTTTGATGACCCTTCACCTTATTTACCATCTCACAGCCCTCTAGGCTTTGGACCTCATTGGTTTGAAGCTGGACCCGCTCTGTCACAGGCAGTGTGTGACCAATCACAGTTTTTTCTTCTGTTGGACCTTCTTTGGCCTCCTCACATTTTGCAGGAAGTCCACCTTTAGCAGCATCTTCCTGGGGAACTATACCCTCTACTTGACGTTTTATCGAATCACATGGTTTCATCATAATCTGATCATTGGTATCAACATTAGTGGACAGGTCACTCATGTCTGTCTGACTTAATGATTCTCCTTTCTCTGCCTCTATGCTGGCAGCTTTCCCCAATTCTAACGCCTTCTGTAGCGCACAAATCTCTGATTCCAGCTCCAGAACTTTCTTCACTGCCACATCTTTCTGAGCAGCCTCCATCTCAGCCTTCACCATTGCAACTTGCAGATCTTCCTCAATCTTCCTGACATTTTCTATGGCAGCAGATGTAGATGCCATCTCTTTATCCACTATGCCTCCTAATTCTAGGATATTCTGCAGTGTTCTTCCAACATTTGTTAGGTCAGCATCCTGGATAATATTTTCTGCTTCCCCCACTGTTCCCTGAACTATATTGAACTGATCCTCCAACATCTTGAGATAAAGCTTCTGCTCACCTGCAGACTTTTTGTCAAGTCTTTCATTCAAGTCCCGTATCTCAGTGGCTCTCTTATCTTGCTCTTGGTTGAATAAAGACTGTATTTCTTGAATCACATTTTTCAGGGATAACAGCTCTGATTCTTTAGAGGTTAACAGGTTCTGCAGCGAGTCTCTCTCAGCTTCTAGTGCTGCCAGCTTTGAAGATAGGGCAGATGCCGACTGTTCAGTATTGGATAAAGACTGCTGCAATCGATCCAATTCTTCTCTTTTAGATTCCACTTCGGTTTTTGACTGTTCAATCTGAAAGTGTGTTCTTCCAACTTTATTTCTGACTCACGCTTCATTTGATCCATCTGAAACTCCAGCTGTTTCTTGATTTCCTCCTGCTTGTTCACTTGCACCTTTAGTTTAGCAACAAGCATTTTTAGATCTACAATCTCAGTAGATAAATTAGACAGGTTTCTCTCAAACTGAATCTTCATGTCTTCTATCTGGAGGTCCAATTCTCTCTTGGCCTTTTCCAGCTTGTCATAAGCATTAGCTTTGTTCTCATATAATATCTGCACAGATTCCAGGTTTTTCTCAACTTCATCCTTGGAGCTAACCAAATCTTCCATTTCAGTGCACCGTTGCTTGTTGAGCCTCTTTAACTCGGCCTTCAATTCAAGGGCCTCTGCTTCAGCACTGTCACGTTCCTCTGCATTTCTAGCAGAAAGAGTCTTCTCTTCACAAAGCCGCTGATCAAACTTTTTCTGCTTCCTTTCCAAATTTGACACCATCCGACGTTGATGATCAAGGTCTACACCTACATCTTCTAGTTCCTGCTGCAGTCTAATTTTCGTCTTCTCAAGTTTGTCATAAGCAGCAACCTTCTCCTCAAACCTTTGATTTGTAGCTTCTAGATCCTTTTGCAACTTTTCCTTTAGTTCTTCAACAGAGTCCAAGGACCCAATACTATCCTCCATTTTTTTCCTTCATATCAGTCACCTGAGCCTGTAGTGTTGAAATCCGCTTTGTCAAATCTCTTTTTGCTATATCTTCTTCCTCTAGTTGCTCAAGAAAACCATTTTTCTCATCTTCCATTTGTCTTAGTTTTATACTAAGGTCAAGCTTCTGACGGGTTTCTTCTTGCAAAAATTCCTGAGTGTCCTGAAGCTGGGACTCTAGTGTAGAAAAATCTTTGGAAAGTTTGATAAACTTGCTGTCTGCTTGAGAAAGAAGCCCTGTGACATTATTCAATTCTTTGTCTTTATTTTGCACCAAAACAGACAACTTCTCATTATCTTCACAAGATCCTAACAGCGCCCTCTCCAGGCTACATATTCTAGCTTTGAATTCCCTTTCTCTTTGTTTAGCAGTTTCAAGCTCATCTCTCAATTTTTCAATGACACTCTCTTTGGCAATGGAGTCTTGAACACGCTGCTCCTTTAAATCCTGCAATTGCTTCTCAAGCACTTGCTTTTGCTCCACACTCTGTATGACTTCATTAGATACAGCACATTTCATTTCAGCAAACTCCTTCTTAGTGACACAGTCCATTCCAGGCAAACCCAGTACCACATTTTCACAATGACTAGAATTTGAACTCCTCATAGATTCAAGATCTTTCTTTAACTTCAGGTTCAACTTAAGGTGCTCTTTTTCTAATACCTCAAATTGCCGTTTAATCTCATCTTGAAGCTGCTGCACCCTAATATTTTCATCTTTGGCGCTTTCACGCATACAGTCAGCAGGGACATATTTATTCATAGAACAGAGGTACTTTAGTAAAACTGAGTCACCATCATGCAACCCTTTATCTTTACTTGCATTTCACATGATCTGTTCCGGGTTTTGTGTCTCTCTGCATTCAGACTGCTGCACTAATACACCTGTGCATAACTTCTCTGTTTTTTTACAAGCTGAAATTCTCTTTTTCTTGCCCATGGTTTACTAACATGATTACACAATATTTCACAGCAACCTTGGGGTTCAACAGGCAGCAACTTTTTGCTATCTTCTGCAGTCACATGTATTCAAACAGTTAACTTATGTGGCACTACAACAACCAGGATTTTCTTCTGTCTTCCACAGAAAACACCAACATGGCACCATAGCCTTTCACATAGACTGTTTATGTGGCACTACAACAACCAGCATTTTCTTCTGTCTTCCACAGAAAACATCAACATGGCACCATAGCCTTTCACATACACTTGTTTGCAATATCCAGCTTCTACACACATTGCTATGTTGCAATTCACTCACCCCCTCCTGGGTTTCTTCAGTTGAAATCACAGATTTCTTCCAGCTGTAGGCCACAATGCACACTTTGCAGTACTGCAATCACAAACCACTTGTCTTCCAGGACTTGCGTGGATCTCTTTCTGTGCGCGATTCTCCACCATATGTGACAGCTTGGGGAATTAAACTCAAAATGGCGGCTTGTCCTGGTCCGGACAGCGGTGGTTCATGGTACTGGGCGCCGGAAAGATAGCTTTCAGACAGTCTAAGCGTAAAATAAACGTGGCTTTATTCAGCTTAACTGCAACATAACAAAACAACAAAAAAACCTATGCCACAGTTAGGGCCTAACTCACTCCTTGAGCCCCTAACTGTCCTGACTGTTGCTCAGCTCCAGCAACCGTCCTCTGTGGACGCCAGCCCTTCTGGGACAGAGCCTAGCTCTCTGTCCTTAGCTGGTCCACTTGAGCAGCCGGACTAATGCTCCACTCAGCAAAAGTCCCCTGTGGCCCCAGCCCCTCTGGCACAGACCGTCTATCTGTCCAACTGGTCCACTATTTCCTGCTCTGTGCAGGATACTCCAGTCCTCTGGAGTTACACGCCACCCACCCAAAGGCGTGGCTGAGAGCCTTTTCTGGCCTGGGCCTGGGTCACTCAACAGCGCCCTCTGGTTCACATACTCACACAGGCCACAACCAAAAGTAGAACATGGTCATCGTTGTTATCATTATCCACTGCTTCTGTTACTGGGATTACTTCTCAGTAGGAAGGAAACAAGAATATGCGAACAGTTATCTGTTTGTGTGCCAACTGAGCACCCACCTGACCAAGTTGCTAGTGGTGCAGTTGCTGCTGTGCCACATACTTGCTTCCACTGCCACAATGCAACTAATAGAGATGGTCAAACCTCTAAAGATTCGATTTCTTTTGGTTTCTGGTGGTAGGGTTCCATATTAATTTTGAGTTGAACAAGTTCAGTATGAACCACAACTTAAATTGACTTAAAACATAGTATATAACACTTTCATGGCTCCTAGGAACCTGTCTTTCCTATTTCTAGCTCTCTAAGGCAAACAAAGCTGAAGTTATGTGAAAGTGAAAGTGACATGTATGTCTGCGAAAAAATAGATGGATACAAACTACAAGTTTAACCTTACTTTAACTTTTACTTTTTAACCTTACTTTGTGCTGCCACTTACTTTTACACATTTTACCATTCAAAACCCTCCAAAAATTACCTTTTTGGGGGGGGAAAAAGCAAAAAGCAATGGTTTTGTAGTACAATTTGCCTATTTTGATGACTTGTAACTGCTACAGGCTAGTTGTTATTTGGGTGCCAAATTTTTGGATGTGAGTCACTTGAAAAGTGATGAAGAATTGGCTTTTCAAAAAAAAGTCTCCAAAAATTATCGCTTTATACGACCAAATGTGAAATCAAAATGGTTTTGTTTTTTTTGCTGCCAACACTGTGGCACCAACAGTGTGATATAGTGGAATGCGATGGACCAGGCCAGACGACATGAGGGGTGGCAGTGGTGGTGGATGTGGCAACATGTGGGGCAGTGTATATTATGATGGACAGTGCTGCAGAACATGTCTGACTAAGTGGTGGTAATGGTGATCGCTGTTCAGCAGAAGCAGGCAGAATCAGCACTACAGAAATTGGAACATGCTGATAAAGGGTGACAGTGGCATCACTATTCAGAGGTGTGTGAAAATCCTCACTGTTTCATGCCTGATTCATTTTTACAAAATTAATATTTTCCTTGCTAGCGGACATTTTTGTCCTTTTAGGTGTTACAATGCCAGACACATAGCAATTTAAAGCAGGTACAGCTTTCCTAGTGAAATAAAGGCAGCTAAGTATCCTCCATCGAGGTTGAGCACATGCCATCAGTTGGAAAAACGCAGTGGAATCCACTAAGTGGTGCGGCAGAGACTGTACTGCCAGCAGCTTGGCCAGGTGCTAGTTAGGTTGCACAACCTCCGGATGACTGGGCACATTCCTTTTTGCTGGACACACATTCCCTTATGGATGACTGATGTTGGCATGGAAGAGGAGGAGGAGTAGTAGGAGAAACAGTTGGTGATGATGGTGATAATGATGACCATGTGCTAGGTGAACACACAGAAAGGCGGAGGAGGAGGAACACATAGAAGCCTGACTCAAGACCCCATCACTCTTGGATGCAATATCCTCATGTGACTGAGATGAGTGAGCTAAGTAATCAAAAATTTCATCTTCATTCTCAGGAAGTACAACAATCCTGCAGTTACAAGCGGTGCCACCAAAACCAGACAACCACATGTATTTTTTTTACTGCACACTGCTTAATTATAGTGATACTGTTTGGCAACAATTTTGACACTATGTGTATGCTTTTTTTTGTCATTGTTGTTTAGTCTTTTTTTTACAAACAAGTACTTCAAGCAAAGTCAGATTTAAATAACAGGATTTTTTTTGTAGTTTAGCGCAGGGTGTGAAACTGTGGAAAAGATGCGTTTTTAAAAATTGCAGCATGTCAATTATTCCTATGGAAACGCAGGCGTTTTCATATTGGTATAATATGGGCAGAAAGTTTGCAGAGGAAAACTTTGCGGACTTTCTGTGAAAAACGCTGTGAAATCAGCACTTTTCTGTTAGAACAGCAGTTTGTATGTAAGTAATGAAAAAAAAATTGAATCTTTTGCCCAAAAAAAACCTTAACAACAGATATTTCACTAGCAGGAGCTGCAGGGCTGAATATGTTTAGACACTCTGTATGCAGCAGCATAGATATGCTCCATAACTTCTATCTATGATTTCTATCACCAATCTCCTGTAATTGCTTATATCTGACTAAACTCTCCTCCTATTCCTAAATGATTGCTTTCAATTATAGCTTTTCAGAACTGAATGCTCTGTATGATGCAGTGAGATGAAACACAGATCCTACACTATCTCCACCATTACTGTAATGCCTTGTGTTCCAGCTTACAGCATCTTATATAGTGTGTATAACATCTACATAACATGGGTTATGTCAAAAAATACTAGAATTTGAAACCACAGTGAACATTAAAAAACACTGAACAGATTACCATATTCTTTGGACTACAGAACACTTCTGACTATAACAGGTAACCTAGGTTTAGGCAACAACAATAGGAAAATATTTCCTACTATTTAAATCGCCTATGACGGTCAAAACAAATAGAGGGGTTGGTGTCACTCAGCATGTTATGCTAGGTATTGTAGTTCTTGGTAGGTGGGGAGGTGATTAAAAATAACATATACATACTCACTTTGCCTCACCTGTCCTCTCCTGGGCATCCTTGCTCCGTCTGGCTTTCTTCAACGTCTTCTTCGGTCCTCTTCTGCCTGCTAGGTATGCTATGCTAGGTATTGTAGTTCTTGGTAGGTGGGGAGGTGATTAAAAATAACATATACTTACTCACTTTGCCTCACCTCTCCTCTCCTGGGCATCCTTGCTCCGTCTGGCTTTCTTCAATGTCTTCTTCGGTCCTCTTTTGCCTGCTTCTGAGGTCATGCGCCCCAGAGGTAACTGCTGGGACCTATGATTGGGCCACAGCATTCACATGAAGCATGCTGACGTCATTATGCTGGTGCACCCCACATCAACGATGAGGCCCAATTCCAGGCCTCAGCAGTGACCTCTGGGGCATGTGACCTCAGTAACAGGCTGGAAGAGCCCCAAAGAGGATGCTAGTGACAGTCAGACGTTCAGGAGAAGTTATTTTTAATCAGCTCCCCTGGACAGGCTACTATTGGTAAGGGGCCCAGCGGCATATACAGTCATCACCTAATGCCAGGCCCCTTTCTATTAAGGAGATGTATAGCAGTTGGGGAGCCAGGCTATCCCCAACCGCCATCATGGGGGTCCAGTGGTACAGATTGATCCAGTTGGGCATGCATAAAAAACAGACAACAGAAATAAATAGATAAAAACTAGTAAAATATGAATTGCACACACAAAAGTTTGCTATCCCCATGCTATTTTGCTTTTGCATTATGGTTGGAATCTGTATTTGATTCTTTAGGTTTAGCTTGACATTTGGGATTCCCTAAAGACCTTTTGTATCAGGGCTTAGTCAAAGTCAGGAGGAGACTTTGCAGGGTCATTCTGGTTCACTTACCAGATCAAGATAATAATATCACTGTAAACTACCTGAATTGCTTGTGACATGTATAGAGGTGAATCATGCAGAATAATTGCATTCCATCTTATACATTTTAGTAAATGTTCCATAATAAAATAAATAATTTAAATAAATATATTTATAATTCAAATATATCATTATATAGTATATCCTAAAAGATTGGACACAGAAATAAGGATATGGAAAAATGTAAATAACTTCCATGGATCTACATATTTTTAATTCATTTTAGAAGAGGAACAAATAATGTGTGCTATCACTGGCAAAAAGAGCAAAAAATACTAGAATTTGAAACCTCAATGAACATTAAAAAACACTGATCTGAACAGATTACCATATTCTTTGGACTACAGAGCACTTCTGACTATAACAGGTAACCTAGGTTTAGGCAACAATAATAGGAAAATATTTCCTACTATTTAAATCGCCTATGACGGTCAAAACAAATAGAGGGGTTGGTGTCACTCAGCATGTTATACTAGGTATTGTAGTTCTTGGTATTGTTTTCTAGGGTGGATGTTTTCTAGGATAGACTGTTTTACATACACACACTCCTTTGCTGCACACATACACAGACAGTTCTTTTACACACACAAAACTTCTGCAAAGATACACGAACAGCTCTGTTGCATACACTGCAGGCACACACACAGCTCTACTATATACAACACATGTACTTTTACACTAATTAATGATGATACAGTGCCTTGCAAAAGTATTCATACCCCTTGAACGTGTTCACATTTTGTCACCTTACAACAAACTTAAATGTATTTTGTAGAGATTTTAAGTGATAAACAACACAAAGTAGCAGATAATTGTGAGGAGGAATGAAAATGATACATGGTTTTCAAAATTTAATCAAATAAAAATCTGATCACTGTGACTTGCAAAAGTATTCAACCCCTCTATATGAATACTTTGTAGAGCCACGTAATTTCTCTGCAATTACAGCTGCAAGTTTTTTTGGGGTATGTCTCTACCAGCTTTGCACATCTAGAGACAGATTTTTGCCCATTCTTCTTTTTCAAAATAGCTCAAGCTCAGCCAGATTGGATGGAGAGCGTCTGTGAACAGCAATTTTCATGTCTTGCCAGAGATGCTCAATGGGATTTAGTTCTGGATTTTGACTGGGCGATTCTAGCAAATGAATATTCTTTTATCTAAACCATTCCACTGTAGCTCTGGCTGTATGTTTAGGGCAAGGGCGCACCTCTAATGAGACGAAGTGAGGTGGCCACCTCAGGCGGCACTATCCGCGACAGCTAAGAGGGGCGGCGTGGAGGAGCACTGGTCTGAGTGCCTCCCATCAGGTCATATTGCTCTGCAGGTAAATTTAACTGACGTGATGCACGCAGCCTAGGCTGCCCTCCTACTCCTACGCTGCCCTAGGCCCACTGCCTCTGTCAAGCCCACCCTGGGGCCGCCATTAATATATGCTTTACCGATCTAGTTAAAACTCAAGCTGTTACTCTGACGCAGACTTCAGGCCTGCAGTTTACAAGACACCGAGAAGACAGACACAAGACGTCTGCTTCTCGGTGCAGGCAGGCATGATGCTATGACATCATAGTGTCGCGCCTCCTGCGCTGAGACGCAGACGTCCTGTGTGCGGGTGAAGAAGAGGAAGTGGCGGCTCCATCAAGGGATCGCAGGTAGATGAGTATAACTTTTATTTTTTTTTTTTTTAGCACAATTGTGGGTAATTTAAGGGGTCGTTAGGAGGGGCATTTTATATAAGGGGGCTTTATGAATTTAAGAGCTGTTATTTATATAAGGGCTATTAGGGGCATTATTGAGGCCTGGTTCACATCTGCACAAAGCTTCATGCGGAAACCGCACAGAAACCACACGGACCCTATTATAGTCTATGGGGTCCGCGGGTTTCCCCAGGTAAGCCGCTTTTTGATGTCGTATAGGTTTCCGTTCGGGGGGTCCCCAAGTGGACTCCCCCGAATGGAAACCCGAACGCAGATGTGAACCGGGCCTAATACAAAGGGGGGTTGTTTATATAAAGGGCCATTAGGGAGCATTATGAATATAAGGGGGTGTTTATTTATATAAGGGGCCTTAGGGAGTATTATATATATATAAGGGGGTGGTTATTTATATAAGGGGTCATTAGGGGACATTATGAATAGAAGGGGGCATCATTTATATATAGGGTCATTAGGGGATCAGTATTTATGACAGGGGGAATCAGGGGCATAATATAAGGGGGCAATTAATTGAAGGGGTTGTCCAGGATAACCACTTTTTTAATATGAGACCGGGAAAGGTGAAAGAAAAAAAAAAACCCTACTTACCTGTGCCTTGTGCTCCGATGTCACACACCGCGGTCTGGTTCTGCTGCATCAGTGTTTTCTTCTAACGGAAGTCCTCGCGGGACATGACTGCTGAGGCTGCTGACACAGGATGTCACAGTGCCGTGGGAACTTCCGCTGGAAGAAAACACCGGAGCAGCAGGACTGGAACACGCTGGGAGACACCAGAGCACCTACTCTGGCCTCATTTTAAAAATGTGGTTATCCTGGACAACCCCTTTAAGGTGGCACTTGGGCTTTAATAAAGGGGCTTTCCAGCTCATTTTTATTGAGGATCTATCTTTAGGACAGATTATCAATAAGAGATCAGTGGACCCCTACCTACCGTGTTTCCCCGAAAATAAGACACCCCCGAAAGTAAGGCATAGGAGAGGTTTCGGAGAATTGCCTAATATAAGGCATCCCCCCGAAAGAAAGGCGTATGTTCCCGAACAGAACATACGGTATATACGATATGTGAGGCCGCGGGAGAACCCCACAATCTCTGCTATCATTATACTCCGGGGTCTTTTCAGACCCCGGAGTATAATAATCGGCGGCCCAGGGGAGGTGAGCGAACATAAAAAACTATGTGCTTACCTGTCCTACGCTTCTCCAGGCTTCGGGCCTGTTTGGTGACGTCAGCAGACGTCATTTTGCGTCGCGACGCCGGCCGGATCACGTGACGCGGCCTGGTCTAACAGTGAAGGCGGCCGGAGTAGCGCACGGGCATGCACCGGAACGAGGAACAGGTAAGCAACGTTGTTTTTTTATGTTTCTATCCTCCCCTGGATCTCCGATCATTATACTCTGGGGTCTGAAAAGACCCCACAGTATAATAATTGTTCATGGGTGGTCCACTATGGGGCAAACTACTGTGTGCAGGGGCCACTATGGGGAATGATACTGTGTGCAGGGGCCACTATGGCGAATGATACTGTGTGCAGGGGCCACTATGGGGCATGAGACTGTGCAGGGGCCACTATGGGACATGATACTGTGTGCAGGGGCCACTATGGCAAATGATACTGTGTGCAGGGGCCACTATGGGGCATGAGACTGTGTGCAGGGGCCACTATGGGGAATGATATTGTGTGCAGGGGCCACTATGGGGCATGATACTGTGTGCAGGGGCCACTATGGGATATGATACTGTGTGCAGGGGCCACTATGGGACATGATACTGTGTGCAGGGAAATTAATGGTTTGGATTGTTATGATGATGTCCTAGAAGATGATGACATAACTGTCATTGAATAAATTTTACTTTCTATTCGTACCGTAAATATTGGTAAATGTACCATACTGTTAATTGTTGTACATGGAAATAATGGTACGGTAGTAAGAAATTCTTGATAGGATTCACAGTTTGTCTGGTTATGCTGGTTTGTGATGACAACTACTGTACAGTACCGTATATAATAAATGTACATTTTTTTGTTCAGCAATAAATGTGAATTCTTCTTCATTGAAAAAAAAAATAAGACATCCCCTGAAAATAAGACACAGCACATCTTTGGGAGCAAAAATTAATATAAGACGCTGTCTTATTTTCGGGGGAAACAGGGTATGATCAGCTGTATGAAGGGGCTATGGCGCCTGTTTATATCACATGCTGTCTGTTTATAGTGACCGTGTGATGTAATTACAGCCTTGTCACATAGACGTGTATAGGACGAGGCTTCAGTTACATTACATGGCCGCTATGAGATGAATGACACTATGTAAACAGACAATCAGTCACGGCGCTTACACAAGTACCACAGTTTATTCACACAGCTGATCCTGGGGGGTCCTGGGTTTTTGAGCCCCCACTGATTATTTTTTATTGATAACCTGGAAAACCTTTTAATTAGTTAACACCCGGGGCAATATTAATAAGTGGCACTATTTATACAGGGTACACAGGGACATTATTAATATAAAGATCCACTTGGGAGTATTATTAATTATGGGGGGTTATATCATATATTATATAATTGGGGTAGCAGCAGGATGGGGGCTTTGTGTAGGTGAGGATAATGAGGGTTGGGTGCCTGGAAAAGTGAGGAGCCAAAGATGTCTGTGTTGCAAACTTTACAGAGACAAGTCACAGCTGGAAGTGGTCATGGCGGTCCAAAGGGAAGAGAAGGGAAATGTGACCGATTAGTCAGAGACGTCAGCTGTAAGTCACAAAATGTTACTGCCCTGTATTCACCTAAATGATAGAGGATAAATACCTGATTGATGGGGGTCTGTCTGCTGAGACCCCCACTGGGCCTGAAAATTGTTTTTTTTTATCCCCTCTGGGAATTCAGCCTGAACGCAACTAGGCTGAATATAGGCATGTCGCTTGCTGGATGGATGAACAAGCGTGGCTCCCATTCGCCTCGATGGGAGTGCCAAAGATAGTCGAAGTACAGTACTCAGCTATCTGTGACGCTCCTATTAAAGATAATGGGGGCCATGTGGGCTCGTCCATCCACCAAGCAGAAGATGTGTTAAGTTGCTTTCATTGTAAATGCCGTGTTATTGATCTCTGATACTGAAGTAATACAGTAAGAAGAATTCTTAAAAACTGTTTTATAACTTTGTGTATTGTGTATGTTTATTGTGCGACAATAATAGCCTGTGAAGCTAGTAGCATGTAAACTCAATTTTTTATTTTAATTTTTTGGTGGGGGGGGTGCCTTTCTATAGTCCGCCTCACGCAGGTTCACCCCTGGTTTAGGGTCAAGTCTTTTGCAGCCTCCAAAAGGTTTTCTTCCAGGATTGCCCTGTATTTAGCTCCATTCATCTTCCCATCAACTCTGACCAGTTTCCCTGTCCCTGAAGAAAAGCCTCCCCACAGCATGATGCTGTCACCACCATGTTTCACAGTGGGGATGGTATGTTCAGGGTGATGAGCAGTGTTACTTTTCCGCCACACATAGTGCTTTGCATTTAGGCCAAAAGGTTCAACTTTGGTCTCATCTGACCAGAGCACCTTCTTCCACATGTTTGCTGTGTCCCCTATATGGCTTGTGACAAACTGCAAACGGCACTGCTTATGTCTTTCTTTCAACAATGGTTTTCTTCTTGCCACTCTTCCATAAAGGCCAGATTTGTAGGGAGCACGACTTATAGTTGTCCTGTGGACAGATTCTCCCACCTGAGCTGTGAATTTCTCCTCCAAGAGTGACCATGGGCCTCTTGGCTGCTTCTCTGACCAGTGCTCTCCTTGCTCCATTTGTCAGTTTAGGTGGATGGCCATGTCTTGGTAGGTTTGCAGTTGTAGAATACTTTTTCCATTTTTGGATGATGGATTGAACAGTGCTCCTTGGGATGCTCAAAGCTTGGGATGTTTTTAATAACCTAACCCTGCTTTAAACTTCTCCACAACTTTATCTCTGACCTGTCCGGTGAGTTCCTTGGTGTATTTATACTGAGACTAAATTACACACAGTTGGACTCTATTAACTAATTAAAGGGAGTCTATCATTGCTCAAATCAATTTTTTACTGACCCCATGTTGGAATAGCCTTTATCAATAGCCTTCGTACCTTTCTTTGTTTGCCGCAGTTTTTGAATTATGAAGGTTTATTAGCGTATGTAAATGATGCTCAGAGAGCACAGGAGGCGTTCCCCGTGCTCCCAGCACAGCATCGTCATCAAAGTAACGCCACCTCTGTCTTCTCATAATGATGCCCCCTAGTTCTTCTGCCGTCCTCTTCGCTTCAGTAGCCGACACTCTGTTCTTTGGGATCGAAATCCCGTGCATACGCTGTCAGCTCTGCCCGGGATTTTTTCAGACAGACCTTTCTCTGTTGCACTGCTCTGACAGGTGAGTGTCAGGCAGGAAGGACAAGAGGAGATGCACATCTCTCTCAGTAAAGTGCAAAGTGTTTTATCAGAGTTTTTCCTAACCATTAAAAAAATCAGTCAGTGGGGTTTGGTACTGCTTGAAACTCTTGACTGCAGATTATAAGATGCAAGTACTTTTTAAACAAGATTTTTTTTTTTTTTTATAAAAAGTGAGTCTTATAGGCAATAAAATACAGTACCTTATGTAAGTGAGGTATTTAAAGGCAAAAAAAAAAAGAAATTATAGTGGATCAGTCTCCTTGCACTCCCATGTTTGCTGGAAGAATTTCTTCCACCTAAACAATTCTCTGTGCTTCTCTTTTTCCCTGCTCACAAAAGCTGTCCCACTTTCTTGTCCTGGGTGGATCTGCATCTAAGGGGCCATTCATATGATACTTTAACCATCCGTTTAGCTATTTCTACATCCGTTTGTTTATTTCTGTTAAGTATTTGGGCCCTATGGCAATATTTGTTATATTAATTTTTATGCATCATATATTTTTGGTATATGATTTTAAATATTTTTATATATCTTTGTAATAAACTTTCTTTGTACTCCCATTAAGTGCCTTGAGGGTTAACTATTGTGTATTATATTGCATCTTTTTTGATCCATTGGGTGCTGGATCTGTAGTTTTATATCCTTGGTTGTTATTCCCTTTAACCTGGAGCTGAGCAACCAAATACATGCTACTCCTCTTCTTCCTATGCTCACTTTATGTTGTCAATTACCTAGTTTTAATTACTAAGAGTAACTTTGTGGACCACATGATCTAAATCAGTCAATGACAGGTATAAACTGGTTACAGCCATCATAGGGTGATTTAGATTGGTTACACTTGGTCATTGAAAGTAGGACCAAGACTAATGACACCATTTGAGTGATTCGGCCACAATGAATCTCAAAATTTTTATATTCACAGAAATCTGACATTTTTGGAAACTTTAGACCAAATTAAATATTTGCTTTATTAATCTGCAGTGTGCACCCTTAGCTCCAATTTATTTGAGGATTGTAATATACTAAAACAAACCTTGAAATGCTGCAAATAAGTAACAACACAATGAATGTGTTGCCACACATAGATACATATAAAATAGACAGCATAAAAATTGGTGCTATCATATCATACTTCATGACACACATATTTATCATGTCCAGTCAAAAGGAAACATAAGGAAGGACACATTTGCATATTATTTCAGTCACATCTTCAGTAGATTTTAGATTGCATTTATTGATCTTTTTTTTTGTTTACCCAGAAAACTCCCTTCATTTTCTTCTATACTAGTCACACTTTAAAAAAATAAAAATAAATTAGCAATGTACATCTATCTATCTATCTATCTATCTATCTATCTATCTATCTAGCTATCTATGACATAGTTCTTTTTTATATTATTTAAAGAATAGATTACTGAGCTATGTTTATAAAGCATCATTCTGTATTATAGTCACTTTTCTTAGACAGTACTTGTATGCTTCAAATACACCAATATAATGTACTCATCAATATATCAGTAACGTAAATAGTTTGCTAATATCTATCTATCTATCTATCTATCTATCTATCTATCTAGCCTCATTTCACAACATTTCTTTTAAATTGTATACTGTATGTAAAGGCAAAGAATGCATTTTACTGCTTGTCAAAACAATCCTAAAATCCCATTTTCCTTTAATAAAGTATAGTTTTGTCCTCCAGATGTATGCTTGAATAAGATGTCATACTCTGTTTTAGTTCAGGATTGCACCCTGCTGATGTTCTTAGGCAGAAAGAAAATTACCTTATTGAAACATATTGCTGTTAGTGACTGGTGCCAAATTTTGCATTGGTATTACACACATGACATATTCAGAGACCTTTGAGTGAGACTATGAATATCAAGCGCTTGAAAAGATTATACAGGCTTTTCCTTATGGGTATAAAAGGTTGTGGTTCTGGATGAGTGTCTTTCAGATCAATATAATTATGTCATAAAAACATATAAGACACGAGCCTCTTGCAGTCCTTTACAGTTTCCTGCTTCTGTGCAGCTTTTATATTGTGGGTAAATTGTTTTTTTTCCGTTCCATTTTTCCTTTCTTTTCTTACGCTTTAAAATTTGCTTTATTACCTAAGACAGAAGGTTTTTGTGTCATTCTGTAAACAGTAAAATGAAAAGGGTCTATAGTTTAGCTTAATCCAGTTAAAGTCTTTTTAATTTCTGAATGTAGCAGGTGTTGGAGGCTTCCAGCAATACAATAATATTAATAATTCATGTTAGCTGGGTTCGAAAGTGTTATTTAAATTCAGTATTTTCCCTTAGATAAATTTAGTTATGCATTCACAGATTTTGTGACCCTTTTGAGTGATATTTTGCTGCCAAAATGCATACAAGGCAGCCATTTGGATGGCCCACTTGGCACAACACTTTTAGAATAAAAAACTGAGTTTTCATAGTAGTCCTGCAGATCACAGGAGCAACATTTTGGCACAAGAGGGCTTCTAATCAGGAGGAGGAAAAAATAACTGAAAAGAATAGGTGATTGGGGAAATTGCTAATTTATAGCTATCAGCAGCAGAGTTAGAAATTCTATTTACATTTTCCTTGGGAACAAAAGTCTTCTCCTATCGTAGAAACAGTTGTTGTTTTTTTTTGTTTGGTGATCGTGCTTTGCATGCAAATGCTTTTACCCAATAGAGAAACTAACAGACCAGTGTAAAGTTGGTATTAACATCAAAAGGGTGAATTTAACTGTTGTCACAAAAAACAAACAAAATACAAAAACATCATTTACAGTTATATGTTAAGACAAACCACCCAGTAAATGCAGTAAGTCAACCCATATAGAAAAAAGAAAAGCAAATGTTTATAGTTGTTAAGAAGGCAAATTGAGTTTAGCATTTAATATGAAAAACTTAGGAAATAGATGCATTTTTACGACAAAAAAATTGTGAGTCTATATAAATATGCATAGAAAGATAGATGGATAGATAGATAGATAGATAGATAGATAGATAGAGATAGATAGTGGAAGCACTCCAGCAGATCGGTATGAATAGTAGGTTACTTTATTTACCATAGCAATGTTCCAGGTTCTCTATAAAGACTTTCTCAAGCTTGTGAAGGCTTCATAGAGTATCTAAAATGTTGATATGGGTAAATAAAGTACTGCACCATTTTCAATGATATCTACTGGAGTGCAGCCTCACTTTTGAATTTAGATATAGAAATAGATATAGAAAAAAAAAACGTCAGCACTTTCAAATGAGAAAGGTTCCTATTGGGACAAAAACGTCGCCTTGGAATAAAGACACTAGCTATCATATTTGCTGGAGTGCTGCCGTTTTTCTTTCCTACATTTGCTGGAAGTGGCCAACTTCCAATTGGATTTGCACCCACCATTAATTTTTTTCTGTGCTGCTTTGAACTTTTCACTTAGTAGATAGATAGATAGATAGATAGATAGATAGATAATAAAGTTTATTGGAGTACCCTGCAACTATGTGTGGGTACAAAGCCACAGATCTCTGACTAAAAAGATCTACCAAGAATAATACAAGAAAAAGGCAGCACTCCAATGTGAAAAAAAACACACTTAGTGGTATTTAATCCTAGTGCAACATTTCAGCTTCATGCTCAGGAGCCTGTCTCAAAAAAAGCCAAGTGCAACTACATCAGCAACTACTTTTACAAGTGTAAAACACCATATACCTTATAATTGACAACAATCATCACATGTGAAGTATATCATGTATAATTACTTACTCCTTGAAGACCTGTACTCCCCAAAGTCAGTTGGGAGCATGCCCTAAATGGTGTCTATACATCCCTACTACGCATGTCCAGAAGAGAGACTATGTTTTGTGCGGGTATAGAGTTCCATTCCAACTATGGGCACTATTCCCATAGTATGCTACTGCACATGTGCAGGAAAACTATTGTGCCATCTTGGTTAAGGGAATGCCCAGCTATGCTGATTCCAGCACAACCACAGATATTTAAAGCAATATAATGGAGTGATATTTAGGCCTAAAAAGACTATTTGAGCAATATTAATAGCTGGAAAAAAAAATCAATCCAGACTTGTAGGATACACGGGTGACACATAGACCAGGCAAAGTAGATCTCCAGCTTTGACCCCTCACCAGGACACATAGTAGAGAACCTTAACATGTGCATAAGGGTTGTAGAAACCTGTGGCAACCTACAATCCTATTTACGCCACGTTGAAATCCTTCCCAAGATTAACAAGAGAAGTGGTCTAATCCATAAATAAAACTAATAATAAGCTTATCATGATATTATATATTTAATAATGGATTTTTGTGTATGTTCAGATAGTAAGTATATAACAATATGCATCAGCATAGGATAAATCACCTTATTAACAAAAGCATATCATTAATACATAAAAAAAGAATACATGAGAGTTACAGAAAAGTGAAAAAATAAAAAAATGTATAATGACGAGGAGTGCATAGATCTTCTCAGGTGTACGATTCACGGAGATTCCTGATAATCAGACCAACCTAGGATCTATAAAAAAAAACTAAATAATGTCATAAAATTTAAAAAATATATATACATTGCACAGTTTTACGCAATCCTACATTGAGACCAGGGGGTGCCGAAGAGAAAATGTCCCCAGGGCAAGACACATCCTATATGGGATAGATAGATAGATAGATAGATAGATAGATAGATAGATAGATAGGCAGACATAGAGATAGAAACATAGATATATATAAAATAGACAGATATTTATAGGATAGATAGACAATGGATGGATAGATAGATAGATAGATAGATAGATAGATAGATAGATAGATTATAGATAGGTGTTTCATTCAGTCTTATTGCCATAGGTGTATAAAATCTAGCACCTTTACAAACATTTGTAAAATAATGGGTTGTTTTAACTCCTTCATGACATCCACCATACTAGTACAGCATCAAAAACACATTTGCTTACTTTAAAACAGACATGGTGGCTCTTTGATTAGCACAGTAGCCTTGCATTCTGAATAGTACTGAAATTTGGTATGTTAGTGTAATAAAATAGATTGACAGCCATTGTTTACAGAGTTAACCATCTTTAACTTGAATCTGATAACTCACTGCACCGTGACAACTTGAGTTAAAGGGAGTCTGACATCATGAAAATCATTATCAAACTAATGAACAGTACTTTGTAGGGTTGCGTTTACACTTTCCAAAGATGTCTTTCTTATTCTGCATTGCAGCTCCAGGTTCATGAAAATCAGCATTTTATTCTTATCCAAATTAGCTGAAAAGGGCTTTAGGGGAATTTCTTCGCCTGTTGGGACTTCAATCTAGATAACCACCCGTACCTGCAGACAAAGTGTGACATAGTGAAAGATGTCACTCGAGCAATGGTGGGAGGAGCTGAGTGGCAGTTAGGGGTAATTATTTAGAGCAGAAAGTGAAGCCAGTGTTGCAGAGGATACTCCCATAAAGCCCTTTTCAGCAAATTTGCATAAGAATAAAATGTTGATTTTTTTTAAAAAATGGAGCTTCAATTAACAATAAGAAAGGCATCTTTGGAAAGTGTAGAAGCAGCCCTACAAGGTACTGTCATTAGTCTGATACCAATGTTGCTGCTGACAGACTCCCTTTAACCACTTCTGTACCAGGCCAATTTCTGGTTCAGGACCAGACAAATTTTCTGGTTTTTTTGTATGTGCGGTTTTGAGGGCTGTAACATTTTTATCATTTGGGTTATTCAACTAATTTCTGTGTCATGCTACTAAAAAACTTTATAAAATAGTTTTTACTCTCCATTACGGTAATTTTCATTTTGTATGGTGTTGTCAGGGGTAGGGCTATAACCTTTAATAATGGCGTGTTATTGACATATTATTTTATTTCTTTTTTTAATTATTTTATTTATTTATTTTACTTTTCTATTCATTTTTTTTTTGTTTATTTTTTTAAACTGTACCCATAAGGTCATAATAGAACTTTGGGGACATCTGATCACTGTTTCTTTTGTGGGGGAGGCAGATTTCCCCTGTAACTGGGGCTCGTACATTTAGCCCCAGTTGCAGGAGGAATACAGCCTCCTGCCCGTTACGCTCAATGTACTCATTGAGCACTGTGTACACAGCAATCAGGAAGGCAGGGATGGTAATAAACCATCCCTGCCTTCACTAGAGGAGCTCCAGCTGTAGTTACAGCTGGCTCCCCATTTCGTGCAGCTGCTGAAAACTGCTTGGAAGTACCGGTAGAACAAGGCAACCACCTTCCAGACATATATACACAATGGGTGGTCCGGAAGTGGTTATAGCAAATATCCACTGTTTAAATAACGCATTAACCCCTTCATGCTGGAGGGAATTTTTGATTTTCGTTTTTGACTCCCCGCCTTCAAAACCCCATAATTTTTTTTATTTTTCCATTCCCAGAGCCATTGTTCTTCATAATGGTGCCATTTATTATTCTGTACAATGTACTGGAAAGCTGGAAAAAAATTCTGAATGGGATGGAATTGGAGAAAAACTGCATTTGTGCGACTTTCTTATGGATTTCGTTTTTACATCGTTCACTGTGCAGCCAAAATTACATGTCACCTGTATTCTATGTTTCAGCATGATTCTGGGGATACCAAATTTATATAGTTTTATTTACATTTTAACCCCTTAACAAAAATCTAAAACTTTGCAAAAAAATTGTTTTTTTCTTAAAGTCGCCATACCCATAACATTTTTATATTTACAGGGATGAATAGGGCGTCTTTTTTGCAGGTCAGGTGTATTTTTTATTTAAACTATTTTGGGAAATGTCTATTGCTTTGATCACTTTTTATTGAAATTCTTATAAGAGGCGAAACAGCGAAAAAACGGTGGTTCGGCACTTTTTATTTTTTCTTGCTGTTGTGGCGTTCACCATATGGGAAAAATATTTTTATAAGTTTGTAGCGGGCATTTTGGGACACAGGAATACCTAATGTGTATGTGTTTCACAGTAATTTTTTTTACTTTCATGTGTATTCTAGGGAAAGGGAGGTGATTCAAATTTTTAATTCTTTAAAATTTTTTTTTTACTTTTTTTTATACTGTAATTATTAGACCCCCTAGGGGTCTTGTACCCCATGGGGTCTGATCACTAATGTAATTCATTACAATGCTAATGCATTGCAATGCATTCTAAAATATCGGCACTTCTATTACAGGCTGCATAGATCAGCCTGTAATAGACGTAACACCGAGACAAGCCTGGGAGTTTTCAATAGGCTCCCAACTGTCATGGCAATGGATCATCAGCTCTGGATCTCGTTCTGGGCGCTTGCAATCCTCCCCAAAATAGAGGTGTCCATGCGCTGCCGGGAATATGGCTAACCGTGGTGCCAGGAATCTTATTAACCCGTGATCAGTGTGGGTACTGACACGGCTATGAGCTGCCACCATATTTAAATATCCGACACCCTACACACATTTCTCTTAAATCTATTTATATGCAGAATCAGAGAAGATGTTCTGGATTTTTAGAGATAGATTTTTTTATGCTATTATTAGATTAGATAGATAATATGGTCAAGTAAAAGGCCTCATGCTGTAATATTTATCTATACAGCCTCCTAGTTGCATGGTGCTGTAATATAATACTCTAATACTAATACAGTAATTCTATTTGACTGTTCTGTACCACCATATGGCTTTCATTTTCCCCAATGTAATGTGATTGTTCACATCTCTTTTACTAGTGTAATGCTTATGCTGATAGACTGGATGTTCCAACTAATTGTACGAGTCTTAGGTCAGCATTGCCTGTGACACTATATGTTGAATCTGGTTCCAATGCTCTTAATGGCTCAATTAAAAAAAAAAAAAACATAGTATGTAAAAAACATTGTATTCTGATATCATTGTAACTGAAGGTACTTGATAACTGTTGAAATACCTGCAAATTTGCCTGACAAATTTAACACTATGCCCTGCAGGCATCTGTTTACCAGACATTACAGAGCACTACACGTCAGGCAGATTTACTGTAAGTATAATTTCATAGGGGATTATTCAATATAATTGTGTATTCTTTGATTTATGAGTCCACATAAGTGATTACTACTGTAATTCTCTCAATATACAAACTTTGGAGAATTTCATTCACTAGGTGAGACTGCCCACTGGACTCATATGCTCACAATCAGCATGAAATGAAACTAAAAGGTTACGTTATACAGCAGCGGCATATTTATGGGGATACAGTCGCTCATGGTCCCTGGGGGGGGCCCAAAAGTCCCATTGTCATATAATATTTTTCGTCGGGGCCCAGGAGTTTCAAGTAATACCCCTGACTAACAGTATTAATCTGCTTCACTCATACTAGATATGTAAAGTAATCTTGCAGTGCTTTGTATAGAAAGTGTTGCTGAGTACATTAGATTTACAGCGTACAGAATGACAGTGAATACATTATAGTTATAGAGATTAATCAGCGTCACTATATTTTATTTTTAATACTAATGCTCCTGAATCAAGAAAATGTGATAATGTGAATATTTATCAGGTTTCTATGATTTCCATAGTTAATTTAATTTTTAAGTAGGTAATGTTATTATGATTAGTATGTGTTTATGTGCATGTTGGGGGTGTTTTTGAATTGCTCCTCTTTGTAACTGCTGTCACTGGTAACACTAAATTCCACACTATTCGCCTTGGCTGGTTAACAACTAATGAAATTTTTGTCAACCTTGTCTTCCTATCCAGGGGGTTTATGGGCAATTAATTACTCCTAGTAAAGAGAAGTGCAATGTTTCACCACTTTAACCAGGTACAATTAGAACTTTTTGTTGCTACCTACCAAAGAAATAATGATTCCTATCAAATAATGGAAACTTTTTTCTAACCTGGCAATAAAAATAATACAAATTCTTCAAATGCAATCAAGGGTACATGATAATTGTTACTGAACAATGGTGCCCTACATCCTTCAATATCTGTAAATTGATATTACAAAAACTAAACAGATCATAGTCACTTTTTTTTCCATACACACATACACACATGCATACAAGAATTTGTATGCAAGCAGCATTTTTTGAAATGTTAAGACTTCCTCACTGAGGCCATAAGCACGAGTAAGTAACAATAATGCCTAGGTACCAATATTCAAGCAGGAGATTGAGTTCTACTGGTAGATCTCTGACATGTCCTGAGTAGATCACCAATGCTTTGGTATAAAGCTCTGTACCGTACAGGAGATAATAGGAAATATATTTCTAGGACACCATGTTAGAACTTACTTGACTTATTGGGACCATTCTAAGCAAGCCATTGTTCAAAAATATTACTATAATCACTTCTGAAACAAATCCCTCTAGAAAAAAATAATTTTAGCCTATACATTTAAATATGTTGAAATAAAGTATATTCTGTATCATGTAGGTTCTCTAGTTGGACATCTCTGACTTATAGCAGGAACCAAGGAACTCTTCTTCAGCCAAACAGCATGTGTGGTTCATCTTCCTCCTCATCTAGAGCTGCAACAGTAAAAAGTTCAATCGAATTAAACAATAAACTGGATTTAAGGTAGGTCCTTACTTATCTACAGATGCCCACCTCTTGTCTGTGTAAGTTTTTGTTTTTTACTTGACCATTTGACCAGAGTATTGCATGAATTTTTATCACTTTAGTACCTTTTTCATCATTACGGTTGATGTCTACTTCACAATGGTTGCCTATGGTGCCCTTGCTATAATATAGGACCAACACATTACACATCTATAAAAATATTAGAGAAAATAATCACTTGTGGACAATCACTTTAATCACATATTCACATCAAAATACTGGTTTGGCTTTTCTGGCTGACAAAGAGCCTCTTCCTGCACATAACTGTAAATAGGGTGCTCTAAGCTGCAGTGTATGAAAATAAGTCAACCAAAGTGGATAAGCTGTAAAGTCTGTCATATACCTATATAATAAACAATATATTTTTATGTGAACCCAGATCTTATTCAAAAGATAGAAGTATAGTTGGTATATTATTTGGAATATTAAGACAATTTAAAGAAAAAAAAATTGTCATTACGTTAAATATATATAATTTTAGAATAATAAATAAAAAAGAAACTTTAAAGAAAATTTAAGCATACAAACAAGATTTAGTTTACAGTTAATTTTCTTATTTAAACAAAAAAGTAGGAATGTCTGCATTTCTGTGGAAAATGAAAGAATAATGTCAAGGTATTGTGGGTTCACAAACAATCCAGTTCAGTTAGAGGGTAAAATCAGAGCTCTGCTACATCTGTAGATTTAGAGGGTTATGAATTTATAACATTATTAGAATTTTGCTGCACAGAGATTAGTATTTGTAATATACCGTAAGTGACTACTTTCTGTATTGTGCATAGGATTGGATGGCTAAAATGTGTACAATACAATTGTTAATGTACTTAATAGTTTAAAAAATAGTACATGCAGTATACTAAAAACAATGTAACATGCTACAACCAGATAATCACAATAGAATGTTGTTTTGCCATTTTGTATGGTGTACATGTGTAAATTCAGGAATGTAATAGTGTTTTACTGTGGTTACTTTTTTGTAAAATATATTGTTTTGTGATCAAAACAAATTTTGCTGCAGAATCATAAAGTACAGTTTGCTTTAGTTTTTCAATCAGCTTTTTTTTTTTAAATGTAAGAACGTATCTTGCTCCATGTTTTCATTTTTTGGGGTCTTGTAAAAACAGTTTGTCATTGAACTGATAAAAACTGATTTAGTTTTGCATTAGTTTGCATTCTACAGTAAAAAAAACACAAAAAACATGAAACTATTTCTTTATTTTTCTGACAAGAGATATCTAAATCTACATGTCCTTATCTATTTATCTATCTACATATATAAATACTATATTTTCTAGTGAAATCTTCTTAAAAATAAATCTGTTTTCTTTTTTCAATTGTTCTTTTATACACATTGATCTATTATCCCGTCTTTTGGAGCTAAAGGATCAATGCAGGACATGAGAATTTCATTAGAACTCTGTATTCTTTTTCAGTACTAAGTACTAAGGTAAATCACCACAGCGTATTCATTCCCTGCATGATAGCACCAATTGATCACTGTACATACATAAACCATGCTTAAAGATTGTATCATCTTACTGCCTCTAATGTATTTATAATCATTCTCTGACATAAAGTAAATGTTGAATTATAGTTTTTTTTGTTTTTGAAAATTTTAAAAAAAGTCAAGGAAATCATTCATGCCCCCTAGAAAAATATACACACACACAACAGATTTTAGCAGATTATTATTTTATATTGATTATTATCATATAGAAATGTAATATTCCTAGTGTATAGTGTGGAAGCCTATGAAAGTAATATTGATGAATATGAATATTTAAGTGATACATGCATATTGAATTGTGGGAAACAGTATGTATAAACATAAATGATTTTTGTAATATATATCTCTTCTTTGATTTTTTTTTTTACATTGTGAGAAGAGATAGATAGATAGATCTTAAATACATACTTTGCATCTCCTAACAAAGTAAATTAAATAGGTAGGTGCCATTCTGCAGTGACTGCAATGCAAATGCAAGCAAACACTTAGATGTAGTAGCACTGTGTGGGTTGTAAGATCTCATTATCTGTCTATCTATCTATCTATATGTCTATCTTTGTATTTCATATCTGTCTAGTTTGCTATTTATATTCCTTTTATCTATTTATCTAAACACAAAAGAATAGACAACACTAGTCAAATGGAAGGGTTTCAGCCCCAGGGAACAGGCGATAGTCCCACTAGATAAGTCATCAAAAAAGCATGCAGATGGATAGATGATAAATGATAGATAGATAGATAGATAGATAGATAGATAGATAGATAGAAAAAGTGAGGGTACTTTATTGATCCATAAAGCTTGAGAAAGGCTGAGGCACAAGAGCTGAAACATTGCTAGTATGGGTCAATATAATACCCTCAATTTTTTCCTGTACCTATGGAGTGCTATCTATCTATCTATCTATCTATCTATCTATCTATCTATCTAACTATCCATTGTCTATCTATCCTATATCTAGCCCTCTATTTTATTTCTATCTATCTTTCTATCTCTCTGTCTATCTATCTATTGTCTATCTATATGTATATCTACCTATCTGCATCTATCTATCTATCTATCTATCTATCTATCTATCTATCTATTTGTCTGTCTGCCTATCTATCTATATATCTATGTATCCATCTATTTATGTATCTATCTATCTATCTATCTATCTATCTATCTTTGTATCTATCTATGTATATTTGTCTTTGTATGTATCTGTCTATCTATCTATAATCTCTCTCTATCTATCTATCTATCTATCTATCTATCTATCTATCCATTGTCTATATATCATCTACCTTTCTAACTTTAATTCTGCCTAGCTATCTATTTATCTATTGTCTATCTATATGTGTATCTCCCTATCTTCCTCTACTATCTGTCTATCTTTGTATCTATCTATCTATCTATCTATCTATCTATCTATCTATCTATCTATTTCTATTTATCTTTGTATGTATCTGTCTCTGCATCTCTATCTATCTATCTATCTATCTATCTATCTATCTATCTATCTATCTATCTATCTATCTATTTCTATTTATCTTTGTATGTATCTGTCTCTGCATATCTATCTATCTATCTATCTATCTATCTATCTATCTATCTATCTATCTTTCTATCTATTTCTCTTTGCATGTATCTGTCTCTGCATCTATCTATCTATCTATCTATCTATCTATCTATCTATCTATCTACCTACCTATCTATCTATCTATCTATCTATCTATGTTTGTATCTATCTTCCGCTTTCTTCAAAGAAATTCAGTTACAGAGTAACTGCTTTCTGTAGCGGTATACAATCTGGGTAAATTTGATTTTTTTTTTCTCCCCCTACATTGGGGACTGCAAGCTGAGTGAGCTGATAACATCAACCATTTTAGTGTACTTGCTGTGTAAGAATAAAGAGGCAGTAATAGAAAGGGTGCTACCCTGGAGCAGGTTCAAGCTTGATATAGAAAGGGAGTCAAAGGCTCTCTTGAGAGCTGCTGTTTAGAGTTCACACTGCTTGCTGTGAAAAAAGCATCTTAAAATCCCATTCTGACAAAACTATAAGGAAAGTTCAGGCGTCAGGGCACTCACGGTAGGAAACTGATCAAATGTGTAGCATAATGAAATTTTCAGCAGAAATATCCTCATTCTTATTTGAAAAGACAAATTATTAGCATTTTTAAACAATTTCAATATGTTTAATGACTCAAGTTTAAGCTCAAACTGTTCCGCTTACTGAATAAAGTGCTAGGTCTGTAAACAGGAATCTTAAGTTACCCCAAGAGTACACTCATTTTAAATTTTACTTGAAAGCGGGATGTACGTTTATTACAATTTCAAACAAAATGCTAATGCCATTAAACAAATGAGGTTTAGGCAAATTAACTGCATTTTAATATTCTAAAAGCCTATGATATAGGACATTGTGTTACGAAACATTGGCTCGAAGTATCAGTTGCAAGTGGGATTTTCATTGCTCTGAATCTCAGGAGAATATTTGTAATTAGTATCATTTGCCTAATACTTCAGGTTAATTAGAATATTTAATTGAATAGCTGTAATCTTCAGAGATGACTATATTATGATCAAATTAGCACCATCACAGCACACGCTGATCGCTGCTGCAGCCTGGCTCACTTCTGCTAGCTATTCAGCCCTCTGGAGCGTTCAGCAACATAAGAAAAAATCTGTTTCTTACACTTTTGAATTTTAATGATCCATTTGAACTCTGCCATCAACATTTAATTATTCTAAAAAAAAAAAAAAAAAAAATCCCAACCATGGCTCCCATATGGCATGTTGGCAAATACACTTGCCCACATTCAATTCTGCACCTCTCCATTTTGTGAAAAGATTTAACATAAGCTTTTTTCCAAGCAGGACCTTTTTTTTTTTATAGTGTTTGCAAATACAGACCATATGAAGCTTCATGGAGAAGTGCCTAGGATACTACTGAAGCGCTATTAGGAACAGATGAATTGACTCTTAAAATGTTTTGATACTGAAATATACTCCATTTTAACCAATATAAGGTTTTTCTAAATATAGGATCCCTTATTTTTATTGAAGGGGTATTTTGCCCTTTGACATTTATGGTGTACCTATAACATACATCATAAATGACTTTTAAAAAGATATATCACTAGGACTACCACCTATCGGGGATCAGGAAGCTGCTGCCAAGGCAAATAAAATTATGGGATGCATCAAAAGAGGTATAGATTCTCATAACAAGAACATAGTTATGCCTCTATACAAATCACATAAGGCCACACTTAGACTATTGCGCACAATTTTGGGCCTCAGTATACAAAAAAGACATAATCGAACTAGAGAGAGTGCAGAGAAGGGCAAACAAAATTATTAGGGGAATGGGTGGATTGGAGTTCAATGATAGATTAACAAACTTGGGGTTATTCAGTTTAGAAAAAAGACGTCTATGGGGAGATCTAATAACAATGTACAAATACATGAAGGGACAGCAGAAAGAACTTTCTAATGATCTTTTTACTTCTAGGCCAGTGACAGTGACAAGGGGATATCCTCTACGACTGGAGGAGAGAAAGTTTCACCAGCAACATAGAAGAGGATTATTTACAGTAAGAACAACAAGGCTATGGAACTCTCTGCCCCAGGAAGTGGTGATGGTGGATTCATTGAACAAGTTCAAACAGGGCCTGGATGACTTTCTCGAACAGAACAATATTACGGGTTATGGGTTCTAGATTTTAAGGACAAGTTGATCCAGGGTTTTTATACTGATTGCCAGATTGGAGTTGGGAAGGAATTTTTTTCTCCTGAAATGGGGCAATTGGCATAAGCCTCATGGTTTTTTTTTGCCTTCCTCTGGATCAACACTGTAGGGTACTGTAGGGTTACAGGTTGGACTTGACGGACTGATGTCTTCATCCAACCTCATCTACTATGTAACTATGTAAGTGAAATGACTTGTAAAGGTCCTGCTTACTTCTTTAACGTCTCTGGGAATTACTGAAACATCCAAGTCACTGTATTTGTAATTCATATAGAAAGCAACACATTTGCCTGGACTGAGTTCTCCTTCTTAATATACTTAACTGGTTGATGGTGCAATAAGGGTTATGGGAACCTAGTTCTCCCTATAGGTGGGGTCAGTGGTGGCTGTTTCAGTAATGTCTGTAGACTACAAGATAGAGTTCCATCAAAAAATAAATTAAAATGCCTTTCAGTGAAAATATTTGGGAAACAAGTAATGTATGCTACTTGCTGGTGTATAAGCCAAAGTCTTGAAAAAAATCACAGATACTGTACACTATAGGGCATGGTTACAACTGCCTTCTTAATTTTCTTGGCAACTTGGACAGAAATGTCTGTGACGTGTTTTAGCATGTGTAAGCCGTGTACCGGGGTGGGCGTGGGAGTGGGTGTAGTAACACCTCTTTACCAAAAAAACACTCTCAACTATTTACATACACTCAGCCAGTAAGCTGAGGCCCTGGTGTTGTACAGCGCGGTGCCCTCTCATGTGCAGCTCCAAAACACTCCAAGCTTTTACCTATCTGCAGGCTGCAACTAACCAGCCGCTTGTTACCTTTTTATCGCCCTAGTCACAGGAACAATTCAGTGAGTGTAATAGGGGCACCGGCGGTATAACACAAGAGCTTACAAACTTATCAAAATACCCCTATTCCCCACAAACAAAGTACAACCAAGTAAATATAATAGTATGTCAGCTTGCAAGTCAAAGAAATGTGACAATGTATAAGATGTCACTTCTAGACTTCCTCAGAAGCTCCTCTCTGGGAGTTAGAAGTCTATAGAATTCTCTGAGTCTTAGTCCTTTCTACCGAATAGGTAGATATTTCACCAGTAGTGTGGCCTGTGAAGATGAGTATGCCTAACTAGTCTAACTACAGGCCCTTACTCAGTCCCAAGCAAAACAATGTAATGCGGTGCGTGCACGATTACTTCTCTTACTGATCCAGCTTTGTTGGGTACCTTTTCGCCTTGGTCTGGAGCAGCTGGAAGCGGAGCTCATCCAGAAAACATGCAAACTCACTGACAGGGCCACTTCTCAGCCGGGTCCTTGATAGCAATCTTCTACTTAGGATGCTGTCTGAACAAACCCTGGAACAGTCTCTGCTTCAGCACCCCCTTGTAATATCTCTGATCCCTTAGGAATCTTTTTCCTCTCACTTCAGTCCTTCTTTTAAAAGCTCAAAAGCACACTCCTAAGATGGCTGCCACACACTCTGCTCCCTCTCGAACCACCTCTGCAGAACAGGGTCTCCACGTCACTACTCCAGGGAATTACAGAATTACAGTCCTTCCCATTTCTGAGGTAACAGTGGACTCTTGTGGTCAAACACACAAATGTCAGTTTATAAAAAAAATAAAATAATCTTATCTACAGAAACAGGTACACTCATAACATGAGGGCTATTTCCCCATCTTACACATGTTCTACTAATACTTTATTCAAAGTCACAAGAATGCAAGAGCAATGGATATCCTGAATTGTCTTCCATGGTCAGCAAATATTTATCTCTCTTTTTTATTGTATATGTGAAGTAACTACACTGTAATGCCCAAAAACAATGGTACCCAGTATTAAATACCTAGCCGCTCCATTTGCACATGAATACAATGTATACAAAATATTCAAAACAGATGTTATGGCTTAGTATAAACTGTGCAAAGAAAGACTAATGGCATAGATTATTGTTTTATATTTATGATAGTTTAGATGTGAAATTTAAAAGAGGTTTTCCTACAGCTGGCTTTACCAAGTTACACATAAAACAGCTGAGAACTTTCCCATTGACTCCTTAACCCCTTCAGGATCGAGCCAATTAACATTTTTACATTTCCATATTTCCCTACTCACATTCCAAGAGCCATAATTTTTAATTTTTCAGTTCACAGAGTCACATGATGGTTTATTGTTTGCGAAACAAATTGTACTTTGTAATGGCACCATTCAATATCCTGTACAATGAACTGGGAAGCTGGAAAAAAAAATTCAGAATGAGTTGGAACTGGAAAAAAAAGCCATTTGTGCCAATTTCTTATGGGTTTAATTTTTATGGCATTCACTATGATACCTTTTAAAAAATGTAAAACTTTGCAAAATAGAAAAAAGATTTTGTGTCGCCATGTTGTGACACCTGTAACTTTTTCATATTTAAGTTTATGCACAATCCCTTTAACCCCACGTGAAGGGGTTAAAGGGGTTGTGCAGAATTAGAAAACATACCTGATTTCTTCTTCTCAGAAAGTGACATCATGTACGTTTGTCACATGGTCATGGTGCATGGTCATTGCAACTATGTTTCCTAATCCTGCACAACCCCTTTAAAGGGTATTTCCAGTGGCGTAACTAGGAATGGCTGGGCCCCAAGGCGAACATTTGACATGGGCCCCCCCCCCCCGCCCGATCCGCCGCCCTCGACCCCTGCACACACTATTATATGTCCCATTGTGGACCACCCATGAACAATTATTATACTCTGGAGTCTTTTCAGACCCCAGAATATAATGATCGGAGACCCAGGGGAGGATACAAACATAAAAAACAACGTTGCTTACCTGTTCCTCACTCCATGCATGCCCGTGCGCTACTCCGGCCTTCTTCAATGTTGGACCAGGCCGGTGTCACGTGACGCGGGCCTGCGTCGTGACGCAAAATGACGTCGGCTGACGTCTGGGACGTCACCAAACAGGCCCGAAGCCTGGAGAAGCGCAGGAGAGGTAAGTACAGTGTTTTTTATGTTCCCTCACCTCCCCGGGCCTCCGATTATTATACTCCGGGGTCTGAAAAGACCCCAGAGTATAATGATAGCAGAGATTGTGGTGTTCAGCCCGCGGCCTCACATACCGATCCCCGTTCCTGCTCACAGCCGCCTCTGCAGAATCGGAAGCGCAGGCGGGCGTGAGCGAGATCCTGGGGAACGGTAAGTATATAGGGCCCGTTACCTGCTGGGGTTACTCCAGCAGGTAACGGCCTATTAAAAAAAAAAAAAAACGCATATGGTGCCCGCGGGGCCCCGTAATGTCCCGGGCTCTGTGGCAGCCGCTACCGCTGCTACCCCGGTAGTTACGCCCCTGGGTATTTCCCTCTACTGGATCATATTTAAACTTGTAGCTTAAGCTGATTTACCCAATATATTGCTTTATCTATCTTGCTCCATTTGCCAGATATAGCTGCGTATGAGGCCTCAGTGTTTCCAGCTCATTGCTTAGGTTCCAGACCACCTCTGTTATCAAGTTGCAGTGGTCAGGCTGGTGATTTGCCTCTGTTCTTGGCCACTTCTATTGTGTTCTCTTCGTTGTGATTTATGGAGCAGTCTGTCAGCCAGTGTCGGACTGGGATGTTTAGGGCCCACCAGTGGAATTATTTCTAGGGACCCACCTCCCACTGCCAGGACCCCTGCAGATCAGTTGTACCAAGACAGCACAGCTACAGGTAATAACATGTCAGGAGCCATGCTGCTCATCTACCATACAATGTGCCACACTGCACTACCTAAACCTGCCGCTACATTCTGTATGGCAGCATGGCTCCTGCAATTGTTACTATTACTTGTAGCCACGCTGTCCTGGAAAATCTGATCTGAAGAGGTCCTGGCCGTTGGACCCCCACAGATGTAATATTGATGCCTATCCTAAGAGGTTGTCACCTATGTGGCGGATGGGGAGGTGTAAAAAAAAAAAAAAAGAAGCATATTCACCTGTCCCCAGTGCTCCACTGTCTGACGCCGGTGTCCTGCACCTCATGTGACCAATTAGGTACAGGATTTCTAGAAAAGAGCCACTGCCATGAAACCAAACCGACACTGGTGGGGGACAACAGGATTTTGTTAAAAATTTTACACCTCCCTGGCCGCCACAGAGGTCGCTCCAATTTATGGGCAACCTGTTGAAAGGGGTTGTCTGGACCTAATTTTTTTATGCCCACTTCACTGGTCTCCCACATACAGTAGCCCCTTCACTGGTCGGTGATACTGTATGGGGACCGGTGATAGGGCCCTTCTATTGTGTGGGGGTAGTGATAGGGGCTAATATCCTGTGGGATGGACATTAAAATGTGTGGGGAATTTGGGGGAATATTAAAGGGGTTGTCAGGGCTTAACTTTTTACTGTCTTCTCCTCAGAATAGGACATACATATCTAATTTATAGGTGGCTGACACCCGGCCCCATCAACTTTATCAGCTGCCTTCGGCAACTGTTCTGTACACAATATGGGGCTGGAAGCAGAAAGCTCCATCTTCTGTATATCGGTGCTTTCACTGCATCTCAGCACTTATTGAAGTCAGTGGGAGCTGAGCTACAGTGAAGGCACTGGCCTCTGATAAGGCCACTGTATGGGGGGACCAGTGAAGGGGCCACTGTAGGGGGAATAGTGAAGGGTCCACTGTATGGGCCATACAAGTGTATTGGCAGATCTGGGGAGAAGTGGCTGCATTCACTTACTGATCCCCTGTTTTGTTTGCAGCCTCCTCTTCCCTCTTCAGTCTTCAATGGGCCCTGTGGGCTGCACATCATGTTGTGTGATGTAATGGGGTCCAGTGTAGGCTGAAGAGGAAGTGGGGATAGGTAAAGCAGTGAGCAGGAGTAGGGATGGCACGGGGCCCACCTGGGGATTCATCAGTACCCAGGTAGGCCAGTCTGAGCCTGCTGTCAGCTCTACAAAAGGGCTAGAACAGTGCTTGATCAGTACCTCTGTTATCTCTGTATGTAAGTCCATAGCAAACAATGTGCAGTTGCCGCAACCCAGATGGAGGAGACCAGAGGATGGGAGGTGTAGTGGCAGTTGGTGTGCCACCTGCTAGGCCGAGCACACTCACCAAGCACTCCAGCCCCATTCCTGGGCCGGACACGGTCAAGGGGGATTCTGCAGCACTACCGGATGGTGGTATTAGTAGTTTATACAAGGGTACCCAGGGTTGTTACAGGCTCTTTGCAGGCTCCTCCAACTACTCCTCCACTCGTGCCTCTCCCAGCTAAGGATGTTGGGGTGGAGTTACAGGGAGTCTTGACAGGGATCTCGTTACCTGAAGACAAGGTCCTCACATGGTCCTCCTGTCAGGGACCTCTCCTGCTCCTCCTGGCATAGCACAGAAATTGTCCAAAAGTCCAGACAGCAGCAATTCCCTTCTCAGGGCTGTCTTTAGGTGAGCCTGGCGTGATAAATAATCCTCCTTGAGGCTGTGTAGCTAGCCGTTGGGCCTCAGTCCGGCTGCAGGATGCAGGGATACTCTGCACCCTTTTGAACTGGCACTAGACTGGATTAGACTGAAGACCAATGGTTACCGTGGAGACTGTAGTCTCTCACAACCCCACCCAGTGGCCTGTGATTGACCAGGGCTGAACCAAGCCTAAGGTTTGAACATTGAGGGGGAAAAACACAGGAAAAGCTGCAAACAATGACATTTAACACTTAACACAGAAGACGGGACATACCAACACAACCCAGAGGCACAAAAGACAAACAATTAAAGAAGTAGCACTCTGGGATGCTGCACAGTTAGCACACTGCTGGTCTGAGCTGTGCATCACACAGACAAAGCCCACCCACAAAAACAAAGTGGAGGGGAAAGGGACAGGAGAGAAGGTGAAACCCTGAGATGGAGAAACTCCTCTAAAACAAGAAATTGTCCAACATGGCAAACATGGTAATCACATAAAAGCGATATTACATCTTATGTCTACTAAAGCCACTGAAACAGTCATGAAATGCCATAGCTGACAGTCTGTAAACCAAAACTGGCAGGAGACTGGGAGAGCATCTCCACTGGATGGAAGAGAAAAATGCTTGTTTCATGCTATTTTAGAACATTTGATGCTGCTCTATTATTTAAACTCTCAAACAACCCCTTTAAGGGAGTCTGCCTCCTCCCACAAGCATATTCAACTGCTACCTCCATATTGTAGAGCACATTACAGTGATAAACAACATACCTTTGTTATGTATGTCACTTTTGCGAATTTGGCGAGAAACAACTTTGAAGACTTATTCAAATAATGCAGATGGAACATCAGGGGGGGCGGGCCTTCAGTCCTGGGAGCAATGTTCTTGCTGCGCAAGTAGGATGGTTGATGGTAAGGGTCGACTTCAGCTGCAAGGCAGAACTTCATAGGGGTCTGAGTGGCAAGACTTCTCCAAGAAGCTAAAGGCCCGCTCCCAGTGCATAATCTGCCTCTATTGCATAAAACTTCAAGGTTGTTTTACTCTAAATCTACAAACATGACATACATAACAAATGCATATTGTTCATCACCATGTTACAGATTATGTTTTATGGAGTTGGTAGACTTCCTTTAACTAGTGGTTGAGGAGAGGCAGTAGAGGGATGAACAAAAGGATAAATTAATGAGACAGCAGATCTGGGTATGGATTGGAGCTATGTTACAGGGGATATAGCTATAGCATAGACTGGATATGATGATGGCATTTACATGAAGGAAATGTTTTTTTTCAACCTAACTACTGTGTATAACTACAGAGGCACCCTCCTTACCTTTCCTTTTGGATGACATATCCAAATGTGCATCACACCTTTTCTCAAAGCTATATGATCATGTGATAAGTTTATAAGGAAGGGATAAGCTACCAATACTATTATGTGTTGCATTATGTATGGAATGGAAGTTGTAAATTGCAACTTTTTGAAGCTTTTTCAGCATTCCTTGATATTGCATTGAATTAGTTCGTGAGAAATACATTGGTTAACCAAACTGGAGATCAGTTAAGTAGAAATACATATATGCACAGTTTCAGAAATTTTTTTTGAAGTGAGTATGGCAGGAATTGGTAAGGGCTCTGGTATGTAGTCTAGAAGACAGGACAGACTCAAATGTTATTCTCATATATGGGACCTGTGAAACTGAGAAAAGTGTGGATCCATAACTGTAATTCATACAGTATTTTCTATAAAGGTTTCATTAGGATATGGGATAGGTGACAGAAAGATTAGTTTTGCCCCTTTTGAGTTTTAGAAAGTGGAAAGAAAGAAGAAGATGCTGATGAAAACCATGCAATTTGGATAGAAGAGAAATAACAGAGAAGGTCAGAGAAGTAACCAACAGAGAGAGGATCAGGTGTAATGCGAGTAAAAGAGTCTGACTGTTTACTTTGTCAGATGTGAGCAGATTTTGGAGATCGTAGGACTGGTGATTGTAAACAAATCAAGAAGTTAAGTCAAAAAGATCTGGGTTGAAAAGTTCCACTGGAATGGTCAGGTCCGAAAGTGAGGTGGGAACTGTTTAAGTTCAAGTTGAAAATGCTGTTTTACGATATTGTTCATTCTTTTGTTTCACCTTGGTACCAGCACTGTACAGACTACTGGACACAAATTGGTTGCCTATTTGTTCTCAGTCTTTCTGAAACTCATAGCAAGGTGAGTTTGTGTAATCTGTATTCATGAAGTGAAACTGCATAGTGGTTGTTGTAGTGGTACTGTGACTGTAGGGTAGTGGGACCTGGACAATAGGGATGTTTTCAGGGTACTGCGAGTATGAGATCACTGTGGAATGGTTAGAGGGGTTGAGCATTTAGAACAAAATGTATAGTAATATATTCCTTTTTGTTAAATTGTTCACTACGATTGATAGATAGATAGATTCTCAGATATTCTATAATATTCCTATATATATATATATATATATATATATATATATATATACAGGTAGTCCTCGACTTACGACGTTGATCCGTTCTTACGCGGCGTCGTAAACCGAATTTCGTCGTAAGTCGGACCATACGTTCATACAGTACTGTACCATAGTCTCACAGCGGGTTCTACACCATTCCCTATTACTTCATGTCTCACAGAAAATAAATGGTTTCAAACGATAAAACTTAACTTTTAATATTTTAAAATAAAAATTACACAAAGGACGTCCACTAATCTACTAAAAGACAGCTCAATGTGGTCTGTGCCTGCCTATTCAAAGTTTATTCAGGATTTAAATGTTAGACAGCATTCACACTCTCCAACTTTCCACTGGACCTAGGGTGTAATTAGATACTTTCACCACCCTTAGACTAAGGTTATAGTATCACGGCTGCATCATACAACAGGTCAGTATTTTGTCAGTTGCTCTTAGTGCTAGGAAAACCCAAACACCTGGTCCCCACACACAATTTGTAAAGCCTCACTGACTAGACTCCTGCACAGCCATGATATACCTCCACAACCCTAGTCTGTAGTATGTACATAAGCCAGTAATCTAGGTACAGGTCACAGTAACTTCATTTCCTGTCATTAAAATGTTATAACCATAAGGGAAACTATGATATTCTGACCCTTATACTCAAACACTTATATTGCAGCCATTACTGATATCCCCTATGTTGACTCCAGGGATATACAGCTACCATTTCCATTAGTGACTCAAATTCCACCAACTAATCTCCAGGCTACTCAGACTGCCCCAGTCTTCTGTCAGTCCTTCATGCCCCCAAGTGGTATGGCTTGTGGTCAACTAACTCAACAATAGAAAATAGAAAATAAACTTGCTCTACGCGTTTCCCCTGTGTTATCTATATCAGGTTCATCAGGAGCCAATGCTAATAAACTTATCAGTTGGTCTAAGCTGCTATAAATATTTTTCAAAAATGCAGTTACAACTGCAGTTCCTGGAGCACTGATGGTGTGCTCCAGTGTATAGAGTAGCTGACGCCACACTGAGCCTTGCCTGCTTTATAAAGGTCAGCCCATTCATTCGGTGCCACCCCCTTTCCTAATGCTGTCTGCAGTGAGCCAATAGAAATCACTAGCTTACTCCACCTATCACGCCTCCTAGGGGGTGTGCCCACCTCAGTCCTCTACTGTGTTCATGTGACTGCCGATCATGTGACCACTGAATGTAAACAATTACAGTGATCCAGCGCTAGACGGTGAATCTACTGATTCACATTTGATTTTCACCTCATCTACATAAGATGCTGATCATCTGGCCACTGCGTCTCAGCCATTCCGATGATCAAGGGCCAACTGGTAATTTTGTATACCTAACCTCCATTCCTCCATATACCAGGTCATAACTCCAGAGGGGAGATATCCAAAACAGAGTTATTGTTTTGGTACGCAATCAGAGGGTTGAGAAATAGAAGAGTTAGAGTTGTAGAGATTGACCATTAGGAGGTATGCAAATGGATCTGAGTGGGATGGTTAGGTTATCTATAGTTTGATGGGGAACAATAAGGGAGAGCCCACTGTATGTGAACTATGTGAACTATGATAGGTAGATTTATGATCCATCCGCTGTCACGGTCTGGGGTTATACCTAACCTCCGACTCCTTTAGAGTACGGTTGTGATAGAATAATATGGATCCGGATTTAACTCTGTTTTGGATATCTCCCCTCTGGGGTTATGACCTGGTATATGGAGGAATGGAGGTTAGGTATACAAAATTACCAGTTGGCCCTTGATCATCGGAATGGTTGAGACGCAGTGGCCAGATGATCAGCAGCTTATGTAGATGAAGTGAAAATCAAATGTGAATCAGTAGATTCACTGTCTAGCGCTGGATCACTGTAATTGTTTACATTCAGTGGTCACATGATCGGCAGTCAAATGAACACAGTAGAGGACTGAGGTGGACACACCCCCTAGGAGGCGTGATAGGTGGAGTAAGCTAGTGATTTCTATTGGCTCACTGCAGACAGCATTAGGAAAGGGGGTGGCACCGAATGAATGGGCTGACCTTTATAAATCAGACAAGGCTCCGTGTGGCGTCGGCTACTCTATACACTGGAGCACACCATCAGTGCTCCAGGAATTGCAGTTGTAACTGCATTTTTGAAAAATATTTATAGCAGCTTAGACCAACTGATAAGTTTATTAGCATTGGCTCCTGATGAACCTGATATAGATAACACAGGGGAAACGCGTAGAGCAAGTTTATTTTCTATTTTCTATTGTTGAGTTAGTTGACCACAAGCCATACCACTTGGGGGCATGAAGGACTGACAGGAGACTGGGGCAGTCTGAGTAGCCTGGAGATTAGTTGGTGGAATTTGAGTCACTAATGGAAATGGTAGCTGTATATCCCTGGAGTCAACATAGGGGATATCAGTAATGGCTGCAATATAAGTGTTTGAGTATAAGGGTCAGAATATCATAGTTTCCCTTATGGTTATAACATTTTAATGACAGGAAATGAAGTTACTGTGACCTGTACCTAGATTACTGGCATATGTACATACTACAGACTAGGGTTGTGGAGGTACATCACGGCTGTGCAGGAGTCTAGTCAGTGAGGCTTTACAAATTGTGTGTGGGGACCAGGTGTTTGGGTTTTCCTAGCACTAAGAGCAACTGACAAAATACTGACCTGTTGTATGATGCAGCCGTGATACTATAACCTTAGTCTAAGGGTGGTGAAAGTATCTTATTACACCCTAGGTCCAGTGGAAAGTTGGAGAGTGTGAATACTGTCTAACATTTAAATCCTGAATAAACTTTGAATAGGCAGGCACAGACCACATTGATCTGTCTTTTAGTAGATTAGCGGACGTCCTTTGTGTCATTTTTATTTTAAAATATTAAAAGTTACGTTTTATCGTTTGAAACCATTTATTTTCTGTGAGTACTGTACCATAATAACAGTACTGTACTGTAAACACTTAGCCTATCTTAACACAGTACCCTACATAATTATCAATAAACACATAGGTACAGTAAAATATCGTGCAGTACGTTTAATAATGAAATACTGTACTGTAAGTACTGTAACAGTAATAAACAGTGTACTGTAATAAAAAAACAGTACGCACGTACAGTCATGGCCAAAAGTTTTGAGAATGATACAAATATTACTTTTTACAAAGTCTACTGCTTCAGTTTTTCTAATGGCAATTTGCATATACTCCAGAATGTTATAAAGAGTAATCAGCTTAACAGCAATTACTTGCAAAGTCAATATTTGCCTAGAAAATGAACTGTATCCCCCAAAACACATTTCAACATCATTGCAGCCCTGCCTTAAAAGGACCACCTAACATCGTTTCAGTGATTTCTCCATTAACACAGGTGTGGGTGTTGATGAGGACAGGGCTGGAGATCAATCTGTCATGATTAAGTAAGAATGACACCACTGGACACTTTAAAAGGAGGCTGGTGCTTGCCATCATTGTTTCTCTTCTGTTAACCATGGTTATCTCTAAAGAAACATGTGCAGTCATCATTGCACTGCACAAAAATGGCCTAACTGGGAAGAGTATTGCAGCTAGAAAGATTGCACCTCAGTCAACAATCTATCGCATCATCAAGAACTTCAAGGAGAGAGGTTCCATTGGTGCCAAAAAGGCTCCAGGGCGCCCAAGAAAGACCAGCAAGCGGCAGGACCGTCTCTTAAAAGTGTTTCAGCTGCGGGATGGGGCTACCAGCAGTGCAGAGCTTGCTGAGGAATGGCAGCAGGCAGGTGTGAGTGCATCTGCACGAACTGTGAGGCGGAGACTCTTGGAGCAAGGCCTGGTCTCAAGGAGGGCAGCAAAGAAGCCACTTCTCTCCAGAAAAAACATCAGGGACAGACTGATATTCTGCAAAAAGTACAGGGAGTGGACTGCTGAGGACTGGGGTAAAGTCATTTTCTCTGATGAATCCCCTTTTCGATTGTTTGGAACATCTGGAAAACAGCTTATTTGGAGAAGAAGAGGTGAGCGCTACCACCAGTCTTGTCTCATGCCAACTGTAAAGCATCCTGAAACCATTCATGTGTGGGGTTGCTTCTCAGCCAAGGGAATCGGCGCTCTCACAGTCTTGCCTAAAAACACAGCCATGAATAAAGAATGGTACCAGAATGTCCTCCAAGAGCAACTTCTCCCAACCGTCCAAGAGCAGTTTGGCGCTCAAGAATGCCTTTTCCAGCATGATGGAGCACCTTGCCATAAAGCAAAGGTGATAACTAAATGGCTCAGGGAACAAAACATAGAGATTTTGGGTCCATGGCCTGGAAGCTCCCCAGATCTTAATCCCATTGAGAACTTGTGGTCAATCATCAAGAGACGGGTGGACAAACAAAAACCAACAAATTCAGACAAAATTAAAGCATTGATTCTGCAAGAATGGACTGCTATCAGTCAGGATTTGGTCCAGAAGTTGATTGAGAGCATGCCAGGGAGAATTGCAGAGGTCCTGAAGAAGAAGGGTCACAACACTGCAAATATTGACTTGCTGCATTAACTCATTCTAACTGTCAATATAAGCTTCTGTTACTCATAATATGAATGCAATTATATTTCTGTATGTGATAAAAACATCTGACAAACACACATAAAAACCAGAGGGCAGCAGATCATGTGAAAATATAATATTTGTGTCATTCTCAAAACTTTTGGCCATGACTGTACTGTACTGTAACAAACAAAGAGAACAATTCCAAAGAGTACAGTACAGTGCCGTACTGTATTCTTCGGCCGCTGCATGTAAGTCGGAATAAGGCGTCGTAACCACGAAACGACGTAACTCGAGACCGTCGTAACCCGAGGACTACCTGTATAGGAATATTATAGGAATATTATAGAATACCAGAGAATCTATCTATCTATCAATCGTAGTGAACAATTTAATAAAAAGGAATATATTACTATACATTTTGTTCTAAATGCTCAACCCCTCTAACCATTCCACATATATATATATATATATATATATATATATATATATATATGCATGAGCAAAAACAAAGTACACCCTCTTTGAATTATATGGTTTTACATTTGAGGACATAATAGGTAAATATAATCTTGCCCTTTGAAGATCATTAAACTAGGTAAATAGATCAGATGAACAGCAACACATAACAGATTCTACCATTTCATTATTAATTCAACAAAAATGAAGCCAAAATGTAAAAGCCATGTTCAGTGAGGATTGTGGGCAATTGTTTATGCACAGGTCTCTTACAGTGCTGCCACAGCATTTTAATTCGGTTGAGGTCTGAAAGTTGACTGAGCCATTTCAGTACCTTGATTCTTTTATTTTTCAGCCATTCTGGTGTAGATTTGCTGGTGTGCTTTTAAACTCTTGCAAGCAGGGTGATCACTCATATTGTTTGATACGTTAATTCTTTGTCACATTGTAATGTCAAATATTATCTGTTTATGTACCCTCTTATTTGTAAAGTGCTGCGGAATATGTTGATGCTATATTATTAAAATTGTTATCATTGTCCTCTTGTATGGCCCAGTTTCGACCAAATTTTAGCTGCAAGATACATGGTCTCACATGTGACTCTGGAATATTTTGGTATGCAGAGGAGTTCAAGGTAGACTCAATGACTGCAAGGATCCCAGGTGCTGTAACTGCAAAAACAAGCCAAAAAAAATGAGTCTTCCACCACCGTAATTGACAGTTGGGATGAGGTCCTTCTACTGATGCACAGTGTTTGGTTTTCAACAAATGTAGCAATATGTGTTACGGCCAAACATCCCTATTTTGGTCTTGTTCCAGAGGTCTTGTGGTTTTTTCAGGTGTAATTTTGCAACCTTAAGTTGTGCTGCCATGTTCTTTTTAGAAAGAAGAGGCTTTCTCCTGCAAATCATCCAAACAAGCCATACTTGTTCAGTCTTTTTCTAATTGTACTGTCATGAACTTTTATATGCTAACTGATACCTGTAGAGTCTTAGATGTAAATCTTAGGTTTTTTGTAATTTCTCTGAGCATTGTAGGGTATGACCCGGGGGTGAATTTCCTGGGACATCCATTCCTGGGACGATTGTCAACTGTTTTCCATTTGTGTATAATCTTGCTTGTTCTAGAATGATGTTTTTTGTTTTGTTTTTTTCAATTTTTCTGGAAATTTCACCCGAATATTCCAAATTGTTTGTTTTTTAACAAAACCAAACAATTTGGGATTCGTCTCTGATGAACTAAAATGGCCACCACTGGTAAATTATTACACTTTGGGGTCTCTTCAGACCCCAGAGTGCAAGAGGTGGGGGCTCAGGGGAAGTGACAAAAATAAAAAGAAACATTTCTCTCTTCTGTGATGTTATGCACCCAGGGTCGGCGCTGAGGCCTGTGAATGGGCCTTAGTGGTGACATGGGCATGCCTAGTGTCATGATAATATAAATAATAATATAATAGTATAAAGGGCAGACTAAACTATGTGTTTTTTTTGTTATGTTTCTACAAGTATGTTTCTTGCAGCACCTGGTTGTTGCTTACCATCTTAATTCCCATGGAAGCCTGTAAGGGTAACCTCCAGGGGAGGTGAAAAAAAATATAAAGCATTAATAATCCCTCACCTTCCCTCACCTTTTTCAGGCCTCCTCACAGCATACAACGATCTGATTCTTCCCCCTCCAGGCACGTGACACCTCAGAAGAGCGCCTGAGACGTCTACCACTCTTCTGTGATGTCACAGAACTGGGGACATGGGCACGCTGAGCTTCATGACGAATCTTCAGAGGTTCGCCAATCCTTAGTTATGTATACTAGATTACAAAGATTAGGTCATTGATTAACATATTTGTGGTCAGGAAAGAATTTGATTGATGGATCAACACTACAGAATAAAAGGTGAAACTAAACGGACATATAGATTTATTTTACATTGATAACATGGTGTACCACAATATCTTGTGGCAGCAAACAATAATAGCCATTAAAATCAATTGAAAAAGACAAATTAACAGTCTATGCCACAGTGTATAGTGATTATCAGGTTATTTGGAATGTTAAACTTTGCTACATCTGTATATGTTTCAAAACATACACTGTATGCAGAACAGTGCTGTTTAAGTGTAAGGTATATGTACGGGATATATGTGCATTTACATAGATTTTCTAAGAACTATTCCCTTTTAATGACTTTTGTATAGATGTTTATCTGTTATAATATTTGTATTACCAATTATAGTTCTTTAGTAGATACTGATATCCAAGGAACATCTCAGGATAAATATATATATGTTCAGAAAGGGAATCTATAAGAAAAATATAATATTCAGTACTTTTTGAAGTAATAACTGTCAATATATTAAATTGAATACCTTTTTAAGTACTTTGCATTATCAATTTTACTTTTTTATGTTGGCCTTGAGTTATAGTAAGTTCTAACTTCAGATCTTACATTATTTCAATCCATGAATAGTATATATGTATAGAACACATCCAGATGTGATCCATTATCATTAATTCTCAAATGTGAATGTTATGATACCTAAACAATATTGCTTTTAATACTGGACACCCTATATGCATTTGTTTTCACTAGGTCCAATAAAGCTTAATTCCTTGTTGGTTCCTTTACCATCTGTGCCATGCAGATGTCCCTAAGCATGCTCAAAAACCTGTTACCCTTGTTTGTACCATAAGCCTCATTACTTCAATTAATATCTGAATAGTTAAGATCTCCCATAATTAAAACATGACCAAGCTGAGCCACATTGTCTGTCTTAAAGTGGTTTGCTTTCTTGTTCTAACTGTTTTTGTCGGTTCCAAATAATTAGTCAGCATTTGCTATTTCCAAGATAGTGTCATAACACTGTAATAATGATGCATATTTCAGTCACTTAATACACTTACAGCAATATATTAAATGAAAAGAGATGATCTAACTACTCTACCCATCTATATATTTAGCTATCTGATACCTGATTATTGATTTGGTAGGAGGAAGTTAATAATTACATTTGTGCAACTTGTCGCAGAAGTCACAAAGCAAAGTGCATTATAAATGTATGAATTTTCTCACCTCTTTGCGCTACATAGATTTAGGCAGGTTGTGATCAAAATGGTCTGCCAAATTTATTTATGTTACAAGCCAGAAAATTGTGCAAAAAGAGACACAAAAATATGCTTTTAGCAAGATTTCATATCAAAGGCCATATGCATTACACCTACTTAACTTTAAGACTAGTATATGAGTCTCTCTCTTCGATTTAATCTGGTGATCGCAGACATGTCCACCTTTACTGTAGCTTAGCTCAAATTTAGTTAAGGACTCCAGATTCTTATTAAACCAATTCCATTTCAATATTGTGATGTACTAGTAAAACCCTTGAAAGGATACAAATCAAAGCACCAAAACAGAGAGGCCGTATGCAGACACAATATCACAAAATTATGAAAAGTCGTGGAAAGCTGGTTAGCTTTTGAAACCTATGTCTACATATGTCTAGCCAAAAGGAATGGTAAGGAAGAAAACATTTGAATCTGAAAATATAATAAAGCTGCAATTTCAATTATCCCATTGCTTTTCTGGGAACTTACAGGGTGCTGTTTACAGCAATATTACGTAGGATAAAGGAATATAAACCAAACACTGCAGCTAAAAAAACGCAACATGATATGACATACCTTCCTATCTCTTCAGATTAAGTTTACAACCTTCGGAATTATTTCAAAATGTATAAGCCATAAAACATCTTTCCAGTGAAATGATACTGAAAAAACAGTGTTGCTCTAATAGGCTTCATTCACACTTGGTATCCATATCCATCCTACATTTTTTCCAGAACAGTAAATTTTTTAATTCTTTTATGCATTTTTATGCATGCTGTATTTTTCAATATTAACATTGTTTCACTAGATCAATATGGATAATGTTTACCACCATGAAAATCAAATACTAAAATATACAGATCCATAATATTCCATATTTCGGTGTCAAATTTGTATCTCTATATCCACAACATAGAGGAAACACTGATGACAACAGATTTCTTGTTTGCATGTATCTCTGTAGTTTATTACATACTATAAGTGGAACAAGACCTTAGGACTTACTGAGATGCTGCAGTTCTGTTGCTTTTTATTTAAATTTTTATAAAACTGCAGCAGTTTGAGGAACAGCAGTTTTATTTTCCCACTGTATTGCAGAGATTACATGCATACATTGAAAGAGAAGTACAGTTGTGCTAAAAAGTTTACATACCCCGGCAGATTCTTTGGTTTTTTGGCCTTTTTTCAGAGAATATGAATGATAACACAAAGACTTTTTCTCCAGTTGTTAGTAGTTGGTTGAAGCCATTTATTGTCAAACTTTTGTGTTTTCTCTTTTTAAATCATAATGACAACCAAAAACATCAAAATGACCCTGTTCAAAAGTTCACATACCCCAGTTCTTAATACCGTGTATTGCCCCCTTTAACATCAATGACAGCTTGAAGTCTTTTGTGGTAGTTGTGGATGAGGCTCTTTATTTTCTCAGATGGTAAAACTGCCCATTTTTCTTGCCAAAAAGTCTCCAGTTCCTGTAAATTCCTGGGCTGTGTTGCATGTACTGCGCGCTTGAGATCTCCCCAGAGTGGCTCAATGATATTGAGGTCAGGAGAATGAGATGGCCACTCCAGAACCTTCACTTTCTTCTGCTGTAGTCAATGACAGGTCGACTTGGCCTTGTGTTTTGGATCGTTGTCATGTTGGAACGTCGAAGTATATCCCATGCGCAGCTTCCTGGCTGATGAGTGCAAATTTGCCTCCAGTATTTGCTGATAACGTGCTGCATTCCTCTTTCCTTCAACTTTGACCAAGTTTCCTGTGCCTTTGAAGCTCACACATCCCCACATCATCAGTGATCCACCTCCGTGCTTTACAGTAGGAATGGTATTCCTTTCATCATAGGCCTTATTGACACCTCTCCAAATGTAACGTTTATGGTTGTGGCCAAAAAGTTCGATTTTTGTCTCATCACTCCAAATGACCTTGTTTCAGAAGTTTTGAGGCTTGTCGCTGTGCTGTTTGGCGTATTGAAGACAAGAGTCTTTGTGGCATTTGCGCAGTAATGGCTTTGTTCTAGCAACTCGACCATGTGGACCATTTTTCTTCAAGTACCTCCTCATTGTGTATTTTGAAACAGCCACGCCGATAGTTTTCAGAGAGTCCTGTATTTCAGCTGATGTTTTGTGTGGGTTTTTCTTTGCATCCCGAACAATCTTCTGGGCAGTTGTGGCTGAAATTTTTGTTGGACTACCTGACCGTGGTTTGGTTTCTGGGCATGTTATCAGGCCAAAATCAACAGGGTATGTGAGCTTTTGAACAGGGTCATTTTGATGTTTTTGATTGTCATTATGATTTGAAAAGAGAAAACACAGAAGTTTGACAATAAATGGCTTTAGCTAACCACTAACCATGAGTGGAGAAAAAGTTTTTGTGTTATCATTCATATTCTCTGAAAAAAGGCCAAAAAAACCCAAAAAATTTGCCGGGGTATGTAAGCTTTTTAGCACAACTGTATAAGGTCACAATCAGACTCAGCAGATTTCTTACTGATTTCTTACAAGATATTATATACGGAACACTGTGTGCTGCCACAAACTCACAACAATCCACACCACAAATTATTGCTGCAAATGTAGCCGATGATGCCAGGGATGCGAGGGGAAAAAAAGGCCAGATGCTACAGCGGAGCCCCAGGGAGATGGGGAAAAGTTAGTATGAGTGGTTTATTTTCATTTTTATGCATCTCCCCAGGGCCTCTGAGTATTGTATTTTGGGGTATCATAGTTATTAGTGGGTTCAGCCACTAGCATAACTTGTTCACTCATCCCTTACATGAATGTTTGTATCTTTAAAATGAACTGTTAAACAAATCATATAGGAAAGGTTCAACACATTTCATTATAGAATGCTCAATCTTTATTTACATAAAACCAAAACCTGATCCTTGTAATACATAATACTGATACATAATACTTGTTTACTATAACTAAATGGAACCAGTTAAACTTCATCATATTATAATATACTTTCTATGTCTAAGATTTTACTGATTCTTGTTCCCAAAGTAAACCAAAAGTATCCATTCGGTAGTAGAATACAGAGCTCTTTAATGTAGAATCTCTACTTCCTTTAGTTTATATGCCTCCCTCTAAGTACCTGTATAAAAAGATAGCATCTGCAAATTGAGACAATAACTAATTGTCATTCTAAAGCACGGTTTAATTTCAGACGTATTCACCGCACATGCAAAATTCTTTTACTATCAAAATATCTTCTTTAGTAATTGTGAAACAAATTTTAAACTGCTCCCTTTCAGAACCCTTCTTTAAGTATTCTCCATCTATTAAACAGATGGCAGCTTAGATTGTAAACATATTTGCTTCATATTGAATAGGTTGTTTCTGGCATAATACTAATTAACAAATGAAATGACTGACTTTCTGAATCACATTAGGAACAAAAACACTAAGTTTTTCTTTGGTAGTTATTTACTTTGACAATTGCATACAGAAAAAAGCTGTTTAAGATCTTCATGAGCGTAGGCAATGCAAACTGTAAAACTTTAAACAGCATAGTATATTGTTTTCTATAACTTTCACTTTTAATCAATACACAGCCGTACTGCAATTAAATTATTAGACTGGATGAAGTTTTTAGTTTGCTGCAGTGGTTAGATGCTTTATGTTTCTTGAGGGTAAAGCAGGGTTCACACTACCGTTGGAGTCCGTTATGAAGGTGTCCGTTAAAAAAAAATAAACGGACACCTATCATAACGGACCCTAACTGATGAGTATCAGGTAGTGTCCGTTTTTTAATGTCACATACCGCTAGAAAGCCGACAGCGCACTGAATTCAGCTCACTGCCGGCTTTCCCGGTATGTGCCCCGGGACTGGAGATATCGGCATGTTTTACTTTACTTACTGTTTGAAGGGCGCTGTGAGGAACTCTCTCCCTGACACTTGTTCGTCCATAGCGCTGTACTGAGGGGGCGTTCCTCACAGCTCAGCGTCATTGCCGGGCAGTAAGGAACGCCCCCTCTGACAGTACAGGGCTATTGACCAGTACAGAGAGAGGGGGCGTTCCTTACAGGCCAGTGATGACGCTCAGCTGTGAGGAACGCCCCCTCATACAGCGCTATGAAGGAACAGAAGTGTCAGGGAGGGAGTTCTTCTGACAGTACCCGGCTATAGACGAGAACAGAGAGAGGGGGCGTTCCTTACAGCCCAGCGATGACGCTCAAGCTGTGAGGAACGCCCCCTCAGTACAAGTCTCTGAACAAAGAGAAGTGTCAGGGAGTTCCTCGCAGCGCCCTTCTAACAGTGAAACATTACACCGCCGATATCTCCAGCCCCGGGGCACATATCGGGAAAGCCGGCAGTGCGCTTTCTAGCGGTATGTAAAACCGCATGTGCCTGAGGACACGAAATGTCCTCTAACACTGCTAGTTTTTTTTTTTTTTTTGTTTCTCCTTTCTGAGCATGCGCATGGAAAGTAAATGGACATAAAATAACTGGCTATCAGTTATTGTCCGTTATAAGTCCGTTACCCATAGACTTCAATGTAAAAAAATAACGGACACTTGCTGTCCATCAAGAATCCGTTTTTTTCAAACGGACAAAAAGTCCTGCATGTAGGATTTTTTGTCCGTGAAAAAATAACGGACTTCTGACGGATTTGGTGTAAACAGACACTAACGGATACTAACGGACACAATATAAAAACCCATTGAAATGAATGGAAATTTTAACGGATTTCTGACGGTTCAACTAGTGTCCGTAGCTAAAATCTTGTAACGGACAATAGCCACGGACACTACTGACGGACACCAACGGTAGTGTGAACGCTCCCTAACATTAAAGTGAAGTTATTATTTTATTTATTACAAGTTATGAATACAATGAATACAGGTAATTGGATGTTGTGCTGACTCTATAGCTGTCCACATAATATGATCTTACACATAAATATATATATATATACAGTACAGACCAAAAGTTTGGACACACCTTCTCATTCCAAGAGTTTTCTGTATTTTCATGACTATAAAAATTGTAGATTCACACTGAAGGCATCAAAACTATGAATTAACACATGTGGAATTATATACTTAACAAAAAAGTGTGAAACAACTGAAAATATGTCTTATATTCTAGGTTCTTCAAAGTAGCTACCTTTTGCTTTGATTACTGCTTCGCACACTCCTGGCATTCTCTTGATGAGCTTCAAGAGGTAGTCACCTGAAATGGTTTTCACTTCACAGGTGTGCCCTGTCAGGTTTAATAAGTGGGATTTCTTGCCTTATAAATGGGGTTGGGACCATCAGTTGTGTTGTTCAGAAGTCAGGTGGATACACAGCTGATAGTCCTACTGAATGGAGTGTTAGAATTTGTATTATGGCAAGAAAAAAGCAGCTAAGTAAAGAAAAATGAGTGGCCATCATTACTTTAAGAAATGAAGGTCAGTCAGTCCGAAAAATTGGGAAAACTTTGAAAGTGTCCCCAAGTGCAGTGGCCAAAACCATCAAGCGCTACAAAGAAACTGGCTCACATGAGGACTGCCCCAGGAAAGGAAGACCAAGAGTCACCTCTGCTGCGGAGGATAAGTCCACCAGCCTCAGAAATCGCAGGTTAACAGCAGCTCAGATTAGAGACCAAGTCAATGCCACACAGAGTTCTAGCAGCAGACACATGTCTACAACAACTGTTAAGAGGAGGCTGTGTGCAGCAGGCCTTCATGGTAAAATAGCTGCTAGGAAACCACTGCTAAGGACAGGCAACAAGCAGAAGAGACTTGTTTGGGCTAAAGAACATAAGGAATGGACATTAGACATGTGGAAATCTGTGCTTTGGTCTGATGAGTCCAAATTTGAGATCTTTGATTCCAACCACCATGTCTTTGTGTGACGCAGAAAAGGTGAAAGAATGGACTCTACATGCCTGGTTCCCACCGTGAAGCATGGAGGAGGAGGTGTGATGGTGTGGGGGTGCTTTGCTGGTGACACTGTTGCGGATTTATTCAAAATTGAAGGAATACTGAACCAGCATGGTTACCACAGCATCTTGCAGCGGCATGCTATTCCATCCGGTTTGCGTTTAGCTGGACCATCATTTATTTTTCAACAGGACAATGACCCCAAACACACCTCCAGACTGTGTAAGGGCTATTTGACCAAGAAGGAGAGTGATGGGGTGCTAAGCCAGATGACCTGGCCTCCACAGTCACCAGACCTGAACCCAATCGAGATGGTTTGGGGTGAGCTGGACCGCAGAGTGAAGGCAAAAGGGCCAACAAGTGCTAAGCATCTCTGGGAACTCCTTCAAGACTGTTGGAAGACCATTTCAGGTGACTACCTCTTGAAGCTCATCAAGAGAATGCCAAGAGTGTACAAAGCAGTAATCAAAGCAAAAGGTGGCTACTTTCAAGAACCTAGAATATAAGACATATTTTCAGTTGTTTCACACTTTTTTGTTAAGTATATAATTCCACATGTGTTAATTCATAGTTTTGATGCCTTCAGTGTGAATCTACAATTTTTATAGTCATGAAAATACAGAAAACTCTTGGAATTAGAAGGTGTGTCCAAACTTTTGGTCTGTACTGTATATATAGTGCCTTTATCAAGCACCAAATAAATTTACCCCTAAAAATTAGAAAAATAACTGTGATGCACCTGCACCCAATTTACATCTAAGGAGACTGGCATCTTAGAGTTTGTAGCAAGCCATGTGTCAATTTGTACAGTATGCAATATTTGCTTCCTCCTACAAAATAAAGCAGAACATTGTGGTACACTTACATACAATAAACATGAATCAACATTATAGGGAGTCTCGCAAATCCAAAATGTCTCCGAAACCAATAGTAGTGCTGTGTAGGGGCATTTAATAGGAACAGAAACATACCTTTGTGGCCACAAACTGATGAAGCAATGAAGAGAAAATCATCTTCTTATAGATATGTAGATCAGCCTGCAAGTGCATCAAAGGCATGTCCAATTTGTGAAATTTGCCTACAGACAGCTCCAACTGCTCCATCTCTCCTCTAGATACGCCTCCCAATCACTCCCATATAAATTTGAATAAAAGATAAAAACAAAGATAAGCACTGAGCAGTGCGTAGTGTAGTAGCGTTTGGTGAGGGGAGAAATTCAAGAATATTAATAGCCTCTCACCTTATGAAATTGAACAAATTGCACAATAGACAAATATCCGAAAAAACTCAGGAACTGGATTGCTGCAGGAACCTACAAACACCTAAGGTAGGTGTGGGGAAGCATCAACCATGTACCTGCTTTCTCCGCTTAAGTTGACAAAGTTTAAGTGGTCTACACACCTGATAAAGGGGTAGATTCCCCGAAACTCATTATGTGTCTACATTTTATGCTTTGGAATAAAAACAATTGGTTAACAAGCTCACCTGGATGTGCGCTGTTCCTTGATTGGTCCTTACAGTTGATATAAATTTGAATGACATTTTCATCCTCTGATGGCATTATAACTTTAGAATATAGCTCATATAATGGCGACATGTAGTGTTACTCCTTATGTACACACACTGTACTATTGATTTATGCAAAGTTTATTGAAAAGCTAGCTACACTTTAAGCCCTATAAGTTGCAATTTATGGCCTACATAAATCAGACTTGTTTTTCTATCACATCTCACAGATGTTTGATTGCATGAAGATTTGAGGAGTTTGGGGGCTGGGTCAACTACAAAGGTCAAATCTAGATTGAATAAGGGAATAACTAATTCCATGGCACGGCAGCAGAGTCCTCACCCAGCAGTTTCGATCGGACCAAACATGGCCGAAACGAAACTGCTATTATTATACTGTAGGGTCTCTTCAGATCCCGAGTATAATAAGCGGAGACTTAGGAGAAGTGATGAAACATAAAAAACAATGATACTCACCTTGCTCCCTGCGCTACGCGGCGGCTGTGCGATCTGCAGGCGCTTCTGACAGCTGACAGGACCTCAGGGGTCACGTCCGGTGTCATTACGCATAATGACGCGACGTGACCCCAGAGACCCCATCAGCGGTCACTGACTACAGGCAGAAGCGCCGAAGAGAACAGAGCGGCTGTGGAACGTGGAATGGTGAGTACATTGTTTTTTATGTTTGTCAACTCTCTTAGTCCTGCACTTATTATACTCGGGGGTCTGAAGAAAGCTATGGAACATAATACCGTGTGCAGGGGCCACTATGGGACCTAATACCGTGTGCAGGGGCTGCTATGGGACCTAATACCATGTGCAGGGACCTCTATGGAACATAATACCGTGTGCAGGGACCGCTATGGAACATAATACCATATGCAGGGACCGCTATGGGACATAATACCATATGCAGGGACCGCTATGGGACCTAATACCGTGTGCAGGGACCGCTATGGGACCTAATACCGTGTGCGGGGACCACTATGGGACCTAATACCATGTGCAGGGACCACTATGGGACCTAATACCGTGTGTAGGGACCACTATGGGACCTAATACCGTGTGCTGGGGTCACTATGTGACATAATACTGTGTGCTGGGGCCACTATGTGACATAATACCGTGTGCGGGGGTCACTATGTGACATAATACCGTGTGCTGGGGTCACTATGCGACATACAGTAATACGGTGTGCAGGGGTCACTATATGACATAATACCGTGTGTAGGGGCCACTATGTGACATAATACGGTGTGCAGAGCCTGTTATGGGATACAATACCTTGTGCAGGGGCCGCTATGGGACATTATTCTGTATAACGGTGTGTTTTCTGCATTAAGGATGTGTTTTTGCACAGAAAACACAGGTATTTTTTTTTCTGTGCAAAAATGCACCATGTGAACGCAGTTTTACATTGAAGTAAAAGTTCCAGTAGCCTAAGACTATATCTGCATCCAGATACATAGTGTGTTACCACCCTGAGGGTGCTGCCATACGGTGCTCCTGGACACATATATTTACCACTAATTGGGGGCTGCACATGGACTCTCATTGCTTCTAATTGGAAAGTACAGGAGTGTCCCAGGAAATAGCAGTAAACGCATGTGTCCTAAAGCATCTTGTGGCAGCACTTCTGTGTTATGGTTTGTGGTATATGACTTTAGTTTAGGGGTCGTCAGACTTACAATTATTGACCCGCACTCCGAGTACCTCATCTTTGATTTTTTAATTAAAATCGGCACGCCGAACAAAAAAGGTTGCCTACCCCTGTTCTATAGTAATGATGACATAATGTCAGTCTTGATTTTTAAAGTGTGCTTTATTGTGGTTCTGTTAGTGCTTGTCTTTATTCATAGGAATGATCGAACTAATTAGAAAAGAGTCAGTTTGTTACAAATTTTCCAAAAATTTCCTCTTCCCACCCTCCTGAATGATGTCAGTGACCTCAGGTCTAAAGAAGCCCAAACAGGATGGGAACCCACACAGGACACTGTGATGGAGTTCAGGAGACTTGAGTTTGACTGTGTTATATTTATTCACCTCTCCTGGGCCTTCACTTATTATATCCTGTGGTCTAAAGAGACCTCAGGGTATACAGTAATAATAGCATTTCTGTGAAACAAAGCTGCCAGGTTATAAATATTTACAAGACAAATCTTCCGAGGGTTGGTTAATACTATTTGTTCATAGACTTTGTTCATAGACATAGTAATGTTTAACTTTCTTTCTACGCTATTATGATGTCACTATTACCTTTCCCTTTATTTATAAGCTACACTATTTGATGATGTCACAATTATTATTACTTTTATTCCTAGACTTTTTTTGTTTTAGTGATAACCCTTGCAATAGGTAATATCCTCATTTATAAGCCATGGTTTATAATAATGATGCTTAATAATGGGTGTCTTTCATCTTAGGCTGTGCTTTATAGTGATGATATCACAGTGGCATTTGCCTTTATTGCTGGGTTATGTTCTATTATAATGATTTAACCATATATTATTTATTTAAATGTCGTATTATATTTATATGATGTTACATATGTTTTTCTAATGTTCGAAGTAGAGGGTAAGGGACATCCCTGATGAATCCTCTACATTTAACCACACTGCAGAGGTAGCACCCTGATAAAGAGATTGCAAGGTACTAATAAATTCCCTCCCAAAGTGTCTAAACTTCAAAGTGCGTATTAGATGAGGCCTGGCTACTCTGTCAAAAGCAGTATCGGCATTGAGACTTAACATACAGTGATTGTTTTTTTTTAATTTCTGAGAACGATTAAAAGCTATGACCCTTATTGTAGTCCTATTGTTATAAGTTTTTGATTTACCAAGAACAAATCCTATTTGTAAATGGGTGAGAATATCGGGAAGAAGCAATTGCAAGCAAGAAGCCAAACTCTTGTTAAATAACTTAAAGTCTTACTGCAAAATGTTTAATTATTTATATTTAGTAAATTGTTTAATGTTTTAATTTTCAAGAAATTAAATATGGTTATGTTTGTAGGAAAACCTGTTTAATAATCTGCAGGTACCATATGTGGAGTAAAACTGGGGGGAGAAACTAGTGGCAAAGGACCTGGGTGTATTTGTAGATAACAAATCAGCTGTTTATAAGGCAAGGGAAATGCTATTTTTAAAGAAAGTTTGCTGAGGTTTTTAACCCCTTCCTGACATCCGCCGTGCTATTATGGCAGATGTCAGATATTTAAATATCTTATACGTATTATACAGCTTATTAAGTGTGGTATAAGTATTATACAGCAGAGACCCAGTGCTAATATCAGGGATCAGTGCCCGTACGGCCATGGGTGCTGCCATATTGTTGTGGGAACAAGATCCAGGGCCGGCGTTCATTTGCCATAAGAGATGAGTGAATCGATTCTGCAGAAGTGGAATTCGATCCGATTTTCAGGAAATCTTCGATTCGCCACGATTCCGGATTTCCTGATGCTTCGCCGTAAGAAATATTTAGTAAGGACCTTTGTGATATCAGATGGTCACATGATGTTCTGTAGTGATCTGATTGGGTAGGCGTGTCTTTGCTTGTTAGCAGATCCTTCCACATGAATAAAACTTGTCCGTGCTGGAGAGAGAGAGAGAGAGAGAGAGAGAGAGAGAGAGAGAGAGAGAGAGAAACATGACCCTGGCATCCAAGGGCTTCCGCCATTTTGCCGCCCACCCCTGCTCTCTGTAGCCCGGAAATAGCTGTTTATTCGCCGCAAAGTAATTCGGATTGAAGCTAATTTTTTTGGAACTTCGAATCGAACTGCTGAAACGAACTTTTGAGAAATTTGCTCATCTCTATTTGCCATGACAGCCTATAATACAAACACCAGTGTTTTGTAATGCATTGCATTAGTGATCAGACCACTTGGGCTTGAAGACCCCCAAGGGGTCTTATAAATACAGTACAAAAATTATTAAAAAAATGTAAAAAAAAGATATCACCCTTTTTTCCCTAAAACACATACCAAAGTAAAAAAAAAATCCATGAAATACAAACGCATTAGGTAGTCCTGTGTTTGAAAAAGGTCTAAAAACTTATAAAAACATATTTCCCATACAGTGAATGCCGTAGCAGGAAAAAAAAATTCAAAACAGCTGAACCGACTTTTTTTGTTCTTTCCCCTGTCATAAAAAAATTGTATAAAAGTAATCAAAGCAATAGACATTCTCCAAAATGGTATAACTAAATAGTACATCTGGCCCTAAAAAAATGTATTTTATGCATCCTGTGCACTGAAATCTAAAAAAGTTATGGGTGTTAGAACATGGCGACTCCTAGAAATTTTTTTTGCAAAGTTTTCTATTTTTTTAGGGGTTATAATATGAGAAAAAAAACTATTTAAATTTGATATCACCGGAATAAAACCGACCCATAGGATACAGGTGACATGTAATTTTGGCCTCACAGTGAAAACTGTAAAAATAAGCCATAAGAATGTCACAGAAACGCAGTTTTCTCCAATTCCACCTCATTCTGAATTTATTTCCAGCTTCCCAGAACATCATACGGAATATTAAATTGTACCATTACAAAATACCATTTGAAAATTCTCCCATAGAAGTCAATAGGGTCTGCTCCAGACCGTTGTGTCTGTGGCCCATGGTCCAACTCCAGGAGACATAATGTTGCAAACTATTTTAAGCTTAGTGGCAAGAGTTTGAATTGCAAGATTTTTAGGATTTTGAAATGTATAGATAATAACATGAAAAGTTAAAATCAACAAAAAAATATTTATTTTTTTTTTAAATATAAAAACGCGATTTAAACAATAGGTCACTTGCTGGCAACACTTTCTCTTTAATCTTCAGAGCTGACAAGGCTTCTATGCCATAAGAACTGTGAATCTGTGGAATGACAGGTTCAAAAAGGCTTAGCTATCTTCTTACAGCAAAATAACATTGATTCTTATGTTACTGTATATAATTCTTCTTTACTTCACCCCTTCCCTTCAGCCATGTCCTTTTGAACTTGATGGACCTAGATCTTTTATCAAGGATGCTAATTATGAAACTGCCCTGATCTTGTGATAAGCTAACACAAAGAGATATGATAATTATTTTTTTATGTGTGGCCAACTAGTAAGAGGTTGTGAAAGATGTAAATTGCAGCCTTTCGAGGATTTTGTTAGCATGTTGTGATATTCTACTAAATTATGTAAGAAATTGCATTGGTCAACCAAACTAGAGATCATTTAAAGGGAGTCTGACCTCAACATTAATTCAGCCCCACAGATAGATAGGTCCGGGTTACTGTGATCAAATGGTGTTTTCCCTTTTTAATTCAATGCCACTGTTCTTGAGATATTGCTGTTTTTGTCAATATGCGAATGAGTCCGGGAAGGTTTCCCGGATTTAGATAAAAACTGTGAATGGGCAGAGTGACGTCTTAAAATAAGAAACCAAGTGATCTGCACATTGTGAATCCCTCATTGCTCTAATGCTCAGTCTCCACTACTCCATTCTGGTTCCTAACAGAGCTTCGGCAGTGGCATCATGTTGATGCAGCATGACATGAGCATCAAAAGCTCAGTTTCTTAGTTTAAGACATCCCATGCCTGTAGCCCATTTTTACCTGAAACCAAATAACCCCTTTTAATAAAACTGTCATCCACTTACTTTTTATAACAGGAAAGGTAAGACTGCATTGTCAAGTCAACAGAGCCTAACTTGGGAAGGGCAGAAATATCATTATCATTCCCGAGATTACTCTACCCTCAACTCCATGTCAGCCACCATACCCTTGATTTTGTGTCTTTAGCCTAAAAGGCCAACATTGTGAATGCAATTAAAAAACATTTTTCACAGAATTTTTGCAGCATTTTTCCCTGCATTTTTACTTCCTCTATTAAATTAATAGGGAAAATACTCATAATTCTGCAGATAAAATTGACATGCTGCAATTTTTCAAAAATGCATTTGTTTTTAAAAACAGTTCTTTTTTTCCGCAATATGTGGATGAGATAAAATGAAATCTCTTTCACTTCAATGGCACTGTAAAACATAGCATTTTTTTTCCTCTGTGTTTCCTCTGTGTTTTCCACAGCAGCCAATAACTCTGAATTTTCGCAACATAGAGCCTTAATCATTATTTGATAGGCTATACCTGACTCCTATGTCGACTGGTGATAATAAAATAATACAATTTAATTTTTATTTAGGCTCTAAATTTCACCAGTTTAATATCGCAGGAAAACTGCAACATTTCATAATTTATTTTTTCTATTATTTTTCATAAAAAATAAGCGCTATCAAACTATGAAATAATTAATGACTGTCTTTTTGAAATATGTGATATAATATAGTGTAGAGTTGTCAGATTTCCACATTCTAATTCCTATGGCAGGGTCAAAAGGATAAATGGTAATGGTAAAATTTTCAAATTAGAAGGTGCAAATTTCTTCATTTCTGAATTACTATATCTATATATATCTATATCTATCTATCTATCTATCTATCTATCTATCTATATATTACTATTAAATATATGTATATAATATATATTATATACACATGTGTGTGGGTGTGTGTTTATGTGTACAGTATTTCTTACAAATAGAAACATTTTCCTGTTATTTAAACAGTCTCTGTACCTCTCACAGATACAGTATGCCATCTACATTCTGCACTCCAATAAATATTATGTGCATCAGCCAGCATCAGGGAAGAAAATGTACTTAGTACTAAAACCACTGTTTGCATGACATCATTCCATAACAGATTACACTGTAATGTTGAGAATGTAATCATTAGCATTTAAACATGCATAAAATTTAATTAACCTACTTACCAGTTTGCTTAGAACTTTTGAAGGGCTACCTAGAGTCCTCTCTAAGCATTTTATTGCAGAGTTTTGGAAAGCTCACAAAAGAGAGAAGTTCTCTGGGATTTTTCTCCCTAAAGCTGATGAGCCATGACAGATGAGCAGATGACCCGAGTTAATTATTATTGAATTCGTTATTACTGCTTTGTTGTCACTCAGCTCAGCCAGGGTAAAATGATGACAGTAGGTATCTCATTAAAACAGCTGTTTCAATTATGTAGCGGCAAATATTTAAAAAGCGGGCCTTCCAAGTTTAAAGCTGTTAGCAAAGTTTGTGTTCACAGTGCCAAGATTCTTTGACCTGAAATGCATATACAGTGTGCATTTAACTATTTCATCCCTGAAGAGGTCAAAATGACAAATACCAGATCTGATAACATAACGTACCCAAAAGCAAATAATGTACATTGTATGTATTATTGAGGAGCAGTTTTAGGTAAATGTTGAAAAAATGGCTACAATAAAGTATTATTAACATTGGCCTCCACATATTCTAACAGTAATGTTTCATGAAATTCAACATCATTTTCTTTTTCTGTTTTTTAGGAGAGGAGAGGTGTTAGGGTGGCAAATAAATGGAGTAACATTATTTTTAAGGCATTTACTGTAATGTACAAATGGCCTGTTAAGTTTATTGCTTGGCAATTACAAATATGAGCACTTTGGAATATCTGAGCGTTTTATTTAATAAAAATATTTTTACTGAATTATTAGTAAAGTAGATTTTAAAAAATATCCTAAATGTTTTTTGTTTTTTTATCCACCTAGGAATGTTTTAGTGGATACTGCAATTTTTAAATACATGCTTAAAAAATAATGTATTGGAAAACATCACATCTAGGTTCCAAGGTTTTATAGCATGTCAGTAAAAGGCCCCACATAGTGAGCTGCTGCTAAAAAGCGTTGCGGGAAAAACCACGGCAGAAACGCATTGCAGTGTTTCGTGCAGCGCTTTTCACAGAAAGTCCACATAGTTTTCCTCTGTGGACTTTCTGCTTCAATTATACCTATACAGAAAACGCCAGCATTTCCGTAGGTGTAATTGACATCCTGCGATTTACAAAAACAAGGATGTTTTTAAAATTGCAGCATGTCCGCTGCGTATATGTTTTCTGCAATGTGTGGATGGGATTAGCCAGAATCCCATCCACTTTGCATACATAAGTAGTGTCGGCTGCACTCCACTTATGTACAAGTATAAAAGTAGGGTCCCAATCCATTCATCACAGGTAGTAACAAGACTTCACACTCAATTTGTTGAAAAAATTGCATTGTGTTTATTTGCCGCACGAAGCAGTAACAACCTAGAGTAGTGTTGAGTAGCGTACATGTTTCGGTCGTGTAACCTTCCTTAGACTTACAGTCTGGAAATCAAGGTGGGAGATGAAGAAAAGGATGAAGTGATCCAAACCAGCACTAGGTGAAAGGCGGCAGGTCAGCATGTGAGCGCCTTTCACATGCGGACCTGCCACCATTCACCTAGTGCTGGTTTGGATCACTTCATCTTTTTCTTACCCATCCACTTTGCAGGTGCTATAAAACGCCACAGTGTTTACGCTACTTGGGGGCCTGGCCTAAAGCTGCATTTAGGCGTTTAAAATGGCCACTCTTGCACCTGAGGGGAACCAGTTTTCTTGGATTCCCCATATATTTGAGCATGTGGAGGGATCTGCGAAAACGGACAAATATAGGACATGACCTATATTTTGATGATCCATTACAACAGAGCATCAAAATAACATATGAATAGCCCCCATTCACTGACACTGAATGTCATTCTGCCATCATGTGAATGTAGCCTTAGTCTAATACCGCACTTTGTGGAAAGCTGCGTTTTTTTTTTTTTTGTTGCAGGTTTTGGTGCGTTTTTTTCTTCCAAAATTAGAAGTGGGTTGAGCAGAAAGAAAAAGTATAAGTGCTTCCTTCATATATTTCCAACTCCCTTTGTAGCCACTACTGAGTTTGTCTTGAAAAACTGCAATAAAAAAGCAGTTTTTCCGCAACATGGGGCCTAAGCCCGCCTGTACATGACCGTACTTTTGATCCGCTATTGCAGATAAACAATTGTGGGTCAAAATATGGTTACATTCATTTTTATGGGCCTATACACACAGCTGTAGATTTTGCTGCTGTGTGTCTGGACTGTAGTGAAAAGTCGCAGAATAGGGAGCAAGTCCTACACTTGTCCGTAATTGTGTCTCTGTCCATTCAATTCAATGTATGGCTCAGTGGAAAGCATGGATGACGTACAGATACCAATTTGTGTGTCATCTGTGCTGTTTTTACTGACCCGTACACTGTACACGATCATGTGCAGGAGGCCTTAGCCTAAAAGCTAAGCAAGGCAGCGCAATGGCTCAATGGTTAGCACTGCAGCCTTGCAGCGCTGGAGTCCTGGGTTCAAATCCTGCCATGGACAACATCTGCAAGGAGTTTGTATGTTCTCCCTGAGTTTGCGTGGGTTTCCTCCCACACTCCAAAGACATACTAATAGGGAATGTAGATTGTGAGCCCTATATGGGACAGTGACCACAATGTCTGTAAAAGCACTGTGGAATATGATGGTGCTAGATAAGTGAGCAAAATAAATAAAAGTGGCAGGCCTCTATATGGCTTATTATGTAGACACCAGTTGTGTAATAATTATTATTATTCCTAATACTGCCCATTACCCTGGAGTTTAAGTTACATCTGACTTCCATGGTTGATAAAGTGAAAGTAGCTACAGAGTCCATGCAATAGCTGGGTTATACATTCTAGCTTGTGCCATAAAAATACAGCACAAGGTGGATAGTGATTTCTGGAGATTGAAAAAACAATGGTGAGAAAATAGTGAACCGGATAATTCTAAAACAAAAACAAAAATTAGCATTTAGTGCAATTAAATTTTTTTTAAATTTACAAGAGTTACAAGATTTAAATGTGTCACTTGTATTCACTTACATACAAAATAATAGTTCTAATTGCACAACTCTTATATATGCCGTAGTTCAGATAAGTGTTTCATTGATTGTGTTGTTGGGTGTTCCAGCTTATAAGGACAAATGGGATAAATGAATGCATTTATACAATCATAGAAAAATTGCATCCTCCATCTGTCCTCTTCATAATGACTGCTATTGGCAAAGAAATGCAGTGGTTCTATAGTGCTTTCTGCATGCCAACTTTTTGTGTTTAATATGCATACCCATATTATTGGGAAGGTGGACTGTCTTACAAAAATATAATAGCTAAACAAATGGTGTTTAAGAAATAGTATATATTGAGTTAAACTAATTCTTCGTTCATGATTGAAGGGAAGGTAGAAAAACAAAAAGCAATATTAACAGCATTAACAAAAATGTTGTTTTTTTTACACCAAAATGACACTAATTCATAACTTGGAAAAGCAGGTTATAATAATGTCAGCGAAAGTTAAAAGCTGGAGCTTGTTAAGGTTGGTAAAACATCTGCATTCACATCTACAGATCATTGACCATATTGCATTTTACAAAATAAACTAGACTCAACAACATATGATCATAACCACTAAATTACTCAACTAATGATAAGTAATTAAAATGTGGAAATTGTATTCCTTGTCAAGCTTCTACTACATGATGAGCTGGTTAACATTCCTGGACATCATTGTGTCTTTAATAGTGTACAGTTTATTTAAAGTACATGATGTATTCATGTATGGAATTTATTGTTTATATTCTATAACAAGAAGAGTACTTGATGTACTTACTGTACTACATGTGTTCTTTAATGTGTTGGTGAATATACAAGGCTCTAAATACAACATTACAGGTTATTTTAACATGTGTATGGCAGTTTTTGTTTAATATAAAAAGACTACATATTCATGACACTGCGGAGTTGTTTTGTGTAAGTTGAGGTTACTGGGGATATTATAGTTGGTGCATCCATATTATGATCTCTCTGACCTTTGAAAAATACTGTAAGAGCAGTTTTATTGTTATATGGTAGATTCCAATTAGTAATAATTATTTCCTACTTTGTTCAGATTTTGTGATCAATAACAACTTTGAAATGACACAGTTGGGGGAAACAGATAAATATAATTCTGGATTTATGTGTTGTTTTCTTTTTTTGCCTTTTGCCTCTGTTTTTCCCATTAACTAACATTTATCTATGTGCAGCCACCCACCACAGTCTTGCCACCATTTTGGTCCTAAAAAGGCAAGAATGAATAAGGCACTTTTTGTTCTGCAGCATGGTTTTGAAGTGGTTCTGATTAGAGATGAGCAAAGTATTCAAAAATTTGATTTGGCAACTTCGCCGAATTTCACGATATGATTCTATTCAATCCGAATTAATTTGCGGCGAATAAAGAGCTATTTTCTGTCTGCAGAGAGCCGGGGTGGGTGGGTGGACCACAAAATGGTGAAAGCCCTTGGATGCCGCAGTCATGTTTTCTCTCTCTCTCTCTCTCCAGCACGAACAACTTTTATTCATGTGGAAGGATCTGCTAACAAGCAAAGACACGCCTACCCAATCACATCACTAGAGAACATCATGTGACCGTCTGATGTCACAAAGGTCCTTAATAAATATTCGTTACCGCGAAGCATCAGGAAATCCAGATTCCATGTGAATCGAATATTTCCTGAAATTCGGATCGAATTCCACTTCTGCAGCTTCGATTCACTCATCTCTAGTTCTGATATGTGAATGGTTTTTGATGACAGGGATAACGTGATATTTTGGCAGGGAAAACGTGACAAAGTCTGAGTAAAAAAATATGCAACAACCTATTAGAAATGGTGATACCATGAACACCAAAAGTAATGAAAATATCAAAAAGTAATTTTATTTCATACAAGAAAAGACATAAACACAAACAAAAGGCAAGGTCACGGCTTTTCCAGGCAGGCACATCAAAAAGAGAAAATATATATATGTATATATCACAACTTATGCAAAAGTCCAAGAAGCATATATATCATGTCATGCACAATGCACAGAACATAGTTACTGGACAACTGCATATATATATGTCACATAAAAAACATTATTTCAAGATATTCCACATGATTAACATTCGCTGGAAAGACATGTCAGACATATTCAGTAAATAGTATATACAGTACAGACCAAAAGTTTGGACACGCCTTCTCATTCCAAGAGTTTTCTGTATTTTCATAACTATAAAAATTGTAGATTCACACTGAAGACATCAAAACTATGAATTAAAACATGTGGAATTATATACTTAACAAAAAAGTGTGAAACAACTGAAAATATGTCTTATATTCTAGGTTCTTGAAAGTAGCCACCTTTTGCTTTGATTACTGATTTGCACACTCTTGGCATTCTCTTGATGAGCTTCAAGAGGTAGTCACCTGAAATGGTCTTCCAACAGTGTTGAAGGATTTCCCAGAGGTGCTTAGCACTTGTTGGCCCTTTTGCCTTCACTCTGCGGTCCAGCTCACCCCAAACCATCTCGATTGGGTTCAGGTCTGGTGACTGTGGTGGCCAGGTCATCTGGCTTAGCACCCCATCACTCTCCTTCTTGGTCAAATAGCCCTTACACAGTCTGGAGGTGTGTTTGGGGTCATTGTCCTGTTGAAAAATACTGTAAATGATGGTCCAACTAAACGCAAACCGGATGGAATAGCATGCCGCTGCAAGATGCTGTGGTAACCATGCTGGTTCAGTATTCCTTCAATTTTGAGTAAATACCCAACAGTGTCACCAGCAAAGCACCCCCACACCATCACACCTCCTCCTCCATGCTTCATGGTGGGAACCAGGCATGTAGAGTCCATTCGTTCACCTTTTCTGCGTCGCGCAAAGACACAGTGGTTGGAACCAAAGATCTCAAATTTGGACTCATCAGACCAAAGCACAGATTTCCACAGGTCTAATGTCCATTCCTTGTGTTCTTTAGCCCAAACAAGTCTCTTGTGCTTGTTGCCTGTCCTTAGCAGTGGTTTCCTAGCAGCTATTTTACCATGAAGGCCTGCTGCACACAGTCTCCTCTTAACAGTTGTTGTAGAGATGTGTCTGCTGCTAGAACTCTGTGGGGCATTGACCTGGTCTCTAATCTGAGCTGCTGTTAACCTGCGATTTCTGAGGCTGGTGACTCGGATGAACTTATCCTCCGCAGCAGAGGTGACTCTTGGTCTTCCTTTCCTGGGGCGGGCCTCATGTGAGCTAGTTTCTTTGTGTAGCTTGATGGTTTTGGCCACTGCACTTGGGGACACTTTCAAAGTTTTCCCAATTTTTCGGACTGACTGACCTTCATTTCTTAAAGTAATGATGGCCACTTGTTTTTCTTTACTTAGCTGTTTTTTTCTTGCCATAATACAAATTCTAACACTCCATTCAGTAGGACTATCAGCTGTGTATCCACCTGACTTGTGAACAACACAACTGATGGTCCCAACCCCATTTATAAGGCAAGAAATCCCACTTATTAAACCTGACAGGGCACACCTGTGAAGTGAAAACCATTTCAGGTGACTACCTCTTGAAGTTCATCAAGAGAATGCCAAGAGTGTGCAAAGCAGTAATCAAAGCAAAAGGTGGCTACTTTCAAGAACCTAGAAGAGGCAGTCACCTGAAATGGTTTTCACTACTGAATGGAGTGTTAGAATTTGTATTATGGCAAGAAAAAAGCAGCTAAGTAAAGAAAAACGAGTGGCCATCATTAATGATGTAATGTGCACACCCCAACATATATGAGGAAAACATTTATTTTTTTTTTTTAATAAAAAAAATGTTTTCAATTTTTTTAAGACATACCAAAGTTATGATACAGTGAAAAACATAATAGAAATATTTTCCAGCAATATATTCCGATATAGGTAATGATTTCCTCCTGATCCTTATCATCCCATAAAGATAATCTCAAAGGTCCAGCAAACTAAAGCTATAAAGAGGGGAAAACAAAATAAGGTTATAAGTGTTAACCATAAGTAAATATAGAGAGGCTATGAGATCATAGATCCATAGCCCTCCCATAAAAGATTTTTTAATTAATAAGAACTCTACAATATCCCCTCAAAACATATTATTAGAATCCTAATCCCTCATAAACCACCCCCACCATAAAATATATCCCATGTATAAAATAAATAAATAAACCAGCCAATGTTAACCATAAGTCCAATAAACCTACAGTCATGGCCAAAAGTTTTGAGAATGACACAAATATTATATTTTCACATGATCTTCTGCCCTCTGGTTTTTATGTGTGTTTGTCAGATGTTTTTATCACATACAGAAATATAATTGCATTCATATTATGAGTAACAGAAGCTTATATTGACAGTTAGAATGAGTTAATGCAGCAAGTCAATATTTGCAGTGTTGACCCTTCTTCTTCAGGACCTCTGCAATTCTCCCTGGCATGCTCTCAATCAACTTCTGGACCAAATCCTGACTGATAGCAGTCCATTCTTGCAGAATCAATGCTTTAATTTTGTCTGAATTTGTTGGTTTTTGTTTGTCCACCCGTCTCTTGATGATTGACCACAAGTTCTCAATGGGATTAAGATCTGGGGAGTTTCCAGGCCATGGACCCAAAATCTCTATGTTTTGTTCCCTGAGCCATTTAGTTATCACCTTTGCTTTATGGCAAGGTGCTCCATCATGCTGGAAAAGGCATTGTTGAGCGCCAAACTCCTCTTGGACGGTTGGGAGAAGTTGCTCTTGGAGGACATTCTGGTACCATTCTTTACTCATGGCTGTGTTTTTAGGCAAGACTGTGAGAGAGCCGATTCCCTTGGCTGAGAAGCAACCCCACACATGAATGGTTTCAGGATGCTTTACAGTTGGCATGAGACAAGACTGGTGGTAGCGCTCACCTCTTCTTCTCCGAATAAGCTGTTTTCCAGATGTTCCAAACAATCGAAAAGGGGATTCATCAGAGAAAATGACTTTACCCCAGTCCTCAGCAGTCCACTCCCTGTACCTTTTGCAGAATATCAGTCTGTCCCTGATGTTTTTTCTGGAGAGAAGTGGCTTCTTTGCTGCCCTCCTTGAGACCAGGCCTTGCTCCAAGAGTCTCCGCCTCACAGTGCGTGCAGATGCACTCACACCTGCCTGCTGCCATTCCTCAGCAAGCTCTGCACTTCTGGTAGCCTGATCCCGCAGCTGAAACACTTTTAAGAGACGGCCCTGCCGCTTGCTGGTCTTTCTTGGGCGCCCTGGAGCCTTTTTGGCACCAATGGAACCTCTCTCCTTGAAGTTCTTGATGATGCGATAGATTGTTGACTGAGGTGCAATCTTTCTAGCTGCAATACTCTTCCCAGTTAGGCCATTTTTGTGCAGTGCAATGATGACTGCACGTGTTTCTTTAGAGATAACCATGGTTAACAGAAGAGAAACAATGATGGCAAGCACCAGCCTCCTTTTAAAGTGTCCAGTGGTGTCATTCTTACTTAATCATGACAGATTGATCTCCAGCCCTGTCCTCATCGACACCCACACCTGTGTTAATGGAGCAATCACTGAAACAATGTTAGGTGGTCCTTTTAAGGCAGGGCTGCAATGATGTTGAAATGTGTTTTGGGGGATAAAGTTCATTTTCTAGGCAAATATTGACTTTGCAAGTAATTGCTGTTAAGCTGATCACTCTTTATAACATTCTGGAGTATATGCAAATTGCCATTAGAAAAACTGAAGCAGTAGACTTTGTAAAAATTAATATTTGTATCATTCTCAAAACTTTTGGCCATGACTGTAGGTCCGGCCATCAGAGGTGTCTACAGAAAGCATCCAAAGCTTAATTTCTTATTGAGACTATGAGGTGACATTGTATGCAATGTCACTATCCATTTGGTCTCAATTTGTAGGAGCCTAGTGACAATATCACCACCTCTATTTCCCAATCGAACTTGATCAATAATCCTTACCTTTACATTATCAGCTACATGTGCATGATATTCTCTGTAATGTCTCGCCACAGGTTTCAAATTTATTGTAGACAGTTGTTTTGATGGTTCTATCGCCTTTCGGATGTCCCTCACATGTTGCAGGATTCTCATCCGTGCTTCCCAAGACGTCATTCCAATGTAAATTAGTCCACATGGACATTCCAAATGATAAATGACCCCTTTGCTTCTACAATTCACAGAGTGTACAATTTTATATTGAGAATTGGTGAATGTTTGAGTTTTCACCACGTATCTACACGCAGAACAGTTACCACAAGATGATGAGCCCCACTTAGGACCCCTATCAGAAAAAATTAACTTTGACACAGGTGGTATATAGTGGCTCTTAACCAGCATATCTTTCAAATTCTGACTCCGTTTAGCTGTAATTCTCGCTTCTTGCGTTAATAACGGTCCTAAATCCTTGTCTTGTTTGAGTGTACATCTAGTACCTAGCACATCTCCGAACTGTGTACAAGCCACTTGTACGTAGAGAACCAGCTGTCACCCGCACAGTGAGGATATGGTCCGAGGAGAGTGATGAGGCTCTGAGGGATTGTTTTGACACAACCGCATAGGAAGTTTTGCAGGATTCCTATGGAGAAGATATAGAAGGACTCACACACTGCATAACGGACTACATTAATTTTTGTGTGGACAACACAGTACCCACAAAAGTGGTGAGGTGCTTCTCCAACAACAAACCATGGATTAACTCTGATATAAAAACACTACTTAAGGAGAAAAAGATGGCATTCAGGACAAGAGATAAGGAGGGGTTGAGGGAAGTACAAAAGGAGCTGAGGCATCTAATCAGGCAAGGAAAAGCCAGTTATAAGGAAAAAATGGAAAAGCAAATGGAAAGAAAAGACATAAGGGGGGTCTGGGAGGGGGTTAAGTCAATTGCGGGTCATAAACAGTCTGTCTGCCAGATTGAGGCAGATGTTAACTGGCTTAATGAACTAAACCTATTCTTCAACAGATTTGATCACACACCAGCTCCTCCCACCCCAGCATGTCCTTCAGCTCCCCTCACCACAATGACTTCACCCCATTCACCCCATGTGGCTACTTCCCAACAGACCAGTAAATCCAGAAATCTGTCTTTATCTGACCACAGTCTGACCTTCACACGGGCCCAGGTGAGGAAGGAGATGAAAAAGATCAATGCGAGGAAAGCCGCAGGGCCAGATGACATCAGTGCAAGGCTAATTAAGACTTGTGGGGACCAGCTGTGTGGTATAATTACATATATGTATAATATGAGCCTGAGGCTGGAAATAGTCCCTGAATTATGGAAATCTTCTTGTGTGGTACCAGTTCCAAAGAAACCTCACCCTATGGACCTCAACGACTACAGACCTGTAGCACTGACATCCCACTTGATGAAGATCTTAGAGAGATTGGTTCTCACATATCTTCGCCCTCTAGTGAGCCCCGCTATGGACCCTCTCCAGTTTGCTTATCGACCGGGCATTGGGGTAGATGATGCCATCATCCACCTTCTGCACAGGGCAATGTCTCACCTGGAAAAACCAGGGAACACAGTGAGAATAATGTTCTTTGATTTCTCCAGTGCTTTTAACACCATACAGCCCAGGTTACTGAGAGACAAGCTGGACCTTGCTGGAGTGGACCACCACCTCTCCAACTGGATCCTAGACTACCTCACAAATCGACCTCAATATGTGAGAGCCCAAGACTGTGTGTCAGGTACCGTGATCTGTAATACGGGGGCACCTCAGGGTACGGTTCTCGCCCCTTTCCTCTTCACACTGTACACTGCTGATTTTAGGTGCAACTCATCTAGCTGCTACCTACAGAAGTATTCTGACGACTCTGCAATAGTAGGCCTCATCACAGACGATGATGACAGGGAGTACAGAGAACTGAACCGTTTTTTTGTGGACTGGTGCCACCAGAACCACCTGAAGATTAACGCGGGGAAGACCAAGGAGATGGTGGTGGACTTCCATAAAGGCAGATGCCCTCCAAAACCAGTGGACATCCTGGGGATGGGCATCGAGATTGTGAACACCTATAAGTACCTGGGTTTGCTCCTTAATAATAAGCTGGACTGGGCAGATCATATGGAGGCCCTGTACAGGAAGGGCCACAGCAGGCTCTACCTGCTTAGGAAGCTGAGAGCCTTTGGAATCCAGGGGGCACTTCTTAGGACTTTCTTCAACTCGGTAGTGGCATCAGCCATCTTCTTTGGAGTGGCCTGCTGGGGGAGCAGCATATCAACCAGGGACAGAAATAAACTTGACAAGCTGATTAGAAGGGCCAGCTCTGTCCTGGGGAGCCCACTGGACCCAGTGCAGGTGGTGGGTGACAGAAGGATACTGTCCGTGGTGAGCTCCATGCAGAAGAAGAAGTCCCATCCCATGCATGAGACTGTGATTGCGCTGGGCAGTACTGTCAGTGACCGACTGCTCCACCCTAGGTGTGAGAAGGAGCGCTATCGGAAGTCTTTCCTCCCCACCGCGGTTAGGCTGTACAACCAACACCGACCTAAGCGGAGATCATTACACACAGAGAACTGAAATATCTTTCTGCCTGTTAAATTCCCCCCCCCCCCCCTCTGCTACGTCCTATCTGTCTGTCTGCTATTAATGTAATGCCTCTCACCTTGGAACATTCCTGTACATGTTGTATTTGTATCTGCTTATCTTATCTTTGCTGCTGTAACACACTGAATTTCCCCATTGTGGGACTATTAAAGGACTTATTATTATTATTATTATTATTATTATTATTATTGGCCAAAATTGGTCCACCACTTGTCTGAACTCTCTCCCCTGACTATGAAAATTGGTAATCAGCCTAACCTCTGTTTTCTCAGAATCATGTTTTTTAAAATTAAGTAGAGACAATCTATTAGAATTCTTTGCTCTTTGATATCCTTGCTGTATATCAGTCACAGAGTATCCTCTTCATAAAAACCTTTGTTTCAAGTCTTGAGCCTGTGCCTCAAATTATGGCGGATGACAATATTTGTAAAAGCACTCCAAAATATGTTGGTGCTAGATAAGTAAGTAAATTAAATAAATAAATGTTATTGCTCCAGAAGATTAACCCCTTAGATGCCGTGATAATGGTTGGGGGTTCCCCTTCTTTCAACCTCTTCAAGATTGCAGGGTTCCGAGCGGTTGCCCTGACAGCTAGGAGGCCAAACAGGAGCCAACTAGCTACATTTCCTTAAAACACATGGGCAGGTAAAGTACAATATACTGCAATTCATAAGTACTATAGTTCATAAAAAGCATTGTCCTGTTAAAAAATAAATAATGTAAAAAAAAATAAAAAAATAAAAAACATTAGGTATTGCTATGTGCTTCCAAACTGTCCAAAAATAAAGTTATTTATCTAATATGGTGAACATTGTAAAAAAAATAAATACAACAATGTACAAATGAATGTGTTTTGGTCACCTCGCTAAAAAAGCTATAAAAGTAATCAAAAAGTATTATTTACCACAAAAAAGTATCAATAAAAACTACAACTTGCCCCACAAATAAAGTGAGTACTCACATAGCTCCATCAACAAAAAAGCTATGGATGTCAAAATTTGTTGGCCCCTAGCAAATTGTTTATTTTTGCAAAATTGTGTTTTATTTATTAAAAGTGGTAAAACATAAAAAAAAACATTATAAATATGGTATTGCTATAATTGTAATGAACCACCTGAAAAAGTTGCTATGTCATTTTTAATGCAGAGTGAATCCCATAAAAAAAGCACAAAAATAATGACAGAATATGTTTTTTTCATGTGGACCCCCAAAAACATTAATAAAAAAAACAATCAAAGCATTATATGTATTCCAAAATGGTGGCAACTAAAAATACAGCTCATCTCACAAAGGATAAGCCTGCATATGGCCATATTGAAAATACGTTAGAAAAGTTATGAATTTTGGAAGGCATAAATGGAAAATATAAAAAAGTCACCAAGCCTTAACACCCATATTACCCTATGTCTGTAACCCCTTAACTCTCTGCGCTGTACTATGTTGCACTGAGCGTACAATTAATGCTAAATGCCCTTTTGGTAAATACCAAAAATTGGCACCAATAAAAACTACAATTTGCCCTGCAAAAAAAAAGCGCTGAAATAGTTCCATCAACAAAACAGTAAAAGAGTTATAGGCATTAGAATATGGTGAATCCAGGCAAATCGTTCATTTTTTTTAAAAAAATTACGTTTTATTTAGTAAGAGCTTTAAAAGATAATAAAACCAACATAAATATGGCAGTGCCGTAATCATAATGACCTACTGGACAAAGTTGCCATGTCATTTTAATGCAGCATGAACACAGTAAAAACAAAATGTGAAAAATAATGAAAGAATTGTACACTCTTTCACACAGAACCCCCCCCCCAAAAAAAAAAGTAACCAGAACATTATATGTATTCCAAAATGGTGCCAAATGAAAGTCCACCTTCTTGTGCAAAGAATAAGCCCTCACATAACTATGTAGACAGAAAAATAAAAAAGTTATGAATTTTGGAACACGGATATGAAAAATGGGAAAAAAGTCGCCACATATTAATGCCCCAAATACCAAAAAAAAGTGATAAGCAGTATCTCATAAAGCTGTTTAAGACTACAGCCCCACGTTGTGGAAAAACAGCTTTTTTTGTTACAGAATTTGTTGCGGTTTTTTGAGTCAAAGCCAGAAGTGGATTGAGCAGAAGGTAGAAGTATAAGCACTTCCTATATACAGTGCCTTGCGAAAGTATTCGGCCCCCTTGAACTTTTCAACCTTTTGCCACATTTCAGGCTTCAAACATAAGGATATAAAATTTTAATTTTTTGGTGAAGAATCAACAACAAGTGGGACACAATCGTGAAGTGGAACAAAATTTATTAGATATTTTAAACTTTTGTAAAAAATAAAAAACTGAAAAGTGGGGCGTGCCAAATTATTCAGCCCCCCTTAAAATTAAAATTTTATATCCTTATGTTTGAAGCCTGAAATGTGGCAAAAGGTTGAAAAGTTCAAGGGGGCCGAATACTTTCGCAAGGCACTGTATTTCCCATTCCTTTTGTAGCCATTGTTGGCTTTAGCTCAAAAAAACGCAACAAAATCTGCAACAAAAAAAAAAAGCTGCGTTTCAGCAACGTGGGGCCGTAGCCTAAGATGGCATTTGGATTGAGACACTGGTCTACAATTAATTTACGATTGGTATGTTTTGTGCCAGTGCAAATGTTGAGGCAAGATGATGACAACTGAGGCAAATTTATTAAAGTTACATGGAGAAATGTTAAAGTTTGTATATTACAGTTCTGCAGTATATTTCAACTTCTTTTTAATTTTTCACTAATTCTTGTATAAGCTGCATTCTCTGCAAGGTGAAAAACACTGGATGATAAATTCACTGTATGTCTAACATGACTTTACATGACCATGAAAACCTCAGTCTATTCCTTTATTACTAGCAAAAGAGAAAAAGGTTCCTGACTGTACTTTATAGTATATTTAATAAAATGGATTGTTCCACAAATTAGACTTATTTGCCATCCATAGGATAGAGAAACTTTCAGTTAGCTGGGAGCTCCACTCCTGGAACCCCCTCCAATGCCAAATCATCAACTCAGGACACCAATTCTCATAAAGAGTGGGGGTCTCAGTAGTGGAGTCCCTAATGAACACTTATTCCCTGTTTTGTAGTTTAAGGATACTGTAAGACTTGTTCATGCAACAACTCCTTTTACTGTAAGGCATGATCATATGTAGCAGCGCTTGATGACCTGTGATACTGTATCTTATCACAGGTCATCAATAGGATAGGTCATAAATATTTTTAGCCAGGAAAACCCCTTTAACACTAAGCTAATTGCATTAGGATGATTGTCTACAATCCTAAAAATATGTCTGCTTTATTTAATAGTGCAATACTTATATTCATAAGCTATGTCTGATTTTGCCGCTCAGCTGCATTCACTTCAGTGAAGCTGAGATGCAATTTCAGACTCAGGATTGGATAGGCGGAGTGTGATACTCTCAAAATAGCCATAGTTTCTAATCCTGGACAAACTCTTTAAAAGGGAATATATTATTGTTTATTAAAACCAGATCATTTTATTAGAATTTTGTATACATCATTGTGAGAGCTGCTATCTTTGTCTGAGTTTCACTCCTCTGCTGACATTTAGTAATATGCTTTACGGCAGTTTCATGGTCATCAGTGGCAACAGACTGGAGCTAACTTATTGTCATCTATGGAAGAGTTTCTAGACATAATCTGTGCAAGGAGGGGGAGTAGTTAAGCATCAGCTATTGTCAATAGTGGAGTCAATGTGGTGTTATCTATAGAGTTGTTATCTTTGATTGTAATTCTGTCTGTCTTGTCTGTGATGTAAATTAGGTGACTGCTGCAAAGAAAACCCCTACAAAATTTTCAAATGCCAGTCTAGTATTAGGCTTTTTGTTCAAAGTTAAAACTGGAGGATTTAGTACTTAAACAAAAATGGCACGAAAAATTTTAAAACATTCAAAAAACTTCTTGAAAAATATGTTTAACATAAAAACTTGTTTTAAAAAATAGTCAATTTTCTAGTTTTCTTCCTATCTTTCTGATCGGTCATTTAGTGTACTATTCACTGGTGCTATTTCTTTTCCTCTTGCCCTTGCTGTTGGGGTTCCTCAGGGCTTGATCCTAGGCCCCCTCCTCTTTACTCTATACACAGCCCCAACTGGACAAATCATCAGCAGAATTGGCTTTCAATACCATTGTTATGCTTACAACACCCAACTATATACCTCACCCCGTGAAATCACCCAAGCATTACTACAGAACACCAGTGACTGTCTCTCTGCTGTTGGTAACATCATGTCTTCACTTTATCTGAATTTCAATCTTTGAAAAACTGAATTTCTTGTGTTCTAACCGACCTAGCCCTGATATCTCCATTCTATCTCCTTCACCCCAGATATTCAGACACTTGCATGCTCTTGTCACCTACACCTCAAAATCAGATCTAGAATCCGCCCTTTTCTCACTGTGAAAACATCAAAAACCCCTCATTGCCGCTTTGATTCTCTCTCGTCTTGACTATTGAAATTCTTTTCTAATTGGGCTTCCTCTTACTAAACTCTCCCCTCTACAATATATCCTGAATGCAGCCACCAAACTCATCGTTCTGTCAAATCGGTACACAGATGCATCTACCTTGTGTCAGTCACTACACTGGTTGCCCATCCACCACGAAATACAATACAAAATTATCACACTCACCCATAAATCCATCCACATGGTGCACTTCCCTACATTTTCTCCCTTGTCACTATCTACCCCCCTAACCATCCTCTACGTTCTGTCAATGACCTTAGACTTGTATCCTTTGTTATCCAAATATCACACTCCCATCTCCAAGACTTTTCTCTAGCTGCACTGGTGCTCTAGAATGCTTTACTCCCGATAACCAGATTAATACCCAACAGCTTCAAAATCACATCTGTTTAGGCAGGCTTATCACATGACCTGATCACATTGTTCTACATCTCCACACACCTAGCTAACATTTCTTATCCTAAGCTACCCTTTCTACTCAATTCCTCAGAACCTGACCCTTCCATCTATAAGTTACTCTGCACTCCATGCACCTAGTATCTGTATATTCACAGATACTGGTTGGTGACTGGCTCATACAGCTTAAGTTATATGACCTTTTTTATGGACCATTGCACTAAACAAGCCCTCTTACCTCTTATGTCTCCCTATTTCCTCATAGATTGTAAGCTCCCATGAGCAAGGCCCTCACTTCTATTGTTTGATATGTTAATTCTTGTAATGTCAAATACTGTCTGTTCATGCACCCTCTGATTTGTTGCAGAATATGTTTGGCGCTACTCTATCTATATATTATTATTATTATTATTATTATTATTATTATTCTGGTGGCCCACAGTCAAACAGCCCCTAGGAAATAGACCATAATACCATTATGGTGTTAGTGTCTGGGCCTGTCAGATGATCCTCTGGTACTCTGGTGAGCTAGTCTGATGCTGCAGTGCTGTCAGAGTAATACAGGCAGTACTTCTTTCAGAAGCTTAGGCAACTAAGGTGTCCAAACTTGTGAGAGCTGGCATCCACCTTTAACCAAATGTACAGTATCCAATTTGGAAAAAATGAAGGTTGGAGTTCAGTAGCCCTGACCACTTCCCATATGAGGTCTAGATATTTCTGATCGCAGATAAATATTTAGTAAAGAAAATGTAGAGGAATCGAGAAAGTAAAGAAATGTAATTTTTTTTTATAATTATCTTACCTGATATAATGTTAGAAAAAAGTTAGTAAAAAATATAGTAACAAAAAAGTCATTTTTTTTCTATGCACACATTTAGGCATCACCTTCACAACACATGTGTTTTAGCTGAAGTGTGTACAATTCATTGATATAGAACACATATGTGTATCATAATGCTTATTATATTGTATTCATAGAGTATTTTTCTTCTAAAGAAAGGGTTATTAAGGGTTATCTAAGGGTTATTCATGCTGAAGACTTTTGGCAAAATATTAGTGAAAGTCAAGTTTCAAGAACAATTAGCTGTAAATTATATAGGTCAAAATTATTTAAAATGCATGATTCACTCTGATCAAAGGGAAATAACGTGTATCAAACAGTAAGAGCTTTTTGGTTGATGTTGGTTTCACCAGAGGAGTTTATAATGGGGCAGCAGTAAAAGTGGATACAATTAAGCAAAGGAGGGTGCTATAGAATTTCACTAAAAAGAAATTAGCAGGATTCTTTTGGAAAATGAAAAGACAATAACATAGTACCTAAATTGCTAACATTGAGAAATGGTGTGTAGACTTTTAATTGCTCCCATAATTGGGATAAAAAAATTATAATGAGCATTCAGCACTCAAAGAAACCAGTTTTATTTCACAAATTTCTTGTAATAACATTTTTCAAGTGTAAAAGCAGAAGCCTAATGAACCCTCTGACAAAATCTGAGGAGACAAAATGGCAATTCAATGAATTTAGTCTCTATTACTATTATTATTGTTTTCTGACTTGTTAATGTTATATGTCCTTTATGAACGCAATGCTGTACATGTACATAAATGTGAAACAAATAAAAAGTATACCATGTGGATTAGTTTATTCAATGTATGTAATGTTTATAGTAATGGTAAAATAATATTATTATACATATTATAACTGCGTTTGTTTAGAATGACTAGCTTTATTTAGTGATGTAAGGGTAAATTCACATCAGTGTTGTTTAGTCAATTTATCTGTTCCATCATAGAACCAGAAGAAAAGACTAAACAGTAAAGTGAGATCCATCCTTAATGATGGACACAAATTGATCCCAAGAAACCCCATTGTTTATAATAGGATCCATTGGGTATCTGCTATGCTTTCTATTATTTCAACAGATTTTAGACAATCTCTTTTGTTTTTGTTCTACACACTAAATTCTTAAAGAGGACCTTTCATGTCCTCATGTATGTCCGGTTTTATATACCGCTATAAAGTCAACAGTACACTGAATTCAGCGCACTGTCGGGCTCTCCCGTTATGTTCCCCGGGGCTGGAGCTATCGGTAGTTTTAGTTTCACCATCCACCGTCAGAAGGGCGTTCCTGACAGTCTAGCTGGGCTGTGAGGAACCCTCCCCCCCACCTGTACTCGTCCATAGACTTGTACTGGGGGGGGGGTTCCTCACAGCTCAGCGTCATCGCTGGGCTGTAAGGAACGCCCCCTCTGACAGTACAGGACTATGGACAAGTATATTCAGGGAGGGCGTTCCTTACTGCCCAGTGATAACGCTGAGCTGTAAGGCCCCCCCCCCCCCAGTACAGGGCTATGGACGAGTACTGTCAGGGAGGGCGTTCCTCACAACCCAGCTAGACTATCAGGAACGCCCTTCTGACGGTAGGCTAAGATCGGTAAAGGCGTCGATATCTCCAACCCGGGGCACATAACGGGAAAGCTTTCTATCGGTAAATAAAACCGCATGGGCCTGAGGACATGAAAGGTCCTCTTTAAATTAAAAAAGATAAAACATGTAGACAATAAATATAAAAATGACAATAACATTCGATCTCTCTATTTAGCTGTACTATGGTTGGATTTCCACATTCAGGATTTGTTAAGGTTTTTTATTGCTGTTTTCGAAGCCAAAATCAGGTATGAGAAAATGCATCATTATACTGTGTCATGATAATGTCATGATGTTGAGTGAAAGCGTCATGACTTCAGCATGACCCAGGTGACCACTGAGACCCAATCACAGGCCTCTTCGATGATCCTAGAATACATGATGTAAGATAGAGACTGTAAGTGGTCTGAAGAGGATGCCTGGGGAATGCCAGGTGCCCAGGAAGGTGAGACAATGTCAGTATAACTATTTGTTATTTTTACTCAACTCCCCTGGACCTACATTTACTATACTCTGGGGTCTGAACAGACCCTAAAGTATAGTAGCGTTTCCTGAAAATATATGAAACCTACTCAACCTTTTCTGTGGAAGTTTGGATTTGGAATTGCATCTGCGGAAAAAAGAAACTAAATGCAACACAATATACAGTAAATATAGTTTAATGGTTCCACCATTTCATTTTTTAGTGAGCATATCCCAACATACAAAAACCTTCTCCTTGTCACTCTGTGGTTTATGGGCAGAGGTGATATCACTTCCTCAAGTCTGTAATAATCTATGTCATTTCTCTGCACTTGACCTCATAAATTTCAGCTTCCATAAAATGAACCCACCCTGCTGTACTGTCCATACAGATAATAGAAGAAAGAAATGAGTGCCTCCAACATGGACACCTCAAAGTTTAAAAAGAATAAATACATGTACAGCATGTTGTTTCAGGTGACTTTACAGGATAGGCTATCATTGTGTGTACATGAGTAATAAAACTACGTTTGGCCTTTTTATGTCTCATTTACAGTATTTTTTCTAGTAGTATTTCCCTTCCCCCGTCTCTATCAGTTTTCCTGAGCTGGTGGATGGAGATGATGCTATAATATGTCACATACACCACAGATAAAGAGCCATGACATTAACCCTATTTAGAACCTTTGTGAATAATTGGAATGCTGACAGCGAGAAGACCTTCTCGCCTAACACCAGAGCTCACTCTTATAAGCATTTTTTTTTTTTTTTTTTGGTAGAATGAGAAGTCCCGCAGACATACTCCATTGTGGAAAGCCTTTACAGAAGAGTCCAGACTTTTTTGGCCACAAAAAGGGGATCAACTCCATATTAACACACACAGTTCATTTAAGTATTAAAAAACACATCAAGAAGGAATTGTTGGAATCAAATGAAGATTTATATGTGTGATTAAAAAGATGTTTATTAGGGAAGCTGGTCTAGTACCCTGTTACGCCATCTCTAGCCTGGAAACGAGATGATACAGTTGGGCATGGAGGCATACAGGTTCTAACACGGTATACTGTGGCACATTTACCCACAGTTGTTGCATCTGGGCCTGTAGCTCCTGCACACTTGTAGGTGCCAAAGCTAGTGTCCTAGCTGGTCCCACAAATGCTTGATTGATGATAAATCTTGAGATCGGGCAGGCCAAGGAAGTGTTGTAATCTTGCTAAAACATTCCTAAGAAACCCTTCCTGTGTTTTGGAAAGCATTATCCTTCTGGAAAATGCCATATGGAAGTTCTGCCATCAGGGGCAAAACATGTTGCACCAGGATGTTCTGCACATATTGCTGAGCTGTTAATGTTCCTGGTATCACTTCTAGGGGTGGTCAACTGTTGCTTGTGATAGCTCAACAGATCATTGCACCAGCAGTTAGGGCAGTATGTTGATTCACAATAAAGGCTGGATTGAAGCACCTTGGTTGGTGGCCAAACAGAACCTGGATTTGTCGCTAGATAAGATACAGTTTTAGTCCATAGCAGTCCAGGTTTCTCTCGTTCATGACACCACTGCAAACAAAGATGCCAGTAGTGGTATGTCAGTGGCCAGACACATAATGGGCACAGTGACACCAAATTTCCTTCTGCTAAGCACCTGAAAATGATCAGGGGTGTGTAATGAAGGTGCCACTTGTGTCTGGATGGTGTACAAGGAAACTGTGGGAGCTGTTCATGCTTGGTGGCAGATTAAATGATCTTCTCTACTGGTGGTCTGTTTACAGTATTTGTGTGCCCTCATACAATCACTGCTCCCAACACCCCCAAACAGCTAGTTCAGAATGGCCTAGATGGAAGGCAATTTGTCAAAATGACCATCCTGCTTTTCTCAGTCCAATAATGTGCCCCTCTCAAAATCTGTCAACTTAGCAAAATTTCTTTAAGTGCATGATAGAGGCATGTCTATCAGTCAACAATCTCTCACCAAGAATTACACTATCCAAAAGTAGCCTCTGGAAGTCTTTTTATAGGGTAGCAGAGAAGGACTTTTATGATTTATTGTGGCAAGGCACAGTGTCTAGACACCTATAATCAAGTATGTATGTGCCTGAGACATAACTGCATTCTGAGCTTTGCATCAATCTGATATGTCTATCTGGTTGTTTTGAATTCTTTTTGTCAAAAACCATAATAACTATATATATATATATATATATATATATATATATATATATATATCCTGCATTTCTATTGGCTGGAGAAATACTTTTTTGTGATATTGTATCACAAAAGCGATATATGGGTCTATCTGGAGCTACCCATTGTTTTGTGAATTGCAGCCTTGCAAGCATGTTACAATATTATGTTGATTTGGCTGCATGAGAATTTGGAGTCCATAATCATATTCAAATTAAGTAAAGGGTGGACACATCTGAATGAGGCATTTCCTTTAAGTTTGCCACTGTCTTTAGAGATGATAACATTACCGTATATTAATGATCAAATGTAAATTATTTAGTAGACAGAGCAGACCCTTCAGCTTTGGTTCTGATTTATGACTAATGAGGGTATCTAATAGGGCATGTGCTACACAAAGAAAAGTTTATTAGACCTGACAAAACAAGTGTCTAAAAATATAAGACTTTTGTTGTCCATTTTATATTTTTGAAAACAAAAATTCTGTATATTTAGACTATAATCTATAGATATGGCCATCAATGTGATTGCTATAACTTCTGGTTCCATGCTACAGATGCAATTTGTTTTCTCTAATTTTGCATAATGGATTGTACACTTTCAAAATAATTATCAGAAAATAAAGCCCATATGTTTTTCCAATGATTAAAACAGAATAGAGAAAAAATAGACATGAAAATTATCAACAGATTTTTTTAAAAAAATATTCATTATATGTCAATTACTTGTTCAGTTGTACATTTATAGCATCATTTAATGAAAAAGAGACGCTGAAAAAACTTTACAAATAATTATTAGTATCTTGTTTTATAATTATCTCTTTTTATCTAATAATCTCCATAGTTAAATAAAACATTGCTTTGGCCTCAGTAGTGATTCTTGCCATGGTGTTGTGCATTGCGGAATCCTATTAATAATGAAAATATCTGTCACTTACCAACAACATACATTCCAAATTTAATTTCAGGAAAAAAAAACCTTTGGGATTGAATTAGTGGGCTTCTGAGAGAAATAAATAATTATCAAACATCTGTGTTCTAAATAGTACGTGCTTTATCAGACAAACAACTGTTACCATCTTATTGTGCAAAATTGCTTGGGGAAAATACAGGATCCGAAAAAGTCTAGAAATGAAAGGAAACAAAGAATCTTGGCTGACTGTCTTGTTAAATGCCTGAAGTGCCCCAATCTCTTCATATATTGGAGCATGCTATCTTTGTTCAGTATAGTAAATATTCCTTACCAATGAAATCAACTCTATGAGGCACAAAATCTAAAAAACAGCCCTTCTAAAGTGTGTTGTGTTGCTGTGAATTCATTTGCATGTTAACTAAGCTGAACTACAGTAATCTAGACTATGAAGTTTTGTGATGGCTGTTATTTCCTATTCTTAAAAAAAATTTGACAAGTTTTTTTTTAGGATTTTAGCAAATATGAAAACATACAGAAGCACTGATCCGAATCATGAAAATAATGGCACAAGGGGATGGCAAGAAATGGCATGAAAAAATAATATTCCTCTCTAATACCAAATGATTACCTACACAAAATAGGTAAAATGTGTCATTGTTGGGTTTCCAAAACTGTAGGGAATCTCAAAAAGTGAGAAAAATTTGCACATACACACTATTACTCTATTCAAAATATATCGGAATGATGACGATAGCTGAGAATTGTCTTCAGCTTTCTCTGCCAGTCCCATGGAGCATGAATGCACAACTAACTGCACTCCAATCCTTGTATTCTCAGCAATTATACTTATGCTGTGGATAGGTGATGCATTGTTATTGTAGGACAAACCCTTTAAGTCATCATACAAAAATGCAAAATATTGTTAGATGTACAGTAAGAATAAACATAACTGAAAATAAAGCAAGAGAAAGAATAATAAGGAAGTACATCTTGATGAAAGAGTGAAACAAATGGATCACATCCTGAATTGGATCTCATTTGTTTAATCTTTAAAGGGAGTCTGTTACTTGGAAACTGAATATCAAAACAGTCACAGTGTATTGTAGCAGACATTAAGTTGAGCACAACCATACTTTTGGATTGTCCAATAGATGCACTATTTCTTTAAAAAGGTCATTTCTATAAATTTGCAAATGAGGTTCACGTGCAGTTGGGGTCCCCAGGGCACCCCTCTGTGATCAGGTTTTCAAACAGCAATTCATCGCTGCTTACAGAGGAATCATCTACAGGTATCAGAGGATCAAGGTTGTACCATGGAAACATTCCATCAAACAACATTACTTCATATCCACCAGCCTGAAGTGTTCAAAGAAAGGTTCATCAACTCCTGCTCTTGCACCAAATTCTCACCCTCCGATCAACATAGTACAACAATAATCTGGATTGATGTGACCAGGCAATGTTTTTCTACTGCTTAGTTATACTATTTGTGTGCTCTTTTGTCCACTGTAGTTTTGCCTTTATGTTTTCTTTAGACAGCAATAGCATTTAATGTGGTTGTCTACTGTTATAGCCTAGGCTAAGGATTAATCATTATTCGGAGACATAAGTTTTTTAGAATGGACTATGTGATTTGCGCCTGTTAGATTCACACCCTATTAACAGTCTGCCACCTTATCCTTGGGGATACAGACATTGGCAGCAACCAAAATTTGATCATTTTTGTACACTAGTGTTGTCCTTATTTCATCACAAGGTGAGCCTCCCTCTAATGCGTATACTGTTGAATTAGTTCCAGTTGTTTTTCCATACCCACCCTATGAGCTCTTTCTTTTGTTTTTTCCCCTTCTGCCTATTTGCCAAATTGACAACTTGACAGTATACAGTTGACATTGTTGCACAAGAAAATACTATAAGGTTTCCAGCTTTTTAAATACAGTATTAGAGCCATTGACGGTTGCATGATATTGCATGGGGACCACTGAGGGGCATCAAACTGTGTTAGAGTCACTGAGAAGGGAATTATATAATGTGGAGGTCACTGAGTACCATTATACTGTGTGAGGCCTGCTGAAGGGACATTACCCTATGTGGGGGCGACACTGTGGCAGCATTATGCTATGTAGAGGTCACTGAGGGGTCATTAATCTGTGGAGGGTCACTAAAGGTTATAATCCTGTGTGTTGGTAACCCTAATCACACTTGGGGAGCATTATTATGGTGGGGACACTGTTACTAATGGGTACCCCAGGGGAGCAGTATAACAGGGATACACTATATTCTGGGCAGATATCTTCAAAGACACTACATGAGACACTAACTAGTCTAAATAATTAGCATAGGGGTTTAGAATTTTTAGGTGTAATATCTGTTATTAAAGTATTGCAGGATCAGTATTAGGGGCAGCAGAAGAATGATATTGTTGTACCAGAATGGAGGCAATGATGAAAGATGCTTATGTGGCAAATTCTGCAGAATCGACTTGTAGGAGGAAGAGTTCATGGTGGTCTGTGCCAAATGGAATAGATGAGGAAAGAGAATGTCTACAATCTGAAGAAATGTCACCTCTAAGTCATTGGATGTAATAAGTATACAATTTTTCTGGGGTACTTTTGGCTGCAGCTAATTTGTACGTAAATCTTTGGCATGTATGGTGTGTGTGTTGGTGTTTGCTACTGAAAATTCATATGCACTGGTCACTGTGCATATCTTTGCTGTTGCCAAAACCTTTAGTAGTGCATGTTGTTGATTACAATCCAACAAACAGAAATGGTTCCAAGTCCTTGGAGACTGAATTCTAGATAACAAGACTCTTCCACTTATTTGGTGATAGGACAATGTTGCTTTAGGTATACTGACTAGCAATTAACTTTAAAGTGCATTGCTCTTATCCATCATAGGATCAGAGCAACAGACTTAAACGCTGACAAAATGAATGTTGTAGAGCCTACATTCTCTGTAAAGTAAGAAACATACTGGAAACTGCTATAAAATTGCCTATTAAGCAATTTCCAAAATTGCAGGAATTTGCTGAGCAGTAGAAAAAACAACCTATATTTCACACTGTGCTGGGAGACAGAGCATAAGGTTACTCTTCGCCAGAACTGGCACAAGGCCGGTTAATCTTGGGCTGGATCAGGACTAAGGTTATTGCCCCAGAAACTAGTGTATGAAATAGATACAATACAAACTGAAATCAAACCAGGAACTACAGAAAAAAACTCACAAGACAGGTCAAGCCAGGAGAGCATGACCAAAACAATAAACATGAGGTCAAGTACAAGAGTCAACAGTCAAAGCCAAATTAGTAAGCAAGTGGATATCTGGTAAACGAGTCAAGGTCAGAAATACAGCAAACCAACACATATGCTCTGACCACAGGGACTTAACTAGTAACAATGAATTATTAGCAGGCACATTGGAAGTTCTAAACAGACTTTAAATATCCCTCTTCAGCTGCTGATTGGTTCAGCATCTTAGAATACTGATTAGCTGCAGTGTCAATGAAAGCTTCACATGTCGGCATGGCAACCTTAAATCAACAGTAGTGAGCAGTGCTGCAGTCTTGATTATTTATTTTTCTAACAGAAGAGAAAGATGTACCTACAGAATTTTTTCTTCTGTTCAAAAAGCAAACAAACATGACAGAAGACAGCTTCTGAGATGTTTTTATATTTATTGACATTTTGCCTTTTTTATGGTGTCTCTGGGGGACAATACCTCCATATTACCATATTACCATGCCACTATATGAAATTAAGAGTGTACTGAGTTGTAATATACTTAGATAATACACTTATAGAGCTACAACTTGACCCTTAAAACATGGTTCAAATTTGCATTATGAAGGCGTTCATACGTCGAAGTTGCATTATCTTGCCACAGCACACATTACCTGTGTTTATTTTACTCCCTTTACTTGGTTCTGGTGTCTGTGTTTAATCAAATACCTATCTCTACTAAAAACATCCCCCAATCCTAATAAACAGTGAATGTACTCAGCTTTCATTATTTTAGTGGTATTTGTAAAGTCATTTTTATCCATTTCTATCAACAAGAAGCACAATTTAAGTATTAGGTTGTTTTCCATAGACTCCGTGGGAACTTCAAGAATTCCTGGAAAAGTGTACAAAATTACACAAACTAAAAACATAGATTAAAAAAATCATAAAATAAACATAGAAAATGCTTCTAACTACATATATAGTTAACATATATGTTAAATACATAAACCACAATGTGTATGGTGTCTTAAGCAACCAAGACTCAAAAATATTTTATATTTGCTTGTAAAATTGCTATTACCATTTTATATCTCTAAAATTTGAACAAAAAAAATACACTAATGAAACCCCTGTAATCCACTGACAATTGTTTTCTAATAATACTATAATATATAAAGTACTCCTTTATATTATCCAGTATATGCTTCAGGTTAATTTTTGCTAGTAGTAATACAAGCTGGAATTTTGCTACCTTTTGGGCTAGCGCTTCGCTGCTCCTTTAGGTAACTGTGTTAAAATATCCTATTCCAGCTGTAACACTTGTTTTACAAGAGCACTGTTTTTGTCTGACACAATATGGAACAACATTTGTCATTCGTTATCAGGGGTGATATATTTGTTAGCCTGCAGAGAAACATCTGCTGTGCTTTAATCTCCAGTGTGCAGGCCAATATTCATAGGATACAGCTGCATAAAATCAGAGTATTAGATGGGGCTGTCCACTTTGACATGAAGACTAGTTGGCAGGCTGATAGAAACAGCTTTTTATTATCTACCTTTTTACATATCTATTCATAGTGAATATGTATGTGAAGGTACGCCTTATGCTTGACTGCCATGACTACCTAGCAATACAAGGTCGATGACAACAACAATTAGCATTGTAGATCTATGTAGCTAAAAAGGGTTGACTAAATGTATATCATCACATGAGCTATATATGAGTTGTGGTAAGTAGTTATGAAGGTCATGTAATGTTAATGTTCAATAAAATCAGACACAATTCACTGACCAGAAATAACATAAAATAGTATTTTTCTAATGCCAGGTTTACAATTTTGTCCTTATTGGAGATTTTAGGCATTATGCACTCACTGTGTGTCTCTGATTTTATGCTAAGACACATAAAGTAGTTTCTTCTTATGGATGCTGTATGACTCTGTGAGGAAATAATACTATCATGTCCTATGCTATGTTATATAGGTATTCAATCCTAGAAACATTGCATGATGCCTAACATAATATGGACCCATAGCCACTCCTCGTGCCACTGCATGAAATCCATACAGTACACATAGTACATAGGTTATAGGGCATGTTTTTTGTAAACGAACATAAATAATCTTAAATTAAATTGTACATGTGATGCTGCAAGTAAAACCAAATGTGCACTTCATCATTGAAGGAAGTGGCTGGGATTTGCATGGGAATATTTAGAATGATCTGAAACCACTGCAGCAGAATAAATGTTGGATATTTGACCACTGTGCCTCAGTTTAGCAGGGTTAGTGGATAACTTCCTGTGCATGTAAAAGCACGATTGGACCTTAGAAAACTTATAGAATACTGTGTTGTAGAATAAAACTTGCTACATGTAGAGATACAATATTTAGAGAGGATCTTTCAACATCTCCATGAACTCCAACTCATGCATCCTTCAGTAGGCGTTCCTCCACTGATTCTGGCATAGTTGGATTTTTTTTTCTCCAGCCTCCACCATTCACACACAAGAATTTCTTTTAATTCCAGCACAATTATACTCCCTACTGTTAGTTTGGAACCGAAAGAAAATGACCACCCACCTGACAACAGAGAGCATAACTGTGCTGAATCTAACAGCAATGAATGCTAGGGATCAGTTGGGAGCTAGAGAAAAAAATCCAACTGCACCAGAATCAGTGGAGCAGTGCATGGTTGGCAACTGCAAAGAAAAAATGATGATTTGCATGCCCAAGTGCATTCAGTGTGGCATAACATTACCATTAATAACCTCACTAATAGCATGCCAAGGTGTGTAAGTGCATGTATTGCTGTATGTGGTGCTCATACTCGATAAGTTGTGTTCAATGTTTTGCTTACATTTTTTCTCAGTTGCATTTTATCAATATGTCTATTGGTTTGCACTGAGAGAAAGGTAAAGATTCACTATTAATCACTTCTTCAATAAGTTGGCAAAAGGTATAAGAGTTAATTCTATAAACCTAAATGACCTACTTTTTGAAGATCATTTAAATCTCTTTCAAATGTTGAAAGGGAGTACAAGTTGAATGCTAATGCTGGTTTTTGCATATTAAACTTATATGAGTGCTTAAAGATTTAAAATGGATATACAGTATAAGGGGTGGATGATGCAGGAGGATTAAAACATAAAGGTTTGCTATCACAAGTATATCAGAAATTGATAGGTGCACAATTATCTAATATAACTTATACACACGTGGACAAAATTGTTGGTACCCCTCATTTAATGAAAGAAAAACCCACAATGGTCACAGAAATAACTTGAATCTGTCAAAAGTAATAATATATAAAAATTCTATGAAAATGAACAAATGAAAGTCAGACATTGCTTTTCAACCATGCTTCATTTAAAAAAAAAAATAAAACTCATGAAACAGGCTTGGACAGAAATGATGGTTCCCCTGGAAATAATGTGACCAAAGGGACATGTTAAATCAAGGTGTGTCCACTAATTAGCATCACAGGTGTCTACAATCTTGTAATCAGTCAGTGAGCCTGTATAATAATAATAATAATAATAATAATAGTAGTCCTTTAATAGTCCCACAATGGGGAAATTCAGTGTGTTACAGCAGCAAAGATAAGCAGATACAAATACAAATACAACATGTACAGGAATGTTCCAAGGTGAGAGGCATTACATTAATAGCAGACAGACAGATAGGACGTAGAAGAGGAGGGGGGGGGGGGATTTAACAGGCAGAGAGATATTTCAGTTCTCTGTGTGTAATGATCTCCGCTTAGGTCGGTGTTGGTTGTACAGCCTAACCGCGGTGGGGAGGAAAGACTTCCGATAGCGCTCCTTCTCACACCTAGGGTGGAGCAGTCGGTCACTGACAGTACTGCTCAGCGCGATCACAGTCTCATGCGTGGGATGGGACTTCTTCTTCTGCATGGAGCTCACCACGGACAGTATCCTTCTGTCACCCACCACCTGCACTGGGTCCAGGGGGCTCCCCAGGACAGAGCTGGCCCTTCTAATCAGCTTGTCAAGTTTATTTCTGTCCCTGGTTGATATACTGCTCCCCCAGCAGGCCACTCCAAAGAAGATGGCTGATGCCACTACCGAGTTGAAGAAAGTTCTAAGAAGTGCCCCCCGGATTCCAAAGGCTCTCAGTTTCCTAAGCAGGTAGAGCCTGCTGTGGCCCTTCCTGTACAGGGCCTCCATATGATCTGCCCAGTCCAGCTTATTATTAAGGAGCAAACCCAGGTACTTATAGGTGTTCACAATCTCGATGCCCGTCCCCAGGATGTCCACTGGTTTTGGAGGGCATCTGCCTTTGCGGAAGTCCACCACCATCTCCTTGGTCTTCCCCGCGTTAATGTTCAGGTGGTTCCGGTGGCACCAGTCCACAAAATCCTGGTTCAGTTCTCTGTGCTCCCTGTCATCATCATCTGTGATGAGTCCCACTATTGCAGAGTCGTCAGAATACTTCTGTAGGTAGCAGCTGGATGAGTTGCACCTAAAATCTGCAGTGTACAGTGTGAAGAGGAAAGGGGCAAGAACCGTACCCTGAGGTGCCCCCGTATTACAGATCATGGTACCTGACACACAGTCTTGGGCTCTCACGTATTGAGGTCGATTTGTGAGATAGTCTAGGATCCAGTTGGAGAGGTGGTGGTCCACTCCAGCAAGGCCCAGCTTGTCCCTCAATAACCTGGGCTGTATGGTGTTAAAAGCACTGGAGAAGTCAAAGAACATTATTCTCACTGTGTTCCCTGGTTTCTCCAGGTGAGACAGAGCCCTGTGCAGAAGATGGATGATGGCATCATCTACCCCAATGCCCGGCCGATAAGCAAACTGGAGGGGGTCCATAGCGGGGCTCACTAGAGGGCGGAGATGTGTGAGAACCAATCTCTCCAAGATCTTCATCAGGTGGGATGTCAGTGCTACAGGTCTGTAGTCGTTGAGGTCCATAGGGTGGGGTTTCTTTGGAACTGGTACCACACAAGAAGATTTCCATAATTCAGGGACTATTTCCTGCCTCAGGCTCATATTATACATATATGTAATTATACCACACAGCTGGTCCCCGCAAGTCTTAATTAGCCTTGCACTGATGTCATCTGGCCCTGCGGCTTTCCACGCCTTGATCTTTTTCATCTCCTTCCTCACCTGGGCCCGTGTGAAGGTCAGACTGTGGCCAGATAAAGACGGATTTCTGGATTTACTGGTCTGTTGGGAAGTGGCCGCATGGGGAGAAGTCATTGTGGTGGGGGAAGCTGAAGGCCATACTGGGGTGGGAGGAGCTGGTGTGTGATCAAATCTGTTGAAGAATAGGTTTAGTTCATTAAGCCAATTAACATCTGCCTCAATCTGGCAGACAGACTGTTTATGACCCGAAATTGACTTAAGCCCCTCCCAGACCCCCCTTATGTCTTTTCTTTCCATTTGCTTTTCCATTTTTTCTTTATAACTGGCTTTTCCCTGCCTGATTTGATGCCTCAGCTCCTTTTGTACTTCCCCCAACCCCTCCTTATCTCTTGTCCTGAATGCCATCTTTTTCTCCTTAAGTAGTGTTTTTATATCAGAGTTAATCCATGGTTTGTTATTGGAGAAGCACCTCACCACTTTTGTGGGTACTGTGTTGTCCACACAAAAATTAATGTAGTCTGTTATGCAGTGTGTGAGTCCTTCTATATCTTCTCCATAAGGGCTACAGATACTCACTGAGCTGTTTGGTGACATGGTGAGTACCACACTCAACGTGGACCAGAGGAAGCAAAGGAAAGAGTTGTGTCAGGAGCTTAGAAAGAAAATTATAGACAAGCATGTTAAAGGTAAAGGTTATAAGACTTTCTCCAAGCAGTTTGATGTTCCTGTGACTACAGTTGCAGATATTATTCAGAAATTTAAGATTCATGGGACTGTAGCCAGCCTCCCTGGACATGGCCGCAGTTGGAAAATTGATGACAAATCAAAGAGAAAGATAATACGAATGGTAACAAAAGAGCCCAGAAAAACTTCTAAAGAGATTCAAGGTGAACTTCAAGCTCAAGGTACATCAGTGTCAGATCGCACCATCCGTCATTGTTTGAGCCAAAGTGGACTTCATGGAAGACGACCAAGGAGGACACCATTGTTGAATTCAAATCATAAAAAAGCCAGACTGGAATTTGCCAAACTACATGTTGACAAGCCACAAAGCTTCTGGGAGAATGTCCTATGGACAGATGAGACAAAAATCGAAATTTTTGGCAAGGCACATCAGCTGTATGTTCACAGACGGAAAAATGAAGTATATCTTGAAAAGAACACTGTCCCTACTGTGAAACATGGAGGAGGCTCTGTTATGTTCTGGGGCTGCTTTGATGCATTTGGCACAAGATGTCTTGAATCTGTGAAGAGTACAATGAAATCTCAAGACTATCAAGGGAGAGAAATGTGCTTCCCAGTGTCAGAAAGCTTGGTCTCAGTCGCAGGTCATGGGTCTTGCAACAGGATAATGACCCAAAACACACAGCTAAAACACCCAAGAATGGCTAAGAGGAAAACATTGGACTATTCTGAAGTGGCTTTCTATGAGCCCTGACCTAAATCCTATTGAGCATCTTTGGAAGATGCTGAAACATGCTGTCTGGAAAAGGCACCCTTCAAACCCGAGACAACTGGAGCAGTTTGCTCATGAGGAGTGGGCCAAAATACCTGTTGAGAGGTGCAGAAGTCTCATTGACAGTTACAGGAATCAGTGATTGCCTCAAAAGGTTGTGCAACAAAATATTAAGTTAAGGGTACCATCATTTCTGTCCAGGCCTGTTTCATGAGTTTTCTTTTTTAAAAAATTCTGTTGAAGCATGGTTGAAAAGCAATGTCTGACTATCATTTGTTCATTTTCATAGAATTTTATTATATAGATATATATATATACATATATATATATATATATAGTGCCTTGCGAAAGTATTCGGCCCCCTTGAACTTTTCAACCATTTGCCACATTTCAGGCTTCAAACATAAGGATATAAAATTTTAATTTTTGGTGAAGAATTAACAAGTGGGACACAATTGTGAAGTGGAACAAAATTTATTGGTTATTTTAAATTTTTGTAAAAAATAAAAAACTGAAAAGTGGGGCGTGCAATATTATTCGGCCCCTTTACTTTCAGTGCAGCAAATTCACTCCAGAAGTTCAGTGAGGATCTCTGAATGATCCGATGTTGTCCTTAATGACTGATGATGATAAATATAATCCACCTGTGTGTAATCAAGTCTCCATATAAATGCACCTGCTCTGTGATAGTCTCAGGGTTCTGTTTAAAGCACAGAGAGCATCATGAAGACCAAGGAACACACCAGGCAGGTACGTGATACTGTTGTGGAGAAGTTTAAAGCCGGATTTGGATACAAAAAGATTTCCCAAACTTTAAACATTCCAAGGAGCACTGTGCAAGAGATCATATTGAAATGGAAGGAGTATCAGACCACTGCAAATCTACCAAGACCCGGACGTCCCTCTAAACTTTCATCTCAAACAAGGAGAAGACTGATCAGAGATGCAACCAAGAGGCCCATGATCACTCTGGATGAACTGCAGAGATCTACAGCTGAGGTGGGAGAGTCTGTCCATAGGACAACAATCAGTCGTACACTGCACAAATCAGGCCTTTATGGAAGAGTGGCAAGAAGAAAGCCATTTCTCAAAGATATCCATAAAAAGTCTCGTTTAAAGTTTGCCACAAGCCACCTGGGAGACACACCAAACATTTGGAAGAAGGTGCTCTGGTCAAATGAAACCAAAATCGAACTTTTTGGCCACAATGCAAAACGATATGTTTGGCGTAAAAACAACACAGCTCATCACCCTGAACACACCATCCTCACTGTCAAACATGGTGGTGGCAGCATCATGGATTGGGCCTGCTTTTCTTCAGCAGGGACAGGGATGATGGTTAAAATTGATGGGAAGATGGATGGAGCCAAATACAGGACCATTCTGGAAGAAAACCTGTTGGAGTCTGCAAAAGACCTGAGACTGGGACGGAGATTTATCTTCCAACAAGACAATGATCCCAAACATAAAGCAAAATCTACAATGGAATGGTTCACAAATGAACGTATCCAGGTTTTAGAATGGCCAAGTCAAAGTCCAGACCTGAATCCAATCGAGAATCTGTGGAAAGAGCTGAAAACTGCTGTTCACAAACGCTCTCCATCCAACCTCACTGAGCTCCAGCTGTTTTCCAAGGAAGAATGGGCAAGAATTTCAGTCTCTCGATGTGCAAAACTGATAGAGACATACCCCAAGTGACTTGCAGCTGTAATCGCAGCAAAAGGTGGCGCTACAAAGTATTAACTTAAGGGGGCCGAATAATTTGGCACGCCCCACTTTTCAATTTTTTATTTTTTACAAAAGTTATTAATATCCAATAAATTTCGTTCCACTTCACAATTGTGTCCCACTTGTTGATTTCTTCACCAAAAAAAATTAAAATTATATATCTTTATGTTTGAAGCCTGAAATGTGGCAAAAGGTTGAAAAGTTCAAGGGGGCTGAATACTTTTGCAAGGCACTGTATATATATATATATATATATATATATATATATAATTACTTTTGTCATATTCAAGTTATTTCTGTGACCATTGTGGGTTTTTCTTTCATTAAACGAGGGGTACCAACAATTTTGTCCATGTGTGTAGATGTAAAGCACAGTGGCAGAAAGGTAAGTTGAGCAAATAGAAGAAAGGGAATGGGAAGATATCATGGCTTTGATACCAAAGGTGTTTAAAAATCTTTCTAATAGAATCCCTCAATATTTTACAGTACACACATTTCATAAGACACCTTTATTTCTGAATAAATAGGGAATAAAGCCACATAAAAATGTTCCAAATGTGATGATGAAAGAGGGGCATGGAGTCACATGTTGTAGGTGTGGAGATGGTGGTGGACTTTCGTAAATGCAGATACCCTCCTAAACCAGTGGACATCCAGGGGACGGGCATTGAGATTGTCAACACCTATAAGTACCTGGGTGTGCTCCTCAATAATAATCTGGACTGGGCAGATCACCTGGATGTACTGTACAGGAAGGGCCACAGCAGGCTCTACCTGCTTATGAGGCTGAGAGCCTTTGGCACTTCTTAGGGCCTTTTTCAACTCAGTAGTGGCATCAGCCATCTTCTTCGGAGTGGCCTGCTGCGGGTGTAGCATATCAACCAGGGAAAGGAATACTCTTGACAAGCTGATTAGAGGGGCCAGACCCAGTGCAGGCGGTGGGTGACAGAAGGATACTGTCCGTGGTGAGCTCCATGCGGGAGAATAACTCCCATCCCATGCATTAGAGTGTGATAGCACTGGGCAGTACTGTCAGTGACTGACTACTTCACCTAAAGTGTGAGAAGAAGCGCTATCGGAAGTCTCCTCCCCGCTGCGGTTAGGCTGCACAACCAAAACCGACCTAAGCGGAGATCATTCCATACAGAGAACTGAAAGATCTTTAAGTTGTGATACCCCCTCTGCTACTTTTTTACCTGTATCTTTCTATCTGTACCTACTGTCACTGTAATGCCTCTACCTTGGAGCGTTTTGTATATACAGTCATGGCCAAAAGTTTTGAGAATGACACAAATATTATATTTTCACATGATCTGCTGCCCTCTGGTTTTTATGTGTTTGTCAGATGTTTTTATCACATACAGAAATATAATTGCATTCATATTATGAGTAACAGAAGCTTATATTGACAGTTAGAATGAGTTAATGCAGCAAGTCAATATTTGCAGTGTTGACCCTTCTTCTTCAGGACCTCTGCAATTCTCCCTGGCATGCTCTCAATCAACTTCTGGACCAAATCCTGACTGATAGCAGTCCATTCTTGCAGAATCAATGCTTTAATTTTGTCTGAATTTGTTGGTTTTTGTTTGTCCACCCGTCTCTTGATGATTGACCACAAGTTCTCAATGGGATTAAGATCTGGGGAGTTTCCAGGCCATGGACCCAAAATCTCTATGTTTTGTTCCCTGAGCCATTTAGTTATCACCTTTGCTTTATGGCAAGGTGCTCCATCATGCTGGAAAAGGCATTGTTGAGCGCCAAACTGCTCTTGGACGGTTGGGAGAAGTTGCTCTTGGAGGACATTCTGGTACCATTTTTTATTCATGGCTGTGTTTTTAGGCAAGACTGTGAGAGAGCCGATTCCCTTGGCTGAGAAGCAACCCCACACATGAATGGTTTCAGGATGCTTTACAGTTGGCATGAGACAAGACTGGTGGTAGCGCTCACCTCTTCTTCTCCGAATAAGCTGTTTTCCAGATGTTCCAAACAATCGAAAAGGGGATTCATCAGAGAAAATGACTTTACCCCAGTCCTCAGCAGTCCACTCCCTGTACCTTTTGCAGAATATCAGTCTGTCCCTGATGTTTTTTCTGGAGAGAAGTGGCTTCTTTGCTGCCCTCCTTGAGACCAGGCCTTGCTCCAAGAGTCTCCACCTCACAGTGCGTGCAGATGCACTCACACCTGCCTGCTGCCATTCCTCAGCAAGCTCTGCACTGCTGGTAGCCCGATCCCACAGCTGAAACACTTTTAAGAGACGGTCCTGCCGCTTGCTGGTCTTTCTTGGGCGCCCTGGAGCCTTTTTGGCACCAATGGAACCTCTCTCCTTGAAGTTCTTGATGATGCGATAGATTGTTGACTGAGGTGCAATCTTTCTAGCTGCAATACTCTTCCCAGTTAGGCCATTTTTGTGCAGTGCAATGATGACTGCACGTGTTTCTTTAGAGATAACCATGGTTAACAGAAGAGAAACAATGATGGCAAACACCAGCCTCCTTTTAAAGTGTCCAGTGGTGTCATTCTTACTTAATCATGACAGATTGATCTCCAGCCCTGTCCTCATCAACACCCACACCTGTGTTAATGGAGCAATCACTGAAACGATGTTAGGTGGTCCTTTTAAGGCAGGGCTGCAATGATGCTGAAATGTGTTTTGGGGGGATAAAGTTCATTTTCTAGGCAAATATTGACTTTGCAAGTAATTGCTGTTAAGCTGTTCACTCTTTATAACATTCTGGAGTATATGCAAATTGCCATTAGAAAAACTGAAGCAGTAGACTTTGTAAAAATTAATATTTGTATCATTCTCAAAACTTTTGGCCATGACTGTACAGTGGGTACGGAAAGTAGTCAGACCCCTTTAAATTTTCACTCTTTGTTTCATTGCAGCCATTTGCTAAAAGCAAAAAAGTTCAATATATTTCTCATTAATGTACACTCAGCACCCCATCTTGACAGAAAAAAAAAACTGAAATGTAGATATTTTTGCAAATTTATTAAAAAAGAAAAACTGAAATATCACATGGTCATAAGTATTCAGACCATTTGCTCATTATTGAGTAGAAGCACCCTTTTGAGCTAGTACAGCCAGGAGTCTTCTTGGGAATGATGCAACAAGTTTTTCACATCTGGATTTGGGGATTCTCTGCCATTCTTCCTTGCAGATCCTCTCCAGTTCCGTCAGGTTGGATGGTGAACATTGGTGGACAGCCATTTTCAGGTCTTTTCAGAGATGCTCAATTAGGTTGAGGTCAGGGCTCTAGCTGGGCCAGTCAAGAATGGTCACAGAGTTGTTCCGAAGCCACTCCTTAGTTATTTTAGCTGTGTGCTTAGGGTCATTGTCTTGTTGGAAGGTGAACCTTAGGCCCAGTCTGAGGTCCAGAGCACTCTGGAAGAGGTTTTCTTCCAGGATATCTCTGTACTTAGCCGCATTAATCTTTCCTTCAATTGCATCCAGTCGTCCTGAAAAACACCCCCATAGCATGATGCTGCCAACACCATGTTTCACTGTTGGGATTGTATTGGGCTGGTGATGAGCAGTGACTGGTTTTCTGCACACATGCCGCTTAGCATTAACGCCAAAAAGTTCAATCTTCGTCTCATCAGACCAGTGAATCTTATTTCTCATAGTCTGGGAGTCCTTAATGTGTTTTTTGGCAAACTCTATGTGGGCTTTCATATGTCTTGCACTGAGATCTCCTTCGGGCCACTCTGCCATAAAGCCCCGAATGGTGGAGGGCTGCAGTGATAGTTGACTTTGTGGAACTTTCTCCCATCTCCCTACTGCATCTCTGGAGCTCAGCCACAGTGATCTTTGGGTTCTTCTTTACCTCTCTCACCAAGGCTCTTGTCCCACGATTGTTCAGTTTGACTGGACAGCCAGGTCTAGGAAGAGTTCTGGTCGTCCCAAACTTCTTCTATTTAAGGATTATGGAGGCCACTGTGCTCTTAGGAACCTTGAGTGCTTCAGAAATTCTTTTGCAACCTTGTCCAGATCTGTGCCTTGCCACACTTCTGTTTCTGAGCTGATTGGGCAGTTCCTTTGACCTCATGATTCTCATTTGCTCTGACATGCATTGTGAGCTGTGAGGTCTTATACAGACAGATGTGTGCCTTTCCTAATCAAGTCCAATCGGTTTAATTAAACACAGCTGGACTCCAATGAAGGAGTAGAACCATCTCAAGGAGGATCAGAAGGAAATGGACAGCATGTGAGTTAAATATGAGTGTCACAGCAAAGGGTGATATTTCAGTTTTTGTTTTTTAATAAATTTTCAAAAAATATCTACATTTCTGTTTTTTTTCTGTCAAGATGGGGTGCTGAGTGTACACTAATGAGAAATAAAATGAACTTTTTTGCTTTTAGCAAATGGCTGCAATGAAACAAAGAGTGAAAAATTTAAAAGGATCTGAATATTTTCCGTACCCACTGTATTGTATTTGTATTACATATCTTTGCTGCTGTGACTCACTGAATTTCCCCATGGTGGGACTATTAAAGGATTATCTTATCTTATTAAAAACAATGCTTGCCTCCATTTCATATATGATGGAATTGGAAAAAAATGTGGTTAGTACTGTTGCTTTGCTGGGTTCAAATGTCACCAAGGACAACATCTGTATGGACATTGTATATTCCCTCCACATGGACTACTACTCCTTATTGCCCCAAACACAGTATAAAACTCCTTAGTATCCCCTCACTAGGTAATGATAATGACCCATCTACTCCAGTTGACCATCAGGGAAAGTTAAATTAATATGAAACTGTTTTTAATAACTTTTTTTTTCTTGGATTGCATCTTATAGTTAGACGAGACTTTGGTAAATACTGGACATGTTCAGCTACTGTTCAACTCGGAAATTTACCTGATGGCGAACCCCGGTCAGTGGACCTTTAATAAAAGTAGTTGACTAGCACAGTATAGATAATACTCCATTTCACTTTGTCTCAACTATATATGTAAGTTAGGTATAATGTTAATGCACAAATGTGGCCATGTTTATCACTACATTGATAACACGCTGCAAGGTGATACCTTGTCACAGGAGACAACATAAGCCATTGAAATCTATTGAAAAAAGTCAAGCTAACAGCTTGTGTCACAGTGTAGTTTATGTTTTAATTGTAATGTTAAACTGTTCTGAGAACATATGTGGTGATATACACAAATACAATAAGAATTGTAGATAGTTGTAGCATTTTGAGGAGATGAAAGGGGTTTCTGATCTTAAAAAAAAAATATATGTAACTATTTTAGTTTTATATGCAATACTATTAGTCAAGTACTATTGCATTGTCTGTAACTGAAATGTCTAGACAAGGAAGTCTAATATGCAGTTACATGAAAATGCTCCAAAAGTTCATCTCTTGCTTGTATGACATCCCATATGCTGAACTCATGGTTGTCTCCTCTCTTCCTCTTTCTGTAGTACATGACACCACACACCAATTGCATTTTATCTCCACTGTCCCCTGGCTCTCCAACTTCCTACTCTGTTTCTCAAGGGATGGTGTTTCTCATGCTAGGTAGAAGATTGTGTTGTATCAAGTGAGCAGCAGAACAGTTTGTATTTCTTTTCTAAGTAGCAAAGCTGTGTTGCATATAAAGACAGTGGGTAATTATTGCACTATCTTGCATCCTATAATAGAAGGGCATACTGGCAGCTATAAAATAAAGGATGTCTGTAACAAGAGAAATAAAACATGTTAACTGCAGTTCTTGATATAGTATTCCCACCCATACTGAGCCCTGAAAGTGTGAGTTGGAATAATAAACCCCGATGTTTGCCTTAAGTAGGTGGAAACGGTGCCTTGTTAGGGAGATGACAAATAGACGACTTCTACTCAGGATAGGCACTTTACTTGTTCCAGATACGCCTTTTTGTTGTAGCATATTTAATATATATCTTATTAGTTTATTGTGCATTGTTGTGGGGTGAGATATTTATCAAGACTGTACTTTAATGTATGTCTCTTCAAGGCTGTCATACTGCTTGGTACATTATATTGTGTGGCTAGGTGTTCTAGACAGCAGTGGTTCTCAAACGGTGGGTTGCGACCCCCTGGGGGACATGTGAAGACTGCCAGGGTCAGCATCCATATCAGTAGCAGAGCATTGCACAGCCGTCAGTGGGGGGCTCAGGGGAAGTGAGTAAAAATAACGATCACTTATACTGTGTGGTGCCACTGTGGGTCATATTATAATTTGTGGGACTACTATAGAGCATATAATATTGTGTGGGGCCACTGTGGGGCATTTTATACTGTGTAGAGACACTGTGGAGCATTATACTGTGTGGAGACACTGTGGATAATTATACGGTGTGGAGACACTGTGGAGCATTATTGTTATGATCCGGGGATCTCTGACTAGGGACTAGCCCCTAACTGATAGCTTCTCAGTCAAGTATATAAAAAAAGCACAAAAAAAATAGCAAAACCTAGTATCGAGAGCAGTTTGGAATCAATCGTGATACTCCTAGTCCCTGCCTTGCACACTAGAAGTAGCCATGGGCCCGACAAACTAACCTGAGAGGGCACAAACACAGACGGAGAAATAACTTGCCTACTAGTGAAATAGAAATCCTGACTAGTTTTACATTTTGAAAGGAGAGGTTAGATACAGAAAAAGCCCCCCACAGGGAACACAAACTATAGAGCAGAAAATAAATCCAAACTCCCAAGCAGTAAAAGACTAGGGCTCACTATGCCCGGAACAAACTATGCTTGGAACAAAAGTGCTCAGATACTTATCAAATTTCCATTTAGGTATATTGAGGTGAAGAGGATGAATAGGCAGTAAGGTATAACTGAACGGCCAAGGACTCAGACTCAGATGATAGCAGCACTTTCAGGCAGATAGATCACTTCTGGAAAACACAGGCAACTGAAGTTTAAGATCGGCAACTGACAGAATGCAGAGCGGAGTTATATAGCAGGAGCAGGAGTAGTTAGAAAGGTAATTGGATAGCAGCATTCTGAACCGCCCACAGCCTGTAGTGAGTCCTCAGCACTGCAGAAAGACTTAACTCCTTCAGAGGGTAAGACACACTAGAGCACTGACAAGCGATGCAACTCATCGTGCGATCCTCACGTAAGTGCTACCGTAGGGACCACAGGCCCAGTGTGAACATTCCCCTTCCGCACGTCATCCAGACATCCGCGCCTGAACCTAATAGGCTGAGACTGTAAAGACCATAACAATTATACTTTGCAGAGGCACTGTGGAGCATTATACTGTGTGGAGGCACTATGGAGAATTATACTGTGTAGAGACACTGTGGAGCATTTTGTGGTGTGTAGACACTGTAAAGAATTATACTGTGTGGAGAAGCTGTGGAGCATTTTATATTGTGTGGAGAGCACTGGGGAACAATATAAATACTGTATAGGGGTCACCGGACAGGAAACTGTAAGAGGAGTTTAAGGGCCCACAAATTTTGCCAGTATGGGGCCCCAAAATTCCTGATATCAGAATTTAAAAAGGTAGCTGAATAAGAGGCATAATACAGGTAGGAACATTTATTTTTCAAAAGCAACTAAGTACAGTAGAAAAGGGGTCCTCGGCAAAATTCTTATCCAAAAGTGGTCCCATCTTCAGAAAGTTTGGGAACAACTGCTCTAGAGGATAAAACTCTGTGACAGCTGAATGTAGCATGGGTGGACTTTGCTGAGCATGGTCAGTGGTGTGACCTTGCATAGCTATAGCTTTATGATTCTAAGCAATGGCTCGCTGTTTAAAACCACCACGAAAATCTCTTCCAAATCAAGTTTTACCCTCTTGTAGGGATCTTACTAAAATAGTGGATACACGTTTTTTGTATCAATACACAATCTTTCTGCAGAAAAAAAAAAAATCTACTTTTAATCCATATGTAACTGAGAAATTCAGTGTACTTGAGGTATGGGCATATTTTCTGAGCACCAGTTTTTTACTTGTGGTCACTGCACATCGGGGCCTGTCAACCTTTATGGTAGGGAGCAGTGTTGGGTGGCAATCACAGGCAAAACAAAGGTGCTGTATCAGACGTGGCTAAGTCAAGGTGTACCATACAGCTCATCTGCATACAGATTAAAAGCTGATTTCCCATGGCATGGTGGAGGTAGACTCCCTTGAAGCCTAGTGAAGATTCTGATGGGATTTACATACAGTGGGGAAAAAAAGAATTCAGTCATCCCCCAATTGTGCAAGTTTCCCACTTGAAAAGATGAGAGAGGCCTGTAATTGACATCATAGGTAGACCTCAACTATGAGAGACAAAATGAGAAAACAAATCCAGAAAATCACATTGTCTGATTTTTAAAGAATTTATTTGCAAATTATGGTGTAAAATAAGTATTTGGTCAATAACAAAAGTTCATCTCAATATTTTGTTATATATCCTTTGTTGGCAATGACAGAGGTCAAACGTTTTCTGTAAGTCTTCACAAGGTTGGCACACACTGTTGCTGGTATTTTGGCCCATTCCTCCATGCAGATCTCCTCTAGAGCAGTGATGTTTTGGGGCTGTCGCTGGGCAACACGGATTTTCAACTCCCTCCAAAGGTTTTCTATGGGGTTGAGATCTGGAGACTGGCTAGGCCACTCCAGGACCTTGAAATGCTTCTTACGAAGCCACTCCTTTGTTGCCCTGCTGGTGTGCTTGGGATCATTGTCATGCTGAAAGACCCAGCCACGTTTCATCTTCAATGTCCTTGCTGATGGAAGGAGATGTGTGCACTTAAAATCTCACGATACATGGCCCCATTCATTCTTTCATGCACATGGATCAGTCGCCCTGGTCCCTTTTCAGAGAAACAGCCCCAAAGCATGGTGTTGCCACCCCTATGCTTCACAGTAGGTATGGTGTTCTTTGGATGCAACTCAGCTTTCACTCTCCTCCAAACACGACGAGTTGTGTTTCTACCAAACAGTTCTACTTTGGATTCATCTGTCCATATGACATTCTCCCAATACTGTTCTGGAACATCCAAATGCTCACTAGCAAACTTCAGACGGGCCCGGATATCTACTGGCTTAAGCAGGGGACACGTCTGGCACTGCAGGATCTGAGTCCCTGGTGGTGTAGAGTGTTACTGACGGTAGCCTTTGTTACGTTAGTCCCAGCTTTCTGCAGGTCATTCACTAGGTCCTCCCGTGTGGTTCTGGGATTTTTGCTCACCGTTCTTGTGATCATATTGACTCCACGGGGTGAGATCTTGCGTGGAGCCCCTGATCGAGAGAGATTATCTGTGATCTTGTATATTTTCCATTTTCTAATTATTGCTCTCACAGTTGATTTCTTCACACTAAGCTGCTTGCCTCTTGCAGATTCAGTCTTCCTAGCCTGGTGCAGGTTTACAATTTTGTTTCTGGTGTCCTTCCACAGCTCTTTGGTCTTCACCATAGTGGAATTTGGAGTGTGACTGTTTGAAGTTGTACACAGGTGTCTTTTATACTGATAACAATTTCAAACAGGTGCCATTACTACAGGTAATGAGTGGAGGACAGAGGAGCCTCTTAAAGAAGAAGTTACAGGTCTGTGAGAGCCAGAAATCTTGCTTGTTTGTAGGTGACAAAATGCTTATTTTCCACCATAATTTGCAAATAAATTCTTAAAAAATACAATATGATTCTCTAGATATGTTTTCTCATTTTGTCTCTCATAGTTGAGGTCTACCTATGATGACAATTACAGGCCTCTCTCATCTTTTTAAGTGGGATAACTTGCACAATTGGTGGCTGACTAAATACTTTTTTCCCCACTGTAAGTCCTAAATAGCATTGCTTTATCTACCTTGCTCTGTTTGCCAAATACAGCTAAATATTCCCCCTCAGTGTTTACAGCTGGTTGCCTAGGTTACAGACCACTTCCCTGGTCAGATTGATGACTAAGTCCCTGCTCCCAACTATCTACAGTATATAATAATAATAAAAATAAATTTTATTTATATAGCGCCAACATATTCCGCAGCACTGTACAATTTGTAGGGTTCAAGTACAGACAAAAAAGATACATTACAAAGAAATAGTCAATTCTCACAATAGGACTGAGAGCCCTGCTCGCAAAAGCTTACAATCTATGAGGTAGAGGGGGGTGACACAAGAGGTAGCAGGGGCGGCATCGGAGGTAGCATTGCTTATACAATGGTCAGACAATTTTGTAATAGCGGTTACTGTCATTACACATACAGTATATAAAGCTGTATGAGCCGTCACCAGTCATGTCCTTTAATGCGCAGATGGTGCCTGGACATATAGAGTTAGTCTGATACGGCATCATATCCTGTGGGGTAATGTGAGAGCATAAACAGAGGAGGGTACGTATTAGGGATTCTAAACTATTGAAGGGTTTACATTAGGAGTTGTGAAAGATATGTCTTTAGTTTGCGCTTGAAGCTGTAGAAACTGGGAGTTAATCTAATTGGGGTAGAGTATTCCAGAGAATTGGTGCAACTCAGGAGGAGTCTTGTATACGAGCGTGGGAGGTTCTGACAATAGAGGATGTTAGTCTTAGGTCTTTGAGTGAACGGAGAGCACGGGTTAGGCGATAGACAGAGATGAGGGAAGAAATATAGGGAGGTGCAGCATTATGGAGAGCCTTGTGGATGAGGGTGATATTCTGGTATTCTGTATTGAAGGGTGTATTCTGTATTGAATAGGCAGCCAATGTAGTGATCGACACAGACCGGAGGCATCGCTGTAAGTCTAGACTGATAGATGAGCCTGGCTGCCGCATTCAGAATAGATTATAGAGGGGAGAGTTTAGTAAAGGGAAGACCGATTAGTAAGGAGTTACAGTAGTCAAGGCGAGAGTGAATCAGAGCAACAATAAGTGTCTTTAGTGTATCTGTGGTAAGGAAAGGGCGTATTCTGGAGATGTTTTTGAGGTTGTGATGACATGAGAATGCGAATGATTGGATATGGGGGTGAAGGAAAGGTCTGAGTTAAACAAAACCCCGAGGCAGCGGGAATGCTGCCTAGGAGTTATGGTAAGGCTGGAGACTACAAAGGAGATATCAGGGACAGATCTATTAGATGGTAGAAACAGCAGTAGTTCAGTCTTTGAGATATTCAGTTTCAGATAGAGCGAACATATGATATTTGAGACAGCAGAGAGACAGTCACTTGTGTTCTGTATTAGTACAGGGGTGATGTCACGGGATGACATATATAATTGGGTGTCGTCAGCATAAAGATATTACCCAAAGCCAAATCTGGGGATGGTTTGTCCAATGGGGGCTGTGTAGAGGGAGAAGAGCAGGGGGCCTAGGACCGAGCCCTGAGGAACCACAATGGCAAGGGGAAGTGGGGAAGAAACAGAGCCCGCAAATGATACACAGAAAGTGCGGTCTGAGAGATAAGAGGAGAATCAGAAAAGCGCGGTATCCGTGAGGCCGACAGAGTGGAGCATAGTGAGGAGGAGTTGATGGTCAACAGTGTCAAATGCAGCTGAGAGATCCAGAAGAATAAGAAGAAGTCACCTTTGGATTTAGCCGTCAGGAGATCATTCGAGACTTTTGTGAGGGCCGTTTCACTAGAGTGCAGAGTGTGGAAGCGGATTAAACGAGAATAGACCAAGCGTTCCAAGATTTTGGAGATGAAGGGGAGGTAAGAGACAGGTCGATAGTTAGCAGCACAGGACGGGTCAAGGGAGGATTTCTTCAATAGCGTGGTTATGACAGCATGTTTGAAAGAGGATGGGAAAATTCCAAAAGAGAGGTTAAATATTTTAGTAAGGTAAGTCGTGACAGCAGGAGACAGAGACTGGAAAAGGAGTGAGGGGAAAGGGTCACTACTGCAGGTCATAGGGCTATCTCTTCTCTCCCTCTCTCTGCATATTGGATCCAGTTGCTGAGCCCTAATAAGTGCTAAATCCATAGATAACTGTGCAGTTTGCAATGAACAGGGGCATACTGCTAGACTGAACTGGAAATGAGGAAATGATGGGCAGAGGAGTCAAGAGGGTAGCTGAAATCCTTCAGTAGGAAAACTCCTTTAAACTACATTCATTGTGAGCTATGTGACCTAAAATTATTGAAGGCCTCCCTTTTATGAAGGTATTTTGTATTTTTCTGCATTGCTAGATTCTTTGATGGGGCTTTTGGACCCTGTGAATTGCTATCCATGTACAGTCATATGAAAAAGTTTGGGCACCCCTATTAATCTTAATCATTTTTAGTTCTAAATATTTGGGTGTTTGCAACAGCCATTTCAATTTGATATATCTAATAACTGATGGACACAGTAATATTTCAGGATTGAAATGAGGTTTATTGTACTAACAGAAAATGTGCAATATGCATTAAACCAAAATTTGACCGGTGCAAAAATGTGGGTACCCTTATCATTTTATTGATTTGAATACTCCTAACTACTTTTTACTGACTTACTGAAGCACAAAATTGGTTTTGTAACCTCACTGAGCTTTGAACTTCATAGCCAGGTGTATCCAATCATGAGAAAAGGTATTTAAGGTGGCCAATTGCAAGTTGTTCTCCTATTTGAATCTCTTCTGAAGAGTGGCATCATGGGCTCCTCAAAACAACTCTCAAATGATCTGAAAACAAAGATTGTTCAACATAGTTGTTCAGGGGAAGGATACAAAAAGTTGTCTCAGAGATTTAACCTGTCAGTTTTCACTGTGAGGAACATAGTAAGGAAATGGAAGACCACAGGGACAGTTCTTGTTAAGCCCAGAAGTGACAGGCCAAGAAAAATATCAGAAAGGCAGAGAAGAAGAATGGTGAGAACAGTCAAGGACAATCCACAGACCACCTCCAAAGAGCTGCAGCAGAATCTTGCTGCAGATGGTGTCACTGTGCATTGGTCAACAATACAGCACACTTTGCACAAGGAGAAGCTGTATGGGAGAGTGATGCGAAAGAAGCCGTTTCTGAAAGCACGCCACGAACAGAGTCGCCTGAGGTATGCAAAAGTACATTTGGATAAGCCAGCTTCATTTTGGAAGAAGGTCCTGTGGACTGATGAAACAAAGATTGAGTTGTTTGGTCATACAAAAAGGTGTTATGCATGGCGTCCAAAAAACACAGCATTCCAAGAAAAACACTTGCTACCCACTGTAAAATTTGGTGGAGGTTCCATCATGCTTTGGGGCTGTGTGGCCAATGCCGGCACCGGGAATCTTGTTAAAGTTGAGGGTCGCATGGATTCAACTCAGTATCAGCAGATTCTTGAGAATAATGTACAAGAATCAGTGACGAATTTGAAGTTACGCTGGGGATGGATATTTCAGCAAGACAATGATCCAAAACACAGCTCCAAATCTACTCAGGCATTCATGCAGAGGAACAATTACAATGTTCTGGAATGGCCATCCCAGTCCCCAGACCTGAATATCATTGAACATCTGTGGGATAATTTGAAGCGGGCTGTCCATGCTCGGCGACCATCAAACTTAACTGAACTGGAATTGTTTTGTAAAGAGGAATGGTCAAAAATACCTTCATCCAGGATCCAGGAACTGATTAAAAGCTACAGGAAGCGACTAGAGGCTGTTATTTTTGCAAAAGGAGGATCTACTAAATATTAATGTCACTTTTCTGTTGAGGTGCCCATACTTTTGCACCGGTCAAATTTTGGTTTAATGCATATTGCACATTTTCTGTTAGTACAATAAACCTCATTTCAATCCTGAAATATTACTGTGTCCATCAGTTATTAGATATATCAAATTGAAATGGCTGTTGCAAACACCCAAATATTTAGAACTAAAAATGATTAAGATTAATAGGGGTGCCCAAACTTTTTCATATGACTGTATGTATCAGGGAATAGTCCACCACTAGTACACCACCTGTAAGTGTGTGGGAGTGTTTTTTTGTGACTAAAGTAGGAGGCAGTCTTTTGGAGTAATCTCCTGCAGTGGAAAATTCAGGAGGAGAGGTTGAATTCCTCAAGATAACTCTGGCTAGATTCGTTGATAGCAGAAACATACAGTGTGAATTCTATAAATCTGTGGCTGCACCAACACTATATTTACTAGTTTATTGGGATACTGTTGTTGCTAGACATTGACAGTTTTCCTCATTGTCAAGGTTCTATGATCTATATGCCAATAAAGTCAGATATTATGTTCTCATTTTTAATCCTCTTCCTTTACCAATACTACGTTAGTATTTCCTGCGGGCATGATTTCTACATTGTTTCAAGAACTATTTTTTACTACATGTATAATTTGTACCTGATACTATCACATATTAGATTCCCATTTTAATTCCATTGTGAAAAAGACCAATCATTATTTTTAGTCAAAATTGATAAAAATTGGATAGTTCAATATTCTACCCATAACTGAATGAAGCTGAGTTCACCTCAGGTCCAGCTCTCTGTTCCAATAGTGTACCAGAAAACGGAAAAAGATGGATTTCCTCAGGTTTCATAGGGAAGAATAGTGCTGCATTCTGTGCTAACGTTTTTGACCAATATGCCGGAATCTGAAACAGAGCCTCAGATGTCAACTCAGCCTAATAAAACTATGGTTCACTATGGAACACAATTGCATTTTACTGTGTATATTAGGGGTATTCAACTTCTGTCATGTGGTCTGATCCATGCTACCTTTTATGTGATACAATGCAAAAGAGACATTGGTCAGTAGATCAATCTTTCTCCCAATCACTGTCGGTCTCTCCCCACTGTCAGAAAGGCGTTCCTGACAGTCTAGCTGGGCTGTAAGGAATGCCCCCCCGACAGTACTCGTCCTTAGCCCTGTACTGTCAGAGGGGTGTTCCTTACCGCTCAGTTATCACGCATTCCTTACAGCCCACCTAGACTGTCAGGAACGCCCTTCTGACAGTGGGCAGAGATCGGTGCCTAAACTAACGGCACCGACATCTCCAGCCCTGGAGCACATAATGGGAAATTCAGCGCACTGTCGGCTTTCTAGTGGTAAATAAAACCGCATGTGCATGAGGACGTGAAAGGTCCTCTTTAAGTTTTAAAAAATTGACAGGATACAAAAACAAAAACTAGAAAGGAAAAAAAAAATCTAAACTTAGAACAATCCAAGAAACATCACAGAGTATTCAACTATAGGCAATAACATGTTCAAATATAGTAAACAGAACAGTAAAACTAGACAAATAATACTAGATAATGTAAGCTAAGATATATAAATAGTTCTTTAAACCCAGAAAAGAGAAAGGGTGTAGAAAATTTTGCTGTGATATGGTGCTTAGGGTAATGGACTTTGTCATAGGTGGACCATTTATTCCAGATGGATAGGAACTTAGATTTTGATCCAGTTTTCCAAGCCAGCAGCTCTTTTAATCTATGACATTAATATACAGTGGATGCCACAAAATAAAACTTGTTATAGTAACTTAACATTATAAACTTTTTTTTATATATAGATACTGTAGAATTTATATGATCCTTGATTTGATGTGATTCTATTTGGCATTATGAGGATTCTGCTTTACAGACATCATGTCTCTTTAAACATCAACTTTTAAAAGCTACATTTGAAACTTGTATTTTTACAAAGAGCCATACAAGTTGATACTTTTTACACAGTATACATTGCAGTATACCAGGAAAAAACTCTCTTTAGATATATCTGTTTAGACATCTGTGAAAAAGCCTCTTCACTATTAACTACTATTACAATACTACTATTTAGAGGAATGTTCATTTTGAGAACTTTTTGAAGAACCCTTTGTGTAAAAAGATAATAGCTCTAGTGATAACAGGAAACAACAAAAAAAAAAAAAAAAAACATTTTGGCCAATAATATGTCAGTGATGCTTCCATTTTTGTGTATTAAATACTAATTACTTCTTTTATTGTTTGAAGAGATTAAACGTTAATAGGAGAAACTAAATAAACAGAACGCTGTTCTGCACAAACTATATAAGCTAGTAATTAATTTGTGGCCTCCTCTGAGCTAATTAACTCATATAAAGAAATGAAGTTAATGAACCATAATTCTAGTCATACAAGTGTAGATACAAGCAGTTTGACTTAATGAATTAATACGATATTTTGGTTCTTATAGGTTTTTCAATTGGATTCTCAGTCTGTAGGCATCATGATGGTTATATGCTGTTAAAAAAAAATCATAAATGTTCTTGTTGTTTGGTCATGCATGGAAATGGTTAACAAAGGTGGTCCCAGAATTCCATAGCACATACTGTAAGGTAATGGTACGCAACAAAGAGGTTATTAAACACTTTGTAGATCCTATTAAATCCCTCTAGCTAGTACAAGACAGATAATCTATTTGTTTTATACGTTACTGTAGTTTTAATGAACTATTCTATGTGTTAGGTACAGAAAATAATACTATGTTTAAAATTGATCATAATGGAAAATCATCTTGTAATACAGTTGTATGTTTAAAAGAATCCCAAGTATATTATGCTTGCTTAAAGAAGAAGAAGTGGCAGCCAATTTCACATTTGTTACACATTTGGGTCCCTTACACTTAATTTTGTTCTTCTTTTAACAAGAGTTAACATTATTTCTCTACATAAATGGGCTGTGGTTTTCCAAATAGTTTGAAGAGTATGCCTCCTGATCACTAAGAACTAAAAATCTACCTCATTCCCCACTATCATAAAACTTACAGTGTCAAAATAGTTTCCATAGGTTTATGTAACTGTCTGTCCCTATCCAATTGGAATTCTTGGCCGTCTACACACAAACTGAGTTTCCTATGTTTCTCAATATTTGACTACATACTTACCAAACCCTAATGCTAGAATACAAACAATTGTGACTATAGCTTAGGTTAGGAATAGTTGCTCCTGGGCACCAATGCATAATTTTTAATAGGGACCCCACCTACCATGTTTTATTTATTATACTGCTCTCTTCCTATGTAGCAGAGGTTCCCTGTGACATGATTTGACCCCAGGGCCAAGATGCAAGTGATACCTCTACATTTCATATAACTATGTTCCTGTTTTGGTTATGGTAAAGATTCCCCTGGACATTAATAATGTCTTTTGATCACATCACCCCAAAGTTTAACAGATAGTTATAGTTTATGTTATAAACTCTAGTTTTCTAGTTTTTTTTAAAGTAATTGGTAGTTGTCATAAACCTGAATGGATATTTCTAAATATTACTTAAAGGGGTTTTCCCATCTGCCTTTCAGCAGCTTTGCCTGCTTTCTCTTCTTCTCACTTCCTGCATTCTTCAGCAAGCTGGTGGGTGGCTTTGACTGATGAACAGGACACTATTAAATATTTCAGTAGATATAGACATTGCCTTTGCCATGAGAGATTATTATGATTACTAGAAATCTAATATGAATGCATAAAGTTACCAAACTGTCCAATCCTTTATCGGCAAACTGCAATTAGCCGAACTAATTGCCCTGACAGCAGAGCAGCAAGAGATCTCAGTCCCTCCAGAGAGCAGTGAGTCATATCTTGACCTGTGTTATCAAATAAAGCATGGGGACCAAGGAAACAATGTGTAAACAATGGGAGGAATAATTTCACATATCACGCAAACAAAGCAGCATTGCTAAAGCAATGTATTTAGGAAAACTTTTGAATTTACATAAGCTAGCAGAATAGATTGGATCCTTGAGATGGGAATACCTTGTGTGTCATGTAAAGAATGTATTGCCTTTCAATAACTATGAATCAGCGCATTCAAAAGAGAACCAACAGATTTGTCCACCCATAATTTAGTCCTAATATGGTTTAGAACTCCAATTTCTAATTAAGCCAATTAAAATAATATTGCAACAACAATAAAAACAAAACAAACCATTGAAATGCTGTAATTCCCAACATATCCACTGGGTAGAAGCATATAGAAACTTATGGGATAGTCATCTTATCACTTTGTGATTTGGTGATACAGTATGTCACAAAAGATTCCTAACCTATTTAAACACTTACAGTTTCTGGACATGTCCAGTCAAGAGGAAACACATATATGAGTAGATATATATATATATATATATATATATATATATATATATATATACACACACACACCAGTCTTTAATAGAGATGACTGCATCTGATTTGTTAAGAATTTTCCAAAAATTTTAGGTCAAAACTCGAGATTTTTGGGGTTTACCACCCATGAATCATTATTATGGTTTTGAGTCTGTTCAGACTCCAGAATATAATAATTGGAGGTCCAGTGCAGGTTCAGAAAATAATAAACATTCATGCTCACCTTCCCTCCCTTGCATCATCTAGTGTTCCTTCACTGGTGTCTTCCAACCTCTTCCTACCTCCTGGGTGATGTCAGTGTCCCCGAGCCACATGTTTTACCCTGTAATTGTGTGTTTTCCTAATTCTGACCCACTTTTGTGATTTTTCTCTTACATATGAACCTTCCAAAAACCAATAACATTATTGTGTGATTTCCTACTCATCTATTGCAGGAATTGACAATTGAGATTTTTTTTTTTCGCTTTTATAGGCACTTACAAGAAGTTGAAAAATATCATTATTTCAACTAGTCCATTAAGCAAACTAAGAGTATATTGCTGAATATGTGATATTGTGTGTTGATTAGGCTGCACTAGTAAACATTTATATTGTACTAAATTATACTGAATATTTAGCAAAAGAAAAGTAATACATAAAGCTTTTTACACTTCAAATTTTTCTTCAAAAATGGTTGGTTGTTAAGACTTAGAAGTACACTTCAACAATTACAATAAAAGCATGAGTTAAAGCATCGCAACGTCAGGTATTAGGAAACAGCTAAATTAGGATCTCTCTTAATTACTGCTTACAAAAACAGATGCTGAGGTTGCAGAAGGAATTCTCAACAAGCCAGCATTAGACTAAATTATTTACGGTACCAAGTATCACTTGCAATTGAAGTAAGTTAATAAATAGCTTTGGTATGGTATTTTCTACCAATAAAGTAGTTAAAAAACAAACACATTGACCAAAGCACTTTATGTATCTGCAATGCAGAGTGAAAACAGGGCATAACAGGGGAAAGTAAACATGATTGTAAACAAATGTGTCCACACTTAATGGATTTCCAGTTTAGATAACTAATGCAATTTCTCAGAAAACCAATTTCACACAATATCATGACATACAGTGCTGGCCAAAAGTATTGGCACCCCTGCAATTCTGTCAGATAATACTCAATTTCTTCCAGAAAATGATTGCAATCACAAATGCTTTGGTAATAATATCTTCATTTAATTTGTCTTCAATGGAAAACCACAAAAAGAATTGTCAAAAAGCCAAATTGGATATAATTCCACACCAAGCATAAAAAGGGGGTGGACAAAAGTATTGGCACCCTTTGAAAAATCATGTGATGCTTCTCTAATTTGTGTAATTAACAGCACCTGTTACTTACCTGTGGCACATAACAGGTGGTGGCAATAACTAAATCACACTTGCAGCCAGTTGAAATGGATTAAAGTTGACTCAACCTCTGTCCTGTGTCCTTGTGTGTACCACATTGAGCATGGAGAAAAGAAAGAAGACCAAAGCACTGTCTGAGGACTTGAGAAGCAAAATTATGAGGAAGCATGAGAAATCTCAAAGCTACAAGTCCATCTCCAAAGACCTGAATGTTCCTGTGTCTACCGTGCGCAGTGTCATCAAGAAGTTTAAAGCCCATGGCACTGTGGCTAACCTCCCTAGATGTGGACGGAAAAGAAAAATTGACCAGATATTTCAACGAAAGATTGTGCAGATGGTGGCTAAAGAACCTCGACTAACATCCAAACAAGTTCTAGCTGCCCTGCAGTCCGAGGGTACAACAGTGTCAACCCGTGCTATCCGTCGGCGTCTGAATGAAAAGGGACTCTATGGTAGGATACCCAGGAAGACCCCACTTCTGACCCAGAGACATAAAAAAGCCAGGCTGGAGTTTGCCAAAACTTACCTGAGAAAGCCAAAAACTTTTTGGAAGAATGTTCTCTGGTCAGATGAGACAAAAGTAGAACTTTTTGGGAAAAGGCATCAACATAGAGTTTACAGGAAAAAAAAGAGGCCTAAAAAGAAAAGAACACGGTCCATACAGTCAAACATGGCGGAGGTTTCCTGATGTTTTGGGGTTGCTTTGCTGCCTCTGGCACTGGACTGCTTGACCGTGTGCATGGCATTATGAAGTCTGAAGACTACCAACAAATTTTGCAGCATAATGTAGGGCCCAGTGTGATAAAGCTGGGTCTCCCTCAGAGGTCATGGGTCTTCCAGCAGGACAATGACCCAAAACACACTTCAAAAAGCACTAGAAAATGGTTTGAGAGAAAGCACTGGAGACTTCTAAAGTGGCCAGCAATGAGTCCAGACTTGAATCCCATAGAACACCTGTGGAGAGATCTCAAAATGGCAGTTTGGAGAAGGCACCCTTCAAATCTCAGGGACCTGGAGAAATTTGCCAAAGAAGAATGGTCTAAAATTCCAGCAGAGCATTGTAAGAAACTCATTGATGGTTACCGGAAGCGGTTGTTTGCAGTTATTTTGTCTAAAGGTTGTGCTACCAAATATTAGGCTGAGGGTGCCAATACTTTTGTCTGGCCCATTTTTGGAGTTTTGTGTAAAATGATCAATGATTTGACTTTTTTTTTCATTCTCTTTTGTCTTTTTTCATTGCAAGCAAAATAAATGAAGATCTTATTACCAAAGCATTTGTGATTGCAATCATTTTCTGGAAGAAATTGAGTATTATCTGACAGAATTGCAGGGGTGCCAATACTTTTGGCCAGCACTGTACTAACATAAGCCTTCTAAGTCTGCAGTTCACACATTTACCCCCACTGGGTGGCTACATACATACAGAAATAGGATAGTTAGTAGATCCCTTTGGGTTGGATAATATTGCTTTAAGAAAAGTTGTTTAACTTGTGGTACAGATATCTGGACATGACAGCCAAGAGGAAAGGTAAGTGAGGTCAAATATACTTTATCTTGTTAAAGGGGTTGTCTGGGGATTAACAATTCACTTACCTGGTCCCGGGGATGCTTTTGATGGTTGTGGGGATTCCGTCAAGGTCACAACCTCCAGTTGATATGATTGGAGGCAGTGGTCAGCTGCCCGGGTTGCTCCACCCCCTTCCTTACCTGATCTCACAGGTAATTAATTACCTGATGGTATGGAGACTGGCTGACTATAGTAAAGGCAGCCCTGATAGAACAGGTAATTCATTCAATTTAGAGGAGGAGTGTGCAGAGCGACCTGGGGAGCTGAATGCTGTCTCTGATCACATAGCCTGGGGGTCATGACATTGCTGGAACCCCTGGCTTCATCAAAAGCATCCCCAGGTCAAGGTAAGTGAACAAATACTCCCCAGACAACTCCTTTAAATGACATTATCACAGTCAACAGCTACTGAGTCACCATAAACATATAAACTACATCTAGCTTTCTCTATGTTTTAGCAATACAACGAAATATTACTGCATGGAGAAGCATTGCAAATAAAATAAAAAAGGAGTATATTTCATTGTGTTTTTTGTGTTGTTTATAATAAAAAAGGAACAAAAAAAAACAACACATCACTGATGCTTTTTCCTTTTTTTATCTAATTTTGTATCTCATAGTAAAGTTATTTCTATTTCTGATCTCATCCAAGCCTCTCAGTTGAATAAAGTAAGTGCTTGACTTCTAGCGCTTTGCCACAATCCAACCAGTGAATGATGATTGAGCACTACATGGTTCTATGTACAAATACCCATTAATTTTAAATCTCGCTTACTCTCCACTGCTAAAGAGAGCACAAGTGTTAACAGCTGTGTTTAAGCGCAAAGAAGCATGTGATGCTGGCATTACCACTGAGAGGATTTTTACTGAAGAGCTACTTCAAGCATGTCTATGGCAACAATCGTGGAACATATGCTCATCAACAAGGGAGTCATTAACTATTTATCATAAATACACTAATTATCATATCACTATTTATTGCATATACATTTGCCCTTTAGCTGTAGGAACATGAAATACCATTGTATCCAATTTAGAGTTTTTGATTTTTACTCTTCTAAAAGTATATCTATATTTACAAAAAGTTACCATTTTAATAACATAGAAACTGCAAATATGAATGTATAATGCAGTGAATCTGGTTACAATATTACAGCAAGCAATTTCTTTTTTTATCATGCAGAATTCCATACTTCCTAGATACAACTGACCGACCAAGCCCTGTATAAAGCCTTGGAGTTTAAAGAAATATTTATTTCAAATTTAGGCTAATGTAAGTGATGGCGGCATAAACACTTAAAGGGATTGTTCAGGAATGTTTAAAATGGTCTTTTTTCACAGAAATAGCACGTACTGCATCTTGTCCCTATTCAAGTCCTTATTCAAGTAAACATTGTGTTCTGAATGTGCAAAAGATAATGATGTAAAGCGCCCTGCAGTCCAGATTACAGAAGGAAGATGCCTTCTGTACTTTCTGCCAGGGTTCCAGTGTGAGACATAAATAGGTTATCTTTCACCCACGACAAAAATTCAGTTAGCTGCCCTACCCTCATTTTCAAATACCTACACCAAGACAAATAATGGAGCTCCACTCTTTGAGCACAAACACACACCCCACCAGTCTCTGCTTAAATAAAGTCCTGTGGTTGTACTTGGTACAGTGAAGGAAATAAGTATTTGATCCCTTGCTGATTTTGTAAGTTTGCCCACTGACAAAGACATGAACAGTCTCTAATTTTAAGGGTAGGTTAATTTTAACAGTGAGAGATAGAATATCAAAAATAAAATCCAGAAAATAACATTGTATAAATTTTATAAATTTATTTGCATTTTGCAGAGAGAAATAAGTATTTGATCCCCTACCAACTATTAAGAGTTCTGGCTCCTACAGACCAGTGAGACGCTCCTAATCAACTTGTTACCTGCATTAAAGACAGCTCTCTTATATTGTCACCTGTATAAAAGACTCCTGTCCACAGACTCAATGAATCAGTCAGACTCTAACCTCTACAACATGGGCAACCATAAGTAAGACACTGGGTGAGAAGGAGACAACTGTTGGTGGAGTAGTAAGAAAATGGAAGAAATACAAAATGACTGTCAATCGACATAAATCTGGAGCTCCTTGCAAAATCTCACCTCGTGGGGTATCCTTGATCAGCGTAAAACTACACGGACGGAATTTGTTAATGATCTCAAGACAGCTGGGACCACAGTCACCAAGAAAACTATTGGTAACACTTTATTCTGTAACGGATTAAAATCCTGCAGTGCCCACAAGGTCCCCCTGCTCAAGAAGGCCCATGTGCAGGCCCATCTAAAGTTTGCCAATGAACACCTGGATGATTCTGCGAGTGAATGGGAGAAGGTGCTGTGGACAGATGAGACAAAAATTGACCTCTTTGGCATTAACTCAGCTCGCTGTGTTTAGAGGAAGAGAAGTGCTGCCTATGACACAAAGAACACCGTCCCCACTGTCAAGCATGGAGGTGGAAACATTATGTTTTGGGGGTGTTTCTCTGCTAAGGGCACAGGACTACTTCACCACATCAATGGGAGAATGGATGGAGCCATGTACCGTAAAATCCTGAGTGACAACCTCCTTCCCTCCGCCAGGACATTAAAAATGGGTCGTGGCTGGGTCTCCCACCAAGACAATGACCCAAAACATACAGCCAAGGCAACAAAGGAGTGGCTCAAAAAGAAGCACATTAAGGTCATGGAGTGGCCTAGCCAGTCTCCATACCTTAATACCATAGAAAACTTATGGAGGGAGCTGAAGCTCCGAGTTGCCAAGCAACAGCCTCAAAATCTTAATGATTTAGAGATGATCTGCAAAGAGGAGTGGACCAAAATTCCTCCTGACATGTGCGCAAACCTCATCATCAACTACAAAAAATGTCTGACTGCTGTGCTTGCCAACAAGGGTTTTGTCACCAAGTATTAAGTCTTGTTTGCCAGAGGAATCAAATACTTATTTCTCTCTGCAAAATGCAAATAAATTTATAAAATTTATACAATGTGATTTTCTGGATTTTATTTTTGATATTCTATCTCTCACTGTTAAAATTAACCTACCCTTAAAATTATAGACTGTTCATGTCTTTGTCAGTGGGCAAACTTCCAAAATCAGCAAGGGATCAAATACTTATTTCCTTCACTGTATATACCTAGAACTTTTGCAGGAAGCTTAATTACGTTGCAGTTACTTTAGGCACTAATTCTATTCATTGTCCTACAAATTCAAAGGAATGTAAAATGTTGCAGAGGTTTGTGGGAAATTAAAGATATAACAATGAAAAAATTAGTTAAAAAAATAGTTAATTTTAGATTTATGCTAATATGATAGCAGTTATATTGCAACTTTAAGATTTTCCTCTCTCCTGGCTGTTCTTTTTGTATATGAAGACTGCACAATGAAATATAATAAGGAAAGTACTGAAGTCTTAGATCTGATGCTGGAACAAATTCCTGATAATACTGTAAACACCAAGAAGACAAAACAGATGGATCTAACCTATTCTCGAAAAACAAATAATCAGTGCAGATTATTTTAGGAATATTATGAGAAGACTAATTTAAGTTCGTAAGACAATCATGCTTCAAATAAATAAATAAAAATATAAGATAAGGAGCAAAATGCCAATAGTTCACTTTTATTTATATATACTTTATGGCATAAACATATTCATACAGCTTTCAGAAACTGGAGAATCAATAAACATATAAATTAATAAATCCTGAAAACTAAGCACCTTCAACAAACAACTACACAAAAAAGATGCATGAATTACTCACCAATAAATATTTATACCATCACACATGTAACACATAATCGTGAAATTGTCATGCTTTGTGTGGTCTGTGGTTGCAGCTGATAAATATAATGCTATCCCAGAAATCATGTTTAACCAGTTCAGGGCCTCTTTCGCAGGTTCAAAAGCAGACACATTTTCATTTTTTTAAAGTTTTGAGGGCTATAACATTTTTCTTTTTTTTTTTTTTTTTTTTTTGGGGGGGGGGTTATTCAAATTATTTTGGTGCCATTTTTATGTGATACATAGGGTTTTATTTTTATGTTTTTATTTTTCCATGTTTTTTCTTTATTTTAATATCCAAGAAAATATAAACAAAAAAGAGGGGAAACGTGTCTGTTTTTCAAATTTTTCATGTTTTTTTCTTTTAATAGCAGTGTTACCAAAAAAAAAAATTCTAATAGTTTTCCTTCTCCATTATGGATTATTTTTAAGTAGGTGACACTTTTTGTTGTGTCACTAGGGGTGGAGCTTAAACCTGGGCGTGGTAATGGCTTTTTTTTTTTTTTACACTTTTTTTGTTTATTTTCAGGGAACATGGAAATGATGCAATACAGAGTTATAAGAAAAGATTGTCCAGAATTACAGTATGTCATTAAGAAAACAAGTATATGCTCAAACAGGAATGTTAAGAGTTATGACAGGGCCTCCTTAATGTGCTGTTAGAACTATTTGTCTACATAAAGTCTGTATGTTCACCACATCTTTATGTTAGTTACCTTCAGTTACTCTTGTATCCTAATACAACCCAGAAGGAGGGATTAATCAATATCGGCTTATTATATACAAGTTCTAATTTCCCCTGATTCAGCCTAGGGAGTGCTTCATCATGAAATAGGTGCATCCTAGATGCAACTCTATGGCAGTCCCATTCATTAAATGATAATGAATGTGGCATGTGTGGTGGTTCCGCCCCACAACACTCCAGCTCTGTCCACTTTTTTAAAAGTAATAAAATAATATAATTTTATTAACATAAATAATGAAACAAACATATATGGGGAGATAAATAATAAAGGTACACCATAATAACGATAGGGAGGGAAATGGGGGCCACAATAATAATAAATAGGGGATATATACCGCTGGTACAAATAATTATGTATAAGGATGGTTGAAAACAACCTATATAGCTCTATATATGCATAAACATACCACAAACAGTATAATATCCCAAAGAAATCTAGTAAATACTAGAAAAATGGAAATAAATATAAACATAATAAGCCACCATTATAACCTCACCTAGTCACACTCCCACCCCAATGAACGTTTCGCCAGACGGCTTCATCAAGGGGGCGTTCTTGATGAAGCCGTCTGGCGAAACGTTCGTTGGGGTGGAGTGTGACTAGGTGAGGTTATAATGGTGGCTTATTATGTTTATATTTATTTCCATTTTTCTAGTATTTACTAGATTTCTTTGGGCTATTATACTGTTTGTGGTATGTTTATGCATATATAGTGCTATATACATTAGGTTGTTTTCAACCATCCTTATACATAATTATTTGTACCAGCGGTATATATCCCCTATTTATTATTATTGTGGCCCCCATTTCCCTCCCTATCGTTATTATGGTGTACCTTCATTATTTATCTCCCCATATATGTTTGTTTCATTATTTATGTTAATAAAATGATATTATTTTATTATTTTTTTGTGGTCATGCTATTATGGTGTTCTATGGTTTTACATGATCTACAGAGTTTTCCATGCTTAGCTATTAGCCCTTTTTTGTGTTTGATCACTTTTTTAAAAGTGTCAAGGCCAGTGCACAAATAGTTGCAATCAGCAAAAGTAGCTTAAGGGTTATAATGAATTGCTGCAGTTTGGCTGGGGCGGAAACACTGCAGACAAAAACACAGCATTTTATAGTCACTACAAGGTGGATAGGAATCCCATCCAAACTTTGTGGAAAAATACGCGCAGTAGATACTCTCCGATTTCCAAAACCCCTGCAGACTTTCTGTGAAAAGCAATGTGGGAAAAACTGCGATGCGTTGCCGCCGCGGTTTTCCCGCAGCACTTTTTGCTGCTAGGCTACAGGGGGCTTTAGCTTAAAATATGAAATGAAATCAAAAATACATATTAATGTTTTGTCACTCAGAATAAAGACAGCATTTTAACAGTCTGATTGTAAACATTACTTTCAAATTATTGTTATAAATTTCTTAACAATACTTTAAAAAGGTTGTCCAGTTTCAGCAAATAAATGTTATTAAGGCCGGGACTTCACGTTGTGAAAACCCAACGTTTGGGCCACAGAGGAAACGCTGCAGGCAAAAAACACTGCATTTTACAGTACCTGCAAAGTGAATGGGATTCTTCACGCTGCAGAAAAAAATGCACGGTGGAAAAGCAGCATGTCAATTACACCTACGGAAATGCTGGTGTTTTCCATATATGTATATAATAGGGGCAGAAAGTCCGCAGAGGAAAACTCTGCGGACTTTCTGTGAAAAACGCTGTGGTTAAAATCGTGAAACATTTACGCCACGGTCTTTTCCGCAGCGTTTTTGTATTTGTTTTTTTGCAGCAATTGCTGCTTGGGACCTTAGCCTAATTGTATAATGAAAACTTATGCAATTTTACAATATACTTTCTGTATCAGTACCTCACAGTTTTCTGTATTTTTGCTGTCGGTTTTCTTGACATGTAAAATTGTCTAGATAAGCTAAGACCATACCTCAACCTACTTTTTACCCACTCAATTCCCCAAGAAGACATGGACACCAGGTTGGAAGTAAAGGCCATAGCAGCGTTTTATTATTTATTATTTTAACATCCATTATGTGAAAACTGTCCAAAACAGAACAACCATAAATATCAAATCAATAACATTAGACAGCATTTACATAGCACTTAAACAACACCAGCATAAATATAACAGCAATCTGTATATCTTATATATATATATATATATATATATATATATATATATATATATATATAATATACACATAAGGATATATATATAAGCAGGGCTCTCTGAAGGCACTACCCAACACCACGTCTCCAGGCCTCTGATTATTTACCTGGTCCAGGGGCACCAGCATCGGAAGGTAGATCCATTCTGGGTACACTGACCTCAGGACTTGTCCAATCAGTCTGGTTCTCAAACAAGCCTCCAAAATCCATCCAACCAATTGGGTGGAGATGACCCCCTTAGTCCTCCACCCCCATTGAATATTAACTTTTCCACTTATGCCTCCAAAGACCCCTCTTGTGCATGCCGCCATGACAAAAGAACAACCTACAAAAGAACAAGCTACAAAAGGGAGGGCGGCAGGAAAATTGACCTACTCTTTGTAACTCCTGTTCTGCAATGTGACCTAGCACTAGCTCCTCATACATTTCATTGTCATGAGCCCCCTCCACCACCCCTTTGGGTCCGTTACGTGAGGCTTTCTTTGTCTTTTGTACAGCATTTTTTTGCCTCACTTTTTGAACATTTCCTTCTTCTTTACCATTTTATTTTAAACTGCAGCAACCCCTGGCTCTGGCATGTTTTTCAAACATTTTCCTATAGATTTCAACACAGGAAACAAAATATAGAAAAAAAACAACCCATAGAAGTTGTCTGCACAAAAACGTCAATATAAAAAAAAATCATTCTAAACACCAGAAAAAAAAACTGTGTGATTGAATCCTCATTGTTGGAATCCAAAAGCTGACTTTATTAACTTTTTACATCATTGTATCTGTATGTGGCCTTTTTTTTTTTGCAGGATTACCATATTTTTGGGACATTAGGACGCATCTGACTATAAGACCCTATACTCTGACTGTAAGACAACCCTGATTTAGACAAATGGAGTGGAGGGATCAATGTCACTAACTGGTATGCTGGGAAAGATAAAGGGGGTTATTAGCTAACAGTTAAGCTGCACATACATAAAAAGTTCCATTTGTGGCCTCCACATGGTATAATTTCCTATTGGTGCCTTCACACAGTATAAAAGGGCATTGGGGGTACTAGCATGGCATTATGCCATGAGTGGAGCAATAAGAAACATTATACTTTATGAGAGGCACTAACGTAGCATTATACTGTGTGTGGAATTATACTGCTGGTGGGGCAGAAAGGAACATTATACTGTGTGTAAAGCCCAATTCTGAAGACATGAAATGTTTGACAAAGCTGAGCTTTTGGCCTTACAGTAAACCCCCCCCCCCAAAAAAAAAACCCTGAGATGGTACACTTTAATGGCTCAAGCCACTCAACCCTACTGCTAGTTATCTAATGGAGTCTGTGCTGAGTATATGTGTTTTATTTCTACTATAAAATTGTGATGACATCACACACAATATACATATGGGCTTCTTTAAGACACTTGTTAATGACATCTATTGTAACAGCGTCATTTCTATGTCCTTTTTGTTACACTACTGTTTCAGGCTGTTGTGTGACATATAATACAGTAACATATCAATATACATATATACTGTACATAACTAGAGATGAGCAAATTTCTCAAAAGTTCGATTTGGCACTTCTATTCGAAGTTCCAAAGAAATTTGCTTCGATCCGATTTATTTCATGGCAAATATAGCTAAAATACACCTATTTCCTAGCTTCAGAGAGCCTGTATAGTGGTGTACAACACTGTGCCTTGCAGTAACACGGATAGGGAGCCTACTGTGGTAGTGACAGCAGTCGCTCTTAGAATGGATGCACACTTCACTTATTTGGACAGTTACGGGGCCAAAACTGTCCAACTAACTCAAGTGTGAACCCAGCCTTACAGGTCCATGTTAGTGCCAGGTAGAAAGAACCGTGCAGAGACCCAACATCCTACTGTAGAGTGAAAAAGCGCACTCCTTTTATACCCTCGTTTGCAGATTCCACATAGATGTCTACAGAGTGGCAAAGTAAGATAATGTGGAGTTGGCAGCAGCATGAGGATGCCATACAGTGACCCAGTGGCAGCGACACGAGGAGTACACAGAGTGACCCAGTTCCTCCCCTGTGTGACTTTGTTCGCCCAGGCAAACGAGGTGTAGAACAGTGTGACACCACTGTGCCCTGCACATGTGGTATGCTGGAGGAGCATACACCTTATTTAAAGTTGTTTATTAGTGTGGAAACCAATAAGGAAGACCATATTCACCATTTTGTTCCCAGAATAAAGTTGCAGGCCATTTATCAATACAGTATTCTCAATAATTCAATAATTTGGAGCCACAAATCTCTGCCTTTATCACGCTTTTGTTATAGGTGTTCATTCTCTTCAAAGTAGAAAATAACAGGCCTTTTTGCCCTTTGCAATTACGTTTTTTCATCGAACAGTATGTCAGACAGAGAAACGAGAGGCCATGCACAGGAGAGGGATGCAGGCCTAAATGTTTCTGATGCAGGCACAGGTCGCAGCAGAGTAAGGGGGTGTGGCAGCAGGGGTCAGTTACAGAGGCCTGAGCTCCCAGTGTCAAGTAGCAGTCGTGTCTTGACCAGCAACCCAACGGTTGTAGACTGGTTGACTTGGTCATCCAATTCATGTCAAGTCACAACAGACACCCCCAGCCAAGAGTCGGTGGGTTCGTCAGACACAACCCCTAGTTGGCATGGCCCGGCAGCAGGCCCTGTGCCCTCATCTGTCCTCAACTTGCCTCTGTCATTTTCTGTTCCCTGAGCTAGAGAAGTACTCTATGCTGTGGGCTCAGATCCACTGTAAAGTGAGGAGGAGGTATTATTATTATTTATTGTTATTGTTTATTTATATAGCACCATTAATTTGATGGTGCTTTACATTTGAGGATTAACATACGGTACACAAGATATATAAAACAGATAATACTAACAGTGACCAACTGGCACAGTGGGATACAGGGCCCTGCCCGCAAGGGCTTACAATATATGAGGGAAGAGGGATAGAGACAGAAGGTGGGGGTAGAGGCTGTTCAGGTGGTGGTATGGAGACAGTAGCCTTATTGGAGGTTGTAGGCCTTCCTGAATAGGTGAGTCTTCAGGGCCTTCTTGAAGCTTGTGATTGTGGGGGTCAGTCTTATGTGTCTTGGTAATGAGTTCCAAAGTATGGGGGATGCACGGGAGAAGTCTTGGAGATGGTTGTGTGACGAGCGCATAAGAGCAGAGTGGAGTAGAAGGTCTTTGGAGGATCGGAGGTTACGTGCGGGCAGGTAGTGGGAGATTAGGTCAGAGATATATGGAGGGGACAGGTTGTGGATGGCTTTGTATGTCAGCGTTAGTAATTTGAACTCTATTCACTGGGCAATTGGTAGCCAGTGAAGGGTTAGGCAGAGGGGAGCGGCCGATGAAGAACGGGGGGAGAGGCGTATTAAGCGAGCGGCGCAATTTAAGGTGGACTGGGGGGGGGGGGCGAGAGTATTTGCTGGGAGGCCATGGAGAAAGGTGTTACAGTAGTCTAAGCGGGAGATTATGATGGCATAGACTAGCATCTTTGTAGTTTTTGGGGTGCGGAAGGAGCAGATTCGATGGATGTTCTTGAGTTGGAGGTGACAGGAGGTGTTTGAGAGTTTGGATATGCGGCTTGAAGGATAGGTCAGAGTCCAAGGTTATCCTAAGGCAGCGGACCCATGGGTCTGGGGTAAGTGTAGAGGACAGTCAGCAGCTACTGCTCAGCTAAAATCTGGAGGAGACATCCGCCGCTACCTTCGGTAGGTGGGCAAGTAGTGATGAGGAGAGTGGCATGGGAGCTGGTGTTGAGGAGGACATCAGTGAACTGCAGACTGTAGTGGATGACGATGTAGCCGATTGTAAATGGGAGGGGCTTCATCGTCATCAGGAGAAGAGGGTTGCAGCTTGCGCATGAGGCAGCGGGGGAGTCAGCAGGGTGGCAGCAGTGGGAGGTCGGGAGCTAAACGTACGCACCACCCGGTTCGCAGCAGCCTACATGCCTGGAAAGCAGTGGTGCAGTGGTTCACGGAGGCAGTGGCGGTAGCAGTCAGTTAGCACAAAGTGTTGGGGGTAAAATCACCTTCTCGGCAGTGTGGCAGTTTTTTGTAAAGCCGCCGGGGGAGGTCAACATGGCCATATGTTCAATCTGTGGGCAGAAGGTGAAGCATGGCCAGGGTGCCAATGTTGACACCTTAGCCCTGCGTCAATATATGCAGCATCACCATAAAGTGGACTGGGACAGCTGTGGCTCCAATGTGGTGGCCCAGCGTGCTGCAGCAACCGCTGCAGCACCCAGAGACACACACCCCATTTCAGGCAGTCAAGGCTCCACCACATCAGCCAAAGGAAGCTGTGTCCTTCCCATCATCTGCTGGTCGTGATGCTCATGCTCCTCCTCCTAGTCAGTCATTGCATCAGCAATCCATCACAGAAACAATTTCAAAGAGACAACAGTATGCGTGCACTTATCCAACAGTGCAGAAGCTGAACGTGCTCCTGTCCAAGTTGCTAGTGCTGCAGTCACTCCCTTTCCAAGTGGTGGACTCTGCAGCTTTCAGAGAACTCATGGCTTGAGCCGAGCCGAGGTGAAGAGTCCCAAGCTGTCATTTCTTTGCCAAAAAGGCAGTACTAGCCCTGCACAGATATGTAGAAGAGAAGGTGGGCCAGTCCTTGAGCCTGTTGGTGTCTGCCAAAGTTTACGGCAGTGCCAACATGTGGAGCTGTAACTACGGTCAAGGACATATGTCATTTACGGTCCTCTGGGTTAATGTGGTGCCTGCCCAGACACACCAGCAACATGGACAGGTGACGCAGCTTCAGCCTTCACATTCTCACGCTGTTGGTCCTGCAACAATGTCAGCCTCATCCTCCACTGTCTCCTCAGTGTCCACTGCAGGGACAATTCCCAGTGCTCCTCCAGCATACCACATGTGCAGGGCACAGTGGTGTCACGCTGTTCTATACCTCGTTTGCCTGGGCATACGAAGTCACACAGGGGAGGAACTGTTCTGTGTCCTTCCTCAAGAAATCAAATCCTGGCTTTCCCCGCGAAACCTCAAAATCAGAACCATGGTGACCGATAATGGGAATAACATGGTGTGCACATGTTCAATCTGGTTGTCAAGCGTTTCCTTAAGTGTTCCACCCATCTGCAAGACATCCTAAAAATGTCAAGGAAACTTTGCATGCACTTCAGCCACTCGTACACCACCAAGCACATCCTCCTTGAGCTGCAGTGGCAGAACGGCTTCCCACAACATAGGCTGATATATGATGTTTCCACCCGTTGAAATTCCACCCTCTGTATGTTGGATCGACTATATGAACAGAGAAAAGCCATAAACGATTTCTTTATGATCCAAGCGGACAGAGGTACTCCCCTGTGTACAGTTGTGTTAAAAAGTTTACATAACCCGGCAGATTTTTTGTTTTTTTGGCCTTTTTTCAGAGAATATGAATGATAACACAAAAAGTTTTTCTCCACTCATGGTTAGCGGTTGGTTGAAGCCATTTATTGTGAAACTTCTGTGTTTTCTCTTTTTAAATCATAATGACAACCAAAAACATCAAAATGACCCTGTTCAAAAGTTCACATACCCCAGTTCTTAATATCGTGTATTGCCCCCTCTAACATCAATGACAGCTTGAAGTCTTTTGTGGTAGTTATGGATGGTAGTTGTGGCTCTTTATTTTCTCAGATGGTAAAACTGCCAATTCTTCTTGCCAAACAGTCTCCAGTTCCTGTAAATTCCTGGGCTGTCTTGCAGGTACTGCACACTTGAGATTTCCCCAGAGTGGCTCAATAATATTAATGTCGGGAGACTGAGATGGCCACTCCAGAACCTTCACTTTCTTCTGCTGTAGCCAATGACAGGTCAACTTGGCCTTGTGTTTTGGATCATTGTCATGTTGGAACGTCCAAGTACGTCCCATACGCAGCTTCCTGGCTGATGAGTGCAAATTTGCCTACAGTATTTGCTGATAACGTGCTGCATTCATCTTTCCTTTAACTTTGACCAAGTTTCCTGTGCCTTTAGCACAACTGTAACTTCAACGTTGGCCAGAGGCAGCTCATGCGCGACACCTGCCGTTTGCTCGTTCCCTTTGAGGAGGGCACTTTGTTAGTCAGTCGCCAGGACTACGGGATGAACAACGTCATTCCACTGATTCACATCCTGGAAAAGATACTTTTCAATCTGGCTGGTCAGGGGGCAGGAGATGTGGCGTCTACATCTCAAGGCCACATGAGCCCTGTGGGGGCTGAACTGGAGGAGCAGGATGAGGAGGACATTGGAGCACAAACAATGTGTAGCCAAATGGGTGGAGAGGAGGAGCAGCAGCAACCAGAACAGCAAGAAGGAGATGAGGATGATGAGGCAGATGACCCAGACACACCGTGGCAGTATGTAGTGGAGATGGATGCAGGGAGTCCCTTCGGAGTCACTTGTGCAAATGGCCCGAAGCATGCTGACTTCCTTGCGCAGTGACAGCCAAATTGTCACCATTCGGCAGATGGATGACTACTGGCTCTCCACCATATTAGACCCCGAACTACTTTAGAGATATCCTATATAGTAAGTTGGCTGCTGCCTATCTGCGCCATCGTCCATCCTCTCACAGGTCCGACCAGGCCCTGAGTGCTCACCTTGCACTGCCATGGCAGCTGTGGGGGGGGGGGTGGCATGAACAGTATTGGCTCCATCAGCAGCAGCCTGAGCCTATAGTCGCTGATGAGCAGCTTTCTTCAGCCGCATAGTGAAGAAACTGCTCATCAGGAGCTAGACACAGAGAAGAACCTGAACCAGCAGGTGGTGCCATACTTAGAGTGCACCCTGCAACCCGTCATCGAAGATCTGCTGGACTACTGGGCAGCTAAACTGGATTTGTGGCCGCAACTGGCCGAGTTTGCCCTGGAAAAGCTGTCCTGCCCGACCAGTGGTGTGGCATCAGAGTGGGTGTTTAGTGCGATGGGGGCATAGTTACCCCAAGGAGAACTCGCCTGTCCACCCAAAATTTGGAGAGACTGACCTTTGTGAAGATGAATCAGGTGTGGATCAGCCAGGATTTTCACCCACCAATGCCTGATGCATCAGATTAAATGATCCATGCTGCCTCACCACACTCTGCCACTGGTTCATTGTATGGCCTCCTAAGGCTCCAAGGCTGTTGCTACCTACACATTATAGAGACATGCTATGTAGCAAGTTGGCCGCTGCCTATCTGCGTCATCGTCCATCCTCTCGCATGTCTGACCGGAGGGGCCCTGAGAGCTCAACTTGCACTGGCATGGCAGCTGTGGGAGGGTGTGGGGGGTGGCAGGAGCAGTATCGGCTCCATCAGCATAATGGGAACAAAATGGCGAATATGGTCCTCCTTATGGGTTTAGACACTCATAAACACCTTTAAATAAGTGATAACCGCTAATAGTTATTGAATTATTATAGACAGTACTGTTTTAAAAATGGCCTGCAACTTTATACTGGTAACAAAATGGCAAATATGGTCCTCCTTATGGGAGGGTGTGGGGGGTGGCAGGAGCAGTATCGGCTCCATCAGCATAATGGGAACAAAATGGCGAATATGGTCCTCCTTATGGGTTTAGACACTCATAAACACCTTTAAATAAGTGATAACCGCTAATAGTTATTGAATTATTATAGACAGTACTGTTTTAAAAATGGCCTGCAACTTTATACTGGTAACAAAATGGCAAATATGGTCCTCCTTATGGATTTAGACACTAATAAACACCTTTAAATAAGTGATAACCGCTAAGAATTATTGAATTATTATTGACAGTACTGTTTTAAAAATGGCCTGCAACTTTATACTGACAACAAAATGGCGAATATGGTCATTATATCTTTCCCCACGTTAAAGGCTTTTTTTTACAGATAAGTGCAGATATTATTGGATGATAATTCAGTTTTCTTTGGCACAATAGTTGTAAGGGAATTGCCAGTTGAGCAATTCCCCAGTTCCGCTGCAGAACCCTGGGGGAAGGGGCACAACAAGACAGTGAGCCCTAAAGCTGAACCCACCCACTGTCCCTGGCTAACTTACCCGATCTGTCCTAGGTGACAGCCAGCAACCGGTCGATCAGTCCCTTCCTAATATAAGTGACACACAGAACAGGACAAGACAAAACAACACAGAAGCAGAGTGAGCAAGCCAAGGGGTCGGTAACAGTCGAGCAATGCAGTACAAAATTACAATCCAAGAGAATAGTCAAAAACAGAGCCAGAGGTCAGAAACAGGAATTCAGGGAATAGCAGAAAAGGAGCTAGCAGGGACAAGTCACAAAACAGAATCAATAGCCAGCGAGCATGTGAGGGCTGACAACCTGTTTATAGAAAGTCAGGACCCGCCCCAGACTGGATTGGTAGACAGGCTGTCAATCACACAGGCAAGGCTGAGATTAACTATTAGTGGAGAAAAGGAAAATCAAGGGGCTAAGACAGGTGTGGTAGAAAATCAATTACATAGTCTAGGACAGTGTTCAGACTGAGCAACAAGAATCTTAAACAAGGAATCAAACTGAGCACGCCTTCTGCGCCGCTGCGTGTGGGCGGAGGGTGGTGCAGAGACCTAAACAGGCAGAGACGTTACAATAGTACTGACTAATGTTATGCTTTGGAAGAACAGTGACTAAGCCCCTTATAATAAACGCCTTTAGAAAGGCTTTTTTTACAGATACGTGCAGATATTAGTGTATGATAATTCACAGTTTTTTTCTGTACTGCACTGCAAAAAGCTTGTTGTGTTCCACCTTGAAGACACAGATATGAGTAATGAGCAGCAGTATAACGGCAGTGAGTGCTGCAATATGAATTATGCTGCAAATTCTTGCAGTAAATGAGCCTTCAACCACCCCAAATTCTTCTCTCAATTCCTCCCTATGCTTTCCCTACAGTTCTAAGGCTCAGCCTCTTTTCCTGAACTTCTATATGTTTTCTAAGTCTTTTCCTAGCCCCTGCTGACGTCTGTCCCTACAGTAAGGCCTGCAACTTTATACTGGTAACAAAATGGCGAATATGGTCCTTTTTATGGGTTGAGACACTAATAAACACCTTTAAATAGTGATAACCGCTAAGAATTATTGAATTATTGAATTATTATTGACAATTCTGTTATTAAAACTGGCCTGCAACTTTATACTGGTAACAAAATGGCAAATATGGTCCTCCTTATGGGTATAGACACTAATAAACACCTTTAAATAAGTGATAACTGCTAAGAATTATTGAATTATTATTGACAATACTGTATTGAAAAAGGGTCTGCAACTTTATACTGGTAACATAATGGCGAATATGGTTGTTATGTCTTTCCCCACGTTAAAGGTGTTTATTACAGATAAGTGCAGATATTATTGGATGATAATTCAGTTTTATTTGGCACAATAGTACTGAATTATGTTATGCCTTGTAAGAACAGTGAATAAGCCCCTTATAATAAAGGACTTTAAAAAGGCTTTTTTTACAGATATGTGCAGATATGGCTTTGGCACAATAGTACTGAATAATGTTATGCCTTGGAAGAACAGTGAATAAGCCCCTTATAATAAAAGCCTTTAAAAAGGCCTTTTTTACAGATACGTGCAGATATTAGTGTATGATATTTCACTTTTTTTGCTGTACTTCGCTGCAAAAGGCTTGTTGTGTTCCACCATGAAGACACAGATATGAGTAATGAGCAGCAGTATAACGGCAGTGAGTGCTGCAATGTGAATTATGCTGCAAATTCTTGCAGTAAATGACCCTGCAACCACCACAAATTCTTCTCCCAATTCCTCCCTATGTTTTCCCTACAGTTCTAAGGCTCAACCTCTTTCCCTGAACTTCTATATATTTTCTAAGTCTTTCCCTAGCTCCTGCTGATGCCTGTCCCTACAGTAAGAGTGATGTGGAATGACTGTACCTAAAAAGGCCGAGGGTTTTTATAGGGCTGTGACATCACAGGTCCTGCTTGCTGCTGAATAGCTGCACACTTGGCATTGTGGTTCCGCGATCCCAGAGTCCCTTCCCCCTTTTCCTAACATGTGCGGAGGCCATTTTATAAAAAAATGTGATTCGATGCATCAAAGCGTGAGGAAATACAGAATCGTGGCAAATCGAATATTTCCTGAAATTCGGATCGAATTCCACTTCTGCAGAATCGATTTGCTCATCTCTATACATAACCTTACAATATATATTATAGTAACAATAGTAAAGTGACTAACTGGGGTATATCCTACCCAGTATATTAGTGCCAAGATGCCAGAAATACACTTTTTAAAGTGGCAGTATGTTCACTTAAGTGTAACCTTAACTAGACAAATATATCACTTGTTACAGTATTTAGCATTGCATTGTACAACATAATATGGCACAAAGAGATATTGACAAATTTATGAAATTTGTTGCACATAGAAAGCAATAGCAGCACAACTTTCCTTATCAAGGTCACGATAAGAAATGAAAGCTGTGCTGTGAATAGGTGATATGGGCAACAAAGATAGTTTTTCTTTTAGATAGTTTCATAAATCTGCCCTATTAACTTAATGACCATATACCATAATAAATGGTATAATATGACATTTGCATATAAAACATGGATTATACTACACATTGATAGTGGTGGTATTTCCACTGCAACAGGCTCAAATGTTACCCATAATAACATCAAAGGATATGCCAAAACTTCAGTTCAGCAATAGGGTCCATGTATGGTAGAGTTCCTAATTTTATAGAAGGGAGGCAGACTGATTTCAACTTTCTTACAGGATTGGAGTCATTACTGATCATGTTGTGGTCTCAGCTCCTCAGCTCATGTCATTTATGGTCATAACCATCAGTCCATGACATAATAGTACTGTAGATCAGGGCTTGGGAAAGTGTTAACATGATTTGTCCCAAGTTTTGTTTAAAATTAGTATATCAGGTGTGGGCCTTTACATGGATTATGTCATGAAAAGTATTTGTCCTCTTTCCATAGGATAGAGAATAAATACCTGATCAGTGGGGGTCTGACCACTGAGACACCCATCAATCCTGCGAATGGGGTCCCTTTCCCCACTGAATATAGGCATAACTGATGGTGAACAGTGCTCCCATTCACTTCAGTGGGAGCACCAGAGATAACTAAGTGCTGTACTTCAGCTATCTCTGTTGCTCCCATTGAAGTGAAAGGGAATGCTGGATAGCTGAGTGCTTTACTTCTGTATGGATAAAGGAAAAATACTTTTGGTGGCATAACCCCTTTAATAGGAGCAGAAACATACCAGAAACCTATAAGTATTGCAGAGAAAATCATGCATTAAAGCTTATGCAAATCCATCTGGAGCATGCCCAATTTGCCATATTTGCCAACAGTCAACCGTAACTGCTCCAGTACTTCTCTGGAATCACCAACCAACAGCTCCCCTACAACTCTAAATGACACTTTCAGCCTCTTTTGGCATTACAGCTGTCTGCAAGCAAACAAGGCCCTACTCCGATACAGTTGCAGGCTGATTTGTATATCCATAAAACGATAATGATTTCTGCATTACTTCTTCCTTTTGGGCCACAGAGGTATGTTTCTGCTCCTATTAAAGGCTCCCAAATGGAACCATAATTGGTTTTGGAGGCATTTTGATCCTGACAGACTTCTTTTAAGTAAGAAATGGCTGATTTGGGGTCATCAATATACATTATTAAATCATAATAAAATTGTAAAAAGATTATGGCACTTCCAGCTCTTCATAACCTATTTTCAACTCTATGAAGGCATCCTCAGAAGTGAAGCTTGAAGCTCCTGGGCTGTGCTGCAAAACTAGTAACAAAAAGACAGCTGCCTCTGCAACCCCACATCTACTAAACCCTTGTAAGTTCTACTTTATCCAAATATTATTGTCAAACTACTCACATAGAAATTAGATAATCAGCAATTTCACCAAATAAGCGTATTCTAGCAACTTTCATAAAATATACTGTATATGGAGAGTTTATGCATTTCCTTATATACTTGTACCCTAAACAGAATTTTGCAATCAAACCATTAACACATACAGACATGTCAGTGTCAATTAAGCCATAATTTATTTAAGGCCTCTAATTTCCACTGAAACCAATTCTATATAATAATATAGTATGATAACAAAACACTAGAAAATCTGCAATTCACAACACAACCATGGGGAGCTGCACATACAGTCATGGCCAAAAGTTTTGAGAATGATACAAATATTAATTTTTACAAAGTCTACTGCTTCAGTTTTTCTAATGGCAATTTGCATATACTCCAGAATGTTATAAAGAGTGATCAGCTTAACAGCAATTACTTGCAAAGTCAATATTTGCCTAGAAAATGAACTTTATCCCCCAAAACACATTTCAACATCATTGCAGCCCTGCCTTAAAAGGACCACCTAACATTGTTTCAGTGATTGATCCATTAACACAGGTGTGAGTGTTGATGAGGACAGGGCTGGAGATCAATCTGTCATGATTAAGTAAGAATGACACCACTGGACACTTTAAAAGGAGGCTGGTGCTTGCCATCATTGTTTCTCTTCTGTTAACCATGGTTATCTCTAAAGAAACACGTGCAGTCATCATTGCACTGCAGAAAAATGGCCTAACTGGGAAGAGTATTGCAGCTAGAAAGATTGCACCTCAGTCAACAATCTATCGCATCATCAAGAACTTCAAGGAGAGAGGTTCCATTGGTGCCAAAAAGGCTCCAGGGCGCCCAAGAAAGACCAGCAAGCGGCAGGACCGTCTCTTAAAAGTGTTTCAGCTGCGGGATCGGGCTACCAGCAGTGCAGAGCTTGCTGAGGAATGGCAGCAGGCAGGTGTGAGTGCATCTGCACGCACTGTGAGGCGGAGACTCTTGGAGCAAGGCCTGGTCTCAAGGAGGGCAGCAAAGAAGCCACTTCTCTCCAGAAAAAACATCAGGGACAGACTGATATTCTGCAAAAGGTACAGGGAATGGACTGCTGAGGACTGGGGTAAAGTCATTTTCTCTGATGAATCCCCTTTTCCATTGTTTGGAACATCTGGAAAACAGCTTATTCGGAGAAGAAGAGGTGAGCGCTAGTGAGCGCCAGTCTTGTCTCATGCCAACTGTAAAGCATCCTGAAACCATTCATGTGTGGGATTGCTTCTCAGCCAAGGGAATCGGCTCTCTCACAGTCTTGCCTAAAAACACAGCCATGAATAAAGAATGGTACCAGAATGTCCTCCAAGAGCAACTTCTCCCAACCGTCCAAGAGCAGTTTGGCGCTCAACAATGCCTTTTCCAGCATGATGGAGCACCTTGCCATAAAGCAAAGGTGATAACTAAATGGCTCAGGGAACAAAACATAGAGATTTTGGGTCCATGGCCTGGAAACTCCCCAGGTCTTAATCCCATTGAGAACTTGTGGTCAATCATCAAGAGACGGGTGGACAAACAAAAACCAACAAATTCAGACAAAATTAAAGCATTGATTCTGCAAGAATGGACTGCTATCAGTCAGGATTTGGTCCAGAAGTTGATTGAGAGCATGCCAGGGAGAATTGCAGAGGTCCTGAAGAAGAAGGGTCAACACTGCAAATATTGACTTGCTGCATTAACTCATTCTAACTGTCAATATAAGCTTCTGTTACTCATAATATGAATGCAATTATATTTCTGTATGTGATAAAAAAACATCTGACAAACACACATAAAAACCAGAGGGCAGCAGATCATGTGAAAATATAATATTTGTGTCATTCTCAAAACTTTTGGCCATGACTGTACACACATATAGGATAGGATATCTCATCACAAAAGGCTTGCCATCTCACACAAACATATCTGGACATTGTAAGCCAAGAGAACAGGTAAGGAAGTGTATGTCAAGCTATTCACAAAATGGGACCATGCATTAAAATAAACCTAAATCGTGATGTCCATGTAGCACTGTGTAAGTAATATAAACTGGACCAAGATATCATGTACTTGTCACCATGGCACCATTCATGTCAACCCTTGCAGCTCCATCTGTAGATCATATGTATTGTTTAGCTGATATGATTGACTTAAAATGCTACTGAAGCACTACTTAATTATGACTTAATAGCTTGGCAGTAAATAAAATTTTGTGCTACAGCCTCTGGTAGGCTTCAAATGTGTAATAGCTACCTAGAGTCTGCAAAGAATAGAACCTTCAGATATCTTCAAATTAAAAATTCTTTTACCAATAAGCTAATATTTTCTTGTCAGCAAATTCACTTAAAATATACATGTGCCCACTGAGCTACTGTGTGGGAAAAAGGAGTATAATAGCACATCTAATTAACCATTGGGTATTAATGTGCATAGCCAGTGGTTAAATTGTGAATAAAAAGGGGTGTTTTATGTGCTAAGGTAAAAACAGAACACAAAGCACTCAACACAATTTAGTCAAGGGGAGCTTCCAAACTGTTACAATGTTTTTTTTTCTCCTCTTTTTCATGAAAGTTTTTGTTAAAACATTCATCACATCATTAAAAAGAAACATTATTGCAGCAGGCAAGCATATATATACAAGTATACATTTACGATTTCTACTGGGAATGTCTTAAAAACAAACAAGCTGTCGGTTTGAGAGCATAAAGATATAGAAAATAAATAAAAGCTTTAAATCTAGGAGCACTTGTAGAGTTCAAGTGGTGGAGTGATTACTGAAACTGCTATCTAAATAATCCCAGCATAAGAGACTTTCAAGGACTGTCATTATATGTTTGCCGAATTAAAATTAATTCATACATACGTTGCTGAAAATGAGAAGCAGTTTCTTGTTTATGTAGCGGAGAAGCATTAACTCTTAGGATACCTTGTCAGCTAACATATGCCCTTAACACAGTCCCAAAGCCCAATGTTGTTGACGTCTTTCAGATTTTAACCTTAATTCCTTAGGAATATTACTTATGTTTGCTTTTTAGTAATGGAAAACTTAAATTGAAGAAAGAAACATTGAAATCTTAAGCAGCTAAAAAAGGCTTAAAACATCATGATTAAACCATATGTCTTCTACAATCATCTCTTAAGTACTATAAATCTTTACAGATGTACGGTACCTACTTCATTCTCAAACACAAATGAATCCCATTTCAGCCGTCATATATGAATATTTTTCCAGGACAGTCAGATTGAAGACAGATTTTATTTTTAGAACTGTGTGGCTTTGAAAAATGTAAACTTATTTATTCTATTTAGACTTCAATAAACATATATTAGAATGTGAATGGTTGGCATTGGCCTCAATAGCATTATGATCATTCAAAATTCACATTAGCTTACACAAATATTTTAACCCTGTCCAGGTTTATTAAATTTTCCCCATTCTTTATTTTATGAGTTTTCTGTTAACAAAAGTTTCTGAATTTGTTCCTTGCAATAAAGACTTTATGTATAAAAGATCTAAAAATTGATAGCACGGATATTTTCAACAAAAAGAATAAATACAGATGGCTCTTCTCTTACCTTAGCTTGAATTTGGTTAAAGGGTTGAATATGTTGACAAAATCCTGGACAGGTTGCAATTCACAACTCAACTACTTTGGTGACCACAGATAGACACATATATGTAGGACATCTTGTGCCACACAATATATTGAGACATGAGGATAGGTAAGTCAAGATACATTTATCTATGGATAAATTTGCATGATACTGTTAAACATGCCTAGAGAAATCATGGTATTTCTATGTTGACATGTCATTAGTAGAGATGGGCGAATCGGTTCGTAACAATTCGACCTGAATATTCCAAATTGTTTGTTTTTTTAACAAAGTCTCGGATGATCTAAAATGGCCACTAACTGTAAATTATTATGCTCTGGGGTCTCTTCAGACCCCAGCGTGTAATAGGTGGAGGCCCAGGAGATGTCCTGACACTCGGTGTGCCCATGTCACCACTCAGGCAGAATAACAGCGCTCAGAGGTGATCCTGGGTGCATGAAATCACAGAAAAGGAAGCAGAGACAGGGCGCCAGACCCCGTGATTAGGCTAAAAAGAGGTAATGGAAAGTATAAATGTTTTTTTACTTTTCTCACCTCCCATGGGCTTCCACCTATTATATTTTGGTGTCTGAAGAGACCCCAGAGTATAATAATTTCTCTTCCGGTTCTATCTGAACAAGTTCGGACTGAATCAGGGGTTAGCTTCGTCCAAACATAGGATGAATTAAATATTCAGAGGTTTGCCAATCTTTAGTCATCACTTTAAAGTAGATCTTTCACCACCTCCACCAACTCTAACTCTTTGCATCCTTCAATAGGTGCTGTTTCACCAATTACAGCTGGAGTTGGTGGAGGTGGTGAAAGGTCCTCATTAAGTTAAAAGGTCCATGTCTAAGGTTACACTACTGAGAGATTCTGATAAAACATTATTTTCTACTTTTTTCCAGATGTAGCATTCCTATCCAGACATATTGGTCATACAAATCCCTCTCAATACCCTATCAATATCTAAATCCTTAATAGCTTGGAAAATGACAAGTATTTTTGAATACGTATGAACGTATTGGTCATTGTGGTGTATATGGTATACAGAATTTTGATCTGCAAAACAATCTTACTTAACATTGAAGTAAGGTATTAAAATGATTTCCACAAGTTTAATGTATAATATTGGGCAAAATAATCTATTAGGTTTTATTTAATAATATCGTTTTATGTTAAAATATAGTAATGAAAATTAGTTAGACTAATTTAGACTAATCTTACATTTCTATCACTAGCATCTCCTCCAGATTAAATATTTTTTCAGTTAATATATAACTATGAATTACATAAGATTTCTTATAAAAAACCATTGAAGCAGGGGCGTAAATACCAGGGTATCAGTGGTAGTGGCTGCCACAGGGCCCGGGACATTAAGGGGCCCAGAGCCCTGTGGTAGCCGCTACCACGAACCCCAAAAACACTGCTATTATTATATTCCGGGGTCTTTTCAGAGTATAATAATTGTTCATGGGTGGTCCACTATGGGGCATAATACTGTATGCAGGGGCCAATATAAGGCATAGTACTGTGTGCAGGGGCCATATGGGGTATAATACTGTGTGCAGGGACCATTATGCTGCATAATACTGTGTGCAGAGGCCACTATTGGGCATAATATTGTGTGCATAATATTGTGGGCCACTATGGACAGGGTCGGACTGGCCCACCGGGGAACCGGTGAATCCACCGGTGGGCCCCGAGCCCCGACTATTAATCCTCACCTCATGGGGGCCCGATCGGGATCCTGACCATCCCGATCGGGCCCCTGACCAGTGGCGTTACGATCGCGGTCGCAGGGGGCGCAACCGCGACCGTCCCCAGTAGGGTACAGGGATATTGCAGGCCTCTTTCCAATAGATGGCAGCCCTGGGGAGGTGACTGAAAATAATAAACACATATTCTCACCTCTCCTGGGAACAGCGTTCTCTCCGCCGCTCTTCCGTCATGTGACTGAGGCCTGTGATTAGGCCCCGGCGGTCACATGGGGCGCGACCGCGTAATGACGTCAGTGCGCCCCCACGTGACTGCTGAGGCCCAATCACAGGCCTCAGCAGTGTCGTCAGAAAAGGGCCTGAAGAAGCTGAAGACAGCAGGATGGAGCGAGGATGCCAAGGAAAAGTAAGGCAAGGTGAGTATGAGAGTTTGTTATTTTTAATTACTTCCCCTGGGCCTCCCATTATTATACTCTGAGGTCTGAGGAGACCCCAGAGTATAATAATAGCACTGAAGCGGAGCGGAGGGGGCTATTGGGCGCATATAATACTGGGTGGGGGCCACTGTGGAAATACTGGGTGGTGGCCACTGTGGAGCTTATAATACTGGGTGGGGGCCACTGTGGAGCTTATAATACTGTGTGGGGGCCACTATGGAGCTTATAATACTGGGTGGGGGCCACTGTGGAGCATATAATATTGGGTGGGGGCCACTGTGGAGCTTATAATACTGGGTGGGGGCCACTGTGGAGCTTACAATACTGGGTGGGAGCCATTGTGGAGCTTATACTCCATACAGTGGCTCCTTCATTTTTTTTTAATTACGCTGGGACAGGTGAAAAAAACAAAACAAAAAAACCCCCCACAAACTTTCTTTCCTGTCCCCAGTGTCTCCTAGCACAGTTCGGTCCTGCAGCTCTGTTGTTTTCTTCCAGCGCAAGTTCCCTCTGCACGTGACTACCTGTGACGTCACGTGACCCCTGAGGCCAATCAGTGCTCTCACACAATATAATGACCCCATCACTATTCCCCATACAGTATGGGGGACCAGTGAAGTGACCATAGAAAAATTTGGCCCAGACAACTCCTTAAAAGAGGTTGTCCATAAACTGGAGCGACCACTGTGTCGGCCGCCAGGGAGGTGTAAAAATAAGAAAATTTTTAAAAAAAGCATACTCACCTGTCCCCAGCACCCCGTTTTGTTCCCCTGCCTGTGTCTGTTCAGTCTCATGGCAGCGCCTCATTTCTGGAAATCCTGTACCTAATTGGTCTTAGCGATCACATGAGGTGCAGGACTCCCAGCTAGGAGTCGCCGGCATGAGACTGAATGGACACTGGCAGCGGACAGCAGAGTGTCGGGAACAGGTGAGTATGCTTTTTAATTTACTTATTTTTTACTTTACACCTCCTGCCAGCCACATGGGTTGCTCCAATTCCTTCGGGGCAACTGTGGGAGTCAGACACACTTGTTTGAGCTCCTGAGACCAGAGGCTCTAGTCTGTTTGTCAGCTCAGAAGAGAGACTTGGTGTGTGGTGTTTGTGCAACAGCAGCAGTTTTTCCAGCCATAGTTGGAGGCTCCAACCCCTTTCCTTTTCCAAGGTTGGGGTTTTTTCACCATGGAGCAAGGTGCTCCTGCCCCCCGAGCCAGCTTGGCGGGGGGCAGGAGGCTCTCAATGGACGGCAGTAGCAGCAGCAGCAGGAGAAGATTGGAGAGGCAGCAGGCTCCAGTGGAAAAAGGTATGGCAACCCGCAGCAAGGGACGTCTAGGTCAGAAAACCCCGGCGGAGGCTGAGCCCTGTACAAGTAAAAAGGCCAGCGAAGCCCCCCCTCCTTCCTTGCCATCATCAGGTTGGGGGATTCGGAAGGCTGGCGAGGATGTGCTTGCATACAGTAAGCGTATTAACACTACCCTTGAGGAATATGATAAAGCCAGGAGGTCCCTGTTTGCTATGGGTGCGGAGCTTCAGAGTGTCCGTGCCCGTAGTGACAGGGCCTCAAGGCATGAGAGACCGGCACTGAGTAAGCAGGTCAAAAAGCTGAAGGAACAAATTAAAGGGCTTGACCAAAGATGCCGAGAGATCCTGGAGGGCGCGGGGCCTTTCAGGGAGAAACTCCTGAATGATGACCGTTTTTACCGCAAGCAGCAGGGGCGGCTGCTGCGGGAAGACCTCGCGTCCTCCGAAAGCTCGGATCCGGAATATGAGACAGATACTGACTCAGAGGGGAGCCTGCTGGCAGAGTACGGCAGTAGCCGGAAGCCTACGAGGGTGAGTTCAGGTATTCCGACCTATACGCCCCCAGAGAAATTGGCAAGTTTACCCCAGCTACCGGAGAATTTACCACCATTACCGGCAACATCAGAAGACGATATGGGTTCTGCTGCGGGGAGGCTAATCCACGAAATATGCATGCTAGAATCCCCGGCAAGAATGGAGAAGATGGCTTTTTCCGTAGACGACCTTGCAAACGAGGAGGAATCAAAAAAAAGGAAAAAGAAGAAGGCTAAGCCGCAAGAAGTCGGCACCCTGAAATATGTGAGTGTCGCAGCAGGTATAACTGTTCCCGCAGGGCAACCCCCATTGACTCTAGCACAGGCTGAATCTGGGGTGTTGCCCGCGGGTGAGATAAGGGGGCGCAGACTCCCCAGACCCCGCTTTCTCTAAGTAGCGGTGTGGCTGGGGAGCTGGGTGCAGTATTGAAAATGGCGCCCGAAACTGCAGCGGACAAGGTCGGAAAAGCACCTCCCACGAAGGGAGGTAGAGAAGCGGTGAAGCCTGCCCCTGTGGGCAGGGTCAAAGTAGCGCCGGCCCCTCCCCAGGTCCATCGTAAGGGGAAGGGGCATGCGGCTTGTCCCTCCCTTCCGGTTTCAGGTGCCGAGGAAGCCAATGAGACCGGTGATGCGGAGGCTGCCGTCAGCGCTAGGAGCAAGTCCGCTCCTAAAGCATTGAGCGCTGCGACAGCTGACGATGCGGAGGTCGAGGCAGAGGCACAAGTCGCCCCAGCTAAGCGGGAGGAGAGTGAAGCGGAGGCCCGGAATAGGCCAATCCCGCTCGTGGAGCCACCCAAGGCCGCAAGCCCCGGTGTGAATGAGGTAATGGTGAGCGTGGGTAAGAAAGCGGTGAGTAAGAGCAGACTGGGGAGTAGGAAAAGCAGGCGTCAGGAGAGGAGGGCGGAGGAGGGGGAAAAAACTGTGGTTCCAGAGAGTGACTTAGATGTTCCTTGTGAGGGAAAGGGGAGGGGGGCTATGGAGGCTGTCACCCCTTGTGTTGCTGCTGCTGCTGCTGCTACTGCTGTCCCTTTTGTTAAAGATGCGGTAGTGGAGGTTCCTAGGACTTTGGAAAATGTAGGCATGGCTGCTGCAGAAGTAGCTTTGCCAAATGTGTTTGCCCGGTCCACGCCTGCGACGCTGGGAACGACCGCTCCTGTCTCTGGTGTCCCGGTGGCCGCGGTGGTGGCCGGGCCGAGCGGGCTTCAGGGGGCGCCCGAAGGTGGCACTGGAGTTGCGGGGGCTGGGACTGCGGCCTCAAGCTTGGTACCTTCCTATGCCAGTGTCGCCTCGGGGGTCCCAAGGGGTGCCTCGTGTCCATCACTGGGGGCCAGGGACGGTGAATTACAACAGCAGCTCCTGGCGGCCTTACGAGCAGGGCAGAGAACGATGATAGTGGATGGTCAATCGAGGGACCTTAGGTTTTGGATTGAACGTTTTGGCCTAGGGAAGTTCCGAGATGAGGGGGGTGAGACCAGGTGGACTCTCCCGACACCCGGGCAGCGGCCGGTCCGGAGGAATGTAGTCCGTCTCGGGTGGGGGGGAGAAGGCCCTTGTCCTCAGAGGAGGAGGGTCGTCGAACTTCTGCTCGGGATGGGCTTTAGGGCAAGTGACATCTTTGCCCTCATTCACCCGGTCGGCTCCTCAGAGTTTGATGTCAGCTTTGTTACCCCGGGGGGCTTAGAAACCTTCTGGGGTAATTATGAGTTGGCAAAGAACGAGCCCGGCTGGCGCGACTTCAATGTGTGGGCGGTGTCGCGCCAGGATGCAATTAAGAAAGTGACCGTTTTGACTCGTAACGAGTCACTTTCTTACATGGACATTATGACCTGGCTCAACAGGTATGGGGAAGTGAAAGACTTCCCCCGGAAGAACCTTGATGAGTTTGGCATTTGGTCGGGGGCCTGGACATTTATGGTCAAATTGAAGCATGAGGATAACTCGGTGATGCATATCCCGTCCTCAACCTTCCTCGGGAAAGACAGGATTCTTGTCTTCTACCAGGGGCAGCCGAAGCTCTGTCACAGGTGTGGTGATCCCTCGCACTTGAGTGCCTCCTGCAGGGTGCAGAAGTGTGCCATGTGTGGGGGATTAGGTCATCTAGCTGCAACCTGTGATAGGATTCGGTGCCACCTGTGTGGTGACCTTGGTCACCCAATCGGGGCGTGTCCGAGGTCGTTCGCTAATGTCACCCTCCGACAGGCAGGGGCAGGTGAGGAGACTGTCCCTGTCACCGAGGAGGGGGTCGGAGGTGGAGAGACCAGGTTGCCGACGCGGAGGGAGAAAACCCAGCCACCATCAAGGGCGAGAAGGAGAGATAGGAGAAGGGAGCAGAGGGAAGGTATTATGTGTCTCCCCTCTGCCCCTGATCCCGCTGGGTTGGATTCTAATGCTGAAGTAGCGACGGGCACGGCCCTGATTGAGGAGATGAGAAGACTGCAGAGGGAGGAAGAGGCTGACCTGTCTTCATCTTCCCAGTACGTTAGTGCTGGGGAGGAACAGACGGTCAGGAGGAGAAAGTCACCGAGTAAAGCGAGGGTAAAAACATCTGCCCCCCCCCCCGGCAAAGGAACGGAGACTCGAGGACCTTTCAGTGATCAGCCCTAACCGGTACCAAACCCTCTGCGAGGACGCATCAGCCTCAGGGGAGGCTTCAGAGGGGGGAGGTGGGACCGTCGGGGGCTGCTGAGTCTCCCTCAGGGAAGGGCCCCCTGCCTTCAGTGGAGGAGGCTGGCCTGGTACCCAGAGATGGAGACGATGCACCTCAAGCTGTTTTGGAAACCGTAGTAAAAAATGTTACCAATACTCCCCAGGGAGAAACTACGGGGGAAGTCCATCCCTTGCCTGGCCAAACCGCACGAGGTGAGGTGATGGACCAATCCCAATGTAAGAAGAGGACCCGTAAGACGAGGAAAAGTCGCGGGTCCTCTTCTGACTCATCAAGGGGTGGAGGTGGTAGGAGGAAAGGGGGTGGGAAACTGAAGGTCATTGAGCTCAATCGGTCTTAATGGCAGTCCCCTCTCCACTGACGCTGGCCACCATTAATGTGGCCAGCATTAAGTCTGATACGGCTAGGTTTGCAGCCTTTGATTTTCTTGGCCGAGTTGAAGCTGACATTTTGTTTTTGCAGGAGACCAGGCTCTGTACTCTATCAGAGATAAACAGAGCAAGGAGGGAGTGGCGCAGGGGGCCCTCCTACTGGTCTCTTGCGGCTGAGCCGTATAGTGGAGTGGCGGTGCTTTTTACCGCAGAGGTGAAATGCCAGCGGCTGATCGAACTCGAAATGGGAAGGTGCCTAGTCTTAGACGTCCTCATGAAGGGGCAAAGCCTGCGCCTCATTAACATCTACGGTCCCCAGTCAAAGTGGGACCGTAAAAGCCTCTTTATGAAGATCAAGCCTTTTCTTTTTACGGGCAAACAAGTCATCTTTGGTGGGGATTTTAATACCATAACTAGACCCCAAGACCGAGGAGGTACCAGAGATAGACTGCCCTATGATGGCGTCGCGTTAAATAGCATAGTGAGTGAAGCTCGCCTGGAGGATATCCACATCAGGCATTCCCCAGGTCACCGTGGGTTCACCTTTCAGAGAGGAAGTGTTAGGTCCAGGATAGATAGGTTTTTTTTGAAGGAGAATTCCGTCACCACCCCTGTGTCCGTGGTGGAGGTGGAGTTCTCCGATCACTGCCTAATTTTATTTTCTTTGAATATTTCAGAAACCCTCCGGAGAGGAAGAGGTTTGTGGAGGCTGAATTCGTCACTCCTTGAGGAGGCAGCTGTAAGACAAGCCTTTGAGGAGTTTCTTCAGGATCAGGTACTATTACTGGGTCTTGAGGGCACTAGGTCAGAGTGGTGGGAGATATTCAAAAAAAGGGTGGCGGGATTTTTCCGCCGGCTCTCAAGCCTCAGGTCACTGGACATGTACCGCATGTACAGTGCACTGAGGAAGAGACTTGAACATCTGGTCTCGACCGGAGGTAGCCAGGAGGATATCTCCGGTGTGAAGGCTTTGCTTAAAGGGTGTCAGTATGATAGGCACGCATCCTTGGTTCTTGAGAGGGATTTCGGGAAATACCGCTCGCCCGACCCCTACAGGAACTGTAAGATGTCAGTGACTTGTAAGACAGTAACAGGCCTGATTGACAGTACAGGATCCCTGACAAGATCCAGGTCAGGGATCTTGGAGGTCGTCAGGTCTTTCTACTCGAACCTTTTGGCAAAGAAGGAACTGAATCGGGATCGGATTTCAGGTTTCTTGGCTGAAGCCATTCCTGAGTCAGCAGAAGACCCTTCTCTTGGTGTTTTGATAGAACCTATAAGGGAAGAGGAAGTCGTCAGGGCTATTGAGGGTCTTGCCCTCAAGAAGTCACCTGGCCCAGATGGCTTAACATCTGAGTTCTATCGGACCTTTAAAGGAGCGTTGGCTCCCCTCTTGACTGACGTGCTTAATGAGTGTCTATCCTCGGGCACTCTGCCAAAGTCAATGAGGAGGTCCGCCCTTATAGTTCTGTCAAAGGGTAAGGATCCGAGCCGTATTGAGAACTGGCGGCCCATAGCACTTCTCAATACGGACCGAAAGATTCTGGCGAAGGTACTTTTCAACCGGCTGGTACAGTTTGCGCCCCGGCTCCTCTCGCCGGCTCAGCACTGCTCTGTTCCCGGTCGTAGCACCTTAAGTGCGGTCCTGAGTGTCAGGGAGGCTGTGGAGCAGAGTAGGGCAGGTCGGTGGAAGGGGTACTTGCTGTCCCTAGATCAGGCTAAGGCTTTTGACAGGGTGAATCATGAGTATTTGTGGTCAACTCTCTCGAGGTATGGCCTACCTGGGGGGTTCATTCAGTGGCTGCAGACCTTATACGCTGGGGCTGAGTCTTTCCCACTTGTGAATGGTTGGGTTGGTCGTCCTTTTGAGGTGGGGTCGGGCGTCCGACAGGGATGTCCCTTGAGCCCGCTACTGTATGTGTTCGCCATTGATCCCCTGATTAGACGGATTAATGGTGGGCCGGTGGCGGGAGTCAGGATGGACCTGGAGGGCACCGGCTCCCCTTTGAGGACAGTAGCCTACGCGGATGATGTCACCGCTCTTGTCTCGTCGCGGGAGGAGATTGAATGGGTGATGTCTGAAGTGGACAGTTACTCGGAGGCTTCCGGATCAGCTGTGAACAAGAACAAGTGTGGAAGCCTCTGGCTGGGAGGGGGAGAGCCTGGTTTTTCTCTCCCGGACACCCTCCCAGAACCCCAGGGGTCTGTAAAGATCTTAGGCATCCATTTTGGCCAGGGTGATTACCCACTCCAAAATTGGGAAGGTAGGCTTAAGGATGTCGCCCAGAGAGTTGATTGCTGGAAGGGTTGGTCCTTGACCCTGAGAGAAAGGGTTCACCTTGCCAAAGCCTTCCTGCTCCCGTTGGTGATCTATCTAGGTAGCGTCTGTGCCTTGCCAGAGTCTTGTTGGAGTAGGATCTGTTGCCTGTTCTTCCAACTGTTATGGGGGAACAGGCTCAACCTAATCAAGAGGGAGGTTACATACCGCACAAGGAGGCTAGGGGGGTTAAATATGGTTAACCCCGTGGTGTTCTTAATGAACACCTTTCTTAAGATCAATTTACCAAACCTCTCCGCCGAGGGGGCTCCTTCGTGGGTAGCCTCCTGCCAGGGGTGGTTTCGGCCCTTCTTCCAGAAATGGGAGGCAGGAGGGCAAGTGAAAGATCTTCGTGCACCCCATGGATATCTCCCGGCCTATGCTTCCCTGGTCTTGAAAGTGATTCGTCGGTGGGGTCTGGGGGCGTGGGAGATCAGGACTCAGTCAAGACGTTTTCTTGATGACAAAGTCCTGTTGACCCGCTTCCAGAAGCCTCTGGCGCTCAAAGATTGCCCAGGAGAAACCTTAGAGGGAGGGTTGCATTTTCTTAACTCCAAAAGGTTTCCTCGGAAGTTTTGGGATCTGACCTGGCGCTGCCTCCTAGGTAAGTTATATGTGAGGGGGAACTTGAAGTACCGGAACTCCGACGAGCGAGGCTGCCCTCGGGAGGAGTGTGGCGACATGCTGGAAAGCATGGAGCACTTCCTGCTTCAGTGCCCCTTCAATATAAGGGTTTGCAAATTGGTGGGGACCTCCACCGGTTGGCTGCGGCTGGCTGGCCTTTCCTACGCCGAGTGGGCCTATGGGGCATTCAAACACCCGGAGGGCAGGGACTGCCAGACACTTTTTATAGTTAGCGCAGTGGTTAGGTTCCACTTGTGGTCATCCCGGTGTCTAGTGTCGACGCGAGGCAAAATCCTCCCGGAGGTGGAGGTGGTTAAAAACATCATGGTGGACCTGGTGAGGGTGCGCTCTCGGGAGTATGAGGGGTTGGGCGCAAAAAGGGCTGGTACCCTCTGGAGGGGTTTCACCTTTTCTGTTCCCTGAGGGATAGAATAAGGGATTAAAAGGTAGTTAGGTTAGGGCCAGATAGGGAAAGGGAGGGCAAGGTTTTGCACAAGAGGTGGGGTTTGTTTGTTTTTTTTGGGTAGGGAGGGACAGGTAGGGATAGGGTAGGGATAGATTGATAGATAGGGACATAGTGGTAGGGCAAGTAGGTAGGGACGGGCCTCTTGTGCTCTCTTCCTGGTGGAGGGCTGGTGTGTCACCACATAGGCATTTTGTTTTGGAAATAGGATGAAAGGGTAAGAGGCTTGAGGATAACCGACCCTAGGCCTGTGGGAGGTTTATGGGAGGGAAGGGGGTGTCAACGGTTTATATAAGATTGTGGGTTTTGTTATTGTATTTTGTCTGGTTTTCTTATCTGGTATTTTGTTATTTGCTTTTGCCACTAAACATATTTTTTTTGTTCATTTCCATTTTTTTTCTATTTCCCATTGTATGTAGTTAAAAGGGTTTTTTTTTCTTAGGGGGGGTAGGTTGTTTGGGAGGGGGGGTTTCTTTTGGGGGTGGAGGGTTTGATATATAGGTTTCGTGTGTCCGGCCTGGCTCTGGACTATGCGGACATGGGAGGACATGAGGCGGAGAGCCAGGTCGGTTTTCAGGGGCTCGGTGGCGGGTGGTGCCAGCACCAGGACTATGCGGACATGGGAGGACATGGGGCGTGGTGCTGGCCGGGTGTGGTGAGGAAGGGAGGGGGGAAAAAAAAAAAAAAAAAAAAAAAAAATTTCTAATAAGTTTCAGTTGGGGTTTTTTTGTTAGTTTTCTGTTAGTGTTATATGTTTTCCCATTGTATATTACTTATTTGGATTTTCTTTTGTTTCCAAGATAGGTAGAGTTTTGACTGGCGGATGACTGAAGAAAGACTGGAGAGTGAAAGGCGGAGTGAAAGGCAGAATGGATGGGGGCTGATTTGCGGCTGGATTTTCTTTTTGGTCTTTAATTTTGTCCCGGTTTCTTGTATCTTATTTATTGATGTTGTTTATGCTATGTTTTGGATTTATGTATTGTTTCTGTTTATGGGTTTTATATTGTATTTTCGTATGTGACACTGTTTGTGAATTTTTACTTTTCTAATAAAAATAGTTCCAATTCCTTCGGGGCAACTGTGGGAGTCAGACACACTTGTTTGAGCTCCTGAGACCAGAGGCTCTAGTCTGTTTGTCAGCTCAGAAGAGAGACTTGGTGTGTGGTGTTTGTGCAACAGCAGCAGTTTTTCCAGCCATAGTTGGAGGCTCCAAACCCTTTCCTTTTCCAAGGTTGGGGTTTTTTCACCATGGAGCAAGGTGCTCCTGCCCCCCGAGCCAGCTTGGCGGGGGGCAGGAGGCTCTCAATGGATGGCAGTAGCAGCAGCAGCAGGAGAAGATTGGAGAGGCAGCAGGCTCCAGTGGAAAAAGGTATGGCAACCCGCAGCAAGGGACGTCTAGGTCAGAAAACCCCGGCGGAGGCTGAGCCCTGTACAAGTAAAAAGGCCAGCGAAGCCCCCCTCCTTCCTTGCCATCATCAGGTTGGGGGATTCGGAAGGCTGGCGAGGATGTGCTTGCATACAGTAAGCGTATTAACACTACCCTTGAGGAATATGATAAAGCCAGGAGGTCCCTGTTCGCTATGGGTGCGGAGCTTCAGAGTGTCCGTGCCCGTAGTGACAGGGCCTCAAGGCATGAGAGACCGGCACTGAGTAAGCAGGTCAAAAAGCTGAAGGAACAAATTAAAGGGCTTGACCAAAGATGCCGGGAGATCCTGGAGGGCGCGGGGCCTTTCAGGGAGAAACTCCTGAATGATGACCGTTTTTACCGCAAGCAGCAGGGGCGGCTGCTGCGGGAAGACCTCGCGTCCTCCGAAAGCTCGGATCCGGAATATGAGACAGATACTGACTCAGAGGGGAGCCTGCTGGCAGAGTACGGCAGTAGCCGGAAGCCTACGAGGGTGAGTTCAGGTATTCCGACCTATACGCCCCCAGAGAAATTGGCAAGTTTACCCCAGCTACCGGAGAATTTACCACCATTACCGGCAACATCAGAAGATGATATGGGTTCTGCTGCGGGGAGGCTAATCCACGAAATATGCATGCTAGAATCCCCGGCAAGAATGGAGAAGATGGCTTTTTCCGTAGACGACCTTGCAAACGAGGAGGAATCAAAAAAAAAGGAAAAAGAAGAAGGCTAAGCCGCAAGAAGTCGGCACCCTGAAATATGTGAGTGTCGCAGCAGGTATAACTGTTCCCGCAGGGCAACCCCCATTGACTCTAGCACAGGCTGAATCTGGGGTGTTGCCCGCGGGTGAGATAAGGGGGGCGCAGACTCCCCAGACCCCGCTTTCTCTAAGTAGCGGTGTGGCTGGGGAGCTGGGTGCAGTATTGAAAATGGCGCCCGAAACTGCAGCGGACAAGGTCGGAAAAGCACCTCCCACGAAGGGAGGTAGAGAAGCGGTGAAGCCTGCCCCTGTGGGCAGGGTCAAAGTAGCGCCGGCCCCTCCCCAGGTCCATCGTAAGGGGAAGGGGCGTGCGGCTTGTCCCTCCCTTCCGGTTTCAGGTGCCGAGGAAGCCAATGAGACCAGTGATGCGGAGGCTGCCGTCAGCGCTAGGAGCAAGTCCGCTCCTAAAGCATTGAGCGCTGCGACAGCTGACGATGCGGAGGTCGAGGCAGAGGCACAAGTCGCCCCAGCTAAGCGGGAGGAGAGTGAAGCGGAGGCCCGGAATAGGCCAATCCCGCTCGTGGAGCCGCCCAAGGCCGCAAGCCCCGGTGTGAATGAGGTAATGGTGAGCGTGGGTAAGAAAGCGGTGAGTAAGAGCAGACTGGGGAGTAGGAAAAGCAGGCGTCAGGAGAGGAGGGCGGAGGGAGGGGAAAAAACTGTGGTTCCAGAGAGTGACTTAGATGTTCCTTGTGAGGGAAAGGGGAGGGGGGGGCTATGGAGGCTGTCACCCCTTGTGTTGCTGCTGCTGCTGCTGCTACTGCTGTCCCTTTTGTTAAAGATGCGGTAGTGGAGGTTCCTAGGACTTTGGAAAATGTAGGCATGGCTGCTGCAGAAGTAGCTTTGCCAAATGTGTTTGCCCGGTCCACGCCTGCGACGCTGGGAACGACCGCTCCTGTCTCTGGTGTCCCGGTGGCCGCGGTGGTGGCCGGGCCGAGCGGGCTTCAGGGGGCGCCCGAAGGTGGCACTGGAGTTGCGGGGGCTGGGACTGCGGCCTCAAGCTTGGTACGTTCCTATGCCAGTGTCGCCTCGGGGGTCCCAAGGGGTGCCTCGTGTCCATCACTGGGGGCCAGGGACGGTGAATTACAACAGCAGCTCCTGGCGGCCTTACGAGCAGGGCAGAGAACGATGATAGTGGATGGTCAATCGAGGGACCTTAGGTTTTGGATTGAACGTTTTGGCCTAGGGAAGTTCCGAGATGAGGGGGGTGAGACCAGGTGGACTCTCCCGACACCCGGGCAGCGGCCGGTCCGGAGGAATGTAGTCCGTCTCGGGTGGGGGGGAGAAGGCCCTTGTCCTCAGAGGAGGAGGGTCGTCGAACTTCTGCTCGGGATGGGCTTTAGGGCAAGTGACATCTTTGCCCTCATTCACCCGGTCGGCTCCTCAGAGTTTGATGTCAGCTTTGTTGCCCCGGGGGGCTTAGAAACCTTCTGGGGTAATTATGAGTTGGCAAAGAACGAGCCCGGCTGGCGCGACTTCAATGTGTGGGCGGTGTCGCGCCAGGATGCAATTAAGAAAGTGACCGTTTTGACTCGTAACGAGTCGCTTTCTTACATGGACATTATGACCTGGCTCAACAGGTATGGGGAAGTGAAAGACTTCCCCCGGAAGAACCTTGATGAGTTTGGCATTTGGTCGGGGGCCTGGACATTTATGGTCAAATTGAAGCATGAGGATAACTCGGTGATGCATATCCCGTCCTCAACCTTCCTCGGGAAAGACAGGATTCTTGTCTTCTACCAGGGGCAGCCGAAGCTCTGTCACAGGTGTGGTGATCCCTCGCACTTGAGTGCCTCCTGCAGGGTGCAGAAGTGTGCCATGTGTGGGGGATTAGGTCATCTAGCTGCAACCTGTGATAGGATTCGGTGCCACCTGTGTGGTGACCTTGGTCACCCAATCGGGGCGTGTCCGAGGTCGTTCGCTAATGTCACCCTCCGACAGGCAGGGGCAGGTGAGGAGACTGTCCCTGTCACCGAGGAGGGGGTCGGAGGTGGAGAGACCAGGTTGCCGACGCGGAGGGAGAAAACCCAGCCACCATCAAGGGCGAGAAGGAGAGATAGGAGAAGGGAGCAGAGGGAAGGTATTATGTGTCTCCCCTCTGCCCCTGATCCCGCTGGGTTGGATTCTAATGCTGAAGTAGCGACGGGCACGGCCCTGATTGAGGAGATGAGAAGACTGCAGAGGGAGGAAGAGGCTGACCTGTCTTCATCTTCCCAGTACGTTAGTGCTGGGGAGGAACAGACGGTCAGGAGGAGAAAGTCACCGAGTAAAGCGAGGGTAAAAACATCTGCCCCCCCCCCGGCAAAGGAACGGAGACTCGAGGACCTTTCAGTGATCAGCCCTAACCGGTACCAAACCCTCTGCGAGGACGCATCAGCCTCAGGGGAGGCTTCAGAGGGGGAGGTGGGACCGTCGGGGGCTGCTGAGTCTCCCTCAGGGAAGGGGCCCCCTGCCTTCAGTGGAGGAGGCTGGCCTGGTACCCAGAGATGGAGACGATGCACCTCAAGCTGTTTTGGAAACCGTAGTAAAAAATGTTACCAATACTCCCCAGGGAGAAACTACGGGGGGAAGTCCATCCCTTGCCTGGCCAAACCGCACGAGGTGAGGTGATGGACCAATCCCAATGTAAGAAGAGGACCCGTAAGACGAGGAAAAGTCGCGGGTCCTCTTCTGACTCATCAAGGGGTGGAGGTGGTAGGAGGAAAGGGGGTGGGAAACTGAAGGTCATTGAGCTCAATCGGTCTTAATGGCAGTCCCCTCTCCACTGACGCTGGCCACCATTAATGTGGCCAGCATTAAGTCTGATACGGCTAGGTTTGCAGCCTTTGATTTTCTTGGCCGAGTTGAAGCTGACATTTTGTTTTTGCAGGAGACCAGGCTCTGTACTCTATCAGAGATAAACAGAGCAAGGAGGGAGTGGCGCAGGGGGCCCTCCTACTGGTCTCTTGCGGCTGAGCCGTATAGTGGAGTGGCGGTGCTTTTTACCGCAGAGGTGAAATGCCAGCGGCTGATCGAACTCGAAATGGGAAGGTGCCTAGTTTTAGACGTCCTCATGAAGGGGCAAAGCCTGCGCCTCATTAACATCTACGGTCCCCAGTCAAAGTGGGACCGTAAAAGCCTCTTTATGAAGATCAAGCCTTTTCTTTTTACGGGCAAACAAGTCATCTTTGGTGGGGATTTTAATACCATAACTAGACCCCAAGACCGAGGAGGTACCAGAGATAGACTGCCCTATGATGGCGTCGCGTTAAATAGCATAGTGAGTGAAGCTCGCCTGGAGGATATCCACATCAGGCATTCCCCAGGTCACCGTGGGTTCACCTTTCAGAGAGGAAGTGTTAGGTCCAGGATAGATAGGTTTTTTTTTGAAGGAGAATTCCGTCACCACCCCTGTGTCCGTGGTGGAGGTGGAGTTCTCCGATCACTGCCTAATTTTATTTTCTTTGAATATTTCAGAAACCCTCCGGAGAGGAAGAGGTTTGTGGAGGCTGAATTCGTCACTCCTTGAGGAGGCAGCTGTAAGACAAGCCTTTGAGGAGTTTCTTCAGGATCAGGTACTATTACTGGGTCTTGAGGGCACTAGGTCAGAGTGGTGGGAGATATTCAAAAAAAGGGTGGCGGGATTTTTCCGCCGGCTCTCAAGCCTCAGGTCACTGGACATGTACCGCATGTACAGTGCACTGAGGAAGAGACTTGAACATCTGGTCTCGACCGGAGGTAGCCAGGAGGATATCTCCGGTGTGAAGGCTTTGCTTAAAGGGTGTCAGTATGATAGGCACGCATCCTTGGTTCTTGAGAGGGATTTCGGGAAATACCGCTCGCCCGACCCCTACAGGAACTGTAAGATGTCAGTGACTTGTAAGACAGTAACAGGCCTGATTGACAGTACAGGATCCCTGACAAGATCCAGGTCAGGGATCTTGGAGGTCGTCAGGTCTTTCTACTCGAACCTTTTGGCAAAGAAGGAACTGAATCGGGATCGGATTTCAGGTTTCTTGGCTGAAGCCATTCCTGAGTCAGCAGAAGACCCTTCTCTTGGTGTTTTGATAGAACCTATAAGGGAAGAGGAAGTCGTCAGGGCTATTGAGGGTCTTGCCCTCAAGAAGTCACCTGGCCCAGATGGCTTAACATCTGAGTTCTATCGGACCTTTAAAGGAGCGTTGGCTCCCCTCTTGACTGACGTGCTTAATGAGTGTCTATCCTCGGGCACTCTGCCTAAGTCAATGAGGAGGTCCGCCCTTATAGTTCTGTCAAAGGGTAAGGATCCGAGCCGTATTGAGAACTGGCGGCCCATAGCACTTCTCAATACGGACCGAAAGATTCTGGCGAAGGTACTTTTCAACCGGCTGGTACAGTTTGCGCCCCGGCTCCTCTCGCCGGCTCAGCACTGCTCTGTTCCCGGTCGTAGCACCTTAAGTGCGGTCCTGAGTGTCAGGGAGGCTGTGGAGCAGAGTAGGGCAGGTCGGTGGAAGGGGTACTTGCTGTCCCTAGATCAGGCTAAGGCTTTTGACAGGGTGAATCATGAGTATTTGTGGTCAACTCTCTCGAGGTATGGCCTACCTGGGGGGTTCATTCAGTGGCTGCAGACCTTATACGCTGGGGCTGAGTCTTTCCCACTTGTGAATGGTTGGGTTGGTCGTCCTTTTGAGGTGGGGTCGGGCGTCCGACAGGGATGTCCCTTGAGCCCGCTACTGTATGTGTTCGCCATTGATCCCCTGATTAGACGGATTAATGGTGGGCCGGTGGCGGGAGTCAGGATGGACCTGGAGGGCACCGGCTCCCCTTTGAGGACAGTAGCCTACGCGGATGATGTCACCGCTCTTGTCTCGTCGCGGGAGGAGATTGAATGGGTGATGTCTGAAGTGGACAGTTACTCGGAGGCTTCCGGATCAGCTGTAAACAAGAACAAGTGTGGAAGCCTCTGGCTGGGAGGGGGAGAGCCTGGTTTTTCTCTCCCGGACACCCTCCCAGAACCCCAGGGGTCTGTAAAGATCTTAGGCATCCATTTTGGCCAGGGTGATTACCCACTCCAAAATTGGGAAGGTAGGCTTAAGGATGTCGCCCAGAGAGTTGATTGCTGGAAGGGTTGGTCCTTGACCCTGAGAGAAAGGGTTCACCTTGCCAAAGCCTTCCTGCTCCCGTTGGTGATCTATCTAGGTAGCGTCTGTGCCTTGCCAGAGTCTTGTTGGAGTAGGATCTGTTGCCTGTTCTTCCAACTGTTATGGGGGAACAGGCTCAACCTAATCAGGAGGGAGGTTACATACCGCACAAGGAGGCTAGGGGGGTTAAATATGGTTAACCCCGTGGTGTTCTTAATGAACACCTTTCTTAAGATCAATTTACCAAACCTCTCCGCCGAGGGGGCTCCTTCGTGGGTAGCCTCCTGCCAGGGGTGGTTTCGGCCCTTCTTCCAGAAATGGGAGTCAGGAGGGCAAGTGAAAGATCTTCGTGCACCCCATGGATATCTCCCGGCCTATGCTTCCCTGGTCTTGAAAGTGATTCGTCGGTGGGGTCTGGGGGCGTGGGAGATCAGGACTCAGTCAAGACGTTTTCTTGATGACAAAGTCCTGTTGACCCGCTTCCAGAAGCCTCTGGCGCTCAAAGATTGCCCAGGAGAAACCTTAGAGGAAGGGTTGCATTTTCTTAACTCCAAAAGGTTTCCTCGGAAGTTTTGGGATCTGACCTGGCGCTGCCTCCTAGGTAAGTTATATGTGAGGGGGAACTTGAAGTACCGGAACTCCGACGAGCGAGGCTGCCCTCGGGAGGAGTGTGGCGACATGCTGGAAAGCATGGAGCACTTCCTGCTTCAGTGCCCCTTCAATATAAGGGTTTGCAAATTGGTGGGGACCTCCACCGGTTGGCTGCGGCTGGCTGGCCTTTCCTACGCCGAGTGGGCCTATGGGGCATTCAAACACCCGGAGGGCAGGGACTGCCAGACACTTTTTATACTTAGCGCAGTGGTTAGGTTCCACTTGTGGTCATCCCGGTGTCTAGTGTCGACGCGAGGCAAAATCCTCCCGGAGGTGGAGGTGGTTAAAAACATCATGGTGGACCTGGTGAGGGTGCGCTCTCGGGAGTATGAGGGGTTGGGCGCAAAAAGGGCTGGTACCCTCTGGAGGGGTTTCACCTTTTCTGTTCCCTGAGGGATAGAATAAGGGATTAAAAGGTAGTTAGGTTAGGGCCAGATAGGGAAAGGGAGGGCAAGGTTTTGCACAAGAGGTGGGGTTTGTTTGTTTTTTTTGGGTAGGGAGGGACAGGTAGGGATGGGGTAGGGATAGATTGATAGATAGGGACATAGTGGTAGGGCAAGTAGGTAGGGACGGGCCTCTTGTGCTCTCTTCCTGGTGGAGGGCTGGTGTGTCACCACATAGGCATTTTGTTTTGGAAATAGGATGAAAGGGTAAGAGGCTTGAGGATAACCGACCCTAGGCCTGTGGGAGGTTTATGGGAGGGAAGGGGGTGTCAACGATTTATATAAGATTGTGGGTTTTGTTATTGTATTTTGTCTGGTTTTCTTGTCTGGTATTTTGTTATTTGCTTTTGCCACTAAAAATATTTTTTTTGTTCATTTCCATTTTTTTTCTATTTCCCATTGTATGTAGTTAAAAGGGTTTTTTTTTCTTAGGGGGGGTAGGTTGTTTGGGAGGGGGGTTTCTTTTGGGGGTGGAGGGTTTGATATATAGGTTTCGTGTGTCCGGCCTGGCTCTGGACTATGCGGACATGGGAGGACATGAGGCGGAGAGCCAGGTCGGTTTTCAGGGGCTCGGTGGCGGGTGGTGCCAGCACCAGGACTATGCGGACATGGGAGGACATGGGGCGTGGTGCTGGCCGGGTGTGGTGAAGGGGGGGAAAAAAAAAAAAAAATTTCTAATAAGTTTCAGTTGGGGTTTTTTTTTGTTAGTTTTCTGTTAGTGTTATATGTTTTCCATTGTATATTACTTATTTGGATTTTCTTTTGTTTCCAAGATAGGTAGAGTTTTGACTGGCGGATGACTGAAGAAAGACTGGAGAGTGAAAGGCGGAGTGAAAGGCAGAATGGATGGGGGCTGATTTGCGGCTGGATTTTCTTTTTGGTCTTTAATTTTGTCCCGGTTTCTTGTATCTTATTTATTGATGTTGTTTATGCTATGTTTTGGATTTATGTATTGTTTCTGTTTATGGGTTTTATATTGTATTTTCGTATGTGACACTGTTTGTGAATTTTTACTTTTCTAATAAAAATAGTTCCAATTCCTTCGGGGCAACTGTGGGAGTCAGACACACTTGTTTGAGCTCCTGAGACCAGAGGCTCTAGTCTGTTTGTCAGCTCAGAAGAGAGACTTGGTGTGTGGTGTTTGTGCAACAGCAGCAGTTTTTCCAGCCATAGTTGGAGGCTCCAAACCCTTTCCTTTTCCAAGGTTGGGGTTTTCTCACCATGGAGCAAGGTGCTCCTGCCCCCCGAGCCAGCTTGGCGGGGGGCAGGAGGCTCTCAATGGACGGCAGTAGCAGCAGCAGCAGGAGAAGATTGGAGAGGCAGCAGGCTCCAGTGGAAAAAGGTATGGCAACCCGCAGCAAGGGACGTCTAGGTCAGAAAACCCCGGCGGAGGCTGAGCCCTGTACAAGTAAAAAGGCCAGCGAAGCCCCCCCTCCTTTCTTGCCATCATCAGGTTGGGGGATTCGGAAGGCTGGCGAGGATGTGCTTGCATACAGTAAGCGTATTAACACTACCCTTGAGGAATATGATAAAGCCAGGAGGTCCCTGTTCGCTATGGGTGCGGAGCTTCAGAGTGTCCGTGCCCGTAGTGACAGGGCCTCAAGGCATGAGAGACCGGCACTGAGTAAGCAGGTCAAAAAGCTGAAGGAACAAATTAAAGGGCTTGACCAAAGATGCCGAGAGATCCTGGAGGGCGCGGGGCCTTTCAGGGAGAAACTCCTGAATGATGACCGTTTTTACCGCAAGCAGCAGGGGCGGCTGCTGCGGGAAGACCTCGCGTCCTCCGAAAGTTCGGATCCGGAATATGAGACAGATACTGACTCAGAGGGGAGCCTGCTGGCAGAGTACGGCAGTAGCCGGAAGCCTACGAGGGTGAGTTCAGGTATTCCGACCTATACGCCCCCAGAGAAATTGGCAAGTTTACCCCAGCTACCGGAGAATTTACCACCATTACCGGCAACATCAGAAGACGATATGGGTTCTGCTGCGGGGAGGCTAATCCACGAAATATGCATGCTAGAATCCCCGGCAAGAATGGAGAAGATGGCTTTTTCCGTAGACAACCTTGCAAACGAGGAGGAATCAAAAAAAAGGAAAAAGAAGAAGGCTAAGCCGCAAGAAGTCGGCACCCTGAAATATGTGAGTGTCGCAGCAGGTATAACTGTTCCCGCAGGGCAACCCCCATTGACTCTAGCACAGGCTGAATCTGGGGTGTTGCCCGCGGGTGAGATAAGGGGGCGCAGACTCCCCAGACCCCGCTTTCTCTAAGTAGCGGTGTGGCTGGGGAGCTGGGTTCAGTATTGAAAATGGCGCCCGAAACTGCAGCGGACAAGGTCGGAAAAGCACCTCCCACGAAGGGAGGTAGAGAAGCGGTGAAGCCTGCCCCTGTGGGCAGGGTCAAAGTAGCGCCGGCCCCTCCCCAGGTCCATCGTAAGGGGAAGGGGCATGCGGCTTGTCCCTCCCTTCCGGTTTCAGGTGCCGAGGAAGCCAATGAGACCAGTGATGCGGAGGCTGCCGTCAGCGCTAGGAGCAAGTCCGCTCCTAAAGCATTGAGCGCTGCGACAGCTGACGATGCGGAGGTCGAGGCAGAGGCACAAGTCGCCCCAGCTAAGCGGGAGGAGAGTGAAGCGGAGGCCCGGAATAGGCCAATCCCGCTCGTGGAGCCGCCCAAGGCCGCAAGCCCCGGTGTGAATGAGGTAATGGTGAGCGTGGGTAAGAAAGCGGTGAGTAAGAGCAGACTGGGGAGTAGGAAAAGCAGGCGTCAGGAGAGGAGGGCGGAGGAGGGGGAAAAAACTGTGGTTCCAGAGAGTGACTTAGATGTTCCTTGTGAGGGAAAGGGGAGGGGGGCTATGGAGGCTGTCACCCCTTGTGTTGCTGCTGCTGCTGCTACTGCTGTCCCTTTTGTTAAAGATGCGGTAGTGGAGGTTCCTAGGACTTTGGAAAATGTAGGCATGGCTGCTGCAGAAGTAGCTTTGCCAAATGTGTTTGCCCGGTCCACGCCTGCGACGCTGGGAACGACCACTCCTGTCTCTGGTGTCCCGGTGGCCGCGGTGGTGGCCGGGCCGAGCGGGCTTCAGGGGGCGCCCGAAGGTGGCACTGGAGTTGCGGGGGCTGGGACTGCGGCCTCAAGCTTGGTACGTTCCTATGCCAGTGTCGCCTCGGGGGTCCCAGGGGGTGCCTCGTGTCCATCACTGGGGGCCAGGGACGGTGAATTACAACAGCAGCTCCTGGCGGCCTTACGAGCAGGGCAGAGAACGATGATAGTGGATGGTCAATCGAGGGACCTTAGGTTTTGGATTGAACGTTTTGGCCTAGGGAAGTTCCGAGATGAGGGGGGGTGAGACCAGGTGGACTCTCCCGACACCCGGGCAGCGGCCGGTCCGGAGGAATGTAGTCCGTCTCGGGTGGGGGGGAGAAGGCCCTTGTCCTCAGAGGAGGAGGGTCGTCGAACTTCTGCTCGGGATGGGCTTTAGGGCAAGTGACATTTTTGCCCTCATTCACCCGGTCGGCTCCTCAGAGTTTGATGTCAGCTTTGTTACCCCGGGGGGCTTAGAAACCTTCTGGGGTAATTATGAGTTGGCAAAGAACGAGCCCGGCTGGCGCGACTTCAATGTGTGGGCGGTGTCGCGCCAGGATGCAATTAAGAAAGTGACCGTTTTGACTCGTAACGAGTCACTTTCTTACATGGACATTATGACCTGGCTCAACAGGTATGGGGAAGTGAAAGACTTCCCCCGGAAGAACCTTGATGAGTTTGGCATTTGGTCGGGGGCCTGGACATTTATGGTCAAATTGAAGCATGAGGATAACTCGGTGATGCATATCCCGTCCTCAACCTTCCTCGGGAAAGACAGGATTCTTGTCTTCTACCAGGGGCAGCCGAAGCTCTGTCACAGGTGTGGTGATCCCTCGCACTTGAGTGCCTCCTGCAGGGTGCAGAAGTGTGCCATGTGTGGGGGATTAGGTCATCTAGCTGCAACCTGTGATAGGATTCGGTGCCACCTGTGTGGTGACCTTGGTCACCCAATCGGGGCGTGCCCGAGGTCGTTCGCTAATGTCACCCTCCGACGGGCAGGGGCAGGTGAGGAGACTGTCCCTGTCACCGAGGAGGGGGTCGGAGGTGGAGAGACCAGGTTGCCGACGCGGAGGGAGAAAACCCAGCCACCATCAAGGGCGAGAAGGAGAGATAGGAGAAGGGAGCAGAGGGAAGGTATTATGTGTCTCCCCTCTGCCCCTGATCCCGCTGGGTTGGATTCTAATGCTGAAGTAGCGACGGGCACGGCCCTGATTGAGGAGATGAGAAGACTGCAGAGGGAGGAAGAGGCTGACCTGTCTTCATCTTCCCAGTACGTTAGTGCTGGGGAGGAACAGACGGTCAGGAGGAGAAAGTCACCGAGTAAAGCGAGGGTAAAAACATCTGCCCCCCCCCCCGGCAAAGGAACGGAGACTCGAGGACCTTTCAGTGATCAGCCCTAACCGGTACCAAACCCTCTGCGAGGACGCATCAGCCTCAGGGGAGGCTTCAGAGGGGGAGGTGGGACCGTCGGGGGCTGCTGAGTCTCCCTCAGGGAAGGGCCCCCTGCCTTCAGTGGAGGAGGCTGGCCTGGTACCCAGAGATGGAGACGATGCACCTCAAGCTGTTTTGGAAACCGTTGTAAAAAATGTTACCAATACTCCCCAGGGAGAAACTACGGGGGAAGTCCATCCCTTGCCTGGCCAAACCGCACGAGGTGAGGTGATGGACCAATCCCAATGTAAGAAGAGGACCCGTAAGACGAGGAAAAGTCGCGGGTCCTCTTCTGACTCATCAAGGGGTGGAGGTGGTAGGAGGAAAGGGGGTGGGAAACTGAAGGTCATTGAGCTCAATCGGTCTTAATGGCAGTCCCCTCTCCACTGACGCTGGCCACCATTAATGTGGCCAGCATTAAGTCTGATACGGCTAGATTTGCAGCCTTTGATTTTCTTGGCCGAGTTGAAGCTGACATTTTGTTTTTGCAGGAGACTAGGCTCTGTACTCTATCAGAGATAAACAGAGCAAGGAGGGAGTGGCGCAGGGGGCCCTCCTACTGGTCTCTTGCGGCTGAGCCGTATAGTGGAGTGGCGGTGCTTTTTACCGCAGAGGTGAAATGCCAGCGGCTGATCGAACTCGAAATGGGAAGGTGCCTAGTCTTAGACGTCCTCATGAAGGGGCAAAGCCTGCACCTCATTAATATCTACGGTCCCCAGTCAAAGTGGGACCGTAAAAGCCTCTTTATGAAGATCAAGCCTTTTCTTTTTACGGGCAAACAAGTCATCTTTGGTGGGGATTTTAATACCATAACTAGACCCCAAGACCGAGGAGGTACCAGAGATAGACTGCCCTATGATGGCGTCACGTTAAATAGCATAGTGAGTGAAGCTCGCCTGGAGGATATCCACATCAGGCATTCCCCAGGTCACCGTTGGTTCACCTTTCAGAGAGGAAGTGTTAGGTCCAGGATAGATAGGTTTTTTTTGAAGGAGAATTCCGTCACCACCCCTGTGTCCGTGGTGGAGGTGGAGTTCTCCGATCACTGCCTAATTTTATTTTCTTTGAATATTTCAGAAACCCTCCGGAGAGGAAGAGGTTTGTGGAGGCTGAATTCGTCACTCCTTGAGGAGACAGCTGTAAGACAAGCCTTTGAGGAGTTTCTTCAGGATCAGGTACTATTACTGGGTCTTGAGGGCACTAGGTCAGAGTGGTGGGAGATATTCAAAAAAAGGGTGGCGGGATTTTTCCGCCGGCTCTCAAGCCTCAGGTCACTGGACATGTACCGCATGTACAGTGCACTGAGGAAGAGACTTGAACATCTGGTCTCGACCGGAGGTAGCCAGGAGGATATCTCCGGTGTGAAGGCTTTGCTTAAAGGGTGTCAGTATGATAGGCACGCATCCTTGGTTCTTGAGAGGGATTTCGGGAAATACCGCTCGCCCGACCCCTACAGGAACTGTAAGATGTCAGTGACTTGTAAGACAGTAACAGGCCTGATTGACAGTACAGGATCCCTGACAAGATCCAGGTCAGGGATCTTGGAGGTCGTCAGGTCTTTCTACTCGAACCTTTTGGCAAAGAAGGAACTGAATCGGGATCGGATTTCAGGTTTCTTGGCTGAAGCCATTCCTGAGTCAGCAGAAGACCCTTCTCTTGGTGTTTTGATAGAACCTATAAGGGAAGAGGAAGTCGTCAGGGCTATTGAGGGTCTTGCCCTCAAGAAGTCACCTGGCCCAGATGGCTTAACATCTGAGTTCTATCGGACCTTTAAAGGAGCGTTGGCTCCCCTCTTGACTGACGTGCTTAATGAGTGTCTATCCTCGGGCACTCTGCCAAAGTCAATGAGGAGGTCCGCCCTTATAGTTCTGTCAAAGGGTAAGGATCCGAGCCGTATTGAGAACTGGCGACCCATAGCACTTCTCAATATGGACCGAAAGATTCTGGCGAAGGTACTTTTCAACCGGCTGGTACAGTTTGCGCCCCGGCTCCTCTCGCCGGCTCAGCACTGCTCTGTTCCCGGTCGTAGCACCTTAAGTGCGGTCCTGAGTGTCAGGGAGGCTGTGGAGCAGAGTAGGGCAGGTCGGTGGAAGGGGTACTTGCTGTCCCTAGATCAGGCTAAGGCTTTTGACAGGGTGAATCATGAGTATTTGTGGTCAACTCTCTCGAGGTATGGCCTACCTGGGGGGTTCATTCAGTGGCTGCAGACCTTATACGCTGGGGCTGAGTCTTTCCCACTTGTGAATGGTTGGGTTGGTCGTCCTTTTGAGGTGGGGTCGGGCGTCCGACAGGGATGCCCCTTGAGCCCGCTACTGTATGTGTTCGCCATTGATCCCCTGATTAGACGGATTAATGGTGGGCCGGTGGCGGGAGTCAGGATGGACCTGGAGGGCACCGGCTCCCCTTTGAGGACAGTAGCCTACGCGGATGATGTCACCGCTCTTGTCTCGTCGCGGGAGGAGATTGAATGGGTGATGTCTGAAGTGGACAGTTACTCGGAGGCTTCCGGATCAGCTGTGAACAAGAACAAGTGTGGAAGCCTCTGGCTGGGAGGGGGAGAGCCTGGTTTTTCTCTCCCGGACACCCTCCCAGAACCCCAGGGGTCTGTAAAGATCTTAGGCATCCATTTTGGCCAGGGTGATTACCCACTCCAAAATTGGGAAGGTAGGCTTAAGGATGTCGCCCAGAGAGTTGATTGCTGGAAGGGTTGGTCCTTGACCCTGAGAGAAAGGGTTCACCTTGCCAAAGCCTTCCTGCTCCCGTTGGTGATCTATCTAGGTAGCGTCTGTGCCTTGCCAGAGTCTTGTTGGAGTAGGATCTGTTGCCTGTTCTTCCAACTGTTATGGGGGAACAGGCTCAACCTAATCAAGAGGGAGGTTACTTACCGCACAAGGAGGCTAGGGGGGTTAAATATGGTTAACCCCGTGGTGTTCTTAATGAACACCTTTCTTAAGATCAATTTACCAAACCTCTCCGCCGAGGGGGCTCCTTCGTGGGTAGCCTCCTGCCAGGGGTGGTTTCGGCCCTTCTTCCAGAAATGGGAGGCAGGAGGGCAAGTGAAAGATCTTCGTGCACCCCATGGATATCTCCCGGCCTATGCTTCCCTGGTCTTGAAAGTGATTCGTCGGTGGGGTCTGGGGGCGTGGGAGATCAGGACTCAGTCAAGACGTTTTCTTGATGACAAAGTCCTGTTGACCCGCTTCCAGAAGCCTCTGGCACTCAAAGATTGCCCAGGAGAAACCTTAGAGGGAGGGTTGCATTTTCTTAACTCCAAAAGGTTTCCTCGGAAGTTTTGGGATCTGACTTGGCGCTGCCTCCTAGGTAAGTTATATGTGAGGGGGAACTTGAAGTACCGGAACTCCGACGAGCGAGGCTGCCCTCGGGAGGAGTGTGGCGACATGCTGGAAAGCATGGAGCACTTCCTGCTTCAGTGCCCCTTCAATATAAGGGTTTGCAAATTGGTGGGGACCTCCACCGGTTGGCTGCGGCTGGCTGGCCTTTCCTACGCCGAGTGGGCCTATGGGGCATTCAAACACCCGGAGGGCAGGGACTGCCAGACACTTTTTATAGTTAGCGCAGTGGTTAGGTTCCACTTGTGGTCATCCCGGTGTCTAGTGTCGACGCGAGGCAAAATCCTCCCGGAGGTGGAGGTGGTTAAAAAACATCATGGTGGACCTGGTGAGGTTGCGCTCTCGGGAGTATGAGGGGTTGGGCGCAAAAAGGGCTGGTACCCTCTGGAGGGGTTTCACCTTTTCTGTTCCCTGAGGGATAGAATAAGGGATTAAAAGGTAGTTAGGTTAGGGCCAGATAGGGAAAGGGAGGGCAAGGTTTTGCACAAGAGGTGGGGTTTGTTTGTTTTTTTGGGTAGGGAGGGACAGGTAGGGATAGGGTAGGGATAGATTGATAGATAGGGACATAGTGGTAGGGCAAGTAGGTAGGGACGGGCCTCTTGTGCTCTCTTCCTGGTGGAGGGCTGGTGTGTCACCACATAGGCATTTTGTTTTGGAAATAGGATGAAAGGGTAAGAGGCTTGAGGATAACCGACCCTAGGCCTGTGGGAGGTTTATGGGAGGGAAGGGGGTGTCAACGGTTTATATAAGATTGTGGGTTTTGTTATTGTATTTTGTCTGGTTTTCTTGTCTGGTATTTTGTTATTTGCTTTTGCCACTAAACATATTTTTTTGTTCATTTCCATTTTTTTCTATTTCCCATTGTATGTAGTTAAAAAGTTTTTTTTTTCTTAGGGGGGTAGGTTGTTTGGGAGGGGGGTTTCTTTTGGGGGTGGAGGGTTTGATATATAGGTTTCGTGTGTCCGGCCTGGCTCTGGACTATGCGGACATGGGAGGACATGAGGCGGAGAGCCAGGTCGGTTTTCAGGGGCTCGGTGGCGGGTGGTGCCAGCACCAGGACTATGCGGACATGGGAGGACATGGGGCGTGGTGCTGGCCGGGTGTGGTGAAGGGGAAAAAAAAAAAAAAAAAAAAAAAAAAAAAAAAATTTCTAATAAGTTTCAGTTGGGGTTTTTTTTGTTAGTTTTCTGTTAGTGTTATATGTTTTCCATTGTATATTACTTATTTGGATTTTCTTTTGTTTCCAAGATAGGTAGAGTTTTGACTGGCGGATGACTGAAGAAAGACTGGAGAGTGAAAGGCGGAGTGAAAGGCAGAATGGATGGGGGCTGATTTGCGGCTGGATTTTCTTTTTGGTCTTTAATTTTGTCCCGGTTTCTTGTATCTTATTTATTGATGTTGTTTATGCTATGTTTTGGATTTATGTATTGTTTCTGTTTATGGGTTTTATATTGTATTTTCGTATGTGACACTGTGAATTTTTACTTTTCTAATAAAAATAGTTCCAATTCCTTCGGGGCAACTGTGGGAGTCAGACGTGTTTGTTTGAGCTCCTAGCTTCAGAGGCTTGCGTGGTTTTTGGACACTTGGAGACCGTTTATTGTGTGTGGTCTTCGGTCTTTGTGTTACAGACCGTAGCTCCAACTCCCTTCCCCGTGCGGAAGGGAGCCTTATCATGGAGCGTGGAGCTCCTGCCCCCCGGACCTTACAGGCGGGGGGCAGGAGAATGTCTGCCGACACAGCACCAGCAGAGCAGGGCAGGCGGAGGTCTCTGAGGCAGCAAGCCTCAATGAGACTGGTGACCAGGACAACGGCATCGGGAGCAGCATCAGGAGCAGCAGCAGCGACATTGGCGGCTGCAGCATCAGGAACAGCATCGGGAGCAGCGACGTCCGTGGAGCGGGCGACGCCAGCGGGGGTAGCAGTGGCGACAGAGGTGTCAGCAGTAACGGCAGGTGGATCCGTGAAGACGGCGACATCAGCCACGGCGGTAACATCAGCGGCAGTGGCGGGTGAAGCCGGTCCGAAGGGGGCTACGGCCGCAGGATATGCGGTTTCCTCTGGAAGGGTCCCTGCAAGCAGGAGAAAAGACGCCTTACCGTCATCGCTGCCTCAATCACCCGCGGGATGTGGCATCCGGAAGGCTGGAGAAGAGGTTGCCATCTACAGCCGGAGGATCGAGGCGGCCCTGGAGGAGTATGACCGGGCCCGGAGGTCCCTGTTCGCTATGGGTGGAGAGCTGCAAAGCGCTCGTGCCCGTAGCGACAGGGCCTCGAGGAAGGACCGCCCGGTTTTCAGCAGGCAAGTAAAGAGCCTCAAAAAGCAGATTAAGACCCTGGAAGCCAGGTGTGCGGAGATCCTGGAGGGCGTGGGGCCGTTCAGAGAGAAGCTGCTGAACGATGACCGCTTCTTCCGCAAACAGCAGGAGTGGTTGCTGAAGGATGGCCACGCGTCCTCAGACAGCTCGGGAGAGGACGACTATTGCGAGTCAGACCTGGAATCAGATGACAGCATGGCGGTACAGTATAGTCGGGCAGCCGTCCCTAGTAGCGGCAGCCTGATACCCACGTATATGCAGGAATCAGTGCCGGCAGTGAAGCAGGAAGTCAGAATGACAAGACAGGAAGTCAGAATGACAGGGCAGGAAGTGACGCAATCTCCCACATTCCCAGAGAACCAACCACTGCCCGAGACGGAGGAGGAGGAGGGCGGAGCCTCGGGAGAAGGCGGGGAAGCTGATGAGGCAAATCTACCAATTAGAGTCCCCGTCCAGAATGGACCAATTAGCATTCAGCATGTCAGATCTGGACGGGGAGGAGGCGGGAAAAGAAGCCAAGACCAGGAAGAAGGCAAGGAAGGAAAAAAAAGAGAAATAGAGACATTTAAATTTGTCAGGTCGTTGCCTGGGGAGCATCGTGCCGGGACCTCAGCCCAGGTTGTGATGCCTCCAGGAGAGAAAAGGGAGGCGCAGGCACCTCGGGTCACGCCAAGTGGAGTGGTGCCCGGGGTGCCAGCAGTCAAAATGGCGCCTGATAGTACCTTTCAGGTGGTGGCGGACAAGGAGCTCATGGTTGCGGACAAGGCGCTCATAGTTGCGGACAAGGGCAAAGGCAAAGAAGCCCCCCCCTGCGGAGGGGAGTGGCGTAGGGAAACCTCCCTCCCTGGTAGGAGGTTTTAAAATATCGATGGCTTCCCCCAGAGTAAGGTGTAGGAAAGGGGGAGTGGCAGGTGGGCGTGGCTCATCCTCCTCCAGTGCTGATGAAGCCAGTGATGCGGAGGTCACTTCCGAGGCTAAGGGGGCGTGTCCTCCTACAACATCAGGTGCCGGGGTGACTGTGGATGCGGAGGCCGAGGTAAAAGCGGGGAAGCCATCAGCGAGTGGTGCAGCCGGCCCCGCTGTAAGAAGGAAGACTGCAGGTGTGAATGATGGACGAGTGGAGAAGTTAGTTAAGAAGGCGGGTAAGGCAAAGGGGAAAACGGGTGGGATTAATGGAGTAATTAGTAATCTTCCTGAAGAAGGAGGTGTGGGGGTCCAAGAGCCTGTAGTCGGGGAGGCTGCGGGTGGAGGGGCTATTACCGTTGCTGCTAAAAAGAATATTTCTACTGCTAATTTTTCTGCTGTTGTCCCTGCTGTTGTTCCTGCTACTGTTTCCGATGCTGTTCCTGATGCTGTCGTTGCCCCTGTTGTTGCTCCTGATATTGATATTGTTGCTCCTGTTGTCCTCTCTGCTGTTGTTCCCTCTGCCGCAGTTAGAGTGACCCGGTCCACGGCAGCTATGCCAGGGCGGACTGTTGCCGCCTCTGGTGCTCCGGTTGCCGTGGCTGGGCCAAGTAGTTCTGCGGGGGTCCCTGGGAGTGGCACCGGTACTCCGGCAGCGGAGGTTGCTGCGGCCTCCGGGCCCCCACGCTCCTATGCCAGCGTCGCTTCTGGGGCCCCTGGGGGTGCATCATGTCTTCCGCCGGGCTCCAGGGACGGCGATTTACAACGGCAGCTCCTGGAGGCTTTACGGGCGGGCCAGTCCACAATGACCATAGATGGGCACTCGAGAGACCTTAGGTTTTGGGTCGAGCGTTTTGGCCTAGGGAAGTTCCGAGAGGAAGGAGGTGAGACCAGATGGACTCTCCCTACACCCGGGCGTAGGGGGCCGACACGGAGGAACGTGGCTCGTCTCGTGTGGGGGGGAGCCGGCCCTTGTCCCCAGAGGAGGGGGGTCGTGGAACTCCTACTCGGGATGGGTTTCAGGGCGAGCGACATCTTTGCCCTGATTCATCCTGTCGGCTCATCGGAGTTCGACATCAGCTTTGTTACCCCGGAGGGCCTAGAAACCTTCTGGGGAAATTACAGGCTGGTGAAGGACGAGCCCGCCTGGCGTGACTTTATGGTGTGGGCGGTGTCACGCCAGGATAGCATTAAGAAAGTGACCGTTTTAACTCGTAACGAGTCACTTTCTTATATGGACATCATGACCTGGCTCAACAGGTATGGGGAGGTCAAAGACTTCCCCAAGAAAAACCTGGATGAGTTTGGGATCTGGTCGGGGGCCTGGACTTTCATGGTCAAGTTGCGACACGAGGATAACTCGGTGATGCATATCCCGTCCTCGACCTTCCTTGGGAAAGACAGGATCCTTGTCTTCTACCAGGGGCAGCCAAAACTCTGTCACAGGTGCGGTGACCCCTCACACTTGAGCGCCTCCTGCCGTGTGCAGAAGTGCGCCATGTGTGGGGAGGTGGGCCATCTCGCGGCGACCTGTGGCAGGGTGCGTTGCCACCTGTGTGGTGTCCTTGGGCACCCGATCGGGGCGTTCCACGGTCTTTCGCCAACACCACCCTTCGGCAAGCGGGAGCAGTTGAGGAGGCTGTCCCTGCTGCGGAGGGGGTGAGTGGGGGAGGAGAGACTAGTCTGCCAAGGCAAAGGGAGAAAACCCAGCCACCATCAAGGGCAAGGAGGCGCGAGAGGAGGAGGGAGCAGAGGGAGAGAGTTATGTGCCTTCCTTCTGCCCCTGGCTCTGCTGGGCCGGATCCTGATGCCGAGGCAGCAGTGGGCACGACCCTGGTTGAGGAGATGAGGAGACTGCAGAGGGAGGAAGAGGCTGACCAGTCGTTTTCTTCTCAGTACGTCAGTGCTGGGGAGGGAGAGACGGTCAAGCGGAGAAAGTCACCGAGTAAAGTGAGAGCAAAAACATGTGCCCCCCCCCCGACGAAGGAACGCAGACTCGACGGCCCTCTAGTGGTAGGTCCCAACCGGTACCAATCCCTCTGTGAGGATGCGTCGGCCTCAGGGGAGGCTTCAGAGGGAGAGGTGGAGCCGTCAGGGGCTGCTGAGTCTCCCTCCGGGAGGGACCCCCTGCCCTCTAGGGGGGAGGCTGGCCTGGAGCCTGGAGGAGGAGATGATGCACCCAGGGCCGAAGTTGCTACTGTCTCTGCGACCACTGTAACTCCTCAGGGAGAAGTTGCGGGGGAGGTCCATCCCTCCTCTGGCCAAACCGCACTGGGGGAGGTGATGGACCAATCCCAATGTAAGAAGAGGACCCGCAAGACTAGGAGAAGTCGCGGGTCCTCTTCAGACTCATCTAGGGGTGGTGGTGATAGGAGGAAAGGGGGTGGGAAGCTGAAGGTCATTGAGCTCAATTGGTCTTAATGGCAGTCCCCTCTCCACTGACGCTGGCCACCATTAATGTGGCCAGCATTAAGTCTGATACGGCTAGGTTTGCAGCCTTTGATTTTCTTGGCCGGGTTGAAGCTGACATTTTGTTTTTGCAGGAGACCAGGCTCTGTACTCTGTCAGAGATAAACAGAGCAAGGAGGGAGTGGTGCAGGGGGCCCTCCTACTGGTCTCTTGCGGCTGAGCCGTATAGTGGAGTGGCGGTGCTTTTTACCGCAGAGGTGAAATGCCAGCGACTGATCGAGCTCGAAATGGGAAGGTGCCTAGTCTTAGACGTCTTCATGAAGGGGCAAAGCCTGCGCCTCATTAACATCTACGGTCCCCAGACAAAGTGGGACCGTAAAAGCCTCTTTATGAAGATCAAGCCTTTTCTTTTTACGGGCAAACAAGTCATCTTTGGTGGGGATTTTAATACCATAATTAGACCCCAAGACCGAGGAGGTACCAGAGATAGACTGCCCTATGATGGCGTCGCGTTAAATAGCATAGTGAGTGAAGCTCGCCTGGAGGATATCCACATCAGGCATTCCCCAGGTCACCGTGGGTTCACCTTTCAGAGAGGTAGTGTTGGGTCTAGGATAGATAGGTTTTTTTTGAAGGAGAATTCCGTCACCACCCCTGTGTCCGTGGTGGAGGTGGAGTTCTCTGATCACTGTCTAATTTTGTTTTCTTTGAATATTTCAGAGACCCTCCGGAGAGGAAGAGGTTTGTGGAGGCTGAATTCGTCACTCCTTGAGGAGGCAGCTGTAAGACAAGCCTTTGAGGAGTTTCTTCAGGATCAGGTATTATTACTGGGTCTTGAAGGCACTAGGTCAGAGTGGTGGGAGATATTCAAAAAAAGGGTGGCGGGATTTTTCCGCCGGCTCTCAAGCCTCAGGTCACTGGACATGTACCGCATGTACACTGCACTGAGGAAGAGACTTGGACATCTGGTCTCAACCGGAGGTAGCCAGGAGGATATCTCCAGTGTGAAGGCTTTGCTCAAAAGGTGTCAGTATGATAGGCACGCATCTCTGGTTCTTGAGAGGGACTTTGGGAAATACCGCTCGCCCGACCCCTACAGGAACTGTAAGATGTCAGTGGCTTGTAAGACAGTAACGGGCCTGATTGACAGTACAGGATCCCTGACAAGATCCAGGTCAGGGATCTTGGAGGTCGTCAGGTCTTTCTACTCGACCCTTTTGGCAAAGAAGGAACTGAATCGGGATCGGATTTCAGGTTTCTTGGCTGAAGCCATTCCTGAGTCAGCAGAAGACCCTTCTCTTGGTGTTTTGATAGAACCTATAAGGAAAGAGGAAGTCGTCAGGGCTATTGAGGGTCTTGCCCTCAAGAAGTCACCTGGCCCAGATGGCTTAACATCTGAGTTCTATCGGACCTTTAAAGGAGCTTTGGCTCCCCTCTTGACTGACGTGCTTAATGAGTGTCTATCCTCGGGCACTCTGCCGAAGTCAATGAGGAGGTCCGCCCTTATAGTTCTGTCAAAGGGTAAGGATCCGAGCCATATTGAGAACTGGCGGCCCATAGCACTTCTCAATACGGACCGAAAGATTCTGGCGAAGGTACTTTTCCACCGGCTGGTACAGTTTGCGCCCCGGCTCCTCTCGCCGGCTCAGCACTGCTCTGTTCCCGGTCGTAGCACCTTAAGTGCGGTCCTGAGTGTCAGGGAGGCTGTGGAGCAGAGTAGGGCAGGTCGGTGAAAGGGGTACTTGCTGTCCCTAGATCAGGCTAAGGCTTTTGACAGGGTGAATCATGAGTATTTGTGGTCAACTCTCTCGAGGTATGGCCTGCCTGGGGGGTTCATTCAGTGGCTGCAGACCTTATACGCTGGGGCTGAGTCTTTCCCGCTTGTGAATGGTTGGGTTGGTGGTCCTTTTGAGGTGGGGTCGGGCGTCCAACAGGGATGTCCCTTGAGCCCGCTACTGTATGTGTTCGCCATTGATCCCCTGATTAGACGGATTAATGGTGGGCCGGTGGCGGGAGTCAGGATGGACCTGGAGGGCACCGGCTCCCCTTTGAGGACAGTAGCCTATGCGGATGATGTCACCGTTCTTGTCTCGTCACGGGAGGAGCTTGAATGGGTGATGTCTGAAGTGGACAGTTACTCGGAGGCTTCCGGATCAGCTGTAAACAGGAATAAGTGTGGAAGCCTCTGGCTGGGAGGGGGAGAGCCTGGTTTTTCTCTCCCGGACACCCTCCCAGAACCCCAGGGGTCTGTAAAGATCTTAGGCATCCATTTTGGCCAGGGTGATTACCCACTCCAAAATTGGGAAGGTAGACTTAAGGATGTCGCCCAGAGAGTTGATTGCTGGAAGGGTTGGTCTTTGACCCTGAGAGAAAGGGTTCACCTTGCCAAAGCCTTCCTGCTCCCGTTGGTGATCTATCTAGGTAGCGTCTGTGCCTTGCCAGAGTCTTGTTAGAGTAGGATCTGTTGCCTGTTCTTACAATTGTTATGGGGGAACAGGCTCAACCTAATCAAGAGGGAGGTTACATACCGCACAAGGAGGCTAGGGGGGTTAAATATGGTTAACCCCGTGGTGTTCTTAATGAACACCTTTCTTAAGATCAATTTACCAAACCTCTCCTCCGAGGGGGCTCCTTCGTGGGTAGCCTCCTGCCAGGGGTGGTTTCGGCCCTTCTTCCAGAAATGGGAGGCAGGAGGGCAAGTGAAAGATCTTCGTGCACCCCATGGATATCTCCCGGCCTATGCTTCCCTGGTCCTGAAAGTGATTCGTCGGTGGGGTCTGGGGGCGTGGGAGATCAGGACTCAGTCAAGACGTTTTCTTGACGACAAGGTCCTGTTGACCCGCTTCCAGAAGCCTCTGGCGCTCAAAGATTGCCCAGGAGAAACCTTAGAGGGAGGGTTGCGTTTTCTTAACTCCAAAAGGTTTCCTCGGAAGTTTTGGGATCTGACCTGGCGCTGCCTCCTAGGTAAGTTATATGTGAGGGGGAACTTGAAGTACCGGAACTCCGACGAGCGAGGCTGCCCTCGGGAGGAGTGTGGCGACATGCTGGAAAGCATGGAGCACTTCCTGCTTCAGTGCCCCTTCAATATAAGGGTTTGCAAATTGGTGGGGACCTCCACCGGTTGGCTGCGGCTGGCTGTCCTTTCCTATGCCGAGTGGGCCAATGGGGCATTCAAACACCCGGAGGGCAGGGACTGCCAAACACTTTTTGTAGTTAGTGCAGTGGTCAGGTTTCACCTATGGTCAGCACGGTGTTTAGTATCGACGAGAGGCAAAATCCTCCCGGAGGTGGAGGTGGTTACGCTCTCGGGAGTACGAGGGGCTGGGCGCAGAAAGGGCTGGTACCCTCTGGAGGGGGTTCACTTTTTTTGTTCCCTGAGGGTTAGATAAGGGATTTAAAGTAGGTTAGTTAGGTTAGGGCCAGATAGGGATAGGTAGGGCAAGGTTTGCACGAGGGGTGGGGTTTATTATTTTCTGATAGGGAGGGACAGGTAGGGACAGGGTAGGGACAGAATGATAGATAGGGATATAGCGGTAGGGCGAGTAGACAGGGATGGGCCTCCTGTGCTCTCTTCCTGGTGGAGGGCTGGCGTGTCACCACATAGGCATTTTTGTTTTGGAAATCAGATGGAAGGGTAAGAGGCTTGAGGATAACCGACCCTAGGCCCATGGGAGGTTCATGGGAGGGAAGGTAATTTAACAGGTTATGTAGGATGGTGGGTTTTTGTTACTTGTCTGGTATTTGTTATTTGTTATTGTTGTCGTTCATATGTTGTGTCCATTTTCCCATTTTCCATTTTTCCATTTTTCCATATCCCATATTCATTTTCCATTTCCATTTCCATTTTTCATATCCATTTCCATATCCCATATTTCATTTTCCATATTCCATAATTCCATTTGTTTGTTAGTAGTTAAGGGGTTTTTCAGGGGGGTAGGTTGTTTGGGAGGGGGGTTTCTTTTTGGGGGTGGAGGGTTTGGTTTATAAGTTTTCGTGTGCCCGGCCTGGCTCTGGACTATGCGGACATGGGAGGACATGAGGCGGAGAGCCAGGTTGGGTTTCAGGGGCTTGGTGGTGGGCGGTGCCAGCACCAGGACTATGCGGACATGGGAGGACATGGGGCGTGGTGCTGGCCGGGTGTGGTGAGGGGAAAAAAAAAAAAATTAAAATTTTTTTTAGTAAGTTTCAGTTGGGGATTTTGTTAGTGTTATAAGTTTCCGTTATAAGTTTCCGTTATATGTTTCCATTGTATATTGCTCATTTAGATTTTCTTTTGTTAGAGTTTTTGACTGACGGATGACTGGAGAAAGACGGGAGAAGAGTGAAAGGTGGCGTGAAAGGCGGAGTGAAAGGCAGAATGGATGGGGCTGGTTCGCGATTGGTTTTTTTTTTGTCCCGGTGTTTTCTTGTATTTTATTTGTTGATGGTTTTATGCTATGTTTTAGATTTATGTATTGTCTCTGTTTATAGTTTTTATATTGTATTTTCGTATGTGACAGTGTTTGTGAACTTTTTCTACTTTTCTAATAAAATAGTTCCAATTCCTTCGACAACCTCTTTACAGGATTTATCCATCTTCCTAATATTGATGGCCTGTCCTTAGGATAGGCCATCAATATTACATCTACGATGATACAACAGCCAGGACCTCTGTAGATCAGCTTTTCCAGGACAATGCGGCTACAAGTAAAGGTAACAATTCTGGGAGCCACGCTGTTCACTTGCCATACAAGGTGTAGCAGTAGGTTTAGGTAGTGCAGTGGTGCACATGGTATAGTGGGTGAGCAGCATGGCTCCCGGCATGATATTACCTTTAGCCGCCCTGTCTCGGTACCGCTGATCTGCAGGGGTTCTGATGGTGGGCCCCTAGAAACAATTCCACTGGTGGGCCCTAGACATCCCAGTCCGACACTGACTATGGGGCATAATACTGTGTGCAGGTGACACTATGGGGCATAATACAGTATGCATGGGCCACTATGGGGCATAATACTGTGTGCAGAGGCCACTATGGGGCATAATACTGTGTGCAGGGGCCACTATGGGACATAATAGTGTGCGCAGGAATGTGCTTTGTGCGGGGGGGTTGCAGTTCGGGGGGGCCCATGTCAAATGTTTGCCTTGGGGCCCAGCCATTCCTAGTTACGCCAATGCATTGAAGTATACCTTTAATCATTAAAATTCTGGAAAATAATGCAGATTCACTATGTAAACATGTTTTCTATTGGTAAAAATTAAGTTAATTTGTTATCACCAGAGGAAATTGCATATGGCTATAAATGGCTCCTACAGTGTCACCTTAATGGAAATGTAGCATTATATGCTTGTCATGCAGGTGAACCTACCAACAAATAATTTGTTGTCACTGACATTCCATAGCGGGATCCGCTATATGTGTATTATTAAACAGACAAGCAGGTACAGGTGTATATGCCAGGGGCATAGCTATAGGATGAGCTGAGATAGCAGTCACTAACAGGCCCTGGACCCTGAGGGGTTCCCAAAGGCCCCTCTGCCCTATAAAATAAAACACTATTCTAAATTGCACAAGGTAGGTAGGAGGCCCTTCTATAGATTTTGCATTGGGGCCCAAGAGCTTCTAGTTGTGCCTCTGGCTGTAGCAAATTTTAGCTTGACTTTTACCATCTCCACCAGCTCCAACATTTTGCATCCTGCAATAGGCTCTGTTCCACTGATTCTAGCGCAGTTGGGATTTTTCCCTTATCTCCCAGTCTTCCCAAGCAATTGTTGCTGTTAGTTTCAGCACAATTATGCTTTTTTTAAAGAAAAAATTCCAACTGTACTGGAACCAGTAGAGTTTTGCCTGATAAAGGATGCAATGAGTTGGAATTGGTGGAGGTGGTGAAAGGTCCCACAGTGCTGTTGAAGTGTTACTTGTCAAGATAAGCTTTGTATCGTATGTTAGCCACATCTTCTATATTGCCTTAGATATTGCCTTATTGTATAAAAATGTAATAATATGATTTCAAATGAAACAATGTTAAACCATCAAGCCAGAACCAAAGCAGGTGTACACTTATATGAGAAAACTGAAAAAGAGGAAAACATGACAGGCACAGTGACAGATAAAATAGTGTAAAGTACCATAAAAGTGTCACTCTTCTACCTATTAATCCATTTGACAAAGTTTTGCTTTCACTCATATCTGAACAGCAGTCAGTGAGAGCAATGTTTCTCCGCAGCAGGTGAAATGTGATTACAGTAGGTCATTCCTGCCATGTCTCAATATTTACACCATTTATTCCCTGCAAAGCAGACCTTGCGAAGGGAGACTTCCCAGACAAGCTACTTGCCTGACATTATTTATTTCAGTTCAGTTCCTTTATTTTCCATAAGTGTACCAGCCTTGTTTGAATGATGTCAAAACTGGGAAAATCATTTCTTTATAATCTGATTCTGCTTCTTGTCTCATGGTAAAGCTGCATTAATAAACATTCTGCCTTTTTGAGGACAGAACATAAATCAGAAACAGCTGAAGACCAAAACAATAACTTCAAGTCCATAGCTGCTTTTAAACCATTGAAAGCTATAGATCAAATATAATTCCTGTGCTACTTTCTAGTAGGTATAATATATGTACAGATGTAGCAAGTAAAAAATTAAAGAGGATGTTCACTACCTCCATCAAGTCCAGCTATTTGCATTCTTTAATAGTTTTCCTTCCACTCATTCCAGTCTAGTTGGACTAGTTTCTACTGTTCCTATGCAATCAGTACAGTTAGATTTGGTGTCTGGCATGCTAATAAGGCATCAAGTGGGGGTTCTTAAGCCACAGTAGAAACTGGGTGTGATTCTGAGTTCTGACATTGCTCAATCTGAGGTACACTATGTCAGAGTTGAGAATCATGTTCCCAGCTGGCTCTGGCCCAAGACCGCCGACTTGACGGTAGACAGTCTAATTAACATATCAGTGTGAAGAATTGTTGGCGGAGATGGCGAAAAGTCCTCTTTAACTTGACATTTAACAAATTGCATGCCATTGGATTTAATATTATGTAATGTGTTAAAGAGGACCTTTCAAGTCCTCTAACATTGTGAGTGTCATATACCACTGCGATGTTGACTGAATTCAGTTTTGCCGAAATTTGCCTCAGTTGCAATTGCCGTCAGTTTCGGTACCGATATCACTGCACTGTCAGAGGAGCCGACCTTACGGCACAATGTCATTACTGGGCAGTGAAGAACAGCTATCTGATGGTACACTTCTATAGACTTGTACAGTCAGAGGCATTCCTCACCACCCAGTGATGAAGTTGAGCTGTGAGGCTGGCTCTTCAGTGACAGTGCAGTGATATCAGTGCCAAAACTAACTCCCCTGGCTTCTTCTCTGCACGCTCAGTGGTCTCTGCCTCCGGAGCGTTATTCTCCGATGTGGGGGCTGGCGACGAGGTGGTACCCCAGGAGCCCCAGACGGGACCCTCCGGCTCCAGGCGCCTCAGCATCCCCTGTTGTAGTCCGCCCGGCAGCCGGGAGGAATCCTCCCAGGAGCCGCAGTCGTCCAGATGGTGGACTGGTTTCTCTGCCCCCCTCCCTCCCCTTCTCCTCGCCGGAGCAGAGCGGCAGCTCCCCGTGGGCATCCCGGGTGGCGTGCCCGGCGCGTGACTTCCTCGGGTGGGGACCACCCTCTGGGCATGCTCCCCGGCCTTGGAATCGGCGCGGCCACGGAGGGTGCCGGCATCATTGCGGCTGGCATTTCCAGTGCGGACGAGTCTTCCGGAGGCGGGACTTCTGGCCTAGGCCAGAAGAGGCAGGCCAAAGATAGAGATGGCACTTCCCCGTCTGGTCGGAGACTGCACAGCTCTCGGGGAGCTGCCAGGCAGTGTGCTGCAGAGGGTGCTGGTGGATCCAGCACTGAAGAAGGGGAATGCCTCAGCGATGACCAGGACGACGGGCATCTGGCTGCTGGACCAGAGATTGATCAGGGACCACCTGTGATGCAGCCAGGTGAGGGTCTGGGGTCTTTTCCTCTTTGGCGAGCGTCATTGGTGAAAAGGAGCCAGAGCATTGCTTGGCCCTTTTCAGGTACATGGATGGTACGGTGGGTGAGGCTTACTGGGTGTATGGGATGTTGCCTGACTCCGTTATGATGAGCAGTTCAGGCAGAGGAAGGCGGTGCACCCACGTCTGCGGTGAGACCACAAGGACATTTCCTTGTGGATGCGGCTGATGTTGGCTCCGGCTTGTACTTCCTTTTGAGGGGGCGCCGGGGTTTCTGGCTCAGGGGCCGGATCCTCGGTGTCTCAGCGAAAGGGATATTGTTGGCAATACAACGAAGAGCAGTGTAAGTTCGGTGCTTCCTGCCGCTTCAAACATGAGTGTTCCAGCTGTGGGGGAAGTCACGGGCTCAATAAGTGCTTTAAGCGCGGAAAGGGTAAAGGGGGAGACGTTGTTGAGAAGAGGGAGGACACCGGTGAGGGTCGCGGCAATGTGCCCATTCCTAAATAGGTATCTGGACAGGGAGGCGGCGCGGCTGTTGGCAGAAGGTTTTGGGGAAGGCTTCCACATGCTGTTTGATGCGGGGGGATCCTGCATTTAGGTCGTGGAATCTAAAATCTGCTAGAGATCACCCCCAGGTGGTGCGGGTGATGTTGATGAAGGAGGTGGAACTTGGGAGGATGACGGGGCCTTTTTCTGTCCCTCCTTGGCCTCATTTGCATGTTTCTCCGTTGGGCATGGTCCCTAAGCAGGAGCCTAAAAAGTTCCACCTCATTCACCACCTTTCTTTCCCAGCAGGGGCTTCCGTCAATGACAGCATTGACCCCACTTTGTCCTCGGTTTCTTATACGTCCTTTGATTGGGCTGTGGAACTGGTGCAGCGGGCAGGTCCGGGTGCTCTTATGGCCAAGACAGATTATAGAGGCGGCTTTTAGATTATTGCCTGTTCACCCTATTTGTTTCCACTTGTTGAGTTGCATGTGGGAGGAACAGTTTTTTGTTGACTGTTGCATGCCGATGGGGCGCTCCATCTCGTGCGCTTACTTCGAGGCCTTTAGCTCTTTCTTGGAGTGGGTGGTCAGGGATGTGTCAGGTTTGCCTTCAGTCATCCATTACTTAGATGATTTTCTGTGTGTTGGCCATGGGGGTTCAGTGGACTGTCTGGTGCTGCTGAGGACGATGGAACGGGTGGCGGGTTTGTTCGGGGTGCCTTTGGCTCCGGACAAAACAGAGGGTCCGGCGACCGTGATGAAGTTCTTGGGAATCGAGCTGGATTCCGTTCATATGGAGTCACAGTTGCCGAGGGACAAATTGGTGGATTTGCGGGCGACGGTGCGGTCCTTCCAAGGGGTATGGAAGGTGCGTCTGTGTGAGGTACAATCCTTGTTGGGGAAGTTGAACTTTGCCTGTCGCATCATGCAAATGGGGCGGGTGTTTTGTAGGCATCTGGTGGCTCTGACAGCCGGGGTGCGGTCGCTTCATCACTTTGTGCATCTCATGGCAGAGGTGAGGGCAGACCTGGGTGTGTGGGATTCATTTCTGGAGTGGTTCAATGGTCGCTCGTTGTGGCTTCTGGCGGTGGTGTCGAGTGCGGCGCTCGATCTGTATATGGATGCGGCTGGGCCGCTCAATTTTGGGGCCTACTTTCATGGTAGGTGGTGCACGGGGTCATGGCTGGCCGCCCGAGTTGGACTCGGGCCTGGTCTTGAATTTAGCTTTGTTTTAACTGTTTCCGATTTTGGTGGCGGTTGAGCTGTGGGGTCAGGAGTTTCAGGATCGGCGTGTTGTTGCTTCCACTGTGACAATAATGCGGTGGTGTTTGTGGTTAATTCGCAGTCAGCCAAATCTCCTCCGGTGGTGTCCCTCTTGGGTCACTTGGTGTTGCGGTGTTTAGAGCTGAATGTGTCTATTTCTGCACGGCCTGTTCCAGGTGTTCAGAATACTGTGGCTGACTCCCTGTCTCGGTTTCAGTTCGACAGGTTTCAGGAATTGGTGCCGGCAGCTGAAGCGGTGGGCGAGGATTGCCCAGACCACTTGTGGTCCCTGGTGTCGGTTCCGCGGCAGGTCTAATCCGGTGTTCGCTCTCCGCAGTGACGTGGCAGCGGTATCGGCAGGTTTGGTCTGAGTGGAAGAGTGAGTGTTCATCGTGTGGTGGGGTTCTCTCTGACAACGACCGTTGCAGAGGGGCGGTCGGCAACCGTGGTGTCGCAGCGCTTAGCAGGCTTGGTCTTTTTGTTTCGCCTGCAGGGCCTGTGGGGGTCCTCCCCCGACTTCTTTCTGTGTCATGAGAAGGGAGCCATTTCAGTTTGTGGCGGTTTTTAAGAAAGCTTTGGCCGCGGTGGGGGAGGTGCCTGGGGACTATGGTTCTCACTTTTTTTGGATTGGGGCGGCTACAGAGGCCTCTTGGTGGGGTCTGGGAGATGACGTGGTGCGGCGGATCGGCAGGTGGGAATCTGATAGCTTATGTGCACCCGGATCTGTTGTCATAAGGTTTTTGTTTCGGAGTGGGGGGTTGTTGGTTGGTCTGGGCTAGGAAGGGGTACGTGTGTATGTGTTTGTTAGTGTGTGTTCCTTGTGGGGAGCTGATGTTGCACTTGTCTCTTGTTCACAGATCCCTGCTTAATTTGGATTTTGGGTCACTCCTATGTCTTCTGGGGTGCTCTTCGAGCTGATGTACGGCTGGATGGGCAGCACCTGGGGTTGGCTCGGTCAGAGGCAGTCGTGCGGTGGATCGGAGTGCACGGTATGACTTGGGGGGAGAGTTTTACCGGAATTTCACTATTATAGCAGGGTTGATCATCTTCCACATGTCCTTGTTTTGCATGTTGGGGGCAATGATTTGGGGGTTCGCTCTTCCCGGGAACTTATTAGAGATATTAAGTTCGATATTTTGCGCTTACTGTCAGAGTTCCCAGGTGTGGTGATCGTGTGGTTCGATATTTTGGCTTGGCTGCTGTGGTATACTGCTCAGTCGATGGCTTGGCTGTATAAGACGTGTATCCAGGTGAACAGGGCAGTGGCGAGGTTTGTGGTGCGCAATGGGGGTATCGTGGTTCACCATCGCAATCTGGAGGAGCCGTCCTTGGAGCATATGCGGCGGGACGGGGTCCACCTGAACGTGATTGGGATTGACATCTGGATGTTGGGCCTTCGCGATGGGGTCGACCGTGCTCTGTCTGTGTGGTGGGACTCTCGGGCATAAGGAGGTCATGCCCGAGAGTCTGTGGCCGGGGGTTAGTGGGGGGTGAGGCTTTGCGGTATTTGTAGGACCTCATCTGTGGTATGGGGATCCTGGTGGTGAATATCTAGGCCTGGGAAGTACCATAGTTGGGCTACGGTCCCTTTGGGGGAACAGGCCTGGGGGTCAATTTTAGTGGAGAAAGGTCTACCCGAGGTGGGGTTTTGCGCCTGAGTAGGTTGGGGGCGGTGCCTCTCGCCCATGTTATCCGCATTATGTTGCACTTTAAATGGTTGTTGTTTGTTACATTGTTGTGTACAGTATTTATGTATTAGACTGTCCGTTTTATGGCGGTTGTTGATATGTTATTTATGTAAATTATTTGTGTTAATAAATCGGCCTGAACAGGCCAGTTTTAAATCCAGAAGTGGCCCTGGTCTTTATTGTAAGAAGAAGTTAAGTGGGCGGTGAAGAGATGGAAAGGGTAAGTGAAAATGGAGTGGACTATATTCCTCCTCCCCAGGTCATGTTCCCTCTGAGAAGTTTTACAAAGACCTGGTGAATCTCTTCCTAGGAGAAGCAAAGTGCTGGACCTGCAGATATTATTGCAAGCAGTTTACCCCTGCTGTATCAGAATTGACCTAAGAAACATTAGTGAAATGTGTGTATAAAGTTTGCAAGAAAGCAGCAGAGCATGACCCAAGTATGCCAGGAGAGAAGCCATGGGAATAATTACGTTATTGAAAGACACATACAGCTGTATAGGCTACAGTTTCACCATGGACAATCAATGAAAAACCTCAAAGATGATAAGATAAATGAGAAAGTGAGTTACAACTTGAGTACTTTGATAAACTAAAATCCCCTTTCTTTTCCCTGGAATTTTCCGATAAAATAGGATATTATCATTTGTCATGATAACCAATTTTGTTTTAAACTTACCTCTACTCAATGTGAAATGATTACTTTCAAGGCTAGGTTCACACTACCATCCCGCATCTATCATTTTGATCTGTCAGAGGATCAGAAAAACGGACATTAAAATTTACCTGATAGATACAAATGGTAGACTTTGTTTGTTTCTGTCAAACAAGCAAGTTTAAAGGGAATCTGTCAGGGCAATTTGGGACACTAAACCACCCACATGTCCATATGAACCTGTGGTTTAGTGTCCCAAATCACCCTGTTATAACGCAATCCATGGCCGCATTAAAAATAAAAAAGCTTTATACTCACCCTGCTGCTGTACTCCCCACGCCTGCGCAGTTCTTCAATGAAGCCAGAGGAGTACTCCTCGGCTTCAGTGCGCATGCCCCGCAATTACGCAGTAAAGCCGGGGTGTCCATCTTTGGCTTCACTGAAGAACAGCGTAGGCGTCGGTAGGTGTGCCTCATGAATAAGCCGGACCGATCTCACCAAACTTCGTCGATAGGACCCTTATCTAGGTAAGTATAAAGGTTTTTTATTTTTAATGCGCTTGCGGATTGCATTACAACAGGGCGATCTGGGACACTAAACCCCAGGTCTATAAGGACCTGTGGGTGGTTTAGTGTCCCAGATTGACCTGACAGATTCCCTTTAACGTCCATTATTTTGAGCCTCTGATGGATGAGAACCACATATAGGGGATGGTTGAACATACTTTTACTGTCGATTTTTTAAAATCTACTAGACATATTATTGTTATTATTATTCTCATTGTAGCTTTCAAATATACTTTATCTTTCAAATCTCTACCATTTGTATGGTTTTTTTCTTTTTTCATTGAATGATCCAATACACTGTATATGTGTCACTAAAATCACTAAATTTTCTTGATGAATTTACTGTACTTCACTTAATATACTCAGAGAACTGTCATGCACCTCCAGCATTTCAGTATATCTATGCATATAATTGTGATTATTATTAGTAATTATCAATATAAACCAGTTTCTGTTTTATGGCTTAAAATGCTATTGATGATTTACTTAAATTGTTTCCATTAATAACAAGTCCAATTTAGAAGAAAATAATATTAAAGTGTTACAGACACATGTGTTTAGTTTCTTCAAGCAGCATTCACAAAACATTTAAGTGTGTTCTCCATAACCACAGGAATTCTAAGAAGACAATCTATATTTGGGTTTCTGAACAGGGTCGTTATTTGTTTGCATTTATAGAAACAAATCTCAACATGGCATCATGCAAAACAGATGCTATATGAGAGCCTGTGGCTGCAACTCATTGCCTGCTTCTTCTTCAGATATCCTACTGCTACTGCAGCTGCTCAATAGGAAGATGTTGCATTCATATCATTTGTCATTGAACCAGAGTCTTAAAGCCAGCTGGCAGCTTAAGGCAGCTTCTTGTGGGCAACGGAAATAAGGACACTTGTTTTTTAACCTAAGTAAAAATATATAGAGATAAAAACTAAATTATATGCAATGAGGAAAGGTAAAATAAACATTACAGGGATCAAGTTAAAGAATAAAATTAGGATTCATTCATAATTATAGTGCACAGGGTAAATCGTTGACATTGTATAGAAGTGATGAAAATTATAGTTGTTGAAGTGGAAAGCTCACTATTTGCAGACAAAACATTAAGAGAGATCAGCATTCACCCATTCAAAGTCAAGAACCTATTTAAAATGCAGAAATCAAAAATGCTTGAAATGGACAATGCGCAAAATTATACCATGTTTAATACAAAAGAATTGGCAAAAATAATGCAAAACTCTCAAAAACTTAGGACAACTATAAAAATGACATACCCAGGCAGCCAACTACAAAAAGCAAATTTGCTATCCCTTTAAGGCCTATCATCTAAAAAAATTTGTGGCTTTACTGCAAAAATCCCACTACATGTTCCCAATACTTCACAAATTAAAAAATGTCATATATTCAAAAAATGGAATAAAAAAAGTTAAATGTCAGCTCTTTTAAGGTTAAAAAAGAAGAATGTTCCTAAAATATACAGTATCTAGGAATATCAGGGATCAAACCTTGCATATATCCCTACAGTGTAGATCAGTGACCTTAATAAGTAATTGGGAGAGGGACTAAAAACACACAGTTTAAGACTGGACACTGCATTTACTACTGAAATTGCACACATCTTTAAAATCACAATACAAGCAGCATAATATACATACATTTAAAAATAGAAAGCCCCAGTCCAAAAGAAATGTGAAAAAGAAGGTCAAGTAATAGTCATAAACAAAAGTACACATCTGGCTGTGTTGCAACTTTTCCTGCAGACTGAGCTCTGTTAACTTGCAGCATAGTTGCAGCAAAAAAAAAAAAAAAAAAAAAGGTTTTGCACCTCTCTTCAGGCTTTCTCCTTCCTGCCAGTAAGCAGCGTTGCCCTCAGACAGGGGATGCATTGACACAGGGAAGGATGGAAAAAGAGAACACATTCAATACTTGTGTGATGCCATCTCACTAGGCATTTTAGTACATGGGGCACAATACTGTCAAGCACTGAAGTAGATACAGTCATATGAAAAAGTTTGGGCACCCCTATTAATCTTAATCATTTTTAGTTCTAAATATTTGGGTGTTTGCAACAGCCATTTCAATTTGATATATCTAATAACTGATGGACACAGTAATATTTCAGGATTGAAATGAGGTTTATTGTACTAACAGAAAATGTGCAATATGCATTAAACCAAAATTTGACCGGTGCAAAAATTTGGGTACCCTTATCATTTTATTGATTTGAATACTCCTAACTACTTTTTACTGACTTACTGAAGCACAAAATTGGTTTTGTAACCTCACTGAGCTTTGAACTTCATAGCCAGGTGTATCCAATCATGAGAAAAGGTATTTAAGGTGGCCAATTGCAAGTTGTTCTCCTATTTGAATCTCCTCTGAAGAGTGGCATCATGGGCTCCTCAAAACAACTCTCAAATGATCTGAAAACAAAGATTGTTCAACATAGTTGTTCAGGGGAAGGATACAAAAAGTTGTCTCAGAGATTTAACCTGTCAGTTTCCACTGTGAGGAACATAGTAAGGAAATGGAAGACCACAGGGACAGTTCTTGTTAAGCCCAGAAGTGGCAGGCCAAGAAAAATATCAGAAAGGCAGAGAAGAAGAATGGTGAGAACAGTCAAGGACAATCCACAGACCACCTCCAAAGAGCTGCAGCATCATCTTGCTGCAGATGGTGTCACTGTGCATCGGTCAACAATACAGCACACTTTGCACAAGGAGAAGCTGTATGGGAGAGTGATGCGAAAGAAGCCGTTTCTGAAAGCACGCCACAAACAGAGTCGCCTGAGGTATGCAAAAGCACATTTGGACAAGCCAGCTTCATTTTGGAAGAAGGTCCTGTGGACTGATGAAACAAAGATTGAGTTGTTTGGGCATAAAAAAAAGGGGTGGGGGGGGGGGAAAAAAAAAAACAGCACAAAAAAAAAAAATGCGCCCCCCTGTTTATTGGGGGGGGGGGGGGGCCTTGTGGGGGGGGGGGGGGGGGGGGGGGGGGGGGGGGGGGGGGGGGGGGGAGGGGGGGGGGGGGGGGGGGCCCTCAGGAGGGGGAGGAGGGGGGGGAGAAGGAGGGGGAAGAGTGGGGGGGGTGGTGGGGGGGGGGGGGGGGGGTGTTTTAGGGAGAAGGTGAAGAAAAAAAGGGTATATAGTTATTTGGGTTTTGTTGTGGGGGAGGAACAATTAGAATGTTCTGGAATGGTCATCCCAGTCCCCAGACCTGAATATCATTGAACATCTGTGGGATAATTTGAAGCGGGCTGTCCATGCTCGGCAACCATCAAACTTAACTGAACTGGAATTGTTTTGTAAAGAGGAATGGTCAAAAATACCTTCATCCAGGATCCAGGAACTGATTAAAAGCTACAGGAAGCGACTAGAGGCTGTTATTTTTGCAAAAGTAGGATCTACTAAATATTAATGTCACTTTTCTGTTGAGGTGCCCATACTTTTGCACAGGTCAAATTTTGGTTTAATGCATATTGCACATTTTCTGTTAGTACAATAAACCTCATTTCAATCCTGAAATATTACTGTGTCCATCAGTTATTAGATATATCAAATTGAAATGGCTGTTGCAAACACCCAAATATTTAGAACTAAAAATGATTAAGATTAATAGGGGTGCCCAAACTTTTTCATATGACTGTATAATGGTTTCAGTAGTCGCAGTTGTGGCTGGGCCCATAAGCCAGGGAGGCCCACAGGCCACACCCCCCACACAAAGGCTTTTAAAATTTTTTAATTTTTTTTTTTTTTTCTTTTCCCCTTTTCCGGCCCCCCCCCTATTTTTAAAAAATTTTCCCCCCTCCTCCCCCCCCGCTCTTTTTTGGGGGGGAGAAAAAAAAAATTATGATATACACCATTCACTATTGGAAAAATAAAATAAACTTTCAGTGTAAAAGTAGCAGTTGGCCAGCATGAAATCATGTAGGGACTCTTTGGAGGGAGGCTGTGGTACAAAAAGGGGCATGACAGATGATGGTAATGAGGGGAAGCTTGTATGCACAGACATGTTGTGAAGTCTTCATAGTCATGATGAAGATAGAGAAAGAAAGGGAAATGCTCCTACCGTGTTTCTCCAAAAATAAGACCTACCCCGAAAATAAGCCCTAGCTACGTTTTCCAGGTTTTTTGGAGTAGGCTTGAAATATAAGCCCTACTCCAAAAATAAGCCCTAGCTAATTTAACCCCTTCCCGACATCTGCCGTGCGATTACAGCGGATGCCGGGTCCTTAAAGATGGCGGCCGCTCTGCTGAACGGTTACCATAGCTGCCGTACTGAGTCTCCGTGGAGACCTGGACTTAATGTCTGCGGTCAATGTCTATTCTGATCACGGGCATTGTTGAGAGTAGCAGAACTGCTGGAGTTAATGCCCGCGATCAGAATGGACTCTGACCGCGGGCACTGCGTGACCTCCGCGCTTCACCCTGCACTACCTAGGGCCGGTACCCACCCCCTATAGCTACTATACCTGGTCTCCTTGTACAGTGGAGACCCGCAGTTAATGCCCGCGATCAGAGTGGACTCTGATCGCGGGCATTGTTGAGTGTGCCAGTCCGTGACCCCCCCCTCCAAATCGACCCCCCCCCCCCAAAGCAGATAAACTATCCCCGGGGCCGGTCCCCTCCAGCCCATTACCTATGAAGTTGCAGGCCGGCTCCCGCGGGTGAGATCGCAGGAGCCGAACTGTTCCTTTGACAGCCAGGATCCTTATGAAGGCTCCCAGGACTGTCATAGGAATATTACTATTGCCTCAATAGTAATGTAGATAATCTCCCATAGACTGCAATAGGTTGTATTGCAGTCTATGGGATGATTGCAGGTTCAAGCCCCCCTAGGAGGGGTTAATAGTAAAAAAAAAAAAAAAAAAAAAAAAAAAAAAAAACACAAAATAATGAACAAGCCCCTTCCCACTTTCACTAGAACACATATAAAAATAAAATATTACTGTGAAACACATACATTCACACTTTCAAGGTCATCTTTTGCAAGCAAAAACCAGGAGAAGAGGATTTGCACTTGTTCTGTGGTTTCAACCTACTCCTGGTCTTGACTTACAATGTGATTCAAAATAAAGACTTAAAGGGGTGCTCTGACTATTTTTATTGTTGCTGCTGAGGGGCATAAACATAACAAAAAAAACAAAAAACTTTACTCACCCCATTTCCAGCAGCAGCAGCTCTGGTCTTCTTTTTACTGGTCCCCTGACTCCAGCCAAACACAGGCCTCAGTGGTGACCACTTCACAAATAGTATGTGACTGCTATGACATGCCATTTGTGAAGCGGTGAACGCTAAGGCCTGTGATTGGCTGCAGCGATCACCTGTCACAAACAGCTAGGGGACCTGTAAACTGGAGACCAGAGATGGCACTATTAAATAATAAAAATACGAATCAGAACACCTCTTTCAGGATATGAGGAAAAAACTGTGTATTTGGATGATATTTGTATTCAGCAAAAGCATGCATCCCGAGCACATTCCTTTGATGTTGCCCTGAAAATCCAGGAGTAGAAAATTGGTATATAACAGGTATATACTGTATATCTTTCATAAAGCGTGCTTTTCTGATTTTATTAGGATACTTTATGAGTTACTTCATACATTTCAAGACATCATAGACAGACCGAGTGTTTGGGAGTCTACTTGGCAAATTAGGATTTGTATAAATTTATGCATCTATGTACTAATAATCTGCGTACAATATATGTTCTGGAGCTAGTAAAACTGGGAGTGAACTTGCAGTTCATGGACTAAATAACAGCATGCAATGTCAATCACCTGCTTCTAAGGCCAGTAAGATATTGCCATGTATTAATAGGGGTATGGACTCGAGGGACAGAGAGGTAATATTACCACTTTATAATTGGTGCAGCCCCATCTGGAATATGCACTTCATATCTAGGCACTAGTTCATAGAAAGGATGTCCTAGAGTAGTTAAATGTGCAACACCCCAGAGTGGTCTTACCACTCCTACACCCTGCTGGTATCTTTATCTGCTAGCCCAATGCCATCTTATGCATTTTTCCAGGTGCACCAATGTGCATTCACTATGTTATGTAACTGTGTTACATGTAGTGTGCCTGGTTCACCAGCAGGTGTCAGCAAACTGGTAGAGTTATCTTAGTAAGAATGGAACCTTCCATTTCGCTAAAAATCCCCTTCTAGAGCAAAGTAGAGGATTCCTTTCCTCTGCAGCTAGGGTGGGGACCAGTTAGAACCAGTCTAATTCTAAGTCAAGTTCTGGTTGAGTACTGATTGAGACTCCATCTTGGAGCTGCCAGGAGTCACGTTCCCTGGTACAACCGAGAGTCAGACTACAGACAGAAGTGCAGCTCACCAGTTATATGCTAAAGCCTGCTAGAGCCAATTCAAAGCCTGAATCTGTTTGGAAAACTGTTTCAAGTAAAGCTGCTGTTCAACTCCATCTCAAGGTCTGGACTCAAGTTATTCCTAAATTATTCCTCCTATTTATTGCATTGGAGCCAAAGCCTGGGGTCTAGCTGTATCCAGGTAGGAGCACCGTGACACACAATAAGACTCATATAGGCCGTAACATACCACTCGGCATTCCTGCACCTGGGACAAGCGACATAGAAGGCCGTAGGGAGAGGTGATAAGTAACATACAGTGATGGCCAAAAGTATTGGCACCCCTGCAATTCTGTCAGATAATACTCAATTTCTTCCAGAAAATGATTGCAATCACAAATGCTTTGGTAATAATATCTTCATTTATTTTACTTGCAATGAAAAAACACAAAAGAGAATGAAAAAAAGTCAAATCATTGATCATTTTACACAAAACTCCAAAAATGGGCCAGACAAAAGTATTGGCACCCTCAGCCTAATACTTGGTAGCACAACCTTTAGACAAAATAACTGCGAACAACCGCTTCCGGTAACCATCAATGAGTTTCTTACAATGCTCTGCTGGAATTTTAGACCATTCTTCTTTGGCAAATTTCTCCAGGTCCCTGAGATTTGAAGGGTGCCTTCTCCAAACTGCCATTTTGAGATCTCTCCACAGGTGTTCTATGGGATTCAGGTCTGGACTCATTGCTGGCCACTTTAGAAGTCTCCAGTGCTTTCTCTCAAACCATTTTCTAGTGCTTTTTGAAGTGTGTTTTGGGTCATTGTCCTGCTGGAAGACCCATGACCTCTGAGGTAGACCCAGCTTTCTCACACTGGGCCCTACATTATGCTGCAAAATTTGTTGGTAGTCTTCAGACTTCATAATGCCATGCACACGGTCAAGCAGTCCAGTGCCAGAGGCAGCAAAGCAACCCCAAAACATCAGGGAACCTCCGCCATGTTTGACTGTAGGGACCGTGTTCTTTTCTTTGAAGGCCTCTTTTTTTTTCCTGTAAACTCTATGTTGATGCCTTTTCCCAAAAAGCTCTACTTTTGTTTCATCTGACCAGAGAACATTCTTCCAAAAAGTTTTTGGCTTTCTCAGGTAGGTTTTGGCAAACTCCAGCCTGGCTTTTTTATGTCTCTGGGTCAGAAGTGGGGTCTTCCTGGGTATCCTACAATAGAGTCCCTTTTCATTCAGATGCCGACGGATAGCACGGGTTGACACTGTTGTACCCTCGGACTGCAGGGCAGCTAGAACTTGTTTGGATGTTAGTCGAGGTTCTTTAGCCACCATCTGCACAATCTTTCGTTGAAATATCTGGTCAATTTTTCTTTTCCGTCCACATCTAGGGAGGTTAGCCACAGTGCCATGGGCTTTAAACTTCTTGATGACACTGCGCACGGTAGACACAGGAACATTCAGGTCTTTGGAGATGGACTTGTAGCTTTGAGATTGCTCATGCTTCCTCACAATTTTGCTTCTCAAGTCCTCAGGCAGTTCTTTGGTCTTCTTTCTTTTCTCCATGCTCAATGTGGTACACACAAGGACACAGGACAGAGATTGAGTCAACTTTAATCCATTTCAACTGGCTGCAAGTGTGATTTAGTTATTGCCACCACCTGTTATGTGCCACAGGTAAGTAACAGGTGCTGTTAATTACACAAATTAGAGAAGCATCACATGATTTTTCAAAGGGTGCCAATACTTTTGTCCACCCCCTTTTTTATGTTTGGTGTGGAATTATATCCAATTTGGCTTTTTGACAATTCTTTTTGTGGTTTTCCATTGACGACAAATTAAATGAAGATATTATTACCAAAGCATTTGTGATTGCAATCATTTTCTGGAAGAAATTGAGTATTATCTGACAGAAGTGCAGGGGTGCCAATACTTTTGGCCATCACTGTAGAAGACCTCAGATAAATTTGTGTAGTCTTGAGAAGAGACAGATTGGGGGTAGGGGCATTTTGTATAAATATATAAATGACCCATAGAAAAAATATAGAGGAAAGCCGTTACATGTAAAATTCTCTCAAAAGACAAGGGGGGCCTTTCTCTGTCTGGAGATAAAAATCTTCAATCTCCAGGGGTGACAAGGCTTTTTCCCCATAAGAAACTTGAATCTGTGAAATAGCCTATCCCAGGAGCTGCTCACAGCAGCAACAACTAATAGCTTCAAAAACAGCTTAGATGCCTTTATACAGCTAAATAATATTGATGCTTATGTGGCTGCATAAAATTCTTGTTTTTTCTCACCCCTTCCCTTCAGCCATGTCTTTTTCCCATCTCTTGGTTATGTTTAATGGACATAAGTATTTTTTCATACTCACTAACTAACTAACTAACATACTAACTATGTAGCTTGAGTAAGTGTATTAATACATGAATAGGTTAATCTCTGGAATATTCCTAAAATCATAGTAATACTTGTCTAAAAACATGATATTATGGGGGAGAAGACAAAATTATCCGATTTCTCAAAGACTGAAATCTTATAGAATTACAGATAAAGTAAATAAATCAATAATTAAAAACACCATTATTATATAAACCATTAGCGATATGTATATAAGGAATTAAACCTGTAATGGGGAATATTTAATTATATTTTCACAACAGTATAGCTATTCACATAACAATGTGCATTCATTACAAAATCATAATTACCCGTATCACTGATGATCTTATTAAACAGCTGACAGCCATATTATGAATGATAAGGAAGCAAAAATCTATGCAAAAATTAGCTGGCGATGTAGAAATATATACCAAGGTTCTCTCTGTGGTGGTATTGAGCAACATAATAAACCCTTTAAGGATACTTTCTAGCTTTGGGTTTAAAGATTGCGCATCATTTATGTCATAGTCAAATGTCAGAAGTGTTTAGAAATAGAAGCTCTAGTGCTGGGATCATAATAATCGCTAAAATAACGTAGGGAGAGCATTGAGATGACTGTTGTGCCCCTTTGTTTCTGAATGGCTCTGACCGTCTCTCTCTGAGCAGACAAAGTCCATAGGGGTGAGCAGAGTCAACAGAGAAGGGACATAGTGCTCTTTTTTTGGTGAATGGTGGTTTTCTAAGCACCCATACCCACATTGATCAAAACTTTTGACACAGAGGCATAACTTGAAACTCCTGGGCCCTAATACAAAACTTGTAATGGGGTCCATAAATACTATGTGCCATTTAGAATAATGGTACATTTAGTGTCGCATAGGAACCGCTGGGGCCCCCTCATGTTCCAGGACCCATTAACGATTGCTACCTCTGCATCCCCTATAGCTACACCACTACTTTCACATGTCACTATGACAATCGACACAACTGACCTTCTTAACAAACTGAATGCCTTAGGCCCACTACCTGAGGGTACCATTTTGGCCACCATGAATGTGAAATCCCTGTATACCAACATTACCCACAAGGATGGAGTTGCAGCATGTCGAGTACACCTGGAAAAACAAAACCTCCCAACAGAACCAGTAACGCAGCTCATACAAGTCATCCTTAGCCACAACTATTTACTTTTGGAGAGGATCTATATCTACAGCGAATGGGAACTTCAATGGGGTCCAGATGTGCACCCAGTATGCAAATCTCTTTATGGCAGAACTGGAAGGAGCATATTTATCAACATGCACCACCAAACCTATGACTTACCTTTGTTATATTGATTATATCCTTGTCATCTGGACTGCAGGTGAGGAGGCCCTACTTCAATTCCATAATGACTTCAATGAATTTCACCCTACCATCAACTTTAAACTTAGCTGTTCAGAGAGTGAAATCCACTTTCTGGATACCACAATATACATCAAAGACCACCGGCTACTCACGTCAACATACCACAAACCAACAGACAGAACGGCCTACCTGAGAAACGACAGCTTCCACCCCAAGCACACAAGACAATCTATTATTTACAGCTGGGCTATACGATACAATCGTATTTGCACTGACAAAGCAGACCTAGACAAGGTCTGGATCTGAGGATGAAATTTCTGCTATTGAGATACAAACCAAAAGTGATGGACAACCAATTAAACAAAGTGGCAGCCATTACAGAGACAGTCTACTCACACATAAAGAGACCCAGAATGAAGCCCGAGTGCCCCTAGTTGTCACATACAACCCACAGCTGGAGATCCTCAGAAGGATTGTCAAGGAGCTCCAACCTGTGCTACATAGGGACAACAGACTAAAGGACATATTTCCAGTCCCCCCCCCTTTTCCTTTCGGCAACCACCAAGCCTACGGCATATTATTGTCCGGAGTGCCCTGAAGGCCCCAACTGAAAATGGCACCTCACCTAGCCTGCAAAACAGGTGCAAGACCTGCAGGCACATCCACACCGCTGACAGTATACCTGTCCCACAATCACAACAGGTGCACAGAATTAGGGGGACATTTTCCTGCAAGTCTTCCAATGTGGTGTATCTCATAATGTGTGTGCAATGTCCCACCACAGGCCTCTATGTGGGGGAAACAGGGCAGAGACTCAGTCAGCGCATGAACTCACACAGATTCACCATTAATAACAGCAGAACAGATCTCCCAGTGGCCGCACATTTCTCCGGAGAAGACCACTCTATTGAAGATTTGTGGGTTGTGGTTTTAATGGTACATTTTAAGATGCAGAGGGAGAGAAAGGAATGGGAATATAAGTTAATGCAAAAATTTCAAACTCTGCAATTTGAACTTTATATTCATGCCAGTTTCATGTCACACTATGTATGAACTGTGAGGGTCACAAATCACCACCTGATAGCAAAGAGATAACAGCAAGAATTACTGATCCCTCCATCACACCCCACAAGTTTCCAGATTGTTTATTTTTGACCTGTTCTAAATAACTTGTCTACTTATATTGCATTTTGTTTTTTTTATGGATTCTAAGATCCTTTGAAGGTCCATGTCTTCTGTGTATAAAAAGTCTGTGAATTTTCAGTTTCTTGTATAACATCATTTCTGAAGAAGAGAGCTAGTACTCTCGAAAGCTCACCATCAAATATACTCAGCCTCTAAAAGGTATCGCCTGATTTCTTCACTCTTCCACAATCACAGTATAAAAAGATATCATTCCATATACACCATTAAAATATAACTTTTTTGCCCCTATTAAAACAATCCCTTAAGAACATCAAGACCAAATTGTACCAGTAGTCTCACAAGATAGGGGAGTCTATGACAATACTATATATGGTGTGACAATTGGGGAGTAGTTTAGCATCAAAGGTGGCAGCTTCCTGGACTTCACAGAGGTGTTGGTGGTGCTGGGTGCCAAATAAACAGCATATCAGGTAATGGCAATCCAAAATAAATGGCTTTATTCAGCTTGTAAGTGATAACAGGAGCAAAACAAAAAAACAGCCTAGCCCACACACAGGGCAATACCTCACTACTTGAACCCTGACTCACTTCTGAGGGCAAGCTTTACTGAGGTTTCTTCTTAGTGGCCTGGCTCACACTGAGCTTAACTAAGTCTGCTGTGGAAGCCAGTTCTCTTGGGACAGACAACCTGTCTGTCTCTAACTGGTCCACAGTTACCTGCTCTCTGCAGGTCACCAGCAGTAGTCTCCTGCCGTCTACACTCCCTCTGGAGTGACGCCCCACCTACGGGTGTGGTTGAGGACCTTTTCAATCCTATTTTTGGATTGATCACCAGCACCCTCTAGGTTCACACTCTCACAATAGATACATTTCACTGTGATGTACTCCAAAATGCTATCCTTGGTCTTTTTTCCCTGGATAGACAAGGTTTCCAGGGACCTCAATTAATTATTACATCTCTGATGCAGTAAAATGAATTCATATAAACTTATATAATAGATACTTCATATGTTCATAGGCCAGGATACAATCAAGACCCTCTCAATGTAATGTACCATATGCCCAAATAGAAAGGTTGGATGTCAGACATACTTTAAAGGGGTTGTCAAGGAATTGGACGCATCACAGAGCAGACCAGGGAAATTGGAACATAAAAAAAAAAACATACTCAAATGTCCCCAGCATTCCGATGTCTGTCGCCTCTGTCTGTTCAGTGTGCACTGTGCCTTCACACTTCACAACCGGAAGTCATGCACCGTATGTGACCACTGAGGCATCAGCAGTAGCTGGGAAGGGCCTGGTGACATTACTCACATACATTCCTGTGGCAACTGAGGTCACTGATTGGTCTCAGTGGAGACATGCAGGACAGGACTTCTGCAGCACCTTAGACAGGTGTGTATGTTTTTTTTTTTTTATGCTTCACCTTCCCTGGTCTTCTCTGTGATTTGTCCACTTTCTGGACAAGCCCTTTAAGTATCTATTATGTAAGTTTGTCTGCCTCATTGTGCTGAATAACGTTTATTCTTTTTTGAGGGGCAATGGAAAAGAAGTAATTCTGCCATTATTTGTGGGGAGTTTTCTTTATAGAGTCTGCTTTGTACTTACAATGCTCTTTACCATGCTCTATAACGGACATGTTAACTTTATTCTGTGCTTATAACAATACCAAATTGCATTACCAGTTTTTTTATTGTTTGTTTGTTTTTTAATTTTCCACTGGAGGGGAAATTTCTAAGGCTGTGTTCACACGGCGGAAAATTTTCCGTCCCCGGAGTTTTCGCCACGGTCAGCCCCGACGGGATTCCGATGCCGTGCATCAGCATTCCGTCGCGGCTAACCACTCCTGACTAAGCCCAAATGAATGGGCCTAATCAGGAGCGCACCACGTGCGGAGTCCGCGGCAAGATAGGTTATGTTGCTTGTTGTTTCCGCTAGCGGAAAAAAGCCGCTAAAGGAAAAAAAACGCCACTGACTCCCATTGAAATGAATGGGAGGAGTTTTTTCAGGCGGATTTTGAGGCGGATTCCGCCTCAAAATCTGCTGCCAAAAACTCTGTGTGAACACAGCCTAAAATAGTTTCAGGAAAAACTGACCATAGCAACTAAGTTTTCAAGAGCAGTATAAACAATGAAAGTTGTAGTAGTTTCAAAAATATAAGTTATGCAGTACCGTAATTAATGTCCATTTTATTGTACAGGTCAATATGGGAGCAATGATACAAATTATTTATAGCTTTTATGATTTTAGAAGATTTTGCAAGGGAAAATATTTTTCTTTGCTTTAACCTTATTTAACCCCAGTTGGGGGTTAAACATACAATCCTCAGGTCACTTCTGTAATACGTTGCTATACTTTGCTAGTTTTACAGTACTACAAGTACTGTCTCGTAAGTCCTGTCTCTGGCAGGGCTAAAAGACTGACATACATGGCAGGCCTGTAGGCCCCAACAGTTATAGAAACCATTCAGCTCCACACAATCATGTCATGTAGACACATTTGGGCTTACAGAGGGGATACAGGTATTGACATTACAGGCACTTATTCCCTATCCAAGGGATTGGGGATAAGTGTCAAATCACTGAGGGTCGGACTGCTGGGACTCTCATCAACCAGGAGAATGGGGGCTTGGAAATTCCCCTGTAAATGCCCATACTAATGAACGACCATTCTATTCTATGGCGCTTCTGGGGTCGTAATTTCCAGAAGCCAAATAGAAGTGAGGATGCATGGAGATTTTCAAGCCTCCGTCCTCTTGGGAATCCCAGCTCTCTGACACTTATTCCATTTCCTGTGGAAGGAGAATAAGTTTCTGTAATGACAAAGCCTCTTTAAACTATTTAAGTGCTGTGATCGCTAATGACCATGGAATCTACATAAGTTTGAGCATAGTAGGGGACAATGTAGTATGAGATTGTAATACTGCAGGATTAATCTATACAGAATGTGTTTGTTGTCTATTACCATGGAAAACTACAGTCTGCATAGGATCGGTAAAAAAAAAAAAAAAAAAAAGTAGGAAGTTGTGCAAATATTTTAATTATAAATAAAAAAATATGTAAGCATAGCCTTAACCTATAAGAGGAGGTAAAGGTGCTCACAGACAAGTGCAGTAAACTATAACCAGCTTGATCAACCAGAAGTGTGGTAAAATAACCAATAAACAAAACAGGCTCTGACTGGCCCACAGGTTAATAACTTGGTGGGTCCTTCTGCCAGGTGAGCCCCATAGCACAGTACACTCATCGGAGTACATACATATACTCATTGTACAGCATCTCAACCAGGATAAGTGTCAGTATAGTATACTGGGCAGATTATTTAAGAAACTGTCCGATTTATTTTAATATACTGTAGACACATTGGGTGTCTGAGATGACTTCTAGCTGCAGAGTCAAACCAACCAGCATACTTCCTCTTTGGGCCCTATCTTCTCAATCACACTACAGGGGCCCCAATCAGCAACCATCTTGCAGTGTCTTACAACTTACTAAGGTATGCTGCTTTTATAGGCACATATCCCTGGCTCACAGAGCTAAAAGGGCCCAAGTTTAAGGCATGAGCCGAGACAGCAGCCTACTGACATGACCCTAGGAAAGAAGCAATGGCAAGGACTAGGCTGCAAGCATCAAACGAAAAATAAATTTTTGTTGGCAACATTTTTGAAATTTGCAAATGAGTGTCAGGTAATATTAGCATGTAGCTGTATAGTGGACCCGCAGAATGAATTTCATCTCAGTCCGATACTGCCAATAAATTATGCTATTGATAGAAGTTATCTTCCTGGTCCGTAAAATTTGATTCTTGGATGCGAATGGAAAGCGATTGCATATATTAACAAAAATAATCTCAATAATTATGTAATCATAATGAAAAAACATATACTTCAAAATAGAGATTAAAAAATAGACGTTCAAATAGAAATAAAAAAATAAATATAAGTAAATATTTCATACTTGCAGCCTTGATTAAATCTTTGAAATCCTTATTCTGATATGTGCTGTATGTCTATTTTATTTCTCTAAATAATGAGCATAATTAAAGAATATGCAGTGGACCTATATCCAGTAAGCCTGAATATTTTTTTACATAATTTTTATGCCTTTTCTTTTTTTTTTATCTATTTATTTCTATTATGTATGCATTTTGTGCATGCATATTTTTATGAATTTGTTTATTTTTTTTAAATTGAGTGTGCATTTATTTGTGTATGTATGTGCTAATATTATAATATGTGCTAATAATATAATATGTATTCTGCTACATAACCCCTAACCTAACAATAGAAAGTGAAACTCACCCATCCCGGAACTATTTTATATAGTTTCACAGTATGAATGGAGTCAATCAGCTGGTAAGTGAAAAATTCATTTTATGTCAGGGGTGTCAACAGGATCATCAAGAGCCAATGACAACAAATCCATAGCAGGAAAAAGAACTGACAGAGTGGAAAACAAGAGCCTCTGATGCTGATCCTTTCTTTTCAAATGTCCAGAACATAATTTCACAGCAATTACTGTCCCAGCTGGTTCCAGTGCACGTGGGCCTTAGAGTCTGATCTTGTTACTGGGACACAATTGGAGGTGTGGGGTGGGCTCTGGGTTCTGTATGTTGCACCAGTATAAACAATGAATTTCTTTAAGCATTAGTGTATAAGCAGTAAGCACAAATAGTTAAATGGTAAGCTGTAAACATGAGAAAAAAACTCTCCAAAGAATACTGGATGCATTCAAGATAAAGTATTAAAATAGAATGAAATGTGAAGAGATTTTTATAGTAACAACTTTTTTTGTTTGTTGTTCACAAGTTAAGTGCACTCTGTAGACCGGAGTGATGAGGGCCCCATTTCCAGCACAGCATGGAATGGATGATCTCCTCAACTGTAAAATGAAGCTATCAGAGCACAGCATGAGAATGTATTAGCAACAGTTAGATAAGGGAGACCTCAGCAAGGCGTATACACTTTAAATTGGTAAAATAATGCCTGTACAAATTGTTTTTGGTACATTAAGTACTTTTCACAGCCAAAATTGCAAAAAAAAAGAAAAAAAAATTGAAACAGCAATATTACATACTTAAACATTGGCTATGAATACAAAAGAGAATGTTACTCTACAAAGTCATCTCTTTCTATTTTCACATTAAAATAGTTTTGAATGCGTTGACAGAAATTGTGTACAATGATGAATGGCAAAACGCTACATAAGCTGTCAGCACACGCTGAGAAAAATCTCAGAAGGAACTGCCCCATGATAATAAATATGCATTAATCTAAACTGAAGGTATTTGAAGCTAGTAAGCACAGTGGTCTAGCAAAACACTACTAAACGGCAGTGAAGTGAGGCTGAGAAAAGATTTATGTATTTGTACTAATCTGCTGCATAGTGTTAGCTATGACAGAATGACAAGGAAACAAGGGTTATGAAAAATGATCTGACAATATGCTACTGAATCTGTGATTTCCAGCACCGTGACAAGCCTACAATGTGTCAGGAATGAATGACTGAGTCAATGTGTTCATTCTGACAGAAATAGGATTTGTGTGAGGAAGAAGGAAACTATATAATATACATAATCGAAAAATCTGGGGAAGTGTTATGTGCACATTTAGGTTATATGAACAGTAATGTGTAAACTGCATTATATTTCCTATAACGTTACATTAAAAAGGTTGTTTAACATGTATTATGCATTATAAAATATATATACAATATGCCATATATATATATATATATATATATATATATATACAGTACAGACCAAAAGTTTGGACACACCTTCTCATTCCAAGAGTTTTCTGTATTTTCATGACTATAAAAATTGTAGATTCACACTGAAGGCATCAAAACTATGAATTAACACATGTGGAATTACATACTTAACAAAAAAGTGTGAAACAACTGAAAATATGTCTTATATTCTAGGTTCTTCAAAGTAGCCACCTTTTGCTTTGATTACTGCTTTGCACACTCTTGGCATTCTCTTGATGAGTTTCAAGAGGTAGTCACCTGAAATGGTCTTCCAACAGTCTTGAAGGAGTTCCCAGAGATGCTTAGCACTTGTTGGCCCTTTTGCCTTCACTCTGTGGTCCAGCTCACCCCAAACCATCTCGATTGGGTTCAGGTCTGGTGACTGTGGAGGCCAGGTCATCTGGCGTAGCACCCCATCACTCTCCTTCTTGGTCAAATAGCCCTTACACAGTCTGGAGGTGTGTTTGGGGTCATTGTCCTGTTGAAAAATAAATGATGGTCCAACTAAACGCAAACCGGATGGAATAGCATGCCGCTGCAAGATGCTGTGGTAACCATGCTGGTTCAGTATTCCTTCAATTTTGAATAAATCCCCAACAGTGTCACCAGCAAAGCACCCCCACACCATTACACCTCCTCCTCCATGCTTCACGGTGGGAACCGGGCATGTAGAGTCCATTCGTTCACCTTTTCTGCGTCGCACAAAGACACGGTGGTTGGAACCAAAGATCTCATATTTGGACTCATCAGACCAAAGCACAGATTTCCACAGGTCTAATGTTCATTCCTTGTGTTCTTTAGCCCAAACAAGTCTCTTGTGCTTGTTGCCTGTCCTTAGCAGTGGTTTCCTAGCAGCTATATTACCATGAAGGCCTGCTGCACACAGTCTCCTCTTAACAGTTGTTGTAGAGATGTGTCTGCTGCTAGAACTCTGTGTGGCATTGACCTGGTCTCTAATCTGAGCTGCTGTTAACCTGCGATTTCTGAGGCTGGTGACTCGGATGAACTTATCCTCCGCAGCAGAGGTGACGCTTGGTCTTCCTTTCCTGGGGCGGTCCTCATGTGAGCCAGTTTCTTTGTAGCACTTGATGGTTTTGGCCACTGCACTTGGGGACACTTTCAAAGTTTTCCCCAATTTTTCGGACTGACTGACCTTCATTTCTTAAAGTAATGATGGCCACTCGTTTTTCTTTACTTAGCTGCTTTTTTTCTTGCCATAAAACAAATTCTAACACTCCATTCAGTAGGACTATCAGCTATGTATCCACCTGACTTCTGAACAACACAACTGATGGTCCCAACCCCATTTATAAGGCAAGAAATCCCACTTATTAAACCTGACAGGGCACACCTGTGAAGTGAAAACCATTTCAGGTGACTACCTCTTGAAGCTCATCAAGAGAATGCCAAGAGTGTGCAAAGCAGTAATCAAAGCAAAAGGTGGCTACTTTGAAGAACCTAGACTATAAGACATATTTTCAGTTGTTTCACACTTTTTTGTTAAATATATAATTCCACATGTGTTAATTCATAGTTTTGATGCCTTCAGTGTGAATCTACAATTTTTATAGTCATGAAAATACAGAAAACTCTTGGAATGAGAAGGTGTGTCCAAACTTTTGGTCTGTACTGTATATATATATATATATATACAGTGCCTTGCGAAAGTATTCGGCCCCCTTGAACTTTTCAACCTTTTGCCACATTTCAGGCTTCAAACATAAAGATATAAAATTTTACTTTTTTGGTGAAGAATCAACAACAAGTGGGACATAATCATGAAGTGGAACGAAATTTATTGGTTTTTTTAAACTTTTGTAAATAATAAAAAACTGAAAAGTGGGGCGTGCAATATTATTCGGCCCCCTTAAGTTAATACTTTGTAGTGCCACCTTTTGCTGCGATTACACCTGCAAGTCACTTGGGGTATGTCTCTATCAGTTTTGCACATCGAGAGACTGAAATTCTTGCCCATTCTTCCTTGGAAAACAGCTCGAGCTCAGTGAGTTTGGATGGAGAGCGTTTGTGAACAGCAGTTTTCAGCTCTTTCCACAGATTCTCAATTGGATTCAGGTCTGGACTTTGACTTGGCCATTCTAACACCTGGATACGTTTATTTGTGAACCATTCCATTGTAGATTTTGCTTTATGTTTGGGATCATTGTCTTGTTGGAAGATAAATCTCTGTCCCAGTCTCAGGTCTTTTTCAGACTCCAACAGGTTTTCTTCCAGAATGGTCCTGTATTTGGCTCCATCCATCTTCCCATCAATTTTAACCATCATCCCTGTCACTGCTGAAGAAAAGCAGGCCCAAACCATGATGCTGCCACCACCATGTTTGACAGTGGGGATGGTGTGTTCACGGTGATGAGCTGTGTTGCTTTTACGCCAAACATATCGTTTTGCATTGTGGCCAAAAAGTTCGATTTTGGTTTCATCTGAACAGAGCACCTTCTTCCACATGTTTGGTGTGTCTCCCAGGTGGCTTGTGGCAAACTTTAAACGAGACTTTTTATGGATATCTTTGAGAAATGGCTTTCTTCTTGCCACTCTTCCATAAAGGCCAGATTTGTGCAGTGTACGACTGATTGTTGTCCTATGGACAGACTCTCCCACCTCAGCTGTAGATCTCTGCAGTTCATCCAGAGTGATCATGGGCCTCTTGGTTGCATCTCTGATCAGTCTTCTCCTTGTTTGAGATGAAAGTTTAGAGGGACGGCCGGGTCTTGGTAGATTTGCAGCGGTCTGCTACTCCTTCCATTTCAATATGATCACTTGCACAGTGCTCCTTGGGATGTTTAAAGTTTGGGAAATCTTTTTGTATCCAAATCCGGGTTTAAACTTCTCCACAACAGTATCACGGACCTGCCTGGTGTGTTCCTTGGTCTTCATGATGCTCTCTGTGCTTTAAACAGAATCCTGAGACTATCACAGAGCAGGTGCATTTATATGGAGACTTGATTACACACAGGTGGATTATATTTATCATCATCAGTCATTTAGGACAACATTGGATCATTCAGAGATCCTCACTGAACTTCTGGAGTGAGTTTGCTGCACTGAAAGTAAAGGGGCTGAATAATATTGCACGCCCCACTTTTTATTTTTTTATTTTTTATTTTTTCGTTCTACTTCACAATTGTGTCCCACTTGTTGTTGATTCTTCACCAAAAATTAAAATTTTATATCTTGATGTTTGAAGCCTGAAATGTGGCAAAAGGTTGAAAAGTTCAAGGGGGCTGTATATATACTGTATATATAATAAAATATAATGTATTTAAAGAAGTTGTACTGAAATGTAGTTTTTTATGGCCCTGAACAGGTCAGCTGTACTGTCCTGCTTCTGACACCCATACTAAACATAGCACGAAACTGGAAGCAGTTGGCACCAGTTGAAGTCAATGGAAACTTTGCTGTAGTATAGGCACACTACCACTATACAGGGAACGGAACCAACTGCTTACAGTTCCGTGCTATGTATGCCTTGGAAGCAGGCCTAAACAGCTGATCTGTGTGGGGGCCACCTGTGAGCCCCCCACAATCAGATATTTATGGCCTTTACTAAAAATAGGCTGTAAAAAAAATCCCCAACAACCCTTTCTAATACATTATATTTTTACATAAGACATATCTTATATATACATTATGAGGCATGTTACACAAACTTGTACAGAATATTATAAGAAACTTAGTAATGTATTTTTTTTTTTTTTATCAAAGAGAAAATCTAGCCTGCATTTTGTAATTTCATGGAGGTTTCTTTCCACTCTGGTGACCAAATACACATTGTGACGGAGTGTTGTTAATCTGAAAAAAAAAAATATATAATTTCCTTTGTGAGATTTTCCAGGCAAAAAAAACTTTTTTTTTTTTTTTTTTAAAAAGGTCTTTTAGGGGGTTAATAAGTGCACCCAAATACCTTTAGCAGTGTTTTGAGTGATTTCTAGGTTTTTCTGGGAGCTCCTGGTATCCTCTGAATTTGTTTACATGGGTAGCTTCCTTCTCTCTTATCCTACAACTACCATGATGCCTTGCTCTTCACTCAGATCCCTCTCTATCTCCCTCCCCCTCCCTCTCTCACACTCCCTCCCTTTTTCCCTAAGTAGCCCATGGACTAACTAACTAACTAACTCAGCCCACCACCCCCACCCCATCATACTTACCTGTCTTCCTGTCCGGATCTTCTGGACATGGGAGATCCTTCTGTCCTTCTCCTCTTCTCGACTGTGTGCGTCTGCACAATAAAGCCAGATTGCTCAGGCTCTATTGCTCAGGTGTCAGAGGCTGGTTCCATCTCCTCTTCATATCTGCTGGCACCTGCGCAATAGAGCCGTCTGTAGGTGCCGGCAGAAGTGAAGGAAGTGACAATTCATGCCCAGAAGATCAGGACATGAAGACCGGTAAATATCATAGGGTTGGAGGGGTATTGGTGACTTTCCGGAAACAGGGAAACAGAACATCAGAAAATGTGCCTGGGACAGTCACATGACCACCCCAGCGATATGGGTAAATATAAATGTTTGATAAAGTAAGTTAGTTAGAAGTTAGACAGGGGGAGGGGTTTAGTTTAGTAATAAATTATCATTTTATCCCGGACAACCCCTTTAAGCATTTCTCTGTAAGAATGAAGTGCCCATATATACACAGTAGTGCAGTCACCGCTAATCTAAAAAAAAAAAAAGAACTTATTATTTCAGCGTTTTTTTGTTAATATATAAACACTGTGTGCAGTAAATAACTGGAAAAAGTCAGGGCAGGGGACAGACAAAAGGTGGGGAGGAGGAAACACTTGTGCAAGTACTAACAATAAGAATGTGGGTGGCGAGAGCAACAGTGCTTCCGGTTTTGGTGGCACCGCCAGTTGACACAGGATTGTTGAAGTTTTTGTTTATTTAGCTGGCTCATCTCAGTCACAGGAGGATATTCCTGTGATCTTGAGTCAGGCTTCTGTGTGTCCCTCCTTCTCATACATAACACATAATTTACTGTAGGACCTTTCTGGACTGTCAACCACGTTTCCTTCACATTCTTCACTGACACAGTCCCTGGTAGTGATGTGGCACCTGCTGAGCAATCTTTTTCTCCTCGTTAGAGCAGTCTTCTAACTCTTTTTCATGAGCTGGATGAAAACAGTCAGCATTGTATGCAGTGAAGACATGATGACTGTCTCCCATCGCCGTGAACAAAATCTCGCACATGCGCAAGATTTCATTCAAGCTGACAGGAGGAAGAAGCTTCTTTCTCCCGTTGGCGTGAACGAAATCTCGCACATGTTCGAGCTGACAGGAGGAAGAAGCAAAGAAGAGGAGGAGAAGGCGTCAACAAGAAAGAAGAAGGGGGCAGCAATGCAGGGAGAGAATGATGACGCGAGGAGTGCTTGGCGCACAGGGGGAACGCCCCCTGTGCTCCGTGGAAGCTAATTTACATAACAAGAAAAAAGCTTTTTCTGAAAATGCCAGCAAGAATCAGAAAATAAAAGGTATGCCTACAATAGCCTTTCTAAAGGCTACATGAATATAGCCTTAGCTAAAAATTGAAAATCTCAATGATAGACTCCCTTTAAAGTCGAGTTTGTATCCGCAGCTTACCATCCATTTTTCCATAGACATACATTTCAATCTCGCTTTGACATATCTTTGGCTGTGTTTGCCTTAGAGAGCTAATAATTGGATGGATGGATGGATGGATGGATAGATAGATAGATAGATAGATAGATAGATAGATAGATAGATAGATAGATGAAAGTGACATTATTATACTCTGGGGGTCTCTTCAGACCAGGAGAGGTGTAAAAAATAATCATATTAATTTGATTAATCACCCAGCCCAAGCATTACTTACAACTTGCAGCATTCTTGCAGTGGCATTTTTTGCATTACATCAGTACAGCTTTCTGTATTCCAATTAACCCCTTAAGGACCCAGCCCAAAAGTGCGTTAAGGACCAGGCCTCGTTTTTCAAAACTGACATGTGTCACTTTATATGGCAATAACTTTGAGACGTCTTAACTTACACAAGTGATTTTGAGATTGTTTTTTCGTGACACATTTTACTTCATGTTAGTGGTAAACACTAATGAATATTTTTGTATTTATTTATAAAAAAAATAGGAAATTTGATGGAAATTTGGAAAAAAATCACAATTTTCAAAATGTGAAATGCTCTGCTTTTCAGATAGATAGTCATACCACCCAAATACATTAATACATATTATCTACCATATCTCTGCTTTATATCGGCATCATCTTTTAATCGTCCTGTAATTTATTTTGGATGTTAGAAGGCTTACAAGTGTAACAGCGATTTTGCAGATTTACAAGAAAATTTCCCAAACTAATTTTTTAGGGACCACTTCAGTTCTGAAGAGGATTATAATGGCCTATATATTAGAAACCCCCATAAATCACCCCATTTTCAAAACTGCACCCCTCAAATAATTCAAAATAACATTTGGGAAGTTTGTTAACCCTTTAAGCATTTCACTGGAATTAAAACAATATGGAGGTGAAATTTAGACATTTAATTTTTTCCCACTAATTCCTTAATTTAGCCCTAAAATTAACACATTCACAAAGGGTTAAAAGAGAAAATGCATCTCACAGTTTGTTATGCAATTTCTCCCGAGCACGGAAATACCCCACAAGTGGGTGTAAACTGATGTTTGGGTGAATGGCAGCGCACGGAAGGGAAGGAGTGACACTGGGCGTCTGAAAAGCAGATTTTGCTGGAATAGTTTTCAGGTGCCATGTCTCATTTGCAAAGCTCCTAGAGTACCAATACAAAGGAAAACCTCAAAAAGTGACCCCATTTTGGAAACTACACCCCTCACAGAATTCATATAGGGGTATAGTGAGCATTTTGACCTTACAGTCGTTTCACAGATTTTGCTAACACTGGGATGTATAAATGAAACATTACTAAAATGTCACTTTATCCCCAAAGTTTTCATTTTCACAATGGGTTAAAGGAGAAAAAGCACCCCACAGTTTGCAAAATAATTGCTCCTAAACACAGCAATACCCCATATGTGGTCGTAATCTGCTGTATGGGTACATGGCAGGGCTCAGAATGGAAAGAGCGCTATTTAGCTTTTGGAGAGCAGATTTTGCTGGAATAGTTTTCAGGTACCATGTCGCATTTGCAGAGCCCCCAAACTACCAATACAGTGGAAACCCGCTAAAAGTGACCCCATTTTGGAAACTACACCCCTCACAGAACATATCAAGGGGTATAGTGAGCATTTTGACCCTACAGCTGTTTCACAGATTTTATTAACATTGGGACATTAAAATGAAAAATTAATTTTTTTCCAATAAACCGTCAATTTAGCCCCAAATTTTTCATTTTCACAAGAGGACAAAGGAGAAAAAGCACCCCAAAGTTCGTTAGACAATTTCTCCTGAACACAGAAATGCCCCATATGTGGTTGTAATCTGCTGCATGGGTAAATGGCAGGGCTCAAAATGGAAAGAGCGCTATTTAGCTTTTGGAGGGCAGATTTTGCTGGAATAGTTTTCGGGTGCCATGTCGCATTTGCAGAACCCCTAAAGTACCAATATAATGGAAACCTCTCAAAAGTGACCTCATTTTAGAAACTACACCCCTCAAGGAATGTATCAAGGGGTATTATCATTTAGAGCCTAAAAATGCTTCCCAAAAATTAATGTACAAAGTGAAAATTAAAGTTTTTAAAGAAATATCCAATTTCAGTGCCTAATAAGTTGCGGCCACTTTGTGGCATCAGAGACATGAACTCCTAAAACTATTAAGTGGGCTATCCTGGGGACAAAAAAATTATATATGTGGGTATAAACTGCTGCTTGGGCACGCAGCAGGGCTCAGAAGGGAAGGAGCTCTGTGGTTTTTTTTTTAGCTTTTGGAGTACAGATTTAGAGGGACTTTCTGGTCGCCATGATATTTTTGCAGAGCCCTGGAGGTGCCAGTAAATTGGAATTCCCCAAGAAGTGACCCCCATTTTGTAGGGGCAATTTTAGGGTCTCTGCAAATGTGACACGGCGTCCAAAAAAACAACAATCTAAATATGCGCTCCAAAAGCACATAGTGCTCCTTCACCTTTGCGCCCTGCTGTGTGCCCAAATGACAGTTTATGCCCACATGTATGACACTGGTGTACCCAGGATAACGTACTTAACAGTGCCTTATGTGGGTATAAACTGCTGTTTGGGCACAGCCAGGCACAGAAGGGAAAGAGCGCTATTTTGGTTTTTAGAGCACAGTTTGCTTTTTGGACACCATGCCACTTTTGCAGAGCCCATGAATTGTCAGTAAAGTGGAATCCGCAGACATGTCACCCCATTTTGGAAACTATACCCTTCAAGGGATTTATCAAGTGGGGTAGCGAGCATTATTAACCCTTAAGTGTTGCATTCTTTTAATTTCCAAAAATGAATGCGCAGCTGATAATGAAAAGTTAAAAATGAAATTTTTCTATAGATACGCCATTTCAGTGCCCAATATGTTGTGCCCAGTTTATGTCTGCACAGACACACTCTCCAAAAACTGGTGAGCGGGGATCTCGGGCACAACAGCTTTTGGAGCGTTCATCTCTGATACAAGCCGGGCACAACATATTACGCACTGAAATGATGTATTCCTGGAATAATTGTCATTTTCACCTTTCATCATCAGCTGCGTATTCATTTACGGATAATAAATTATAGCAACACTTGGGGGTTAAAAATGCTCACTGTACCCCTGGATAAATTCCTTCAGGGGTGCAGTTTCCAAAATGGGGTGACATGTCAGGGATTCCACTGTACTGGCATTTCAGCTCTGCAAAACTGCAATGGCGTCCAAAAACCAAACCGTCCAAGTCTGTGCTCCAAAAAACAAATAGCGCTCCTTCCCTTCTGTGCCCGGCTGTGCCCAAACAGGAGTTTATACCCATATATGACATTAAGTACCTTATCCTGGGTACACCAGTGTCATACATGTGGGTATAAACTGTGGTTTGGGCACACAGTAGGGCGCAGAAGGGAAGGAACGCTATGTGGCTTTTGAAGAGCAGATTCAGATGTTTGGGATGCCATGTCAAGTTTGCAGAGCCTCTAAAGTACCAGTAAAGTGGAATCCCCTAGGGAATGACCCCATTTTGAAAAGTGCACCCCTCAAAGAATTTATCAAGGGGTGTAGTGAGCATTAGTATCCCAGACGTGAATACACAGAGGATGGGGAAAAGTGAATGACTATGTAAGCTGTGCGTAGTACATTGGGTACACTAAATTCCCTACTATTTCCCCAGTAGTTCTTATTATTGGGGGGTCACTCTGGGGGTCATTTCTGGTTTATTGTTCCTCGTAAGCTCTAAATCTGGTTTGTACCCTAATATACGCTCGCACAGCTTATACATTCCCTTCCTGCCGCAGCCAGTTATGCTCTAATGATTTGGCGATTTTTGGGGGTTTTGTCTTCACATTGTACGAGCTATATTTTCTTTATTTCTCTGGTGATGTAGCCATATGAGGGCTTGTTGTTTGCGGGGTGAGATGTATTTTTTAATGTCATCATTTTTAGGTGCTTACAACTTATTAAATAAATTTTATTAACTCTTTCTTGGTGAATTAAAAAACAACCCCATCAATTCTGGCACTGCGTTTTATCTTTTAAATTTTTCACCATGCAGCGTAGAGTGTAAGTAACATTTTACCTTTATTCTGCGGGTTAGTACGATTACGGCGATACCTCATTTATACTGTTTTTTTAAGCAATACCAATTTTGCAGAACAAAAACCCATTTGGGGACATAAATCAATTTTTTTTGCATCGCCATCTTCTAAGATGCGTAGAATTTTTATTTTTCAGTTTAGAGAGTTGGTTTAGGGCTTATTTTTTGCAGGACAACCTGTGCTTTTTATTGGTACTGTTTTGGGGTACATATGACTTTTTGATCACTTTTTATGGCATATTTTGTAAGGTGAGATGGCGAAAAATCGTTACTTTTGGCAGGTTTTTTCCATTTTTTTCCCCCTACTTTCACCTTGTACATTAAATATGGTTTCAGTTTTATTGTACAGGTTGTTACGGACGCAACGATACCAAATATGTATTGTTTTTATTAATTTTTAGGTTTATTTTTTATATAATTCATTTTATATAGGAAAAGGGAATTTTTGGGGCTTTATTCTTTTATACATTTTTTTCACATACTTTATTATTTTTTTTTTTTTACTTTTTTTTTACTTTTTCTTGTGTCCCATTAGGACACCTGAGCCAGAGATGCTTTGATCTCTGGCTCAGTACTATAGACTGCAAGACACAAGCATACACGTGTCTTGCAGCCTATACAGGAAGTCATCGCTATGGAAACACAGCGCTGACTTCCTGAGGTCTCGGCAGGATCAACCAGGTACTGGGAGCTCCAGGCAGCCTGGAGTCACTGGGCAGACCCCGGGCTGCAGATTAGAGATATCGGCACCCCCCGATCTCGCCGCGGGGGGTGGCAAGACGGCGGAACCCCTTGGATGCCGCGGTCATGTTTGACCGCGGCATCCAAGGGGTTAAACCCTCCGATCGGAACTCAGTTCCGACCGGGGGTTATGGAGCAGGGTGTTAGCTGTCAGATACAGCTAACACCCGGTTCCGATACCGCCCGCTCAGATAGTGAGCGGGCGGCTGGCCTCGGGCGTAGTATTACGCCCTGGTGCGAGAAGTACCAAGCGCACAGGACGTAATAGTACGTCCAAGGTCGTTAAGGGGTTAAGAGTTAAACCTTGCTGAAGTTCAGTCATGTGCCTTTGATTGCCTTGTGCAGCTGGGATCTTACTCTACTTGAGAAGACTTGTTCTACTTTAGAAGACTTACTCTACTTGCTCACTGCTGAGCTCCCGGGTCTCATTTCTGGCTTGTTCTCCTGGTTAAACTCCTTGGCTTCTGATTTGGATTTGGTCGTGACTCTGCCTCTCCTATGATACTTATTTTTGGCTACCCCTTACACTCCTGGTGCGATCTTGGTTTGTTTATTACTCCCTTAGTGCTTCTTAATGTAACTGATTTTATCTCTTTTCTCTTTCTTTTACCTGTTGTATATAAGGGTACCTGTTGTGTTATCCTTGTCTTGGCTATTGCCTTGTAGCAGGCTCTGGTGAAAACATCAGGGGTGTCTTAGACATTCCAAGATACTGTCTGATAATAGGTAGCAGTTTACTTGTAGAATTCAGACCTAATATGTTCCTAGGGCATTTGAGGGAATAGCTCTACCTGGGAGTTGCATATGTTACAAATCTATATCATGTTCCAAAACTACAGAACATCTCAGAGGTTGTTGGAGATTTACTAATAGTATCTAAGTTTTTCAGTGCAAATTAAACCAGACAGTCCTAAACTGTGCTAGATTAATTAAAGTTTCTGATGCTGTTTGATAGATCTGCCATATTTTTAAACTTTCTAGTCTAACATTACACTATGTATTTGTTGGATTTTAAAAATTCTTGGCGCTTTTTTAGTCATGGTGTCACAACTTACGCCATGCCCAGTTTCCATGAAACTACACTCCTTTTTGTAATTTTGTGACAATAAAACAGCCACCTGAAACCATCCTTTTTTCAACAGATACACACGTGGACAAAATTGTTGGTACCCCTCATTTAATGGATGAAAAACCCACAATGGCCACAGAAATAACTTGAATCTGACAAAACTGGAATTTGCCAAACTACATGTTAACAAGCCACAAAGCTTCTGGGACAATGTCCTATGGACAGATGAGACAAAAATCGAAATTTTTGGCAAGGCACATCAGCTCTATGTTCACAGACGGAAAAATGAAGCATATCCCTGCATAACACTGTCCCTACTGTGAAACATGGAGGAGGCACTGTTATGTTCTGGGGTTGCTTTGCTGCATCTGGCACAGGGTGTCTTGAATCTGTGTAGGGTACAATGAAATATCAAGACTATCAAGGGATTCTAGAGAGAAATGTGCTGCCCAGTGTCAGAAAGCTTGGTCTCAGTCACAGGTCATGGGTCTTGCAGCAGGATAATGACCCAAAACACACAGCTAAAAATAACCAAGAATGGCTAAGAGGAAAACATTGGACTATTCTGAAGTGGCCTTCTATGAGCCCTTACCTAAATCCTATTGAACATCTTTGGAAGGAGCTGAAACATGCCGTCTGCAAAAGGCACCCTTCAAACCTGAGACAACTGGAGCAGTGGGCCAAAATACCTGTTGAGAGGTGCAGAAGTCTCATTGACTGTTACAGGAATCGTTTGATTGCAGTGATTGCCTCAAAAGGTTGTGCAACAAAATATTAAGTTAAGGGTACCATCATTTCTGTCCAGGCCTGTTTCATGAGTTTTCTTTTTTTAAAAATTCTGTTGAAGCATGGTTGAAAAGAAATGTCTGACTTTCATTTGTTCATTTTCATAGAATTTTTATATATTATTACTTTTTTCAGATTCAAGTTATTTCTGTGACCATTGTGGGTTTTTCTTTCATTAAATGAGGGGTACCAACAATTTTGTCCACATTTGTAGCACACAGACCCATACATATGATAGCAGGGATAAATAGTAATATTTAGTCCTGGTTTTCTAACTACTGCTTCCCCACCATGACAGCATGGAGGGTGTGGTAGCGTGAGATGCTCCATACACTTATACCTTTTCACATTTGACATCTGGAAGAAGTCAGCAAATAAAGCAAGCCATATCTGTAACCAATTAATGAGTTGATTAACCCCTTAAGGACACAGCCCAAAAGTGCATTAAAGACCAGGCATCATTTTTCAAAACTGACATATGTCACTTTATATGGCAATAGCTTTGAGACGCTATAACTTACACAAGTTTTGAGAATGTTTTTTTTTTTGTGACACATTGTACTTCAAGTAAGTGGTAAACACTAATTAATATTTTTGTATTTATTTATAAAAAAATAGAAAATTTGATGGAAATTTGGAAAAAAAAACACAATTTTCAAAATGTGAAATGCTCTGCTTTTCAGATAGTCATACAACCCAAATACATTAATAAATATCTACCATATCTCTGCTTTATATTGGCATCATCTTTTAATCATCCTTTAATTTATTTTGGATGTTAGAAGGCTTACAAGTGTAACAGCGATTTTCCAGATTTACAAGAAAATTTCCCAAACTAATTTTTTAAGGACTACTTCAGTTTTGAAGGAGATTATAAAGGCCTATATATTAGAAACCCCACATAAATCACCCCGTTTTCAAAACTGAACCCCTCAAATAATTCAAAACAGCATTTGGGAAGTTTGTTAAGCCTTTAAGCATTTCACAGGAATTAAAACAATATGGAGGTGAAATTTAGGTGAAATTTAATACATTCATTTATCCCTAAAATTAACACATTCACAAAAGGTTAAAGGAGAAAATACATCTCACAGTTTGTTATGCAATTTCTCCAGAGCATAGAAATACCCCACATGTGGGTGTAAACTGATGTTTGGGCACACCACAGTCCATGGAAGGGAAGATAGCATCACTGGGTGTTTGAAAAGCAGATTTTGCTGGAATAGTTTTCAGGTGCCATGTATCATTTGCAGGCTCCCTAGAGTACCAATACAATGGAAACCCCCAAAAGAAACCCCATTTTGGAAACTACACCCCTCACAGAATTTATCAAGGGGTATAATGAGCATTTTGACCCCACAGCCGTTTCATAGATTTTACTAACATTGGGATGTGTAAATGAAAAGTTACTAAAACATCACTTTATCCCCAAAGTTTTCATTTTCACAAGGGGTTAAAGGTTTAAAAGCCACCCATCGGTTGTTAAACAATTCCTCCTGAACACGGCAATACCCCATATGAGGTTGTAATCTGCTGTATGGGTACATGGCTCAGAATGGAAAGAGCGCTATTTGGCTTTTGGAGGGCAGATTTTGCTGGAATAGTTTTCAGGTGCCAAGTTGCAGAGCCCCTTAATTACCAGTACAATGGAAACCTCCAAAAAGTGACCCCATTTTGGAAACTACACCCCTCAAGGAATTTCTAAAGGGGTATGGTGAGTCTATGCGCCCATGAATTACACTGTTGTACCCAGGATAATGTACTTAATGGCACATGTGGGTCTAAACTGCTGTTTTGACACAGTTGGTCAAAAAAGGGAAGGTGCGCTATTTTGGTTTTTGGACATCATGCCACTTTTTCAGAGCCCCTAAATTGCCAGTAGAGTGGAATCCGCAGACTTGTGACCACATTTTGGAAACTGCACCGCTGAAGGAATTTATCAAGCGGTGTAGCGAGCATTTTTAACCCTTGAGCATTACATTAATTTAATTTCCAGAAATTAATGCGCAGCTGATAATGAAAATTGCAATTTTTCCAGAGATACACCATTTCAGTGCCCAAAATGTTGTACCCAGCTTGTGTCAGCAGAGACACACTCCAAAAACTGTTAAGCGGGTATACCGGGCACAAAAGTTTTTGGAGCATATCTAATACAAGCTGGTCACAACATATTACACGTTGAAATGACGTATAACTGGAAAAATTGTAATTTTCATCTTTCACCATCAGCTGCATATTCATTTCTGGAAAATAAATTAATGCAACACTTGAACACAGTCCAAAAACCAAACAGTCTAAATCTATGCTCCAAAATAGCTCTCTTTCGCTCTTTCCCTTCTGCGCCTGGTTGTGCCCCCAAACTGCAGTTTATACCCACGTATGAGATTAAGTACGTTATCCTGGGTACACCAGTGTTATACATGCGGGCATAAACTGCAGTTTGGGCACAAAGCAGGGTGCAGATGTGAAGGAGCGCTATGTGGCTTTTGGAGCGCAAATTTAGATGTTTGATAGCTGGATGTCATGTCATGTTTGCAGAGCCTCTAAAGTGCCAGAAAAGTGAAATACCCTAGGGAGCAGGGCCAGCTCCAGGTTTGTGTGGGCTCTTGGGCGACAGAGCCCTAGTAGGCCCCTTTTGGAGTACCTCATGCACAATACAGCAGAAAAACAATCGAAATTGGGTGTTTTTTGCTGAGGCAGACCTACCTACGGGTGTTAGCTGTTGGTGGCCAGACCGTGACGTACTATTACATCCATTTGCCATAAGTACCAGGCGATCAGGACGTAATAATACATCATGTGTCGCTAAGGGGTTAAACTTAAAATTTTATGTGATCCCTGTCTCTGACTGTTTTTTGTATCCTTCATAGGTGGATATGACTCTCTGCTGAACAGAGGTATAACAGTGGTCTGCAATAGACCTGCTTTGAGAGGAAATAGGGGTTCGACCTTTTTGTTAAAAAAAAATCCATACTAATATACACAGTTTTGAATACCCACTTTTGAGTGCTTAGCTGCCATATTATACTTTTACACTTGCTACCAAGGTACAAAAACAAATTATACAGAGGTTGCTGCCCTCTGCCTAGGCTAGCTCATAGCCCGGATTCTAGGATATCTCGCCTCATGTTTTCTCCCCTAGTGCCTCCTTCCCTTTGAGTGTGTTTACATGGACCATGAGAGAGAGATTGACACCTGGAGCAGCACTGCTCTGTGTTTGAAGCAGCAGACAGAGGCCTGTGCCAGGAAGATATGCCTGAAGTAGGGCTGTTTTAACACACTGGTGGGCCCAGTGCAAAGGTTACAAAAGCAAAGAGATTACCTTGCAGCAAAGAGGGATAACTATGACACCACAATTTTGTGTTAAGTCATGTTGCTAACTCAAATGTCAACTTTGACACCACCCAGCATTCTTGGAGCCGATAATGGTGAGCTCTGAGAAAAATGTCCTGACTTAGTGCTGTGTACTACAGTTGCAGCACATAGCGTGGCTAGATTTAACAGCAGACAGGATAGGTGACCTTCTGTGTGAGCACTGGTCTGAGAATCTGTTCAGGCCTGACCCAGAAGCTTTCATTTCATATGCATCAATGTGTTAGAATGGCACACGTACTGCCAAGAAGCAATACAGTGCAACTTTCAGCACTCCAGCTGTAGTGAAACTACAACCATGCTGGTAGTTGTAGTTTCACAGGTAAATTACAGAGTATTAGAGATGTACATAATGTGTGTGAAGTAGTACCGTTATGCTATTGCATCTTGGAGGATTCATAGTGTTGCATGCCACCGTACAGCTACAAGTTATGGAGATAAGTTACTATAGCTGAATTCCCACAGATGCTTTCCTGTATACCTATTTATGCATATGACCCCTATGTATGTATGTATTTCTGTGTCTTATTTCGAGATCCCCACCTCAGTGTTTTTACTTACCAGGTGCTTACTTGTTGTCTACCCCGCAGATCAGGCTTGGTTTCTACACATCAGGGCTAGTTCTGCCTTGTCCACTTACCCCTTTACTTAGCTGGTATTCTGTGAGTCATACAGGATCGACTCACTTTCTTAAACTCAATTTCACAAAATTTTTGTTTCTCTCTTTTTTTTGTTCGTGGGTTCACCTCTCTACTTTATTGTAATCTGATTGAGCATATATGTTGCTTTGCTGCCAGTAGTTATTTACAAGCTCACCTCAGCAATATAGCATATTAGTCAAGGCTAGCTCTCAGAGCAGCTGTAAGATTTTGTTATTCCCTACTAACTCCCAGCTTCTTCTTGTTCTCTCCTCTTCTTTCTTTCTCTTTCTTTCTCTCTATAGCCGTGATGGTGAACCTATGGCACGCATGCCAGAGAGGGCACGCAGAGCCCTCTCAGTTTGCACGCGCGCCGTTGCCATGATCGCTCTCTAATGGGGAATCTGGTACAGGATTCCCTATTAGTGAGCGATCTCATATTTCGGCTGAGCTGTCAGTGTCGAGCTGCAGAGTGTAACCTCTGCCCCGCCGCAGGCGTGATGACGTAAGTCATCAACGTACGCGAGCATAAGAAGGAGGAGGACGCTGTTCATGGGACTGCAGCTCTTCATGGGACTAGGTAAGTAATATAAACTACTGTGTAGGGGCCTACTGTGAAGCATATACTATTGTGTGGGGCCCCACTGTGAAGCATATACTACTGTGTGGGGCCCCACTGTGAAGCATATACTACTGTGTGGGGGCCCAAAGTAGAGCATATAATACTGTGCGGGGCCCACTGTGGAGCATATAATACTGTGCGGGGCCCACTGTGGAGCATATAATACTGTGCAGGGGCCACTGTGGAGCATATAATACTGTCTGGGGGCCATTCTGGAGCATATAATACTGTCTGGGGGCCACTTCAGATCGAATTGTACTGTATGGGGGCCCTTCACTATTTATATCACACAGTATCTGTTTTATAGCAGACATGTGATATTATTACAGGCTGTAATAACATTGCACGGTCACTATAAAACAGATCCTGGTTAATTTAAGGTTAAATTGCCGTGTTGGCACTTTGCGATAAATTAGTGGGTTTTGGGTTGCAGTTTGGGCACTCGGTCTCTAAAAGATTCGCCATCACTGCTCTATAGCTTTATTGCACTCAGATACAGGGAAGTTTAGGCTCCACCTTCTCTACAGGATGGCTCTGGTGCAGATTACTACTTTCAATATCCATGGCCTCAATGCACCGCAGAAGCGCTCCAGTTTGCACCTCCTTGTCAAGAAGTTACAAACAAAAATACTCTTCCTGCAAGAAACACATTTTAAGAATGGTAGAATTCCTTCCCTTCCATCTCGATACTTCAATCAATGGTTCCACAACTGTAGCTCTTCCTCTGCATCCAGAGGAGTTACCACAGCTCTACATCATTCTCTCCATTTTCGCTGCGGGCAGCAATATAGAGACCAAGATGGTAGAGTCCTTTTTCTAAGAGGCTCCCTGGCCTCAGAGAAGTTCACCTTGGCTAACATCTATGACCCCACTGTAAATCAAGTTGCTTGGCTGCTGAAGATGCTGGATGACTTGAGTCTCTTTGCTGAGGGAACGATCATACTGGGAGGACTCACTATTGGACTCGTCATCGGGCAAGTCTCACCTGTCACAGAAGGCTATAGGTGGGCTCCATGCTAAGCTACAAGAGTTGCAGCTGATTGATGTTTGGAGAACACATTTTCCTTTGACAAAGGACTTTACTTTCTACTCAAACCCAAGGCATTCTTTCCAAAGGTTAGATTATATTTTGGGGTATAAAGCCCTGTTGCCTATGGTTACCCAGATGTCCATTGGTTCGATTAACATATCAGATCACGCACCAGCCTCGATTCAGATCTCGTTGGCTCCCTTGCCGAGAACAGCTTTCACGTGGAGGCTCAATGAGGCGGCCTTGGACAAGGAGGATTTCAGAATTGAGGTTTCCAAGCACTTACGAGAATACTTCAAGATAAACTGTACACCAGAGGTTAGTCCACCGACTGTATGGGAAACCCACAAAGTATATGTGAGGGAAGCATTCATAGGACTATGTACCAAGCTGAAGAAGGCTAACCAAGCCAAGATTGATGACTTTCTGACTCAAATTGTCAGGCTGGAGCGTATGTTCAAGAGGTCGCTAGTGGAGGCGACAGTGTCTCAACTACAATCCCTTCGAGAAGAATTACTAGATCACTAGGGCAGCCAAGGGTCTTCTATATTTCCGACATAAACTGTATGCCCATGGCAACAAAGGGGGGAAGCTCATGTCCTCTTTGATCAAGAAATCCAGAGATCGCACATTTATTGAAGCAGTTAACTCACCGGATGGCACTCTACAGTCCTTGACCTTGGACATTGCGGAGTCCTTTAGAGCATTCTATTCATCTTTTTATAATCTTGAAGCTGCCTTTGTAACCTCTTCCGGACCTACTAATGAGAATCCAGTCCTTCCTGACCCCGCTTCTACCTAAACTTTCACCACAGCAGGCAACATCGCTCTTGGAACCCATATCTGATGAAGAGCTGAAGAAAATGATCTTGAGCTTCCCGCCGGATAAGAGCCCGGGACTGGTTGGTTTCCCGGTGAAATACTACAAAACCTTCCTTGACATACTACTACCTCACCTACGACAATCACTCAATGCTCTACTTACAGGGGCAAAGCTCCCCAGGCAAGCACAGGAGGCCTTTGTGACATTAATTGCTAAGGAGGGAAAAGATCCCAAACTCTGCGGCAGATACAGGCCGATTTCCTTATTCAACCTGGACACTAAGTTCTGGGCAAAGCTGTTGGCCCTTCGCTTAAAACCCTTCCTTCCTACCCTTGTACATGAGGAACAAGACGACTTTGTGGCATCAAGAGAGGGTAGAGACAATGCGGCCAAGATGCTCCATATAATTGATCATGCTGAAAACTCCAAGAAGCCACTTGCTCTACTAGGGGTCGATGCAGAAAAGGCTTTTGATCGAGTAAATTGGAACTTTCTAGTAGCAGCCTTACAGAAATTTGGCATACCGCAACCTTTTGTTCAAGCAATAATGTCATTCTATTCACAACCCCATGCCCGATTGAAAATAAATGGAATGCTCTCTCCTGTCTTCTCTGTCTCTAATGGAACCAGGCAAGGATGCCCGCTTTCCCATGCTTTATTTATACTATCCTCGGACCCCCTGCTTCAAGCAAGATCCGGATATTCGGGGTGTTAAACAAGGCACACTCGGCGGCATTCGCAGATGACATCCTCTTTGTAGTGGTGAATCCTTTGGAGGGGCTTCACCGACTCCACACCTTGTTGACATTGTATGGAATGGTATTCAATTATAAAGTTAATGCTGGTAAATTAGAAATCTTGACAATCCAGGTATCTCCGCAGTTGATGGCTAAGATGAAATCTAAGCTTCTATTCCAGTTGGCAATGGCAAGCGATTACATATTTGGGGGTGAAACTACCCAACAAGATTAGTATGATACAAGAATTAAATTTAACACCCCTGCTACACGAGATTCGGTCTTTGCTGCACTCCTATGATATCCCATTACTCTCCTGGTTTGGAAGAAACAACCTGGTCCAGACATATATTGTTCCAAAAATTCTATACAAACTACAGATGCTACCCATTTCACTTCCCTCATCTTTCTTCAAGTCACTAAGAGCTCTCATTTCTACGTACATATGGAAGCAGAAGAGGCCCAGGTTAGCTTATTCGGCGTTAGCGCATCCAAAATTATCTGGAGGTATTAATATTCCAGAGATTAATTATTATGAAGCTATAAAACTACAAAGGTGGCTGGAGGTTGTCTCCCCTTCAAGATCAGAAACACTGTCGACTATGGTGTTGGCAGCTCATGGCCTGGACACCTTGAGGACTCTGGTTCCCTGACAATAAGACCTCTTGCAAATTAACCTTACATCCCTTATTAAGAGGTATGTGTGAAGTTTGGCGTTCTCTTCAGTCAAGTTTGGCTCCTCTGTGCTTGTCGGTGGGGCTTCTTCCTCATCTGATTCCGGAGATAACGAATCCATTTCCAGATTTCTGGGCACTCTTTATGGATACCACGATAGGGACCTTCTGCAAGAATACGAAACTCCCAAGTAGTAGTGCACTCCAGGATGAATTTGCCTCTAGGAATATTAATTATCTACATTTAGCTCATTACGATCACTATCGTTGCCAGTTCGAAGCAAGATTTGATTGCAATAGAGAATACACTGACTTTGAGAAGATAGTTGTGGCTAAGTCGCCTGCCTCCAGGAAGGTCTCGGCCCTCTTACGCGCTTTCATTTGAACCCCATCTTCAGTCAAGCCTTTTTACATTACCAGCTGGGAGAAAGCTTTGAACCTGACCTTGACACCTCAGGAATTAACAAACGTCCTCCGACATTCTCATGGATTTTCCCTATGTGTCAGATTGCAAGAAAATCACTTTAAATTGCTTTCACGGTGGTATAGAATGCAAGAAGGGCTATATACTCATGGCCTGACCCAGACAGTCCTTTGCTGGAGGCGTGGCGAAACAACGGGTTCTCTTCTTGACATCTGGTGGGAGTGCTCTGGTATCACTGAATTCTGGAAGGGGGTTGAAGAAGAAATTCACAGAATTGGATTTCAGTCGTTCAGTATCACGGCAGACATGTTAGTTTTCCCGAGGCCTCTGCCACAGCTGTCAAAGGCTTCACAACATCTTATATACCAACTGTTGGCCGCGGCAAAAGCTCTCATTCCACCCTTGTGGTTGTAACATTCCCCACCAACCATCACACAGTGGAAGAACAAAGTGAATCAGATTTCACGTTTTGAGGAGCTGACTATTTGGATTAGGAGGTCACACACCCGATATACCCAGACCTGGACCTCGTGGCTGGATGCACGATAATTATTCCTTCTTCTTTCTCTTCTTCTTTCCCTCCTTTTTCTCTCTCTCTCTCTTTCTTTCTCTCTGGCTTCCCCCCCTCCCACCCCCTCTCTCATATTACTGTCCGGTACTAACACCACTCCTTCTCCTCCCACACCCCTCCCTTATCCACCACGCCCTCTGGCTTCCTTATTTTTCGGTTTCTTTTCCCACTCTCCCTCTCCCGTCTTTCAAACCTGTCAGAAAATGTAAAAGACAAATGGTTTGTTGAAATTGTATTTTCCCACTGGTCTACTGTATGTGGGGGAGGAGTGCCGTAGATGATTTATGCTTTATGATATATGACATATGTTATTATATGATATTGTATGTTATTGTATGATATTTCTGATATGTTCCCTGTATGCTGTATACTGGTGCTCTGAACCTATTATGCTTTTTATGTTCAATAAACTTTGAATGAAAAAAAGAAAGAAAAAGTCCCTCATTCCGTAGAAATCTTGACAGTAGAAACCTTCTGTCATGTTTTTTAATGTGAAAGTGAATGCAGATGAACACCAGACAGATGGATCTCAGTCTGCATTCTTCCAATAACGTCCGTTGCATTTATCTTATAACGGATGAGACCAGCGGGCATTAATAATGGTAGTGTGAACCTACCCTTATACAGTACAATGACTGCAAATTGTCTGGTTACCCGATGGCTGGCCCATGCATGGTGCGGATGTGTGCTCTCTCTCCTCTCCAACTCCAACCTAATGGTGAACACTGAATAATCCTGAATAACCGGAGAACCCAGTGTACACAGTTGTAGCTAGCCCTATTTTCACCTGGGACAAAGTAAAAGTTTGGCACCCCCTTCTTCTTCAATAACTTCCCCTAACCTCCCTATAAAATGGAACTTTTTTTTTACCATTTTTAGAGGGTATGTTATGTTAAAATAAAAGTATTAAAATGAATTCCCATTTACACCATGGCCATTTGCACATACAGCACAACTCATTTATGTATGAATATATGATCATTCTAAGTGGAAAGTAGACTGCAGGCAAACAGCAGCATTAAAGAGGTTAATCTATATTATTTCTTGTGGTCTATATAGCAGCACGAAGTATACTGCTGCCACTTAGCAAGAATCTGTGTCCTGAGAGGGCTGTGGTTGCTGCATTCAGATGGTAAAAGGGTCCGTCTTTTACAGCAGGTTTAGGTCAAAGTGTTATCTCCTTTGGTGGTGAGGTCATTTGTGAGCTGCAGCACAAAGTGCTGGAGGAGGAGAGATAACATGGCAGGTGCAACACTGTGGAGGGAGCCAGGTAAAGAAGAACATCTTTTAAGCGGTGCCACACCAACTCCCTATGTTCTAAGCTTACTCTACCCCTAACTATGCTCCTGCACCCTACCTGCAAATTTAAACTATGACTGAGTGAAGTTTTGAGTGAGTCATCCTGAAGTAGGGAGCACTTGCTGGGTGGTTCTACAGCCCTGACCACTGTGTGTGGTCCCTGGTCACATCATCACTGTTATTCAGTGAATAATGGTGATCACCATAAAAGCAATCTGTAGGGCATCTTTCAGCATTTTGAATGATCGGTGAGAGGAGATAAAAAAGAGGAAGAAGAGGCCTTCACATACCCTTTGCAGGCTAGATTCCTGTTGCACGTCCTGCTGAGGGGGAGAGAGAGGACACAGAAATTCCCTGCTCTCAGAGGTAGCTAAGAGTAGACCGTTGTATACCATTGTTTGGGAGGTCTTAGTGCCATTCCTCCCTAAAGGGTACAGCTACAGTGGGGAAAAAAAGTATTTAGTCAGCCCCCCCCCCCGAACTCTTATTTACCTTGTCTTTTGGATATCTAGGACGTTGTTTTACTTCTTGTTGTTCCTTACTATCTAATTTGCCAGTTAGAACTTACAGTGGGGAAAAAAAGTATTTAGTCAGCCACCAATTGTGCAAGTTCTCCCACTTAAAAAGATGAGAGAGGCCTGTAATTGACATCATAGGTAGACCTCAACTATGAGACAAAATGAGAAAACAAATCCAGAAAATCACATTGTCTGATTTTTAAAGAATTTATTTGCAAATTATGGTGGAAAATAAGTGTTTGGTCAATAACAAGAGTTCATCTCAATACCTTTTTATATATCCTTTGTTGGCAATGACAGAGGTCAAACGTTTTCTGTAAGTCTTCACAAGGTTGGCACACACTGTTGCTGGTATGTTGGCCCATTCCTCCATGCAGATCTCCTCTAGAGCAGTGATGTTTTGGGGCTGTCGCTGGACAACACAGACTTTCAACTCCCTCCCAAGGTTTTCTATGGGGTTGAGATCTGGAGACTGGCTAGGCCACTCCAGGACCTTGAAATGCTTCATACGAAGCCACTCCTTCGTTGCCCTGGTGGTGTGCTTGGGATCATTGTCATGCTGAAAGACCCAGCCACGTTTCATCTTCAATGCCCTTGCAGCATCCCAGAGGGCTACTGCTTTTGTGTGTTTGTCATTGTGCCTCTGGGTTTCATGTTTGTATGTTTTGTTCCATGTTAAGTGTCATTGTTGTGCAGCTTTCCGCTCAGCATTTCCCCCCTGCAGTGTACAGCCCTGGCCTATCACAGGCCACTGGGGGGGGGGTTGTAAGGAGATATTATCTCCTCGGTGACGGTTGGTAAGTCAGTTCAGTGCTTGCAGCAGACTAGTCTTGGTGTGCAGAGCTGACATGCCACCAGCTTCTGGACTGAAGGCCAACTGCCGCTTTCACAGCCCCAGGAGGGATATCATCGGCCCCAGGCTCACATGAAGACAGCCCAGAGCAAGGGAGTAAAGATTTCCAAGTGGCTGGATTCATTCGGTGCCATGCCAGGAGGAGCAGGAGAGGACCCTGACAGGAGAGTCGTACTTGGGCCTAGTCTACAGGTAACCAGATACCTGTCAGGGCTTCCTGTAACTCCATCCCCAGTGTACCCGGCTGGGAGAGGCACAGAGGAGGAGTAGAGTAAAGCCATCCTGTGGAGCCTATACCATCTTTGGGCGCCCTCCTAAAACCAAGGCTGGGGGTTGGACAGTGTTGGACTACTATCCCCATCTGGAAGCTGCTGTTGACCCACTGTTCCAGTTTCCTTAATAAACGGCTGTTTAGTTTACCTGCATCGCTGAATCCTGAGTGTGTTTCTACCAAACAGTTCTACTTTGGTTTCATCTGACCATATGACATTCTCCCAATACTCTTCTGGAACATCCAAATGCTCTCTTGCAAACTTTAGACGGGCCCGGATATGTACTGGCTAAAGCAGGAGGACACGTCTGGCACTGAAGGATTTGAGTCCCTGGCGGCATAGTGTGTTACTGACGGTAGCCTTTGTTACGTTAGTCCCAGCTTTCTGCAGATCATTCACTAGGTCCCCCCGTGTGGTTCTGGGATTTTTGCTCACCGTTCTTGTGATCATTTTGAGATCTTGCGTGGAGCCCCTTATCGAGGGAGATTATCAGTGGTCTTGTATGTCTTCCATTTTCTAATTATTGCTCCCACAGTTGATTTCTTCACACCAAGCTACTTGCCTATTGCATATTCAGTCTTCCCACCCTGGAGCAGGTCTACAGTTTTGTTTCTGGTGTCCTTCCACAGCATTTTGGTCTTCACCATAGTGGAGTCTGGAGTGTGACTGTTTGAGGTTGTGGACAGGTGTTTTTTATACTGATAACAATGTCAAACAGGCGCCATTACTACAGGTAATGAGCAAAGGATAGAGGAGCTTCTTAAAGAAGAAGTTACAGGTGTGTGAGAGCCAGAAATCTTGCTTGTTTGTAGGTGACCAAATACTTATTTTCCGCCATAATTTGCAAAAAAATTAAAAATCAGACAATGTGATTTTCTGGATTTGTTTTCTCATTTTGTCTCTCATAGTTGAGGTCTACCTATGATGACAATTACAGGCCTCTCTCATCTTTTTAAGTGGGAGAACTTGCACAATTGGTGGCTGACTAAATACTTTTTTTTCCCCACTGTATGTTGTTATAAACTATAATACTGACTCATATCAGTAGTGCAAGCAGCACTTTCCTCTCCACATGTTTCTGCATGTTTCGTGCGGAAACCGAGCGGAAGCCACACGGACCCCATTATAGTCTATGGGGTCCGCAGGTTTCTTTATGTAAACCGCTTTTCTATGCGTATGACCAAGCGGATTCCCCGAACGGAAACCAAACGCAGATGTGAACCAGCCCATAGACATAATTGGCTCATGTTCAAACTGGAATACTTTTATAAGTAGAGAACCCTAGGGGACTTCATAGTACTTTCTCTAAATTTGCAGATGATACAAAACTACAGAACTATGCAAAATTTTTCATGTCAATAGTTTATTTTTGTCAAATAACAAAATGGAAAGTGAATGAAAAAAAAGACAAATTTACCTCAAAGCAATATTTGGTGTGATCACCCTTTACCTTGAAAATAGCATCAATACTTCTAGGTATACTTGCACACAGGTTTTAAAGGAATTTGGCAGGAAGGCTGTTCCAAACATCTTGGAGAACTAACCACAGTTCTTCTGTGGATGTAACTTTGCTCAAATCCTTCTGTCTCTTCGTGTAATCCCAGATAGACTTGATGATGTTGAGATCAGGGCTCTGTGGGGGCCATATCATTACTTCCAGGACTTCTCCTCCAAAGGCTGGTTAGATTAAATATTGATTTGATTTCGATTTCTCTTTTGTTCATTCACTTACTTTTGTTAATTGACAAAAATAAACAATTTGTATTTTTGAAGGCATTTTTCCATCAGAGACATGAGAGAACTTCAGAGCTTCAGACGAGAAGCCAAATTAATGGGTGGTAAAAAGGTTCTCAGTAATAACAATAGGTTATGAAAATAAAAAGGATTTAGGTTATTGTGAACAGTTAAGCAAGTTGAAGATAAAATGATATTCAAAAATCATAACATTAAATATGACACATTCCCAATGTATTTTTTGGAAAAAAAAAATATTTTCATATTTTACATTTTCAAAGTAACAAAAAGGGAAAATAGCCCAATGCAAAAGTTTAGGCACCCTGCATGGTTAGTACCTAGCAGCACCCCCTTTGGCATGTATCACAGCTTGTAAACACTTTTTTTTAGCCAGCCAAGAGTCTTTCAATTCTTGTTTGAGTGATTTTCATCCATTCCTACTTGGAAAAATCTTCCAGTTCTGTGAGATGCCTGGGTTGTCTTGCATGCACTGCTCTTTTGAAGTCTAGCCACAGATTTTCAATGATGTTCAGATCAGGGCACTGTGAGGGCTATGGTAAAACCTTCAGCTTGCACCTTTTTAGGTAGTCTATGGTGGATTTTGATGTGTGTTTAGGATTATTATTCATTTGTAGAAGCCATCCTCTTTTCAATGTCAGCTTTTTTACAGATGGTGTTATGTTTGCTTCCAGAACTTTAAGAAATTTAATTGAATCCATTCTTCCCTCTTCCCGTGAAATGTTTCCTGTGCCATTGGCTGCAACACAACCCCAAAGCATGATTGATCCATCCCAATGCTTAATGGTTGGAGAGATGTTGTTTCCCTGAAATTCTGTGCCCTTTTTTATCCAAACATACCTTTGATCATTGTGGCCAAAGAGTTCTATTATAACCTCATTGGTTCACAGGACTTGTTTCCAAAATGCATCAGGCTTGTTTAGATGTTCTTTGAAAACTTCTGATGCTGAATTTTATGGTGAGGACGCAGGAGAGGTTTTCTTCTGATAACTCTTCCATGAAGGCCATATTTGTGCAGGTATTGCTGAACAATAGAACAATGTACCACAACTCCAGAGTCCGCTAAATATTCCTGAAGGTCTTTTGCAGTCAAGGGGTGGTTCTGATTTGCCGCTCTGGAAATCCTAAGAGCAGCTGTCTCTGAAATTTTTCTTGGTCTTCCAGACCTTATGTTGACCTCCACTGTTCCTGGTAACTGCCATTTCTTAATTAAATTTGAGCTGAGGAAAGGGCAACTTGAAATTGCTTTGCTATCTTCTTATAGCCTTCTCCTACTTTGTGGGCCTCCACCATTTTCATTTTCAGAGTGCTAGGCAGCTGCTTAGAAGAACCCATGGCTGCTGTTTTTTTGCACAAGGTTAGAGGTGGCTGAGTATTTATAAATCGGTAAAATTTGCATCACTTGGCCCTTCCTAAGGATGATAGTGAACAAGCCATAACCCTAACTGGCTAATTAACCGGTTAAGGACCGGGCCTAAAAGTTCCTTATGGACCAGACCTCATTTTTCAAAACTGACATGTGTCACTTTATATGGCAATAACTTTGAGATGCTATAACTTACACAAGTGATCTTCTTGAACCATGGCAGGAAATGCTGTTTGAGAAACTCCACATACATTATGGAGTTCATCTTTACCTCTTCAGGGATCCTAAAGGGGCCGACAATCTCTCTCCCCATGATTCCAGCCCAAAACATTACTCCATCTCCTTTCTAAGAGATGCTATCCTGGAGTACCTCAATGTAAATAATCTTCTAACACCCAATCAGCATGGGTTTATGAGGAATCGGTCCTGTCAGACTAATCTTATCAGCTTCTATGAAGAGGTAAGTTCAAGACTAGGCATGGGTAATGCAGTGGATGTGGTGTATCTGGACTTTTCAAAGGCTTTTGATACTGTACCACATAAAAGGTTGGTATGCAAAATGAGAATGTTGGGACTGGGGGAAAACATATGCATTTGGGTTCGCAACTGGCTCACTAATAGGAAACAGAGGGTGCTTATTAATGGTAAATATTCAGACTGGGTAACAGTCACCAGTGGGGTGCCACAGGGGTCAGTATTGGGCCCTCTCCTGTTTAATATCTTTATTAATGACCTGGTAGACGGTTTGAAAAGCAGGGTGTCTATATTTGCAGATGATACTAAACTTTGTAAGGTAATCAAAAATGAGGAGGATAGTAGAATATTTCAAGGGGATCTAAGGAAGCTGGAAGCATGGGCGGAGACTTGGCAAATGAAGTTTAATATTGACAAATGTAAGGTTATGCATTTTGGACGACGAAATAAAATGTATGATTATGTACTTAATAGTAAATTACTGGGTAAAACTGCCAATGAAAAAGACTTGGGGATTGTGGTGGACAATAAGCTTACCTTTAGTGACCAGTGCCAGGCAGCTGCTGCCAAGGCAAATAAAATTATGGGATGCATCAAAAGAGGTATAGATTCTCATGACAAGAACATAGTTATGCCTCTATACAAATCACTGGTACGGCCACACTTAGACTATTGTGCACAATTCTGGGCCCCAGTATACAAGAAAGACAAAATCGAACTAGAAAGAGTGCAAAGAAGGGCAACCAAAATTATTAGGAGAATGGGTGGATTGGAGTACAACGATAGATTAACAAACTTGGGGTTATTCAGTTTAGAGAAAAGACATCTACGGGGAGATCTAATAACAATGTACAAATACATGAAGGGACAGCACAAAGAACTTTCTAAGAACTTTCAGGCCAGTGACAGTGACAAGGGGACATCCTCTACGACTGGAGGAGAGAAAGTTTCACCAGCAACATAGAAGAGGATTCTTTACAGTAAGAACAGCGAGGCTATGGAACTCTCTGCCCCAGGAAGTGGTGATGGTGGATTCATTGAACAAGTTCAAAGAGGGCCTGGATGTCTTTCTCAAACAGAACAACATTATGGGTTATGGGTTTTAGATTTTAAGGGCACATTGATCCAGGGTTTATACTGTTTGCCAGATTGGAGTCGGGAAGGAATTTTTCTCATGAAATGGGGCAATTGGCATAAGCCTCATGGGGTTTTTTGCCTTCCTCTGGATCAACACTGTAGGGGACTGTAGGGTTATAGGTTGGACTTGATGGACTGATGTCTTCATCCAACCTCATCTACTATGTAACTTGGGTTTTTGATTATCAAATAGGCACAAATAGTACAAGTGCTTATAACAAATTTAGCAAAATATCTTAACAGAGAAATGCCTCTTTTCATGCTATGTCCCTGCTCCTCTCTCTAGTAAACTGATTTTTATTCTGATAATCACTGCTATATCCATCTCAAAATGGAATTCACATCACATGACATAAATTACACATGTCTATAGGGGGGGAGGGAGAGTGAGCAGGAAGGGCAGGAGATGAAAGGAAAAATAAATACTTAGCCTGATGCTGGAAATAAATATAAGCTTTCTAAAACAACTAAAAAACACTATTTACATCAATACATGGCACTACTTCTCTATATATTTGCATAGTCTTTGGGCTCTTTCTGAGGGAGGGAGACAGTTATAGAGCTGAATGCTGTGCATGGCAGCAAAATACATATATATAAAATACACAAAATAACCTGAAGAGGGAAAAACTTCTAAAACTGTAGGATATAGAGATGTTGCCTGATGTGTAACAAAAAGATCAAAGGCCCTGATGCAAAAGCTAAGCTTGGGCTCCCCTGCCCAATTTATCCTCACAGTCATCATACATTCATACATTTCAGCAGCTTTTACATTTTCCTTTCCTTCTCTATCTGTGCCCAGACTGCCCTGAAGACATGATAACAACATGTCTGTGCACAGAAGCTTGCATTATTCTCATCCCCTATATTTTATGAATCTACACACTCTAGCCCACCAGGCAGCAGGTCATACATTTACAAGGCATAGATTGCCAACCATCAAAGAAAACCAAAAACAAGATCAAAGAGGTTTATCGAGTTCTAGTGTGTTGAGGATAAACTGTTTTCCGCCTTGACTTCTGACCCTGGTTGCAGATGTGACCACTGCGACCCCTATAGTTACGCTTGTGGATTTAGTATCTGTTAAGATAACATGAGTGTTAGGGTCTTGCCAGATGTAGCAATACCCTATACTACTGCAGGGGTCTGGGAGGAAGGACAGAGACAAGTGAGCCCTAATCTCACCCCAGCCACTGTCCCTTCCTATTGCCTCAGTAACCCTAAACGGTAAAAGGACAACCTGAAGACGAGCCCTATACTGAGTAAGTGACACACAGAACAGGACAAGACAAAACAACACAGAAGCAGAGTGAGCAAGCCAAGGGGTCAGTAACAAACGAGCAATACAGTACAAAATCAAAATCCAAGAGAATAGTAAAAGTCAAGGCCAGGGGTCAGGAATACGAATACCAGTAACAAGACAGCAAGGAACACTAGCCAGAAAGCAAAAGCAATAACCAGCGACCATGTGAGGGCTGACAACCTGTTTATAGAAAGTCTGGGCAAGCCCCAGACTGGGTTGGTAGACAGGCTGTCAATCACACAGGCAAGGCTGAGATTAACTATATGCGACCCAGAGAGAAATGCTCAGAACACGGGTGTGGCTGGAAATCCATTACATTGTCTAGGACCGTGTTCAGACTGAGCAACAAGAAACCTACACAAGGAACCAAACTGAACACGCCTCCTTCGCCGCAGCGTGCGAGTGGAGGGTGGCGCAGAGACCCGAACAGGCAGAGACATTACAATGAGTTAATATGCTAATGATTTCAGGCATTCAGTATACTTCTGAGGCTGGGGAAGGGGGCAACACTTCAAATAGCAGTATCTCTGGCTTTATACCAACTAGAACAGAGGTTCTGGTGTCAGTGATTTTGAGATTCCCAACATTCATACTCCAGAAAAATTGAAGTTCTAGCTATGACAAGACTGGAGACATGACCAGTTGAAAACACATGCAAGAGTTTGCGCTGCATATAAAGCTCACAATCCTGATTGTGCCTTCAGCTGGTGCTATCAGTCAGAACTGTGATCTTGGTAGCACTGTTCTAGGTGGTATAAAACCAAAGATACAGCTATTTGAAATGACCCTCTTGCCTCAGCCTCTTTCTACATTTTAAAGAAATTTTGAAATGAACATTTGTCAACGCGACAGACGACTACTGAATCTGTAAGTCATATAATGACCAGAAATAGTGTTATGTACACAACAAATGAAATTGCAGGTACAGTTGAACAGGATGGACTTAGGTCTTTTTTCAACCTATTTACTATGTAACTATGTTTATTTTTATTAACTTTATGTTTAATAAAGTTTCATTTATGTTTATTTTTTTTTCTATTTTACATCATTTATTCTAATGATGAGCAATTGTATGGCTTATGTTAATGGATGCTTTTCTCAGTTACAACACAACAAAAGCAATTTTTCTTAAGCGTGCCAAATGCAAATCATTTAGAGCTATGCCAAAGTATTAATTATTACAAATGCTTGGTACTTTAACAATTGAATTTGAAGACAACAATCTAGTTGTTCTCAATACCACGGACAATTTAGCAGCATATTTTCCGTTGTCTATGGTTCCTCTCATCACATCGTGTCATATTATTTCCCAGTAAGTAACAACAATGTGCAAAATAAATTGATGCTGCAGTTCATGATGTTATATGAACGGATTACTCAAGTGAAAAAAAATCAACATTTACTAAATTAGATATTCATTAAAAAGTAATTATTTAGAATGCTCCATGAATAGTTATATTCATAGATCACACTTTCCAATGAAAGAGTATTTTCTCTTAGCTAAAAATTTTTCATATCAATATTAATTAAGCCTTAGGTTTCTCATTTTATAAATGGAGAAATGTAGGTATCTGAAGAATAATGTTGACTCGCCAAGCCATTCTTCTTGTTACAGTAAACATCTCTATCCTAAATTCAGACACATATGTTTTTTTGTTTTATATGTGCCAGGTTTTGTTAAACAATTTAACTGAAAATGCTACGGTTATCAGTCCTTGAAGCCTGAATGACACAAAAGGCTCCAAATGCTGTTGTGTTGGTCTTGTTCCCAATCTTCTATTCAGTTAGTGAGACAAATTGTAAAATGAAAGCTCTTACTTATCATGCAGGGTGTTGGGCCAAGAGTGTCTCTTCCTGGCTCAAGGTAGAGGAAAAACATCTCAGTTTCACTGATGAGGAAGGTTACATAAGGGACAGATTTTCTATTCTTGCAAACTCCACTAAAGCCTACTGTATGGAGATTAAGAAATCAACAGAATACAACTATGGTACATATTAGCAGAATTCTGAAGACAATACCTAAACAAAAAACAGCAACAGTTCCAGGTAGATAGACATGGGGGTCTGTTGCTGTTATATTCTTGTAGTTACACAAAACATTGCATTACAGTACTGTACAAAGACATTACATTTCTAATTTTGTCTAATTATTTATTTTCACAAAAAAATCTAATTACTATATTGTTATTATATTGTTAAGAGTTTTCAAATATATTATGCAATAAATGTGGCTTTAGGTACTGTTTAAAGTTATGATATTTTCTTTCTGCATTTTTTTGTGTATTTATTTGTGTAATTAATGTGTGCAGTAACTTTTTTTCAAAATGTGTTCTTCATGAGATCATTATATAGTAGACATCTGGGAGACATTAAATTTTTTTCAAAAAATGCATTTTTCATTGTAACTGAGGCCTACACAGAAGCCACCATTAAAGGGGGAAATAGTCCTCTATTGCAATCAGCTATAAGTAAGTATACAGTCATGGCCAAAAGTTTTGAGAATGATACAAATATTAATTTTTACAAAGTCTACTACTTCAGTTTTTCTAATGGCAATTTGCATATACTCCAGAATGTTATAAAGAGTGATCAGCTTAACAGCAATTACTTGCAAAGTCAATATTTGCCTAGAAAATGAACTTTATCCCCCAAAACACATTTCAACATCATTGCAGCCCTGCCTTAAAAGGACCACCTAACATCGTTTCAGTGATTGCTCCATTAACACAGGTGTGGGTGTTGATGAGGACAGGGCTGGAGATCAATCTGTCATGATTAAGTAAGAATGACACCACTGGACACTTTAAAAGGAGGCTGGTGCTTGCCATCATGGTTTCTCTTCTGTTAACCATGGTTATCTCTAAAGAAACACGTGCAGTCATCATTGCACTGCACAAAAATGGCCTAACTGGGAAGAGTATTGCAGCTAGAAAGATTGCACCTCAGTCAACAATCTATCGCATCATCAAGAACTTCAAGGAGAGAGGTTCCATTGGTGCCAAAAAGGCTCCAGGGCGCCCAAGAAAGACCAGCAAGTGGCAGGACCGTCTCTTAAAAGTGTTTCAGCTGCGGGATCGGGCTACCAGCAGTGCAGAGCTTGCTGAGGAATGGCAGCAGGCAGGTGTGAGTGCATCTGCACGCACTGTGAGGCGGAGACTCTTGGAGCAAGGCCTGGTCTCAAGGAGGGCAGCAAAGAAGCCACTTCTCTCCAGAAAAAACATCAGGGACAGACTGATATTCTGCAAAAGGTACAGGGAGTGGACTGCTGAGGACTGGGGTAAAGTCATTTTCTCTGATGAATCCCCTTTTCGATTGTTTGGAACATCTGGAAAACAGCTTATTCGGAGAAGAAGAGGTGAGCGCTACCACCAGTCTTGTCTCATGCCAACTGTAAAGCATCCTGAAACCATTCATGTGTGGGGTTGCTTCTCAGCCAAGGGAATCGGCTCTCTCACAGTCTTGCCTAAAAACACAGCCATGAATAAAGAATGTTACCAGAATGTCCTCCAAGAGCAACTTCTCCCAACCGTCCAAGAGCAGTTTGGCGCTCAACAATGCCTTTTCCAGCATGATGGAGCACCTTGCCATAAAGCAAAGGTGATAACTAAATGGCTCAGGGAACAAAACATCGAGATTTTGGGTCCATGGCCTGGAAACTCCCCAGATCTTAATCCCATTGAGAACTTGTGGTCAATCATCAAGAGACGGGTGGACAAACAAAAACCAACAAATTCAGACAAAATTAAAGCATTGATTCTGCAAGAATGGACTGCTATCAGTCAGGATTTGGTCCAGAAGTTGATTGAGAGCATGCCAGGGAGAATTGCAGAGGTCCTGAAGAAGAAGGGTCAACACTGCAAATATTGACTTGCTGCATTAACTCATTCTAACTGTCAATATAAGCTTCTGTTACTCATAATATGAATGCAATTATATTTCTGTATGTGATAAAAACATCTGACAAACACACATAAAAACCAGAGGGCAGCAGATCATGTGAAAATATAATATTTGTGTCATTCTCAAAACTTTTGGCCATGACTGTACTATGGGTAGTGTAGGCTGAAAAAGTGTCTGTTTTCTATTCAAGATGTTTCACTGTCTTTAACCACATCAGTACCGGGCCACTTTCTGGTCCAGGACCAGACACATTTTCGGGTTTTTTGTATGTGCGGTTTGGAGGGCTGTAACATTTTTATCATTTGGGTTATTCAACTAATTTCTGCGTCTTTTATCGGTGACACATAGGGCTTTATTTTTATGTTGTTTTTATTTCTGCATGTTTTTTAATTTTTTTTTATATCCGGGAAAATATTAACAAAAGAGGAGGGAAAACCGGTCTGTTTTTCACTTTTCATTTTTTTTTTTATTTAATAGCACAAAGTGCTACTAAAAAACTTTTCAAAATAGTTTTTCCTCTCCATTACAGTAATTTTTATCTTGCAGTGCAGTCTCTATGGAAGGTTCACATAACCTTAGCACAAGTACTCAATATTCCCATGCAGAATTGTAGGAACAGGGACTTTTACCTAAACCATACAGTTACCTGTATCTATGTGGTTAAGACTTGGTATTGTCTACCTTTAAATAACTAATTCAGAGCACTGTAGCCTAGGACACTGTTTCCCAAACTGTGGGTAACAAACCATCCATGGGTTGTGAGCTTTTCCACATTGCAGTGCAGACAGCACTAAAAACTGCCAGTTATACTAGTTGCCAGTATTTTGCAGGCACTGCAAAGGGGCATTTCATGATATCACAGTCATGTGACTAATCATATGCAGGGCAGAGCTTGTTGTTTGTAAGGTAGATGTTGTGCAGGGCTGCCTTTAGGGGGAAAGGTGAAGGAAGCAGAGTTGTGGGTCTTAAAAGCAGCAGAATTGAATGTGTGGAGGGAACATGGTATCAGGCTGTATGTAGAGAGGAACATGAAATTAACATGGTTGTGAGTATAGTGAGAATGTATGGAGGTAGCAGAGCTGTGGGTTTGGAAAACATAAAGTGTGTGTAAGGAACGTAGAGTTAGTAGGGATGTGTGTGTATCAGAGGCATGTGTGAAGGAATCAAAAGAACAGAGGCAGTAAACAGCCAAAAAAGCAGAATTCAGACAGAATATAGCTGACTTATTTATGAATGGGACTACATACAGTAGTGAGGGGTTTCGAATGAAAGTCTCTCCCAAAAGAGGATTCAGCTTTCATAAGGTTTTGGAAGCGACTATGAACACTATCCAGAACAAATGAGTTTGTACCTGTTCTAGACAACATATTTATATTGCTTTGATGATGTATCTTGAATTTGTTGGAACAGGGTAGTTGCTTCACTATTGGCCTTTAGGGCCAAAGGGACTTCATACAGTGCTAAACAAATCTCAGTCCTCAAATCGTTATGGTAAGTAAAATATAATTTCTGATGACTAGTCTATATAACACCAGGGTACACCAGGAAGGCAATGATTGCCTATATATTCTATCAGATACTAATTTATAAGGCCATATAATAGGCTGCTCAGTGGTCAGCACTGTTGCCTCACAGGTCTGGGTTCAAATTCAATCAAGGGCAACATCTTCATGTTTTTTTTTTTTATGTTCTCCCCATATGTAGATATGTTGGTTATTCTGATTACCTTCCATATTACTTGAAATTGGTCTTTTTTTGTCAAATATATTTTTATTGGTTTTATAGATAAACAGCTATGTACACAGATATAGCAGACAAAATTTCAAAATATATCAAGACGCCATAGATACAGTGGGGAAAAAAAGTATTTAGTCAGCCACCAATTGTGCAAGTTTTCCCACTTAAAAAGATGAGAGAGGCCTGTAATTGACATCATAGGTAGACCTCAACTATGAGAGACAAAATGAGAAAACATATCTAGAAAATCACATTGTCTGATTTTTAAAGAATTTATTTGCAAATTATAGTGAAAAATAAGTATTTGGTCAATAACAAAAGTTCATCTCAATACTTTGTTATATATCCTTTGTTGGCAATGACAGAGGTCAAACGTTTTCTGTAAGTATTCACAAGGTTGGCACACACTGTTGCTGGTATGTTGGCCCATTCCTCCATGCAGATCTCCTCTAGAGCAGTGATGTTTTGGGGCTGTCGCTGGGCAACATGGACTTTCAACTTCCTCCAAAGGTTTTCTGTGGGGTTGAGATCTGGAGACTGGCTAGGCCACTCCAGGACCTTGAAATGCTTCTTACGAGGCCACTCCTTCGTTGCCCTGGCGGTGTGCTTAGGATCATTGTCTTGCTGAAAGACCCAGCCACATTTCATCTTCAATGCCCTTGCTGATGGAAGGAGGTTTGCACTCAAAATCTCACGATACATGGCCCCATTCATTCTTTCATGTACACGGAACAGTCGTCCTGGTCCCTTTGCAGAGAAACAGCCCCAAAGCATGATGTTGCCATCCCCATGCTTCACAGTAGGTATGGTGTTCTTTGGATGCAACTCTGCATTCACTCTCCTCCAAATCAGACGAGTTGTGTTTCTACCAAACAGTTCTATCTGACCATATGACATTCTCCCAATACTCTTCTGGAACATCCAAATGCTCTCTAGCATACTTCAGACGGACCCGGATATGTACTGGCTTAAGCAGGGGGACATGTCTGGCACTGCAGGATCTGAGTCCCTGGCGACGTAGTGTGTTACTGACGGTAGCCTTTGTTATGTTAGTCCCAGCTTTCTGCAGATCATTCACTAGGTCCCCCGTGTGGTTCTGGGATTTTTGCTCACCGTTCTTGTGATCATTTTGACCCCACGGGGTGAGATCTTGCGTGGAGCCCCTGATCGAGGGAAATTATCAGTGGTCTTGTATGTCTTCCATTTTCTAATTATTGCTCCCACAGTTGATTTCTTCACACCAAGCTGCTTGCCTATTGCAGATTCAGTCTTCCCAGCCTGGTACAGGTCTACAATTTTGTTTCTGGTGTCCTTCCACAGCTCTTTGGTCTTCACCATAGTGGAGTTTGGAGTGTGACTGTTTGAGGTTTTGGACAGGTGTCTTTTATACTGATAACAATGTCAAACAGGTGCCATTACTACAGGTAATGAGTGGAGGACAGAGGAGCCTCTTAAAGAAGAAGTTACAGGTCTGTGAGAGCCAGAAATCTTGCTTGTTTGTAGGTGACCAAATACTTATTTTCCACCATAATTTGCAAATAAATTCTTAAAAATCAGAAAATGTGATTTTTTAGATATGTTTTCTCATTTTGTCTCTTATAGTTGAGGTCTACCTATGATGTCAATTACAGGCCTCTCTCATCTTTTTAAGTGGGAGAACTTGCACAATTGGTGGCTGACTAAATACTTTTTTTTCCCCTCTGTAAGTTCTAACTGGCAAATTAGATAGTAAGGAATAACAAGAAGTAAAACAACATCCTAGATATCCAAAAGACAAGGTAAATAAGAGTTTGGGGGGGGGGTGGGGGAAGGCCAAGGATCGAATAGGGAAGGTTGGCAAGCGCTATTGAGTGGGGTCTACCCACAGGTGGGTGCACGAAGAGTCTCTGGTGAATGAGTGCTAGGGAGCCCATATGATTTGGTATTTATGGTGCTTATGTAGTTCCAAGTGAGAGAGTTCTTCCATGCAGGTAATCGGCAATAGTTTCCCCAGAAAGTGAGGGATTTGGGGAGGGGACTCAGAGGTCCAGTAGAGAGGGATGAGGGCTTTGGCTGCTGATAGTAGTTGAAACCATACATGTTTAGGAAATCTGGGAGGGAAAGTGGGCCAGAGATGGAGGAAAATAATCAATTGAGATAGGGGAATTGAGTGGCCACATATCAGGTCAAGGATGCGCTGTACTTCCGACCTATATGGCTTAATTATGTCACAGTCCCACCAAATATGGAGGAAGGAACCAGTATTTTTATGGCATCTCCAGCAGAGGGGAAATGGTCAGGTGAGTATTTGTGTAGCTGGGTAGGTGTCTTGTACCACCTAGCTGTTAGTTTATATTAGGACTCCTGTAGTTTAACACATCGGAACGGACCTAGAAAGAGTCAATAGATAGAGGCAGTCTCTTTGGCTGAAAGGGACATATGAACGAAGAAGCTAGTTGGAGCCAGAGAGTTTGGAATAAATATAATATTTTGGGAAGGATAACCATTTTTAAAAGACTGGACCTACCTATCCATGAAATATATTGGATTTCCATGGGGAAGTCAATTTCTCTACATGTAGAAGGAGTGAAGCATAGTTGCTGTCATACCAGCGAACGGGTGAGGGGGTCAAAGTAAGACTGAGATATTTAATAACGTCCAATCTAAGAGAGAAGAGGGAGGTCCTGTCTCAAGTCGATTTAAGGGAAGGTGGGCAATAAATGCTCAGGGCCTCGGATTTAGATGCATTGATTTTAAAGTTGCAAAGGAATCCGAGCTCCTGTAGTTTCAATGCAATGTGTGAAGGGGTGCTGTGGAGGGAATGATAAAAATGATCAGAAGGGCGTCAGCAAATGCGGCAATTTGGTGATGGAAACTATTGCATTTGACACCCTCCACTAAGGAATCCTGTCTCAGTGATTGGATCAGAGTTTATATTGTTAATAGAAATAAGATGGGGGATGGATACAGCCCTGCCTGGTGCCATTTTTAATTTGGAATGAACGAGATAGGCAACCGTTAACTCCCACCTTGGCTCTGGGTTCAGAGTAGAGGGACATGATTTTATGGATAAAGGGTTGGGGAAGTTCAAAACGTTGCAACGTCACTGACATGAAGGTCCAGTCTACCTGGTCAAAAGGCTTTTCTGAATCAGTGTATAGAAGAACCAAAGGTGAAGACCACAGCCGGGCAGACTGGATCAAGTGTGGTATACCTAAAGTGTTGCGTTTAACCTCTCTACTGGGTACAACGCCCATTTTTTCCAGGTTGACCAATTCAGGCAAAAGTATTTTCAGCCTATTAGCTAGTAACTTGGCATATAGCTTAGCGTACACACTGAGTAATGAGATAGGGCAGTAGTTGCCGCACTGGGTTTGGTATATGCCTTCTTTAGGGATCAGTGAGATATGGGCTTCCCAGGCCTGGGGGATAAGAGTCATCATCACCCATGGAGTTAGAGACTTGAAGGAAATGAGGCATCAAAATATCACTGAACTGTTTGTAATAGGCTGATTGTAGCTCAGATAATGTGAAAGGTGATGTGAGTGCACCTTGTTGAGATTGTTACAAAGTGGGTAGTGAGAGAGAGTGTAAGAATTCCTGTATTAAGTTAACACGATCTTGTAGCTCAGTGGGGGTCTCCAGGGGTCGAAGATCATAGAGGGATTGGTAGAAGGTGCAAAACTCCAAAGCGATATCTGAGGTATCTTTAAGACTTGTCTCATTTTACAAGGTGATTTCAGATATAAAATTTTGGGAGTGTCTCTTTTTTGCGAAGTAAGCCATCAGTTTGCTACCCTTCTTACCATGCAGGTAATCTTTATGAGAAGCAGAGAGATAGGCCTTGGCCACGTTTAAATTAACACAATTCTTGAACTACTCTTTGCAGAAGATCAATTCCAAGAGAACCCCCTGAGCTGCAGATTTCTTATGTTGGCATTCCAGTTCAGCAATACGGGAAAGCAAACCATCTATTTCTTTAGTACGCTCTTTCTGGCAGAAGGAACTTAGGCTAATGAAAACACCCCTTATCATAGATTTATGTGCTTCCCACACCCCACTAGGTTGGACATCTAGTGTAATACTCTCCTCAAAGTAGCGGGTAAGGACTTGTGCTATAGTCTGTATGTCATCTTTGAAGCAGAGTAGAGTCTAATTAAGTCGCCAGTCATATCCGCTGGGGGGAGGGAAAAAATCTCTGATTGCACGAAGACTGGAGCATGGTCAGATATGGTTATGTGTCCTATGGAGGGAGAAGAGGATAGTGTCAGGTGGCATGAGGGGATTTGTAGGGATTTGAGTAAAAGGTATAGTTTCTAGCGGAAGGGTGGAAAGACCTCCATGTGTCTACAAGGTGCATGGAAGATAAATGCTTAGAAAGTATGCCGAGGGAGGCAAAACTGTGGGAGGATGTACCAGTGGAGGAGTCTTGCAGAGGGTGGAGCGCTATGTTAAGATCTCCACCCAGTAAAATGATGCCTTCAGCAAATGTAGATAAAGTATCTAATACTGTTGAGAGTCATTGAATTTGACTGACATTGGGAGCATACTGTATATGTTGGTGACCGTGATTAAGGTGTTAGCAATTTTGCCTTTAAGAAATAGATATCTGCCTAGTATATTACTTAAGCAAGATGCGAGGGAGAAAGGGATGTCAGCTTTAAAGGCCGTGCTGACCCCATTCTTTTTATTGCCGTTATTACAAGAGTGGAACTATGTTGAGTAAAGAGACCCAGGCAGATTGGAGACATTACCTTCCAATGAGTGTGTTTCCTGTAGTAAGAGGATTGAAGAGCTTATCTTTTTAAGAACATTGAGTACCTAGGAGCGCTTGCCAGGGAAGTTGAGAGAGGTAGGGAGGGGCAGATAACAAATACAAGTACAGTGGAAGAAGGGAAGGGACAATGAGTGTGAAAGTCAAGTAAAGACCAGTCCCAACTATGCGATGGCAAGCAAAATAGAGATGAACAATAACTATGGTAAGATCAGATACACAATATTGTAAACATAGTAATATCAAGAATAGAAATATTTAAGGCATCATTTTAGGCAGATTAGATGGGGTCTACATGTGCCTTCTTCTGGCACATCGCCTCACTTCTGCAGGTCAGGAAGTGAGGCAATGTCTGTAAACGTGAGCCAAGATGGTATAGATGAAGGATCTAATTCCAGTGAAGGGCAGGCTGCAAGGAAGTCCTCAGGATGGCATATTGGCGACTTCAAAAAGTATAGGAGATCCTGAACGGAAAGGAAATCGGTCTTCCTAAATGTAACATAGGAATGTGTGAGATAGGAAAATTTAAAAAAATGTCTCCTACTATAACACTATTATGTATAAGGACAATTTCTGTAAAGCATTGCAGGATATTCTAGTGATATATAAGCAACATAAATACTAGAAATATGCAGAGAAGGAAAAAAAAAAGCATCATCATGTGTGCAACATTTTCTACCCCACTTTTACTCCCTGATGTTGTCTGCAACACTTTTTTGTAATGACCATCAGTTTTTACTAATTATGAGCCCCAGTAATGTATATCTCTTATATCTCTGTATATGTCTTTGCATGCAAAGAACAGAAAGCCAGTGCATCCATCCAAGATAAAACTAACTACTAGCCTTTGAAAGATACTTATCCACTGTCCAGTTAGGTCTATGAGGGTTAAATTATATATTGTTTTTACTGTTGTTTCATTTCACAAAACTGCAAAAATCCAGGCAACATTTTGTCAGAAAAAAACAATAAAGAATATGAAAAGCCCATCTTCACAGAACATTGGACATTGCAAAACAACCTACAGCTATTATCGGATATATCAAAACTGACAAGTAAAACTTTGGCTGTTGATTGAACAATATTTCACATGGACAGCACAAGCTCGTCCGCATTCACTTTTAAATGGAGCTGCTTATCCTGGAGAACTATGGGTAGGAAGTTTATGAGCTTAATTGAATTGGTGGTATTTGGGTGATTGAAGAAAATTGGTGACATTGGAAAAACTGGATGTTAGAATTTCAGCAGCAATGTAGGAAAGTATTCTGTTTTAGCTGTAGTAATTCTGATATATTTGGACATGTACATGTTCACAAATGTTTTATTAATTTGTATAGACATCATATTTAGCCTTTTAAATTGTGGAATTACTATATGTCTTTATTAGATGTGCATTTACATTTAGAAAAAAACATTCTACTTGATTTTATGTGTGTAAAAAAATTTTTTACAGACATTTATATGTATTGGTGAAAAGTCTAAAATGTAATGCAACTGCTTATATGTAATAAGTAATAAGTAAAATTCTATGATTTGGTCACCAAATAAAAAAAAAAGAGGCCAATTATCATTACCTATGTTTTATGACAATACACAACCTAAATAAAGTAAAACACAAAGTGTATATTAATATTTTAATAAAATATGTTAATCCCGATTAAGATTGAGTGTTTCCTATTTCCAAATAAATTTGATTAATATTGATTTTTTAAATGAATATGCTATGAGTAAGGGATTATAGATTCCGAAACGCGTAAACGATTCTCATGCCTTCTTGTCACTGAAGATACATTTTGTATATCCAGTTTTTATGAACTGATTAAAGGCTAAGTTTTATATAAATTTGGATTGGATCCCTTCCTGGAGTGGTGGATTTTTGCAAGCTTGTTTGTTTCTTATACACATCGTCTCTTACCGAAGAGACTGAAATCCGGGTACCGGAGGTTGGATACACCTATTGAATTCATCAACAACTGAGTCCGAGCAGTGTTTTGGGTTTTGGCTTTTTTTGTTGATTTTTTAAACAAAGTGTCCTATTGCATAAAACAAAAAATAAATCACTTTAACACCCTATAATAATAATAATAATACAAAAGCTCATATATCATACAATCATACTGTAAAATAACTGCATTTAAAAAAGTCAAACATTCTACAAAATAAGCAAAATTCGCCCAGTACATAGTATAAACATGCTGTTGTAAAAGTAAAAAAAAAAAATGAAAGAAAGAAGGATATTGTGATAAATGTAGTGAATAAAGCACTAATCTCATAGCAATAGGCAACAGTGATGACACTGGGTAGATAGTAATCAGAGCAAAGGAGAGGTCCACCAAGTAAGTTCAATGCATTTCATCTATGATCTCCAGCTTCACCAGGGGCAGTAGCCACTTGACCTAGTATATAATCAATACCTCCACTTTAAGACCTGTCAGTTTACAGACAGTGATTCATATAACTATATAGCAATGTATTTATTTTCTTTTTGCATTTTCTCAATAAAGGTTCAATTCACACTAGAGTCTAAGGAGAAAATCAAAAAATTGTGTACACAGCCCTACTCACGTATAGTAGAATCTTGTCTCCGGTGGAAGAGTCCTTAAATTAATTGCACGGAAGCCTGTCCCCATGGCTAGAGACCAGTATTAATCCAAAGAATAACTGTTGATGGGATCCAGCAATCTTGCTTGAGAATGATGTAGTATGCGGGTCATGTGATAGCATCACATGACTAATAAGATGTTTTATAGCGGTAATTTCAAATGATGAATATGAAATTCAGTAGTTTCTACATTTTCTTAAGAGATTTTTTTTTTATAATAGTTGTTTTCACTTAATATTTGGTTTTATTTTAACATCAAGACATCTTTATTAATGAATAGAAACATGTTCACAAATGTATATTGTTGAGGTGATTAGTTAAGGGGTATGTCTGAGTTGTTTTCACATTTTTAAACTGTGGTTGTATTTGTGAGATGTATGCCATGAGTAAGGGACAAACCTAGTTCCGAAATGCGTAGGCTTTTACAGATGTGACCTCTCACCTTTTGATAAGACAATTTTTAATTTTTCATGGAGTAAATAAAAGTTATATTTTATAAGAACCTTTTGCAAAGGGGAATCATTCTCAAGCAAGATTTCTGGATCCCATCAACAGTTATTCTAAGGATAAAATACCCAATAAGAAGGGAATAAGACAAGTCACAACATCAAGGACAAGTCTTTAAATTAAGAAAATCACAGTCTTGATAGACATGTTAATGATATTCAAATGATAAAAAATGGAAACAAAATATTCAAAACATCTCTGAGCTATGAGCACCGCACACAAAAATACACACACGTACACCCTTTGGCATGATATATCAATGAGGTTATTAATGGTTATCCAAGAATATGCCACACTGAATGCAATTGGGCAGGGCAAATTATGAAGATTGTCCTCTGGCAACTCCCTTTGTAGTAGACAATCCATGTCGATGCAGATGTGCTTGATGGGAGACACATTTAGGCCATGAATGCTGCTCACAGTAGCACAAGCAACATGTGGCCTGGTGCTGTCCTGCCATTCTACACTATTATCTCAGGAGTAGGACTGGTGTAAAGTGTCCATGTGAAGGCCTCTTAATGGCCTCCAGACCAATCTCCGGCTATCATTGCATTTGAGAAAAAAATGGGACTCATTTTTGAAGAGCATAACCCTACATTCCAGCCTCCATTATCATCTTGCTTGCATCATGATAGCCTTTGACACCAATGGCATGAGGTCAATTGAACACCTGTAGCTGGATATCTGGCTCGCAGCCCAATGTCATGCAAATGCCTTCTGATGGTTTGTGTCAACATTATTGGTGTCCTATGCTTGCAAAGTGATGTTTGATTTCACTCGGAGTACAGAATGAATCACTGTGTGCCATTATTGTAAGTAAACGATCCGTCCATGCACATCCTACTGTTATTTCAGTTCATCGTTGTTCTCCAAACCACTGGGACATGCAATATTTAACAGTGCTGACATTGTGACCAAGGTGCCTAGCAATCTGCTGCATTGATAAACCAAGGTCTCCCATTTGAAGGATTTTGTCTTTCTCAGTTTGTGACATTTGGCAATAACTGGCATGTCAATGAGTAAGAGGCATCACACAGTTATCTAACATTGCTTGATCAGATTTTTGTGGTTAAAAAACTTTTCACACTTTGAACATTTAAAATCTGGCTTTTATGCCCCTCCCACATTTCACAGTTTAAAGCTAGGCGTGTGAAAATTTGATCAATTGCAGATTGATTGACTCCTGTTAACTCCTTGATTTGTATAACCTTATGGCTTGTCCTTGGTGCTGAAATGGAGAAGGGGGGGATGTAGCTTTTAAGCTGATCTGACCCTCTGCCTTGTAGCAGTATACATACCCCATCTGTAACTTGCCTAAAGCCCAATACGATTTATGATTGATACTTGAAGCTCTGTTTCTTAGTATAATTTGTATTTACTAGTAGAATTAACCTGCTTTCTGTTGTTCATGTGTTAGGTTGAAAATTTCATTTGCTACTGATATGAAACCAGCATCTTATAAAGTGACTGAGTTGTTATGAAAACATAGTGTAAAACAAAAATAGCTGGGTTGTTATGGAAACCTTATCTAACACTGTTTGTAGGTTAACACTAGCATTCAGCTTTCCGTTCCTCGGGTCCGCTTTAGGACCCGAAAAACGGAAAGCTGACCCGCTTAAAAGCGGCTACCTGTGGAAACCCCCGGACCCCATAGACTATAAATGCGGAGAGAAAAGTCCTGCTTTTTAAGCAGATTCAGGGACAGAAACTCCGAACGAAAATCAAGCGCTAGTGTGAACCTAGCCTAAGAGTAAGAATGAAGGACCTGTGAGCAACTTTTGGCTAATAGGTGTCATCTGATATGATATGGAGGAAGGTCCTTGATGTGGAAGCCAGTGTTGCCATATTTTCATTTGTAAGTATGTCGCTGAGTTGCTATGGAAACCTACAATTAAAGGTTCTGCACTCCGATGGATTATCTCAGGGTGTTATTAGAATGCCTTGTCATAGCCGTAAAACATATCAGAAGAATATTCCAGGCACTCCTGTTTGTAAGGTGAATAGTGTTGCATTTTATTTCACATAGTAGAAAAAAAACAGATCCAGGCGGCATGAATATGTCAAAAGAAATCAAAGTAATACAGACAATCAGGTCAAGTAGAAGATCCCAGATGTTTTCGATAACACCCTTCTTCAGTGGGAGTAACAGAACAGATGTAGTTGTAATAAACTTATGTCATAGAAAAGCACAGTGAACCACCATGAAGCTATGGAAACCTGGTCTAAAACAAAATGTTTGAGTTGTTATGGAAACCTTGTCTAAAACTGTGTGTAGTCAGTGAGGTTAGGAATGAAGGACTTGCGAGCATCTATTGGCTAATGTGATATGGAGGAAGGCCTTTGATGTGGAAGCCAGAGGGGCTATATTTGCTTTTGTAAATATGTTGAGAATAGTAGGTCCTAGAGAACCGAAAGGCAGTATAAAAATGTTTGGAAGTGCCTGATTTATCTATGTGCCAAATTTTGTACAGATTGGTTTAGTCGTTTGGCCACACATAAAGAACACATGATAAATTGCTTTATTTATATATATATAAGATAAGATTGCTATATTTACACCTCCATCAGGAAAACACTTAAAGAGTCAAGCAATTCACAATGCCAGTATACCATACTACAAAAAAGAGAGCAGCACACATGCATGGCTTGCCTCGTCTTCTCCACTTTAGAGTGTCAAGCAGTGAATCAAGGGACCTACACATAATATATGGGTGTTCCAAACATATAACCCTCACATTTCACATACTTCCCTCAGGCCTGCACCAGACATAGCAAAGAAGCAGTTTTGAATTAATTGAATCTTTAAGTTGCCAGACACACTGTGTCCTCCATAACAAGGTCAGCCACTCTGTGCCATCCATAAATGTTCCAGTCATACTATGCACCCATAACTGTGCCAGCCACACAACTCACATATATATTCCAAAAGTAGCAGTAGAGGGAAGAGACAATGTACCTACAGTCTATTGATGGCATTTCTTTCTGCATTTGTGCCTTTGAGACAGATTCCTGATGGTTGGGGTTGCACCAATTGGGATTCTAAGCCACATGCGACCCCAAGACTACAGATTGTGCACTGGTGTAGAGGAATGGAAATTTCTACAGCAATATAAAATGGGATTCTTTACTGTAAGAATAGTGAGATAGTTACGATAGTTAATTAATTGAAAGAGCTTAAAAGAGACCTGTAGACCTGTAGTAATAATATATAAAGCATATGATTGGATTGAGAACAATTGGATACAATCGCAGGGGTTCTTTTTGTATTCGTTTGATCAATACTGTAGGATTATAGGTTTAATGGGGTGGACTTTTTCAACTTTACTATGTTACCATGAGATTTCTCCATGTGCGATTATAATATTATCTACTATTATTGTTTTCTCTAAAATTTGCTGTGAATTGAGTTTGAAGTTTTTGAAAACCCGATATCTACTTGGTAACCAAATTGTTACAACTTGTAACAGGCTGCAACAGTTTTTCTAAAGACTGTTGAAATGCTGTGCAGCGTTTCAACAAACAAGAATAAATCCTTTACCTCTGTAAATTACTCATGCTGCTTTGTGTACTTGGGCAAAACTGAGAAATACGAAATAAAGGGGTTAAATGAGTTTCTGGTGCAATTAGAATGACTAGTTTCATTGTGTAGAAGAGAGAAAAGAATACTGACAGGGAGTTAAAACCACTTCAGTAGTAGCAAAAGCTTAGATGGCAAAGTGATTGAATGATCTCATTTCAGGCTTTTTGTTAGACAACAGGCAGTGCTCTATGAAGATTGATACAGAAGTGTTGGGCTTCGTTTGCTGGATCATCAAACGGATTGATATTATACTCCAACAGTGGATGAAGACAAAGTAACTGTTATCATACTCAATACAAGAGCTTGTCAGCAGTAGAAAATCATCCCATGTCACTGATTATTGGAGAATTTCATGACTGTCATGAGAATTTATTAGGATGATGTCATAATGTGCAAACAGCCATATGAGAAATGCCGGAGGAAAGAATAAAAATCCCTGCAAATATACCCCATCTAAGTAAGAGGAAAACTTAAATGTACAACCCAGAACTGTACATTACTGTCCATGTCCAGTACTATAACTGTAAAGAAATAAAATAATTTACATTTATAGTTGATAACAATATTACTGTTGGTTTGTATAAATCTAGTAAATTTCTCTTTATTATATGTATTGGACAATATTACTGTATTAAAGCCTCATTATTTCTTTACTATAAAAGACAGTGACAACTATTTATGTTCTATTGGAATATATCTCATATTTAAACATGATCAAAATTAGGTCCTATGAATGCTTATAGGGTTTTTTCCATAATATACAATTATCCCCTATCCATAGGATGGTTATCTGATCTCCAGACGTCCAATAGAAGTGAAAAGAGAAGCAGGCAATCGTGCACACCACTACTCCATTTATTTGGGGATCTCGTGGCCACTTTGTTGCCCCCTTTCTCCTGATCACGGGGGGTCCCAGCAGTCAGACCCCAGCAATCAGGCAATAATCTCCTATCCTGTGGAGATAGGGGATAAATGTCATAGTATGAAAACCCCTTTAAATGTAAACCTGGAACATGCTCAAATCTTCGTTTCTTATTTTTAACAAACAGCAATGACTTCCATTGATGGACAGAGGACTGTTAATAGATAAGATATTGAATGTTAAATTCATACCATGTTTGCTGATTTGCCATAAACTGCCTTTAAAATAAAGTACATTATGTAGCACGTATGCTTTTTCTTACAGTCTGTGAAGCACATCAGTATACAGTATATGCTAGCAGTATAAAAATGTGGTAGCAACTTAACATAACATGAAAGAACATATACAGTGCCTCGCAAAATTATTCATACCCCTTGAACTTTTTCACATTTTGTCACCTTACTAACACAAACTTAAATGTATTTTATTGAGATTTTAACTGACAGACCAGCACAAAGTTGCAGATAATTGCGAAGTGGAAGGAAAATCATACATGGTTTTCAAAATTTTAATCAAATAAAAATCTGAAAAGTGTGACGTGCAAAAGTATTCAGCTCCCTGTACTCTGATACCCCTAAATAAAGTCCAGTGCACACAATTGCCTTCAGAATTCACTTAATTAGTTAATAGAGTCCAGCTGTGTGTAATTTAGTCTCAGTATAAATACACCTGTTCTGTGAAGGCCTCAGTGGTTTGTTAGAGAACACTAGTGAACAAACAGCATTGTGAAGACCAAGGAACTCACCAGACAGGTCAGATATAAAGTTGTAGAGAAGTTTAAAGCAGGGTTAGGTTATAAAAACATATCCCAAGCTTTGAGCATCCCAAGGAGCACTGTTCAATCCATCATCCAAAAATGGATACAGTATTCTACAACTGCAAACCTACCAAGACATGGCTGTCCACCTAAACTGACAGATCGAGCAAGGAGAGCAATGGTCAAAGAAGCCCCCAAGAAGCCCATGGTCACTCTGGAGGAGCTGCAGAAATCCACAGCTCAGGTGGGAGAATCTGTCCACACGACAACTATAAGTCGTGCACTCCACAAATCTGGCCTTTATTGAAGAGTGGCAAGAAGAAAACTATTGTTGAAAGAAAGACATAAGAAGTGCCGTTTGCAGTTTGCCACAAGCCATATAGGGGAAATACCAAACATGTGGAAGAAGGTGAAGGTGGAAGATGGGTCAGATGAGACCAAAGGTGAACTTTTTGGCCTAAATGCAAAGCGCTATGTGTGGCAGAAAGGTAACACTGCTCATCACCCTGAACATGCCATCCCCACTGTGAAACATGGGGATGGCATGCATCATGCTGTGGGGATGCTTTTCTTCAGTAGGGACAGGGAAGCTGGTCAGAGTTGATGGGAAGATGGATGGAGCTAAATACTGGTGGCGGCAGCATCATGCTGTGGGGATGCTTTTCTTCAGCAGGGACAGGGAAGCTGGTCAGAGTTGATGGGAAGATGGATGGAGCTAAATACTGGGAAATCCGGGAAGAAAACCTGTTGGAGGCTGCAAAAGACTTGAGACTGGGAAGGAGATTCACCTTCCAGCAAGACAATGACCCTAAACATACAGCCAGAGCAACAGTGGAATGGTTTAGATCAAAGAATATTCATGTGTTAGAATGGCCCAGTTAAAGTCCAGAGCATCTGTGGCAAGACATGAAAATTGCTGTTCACAGACGCTCTCCATCCAATCTGGCTGAGCTATTTTACAAAGAAGAATGAGCAAAAATCTCAGTCTCTAGATGCGCAAAGCTGGTAGAGACATAACTCCAAAGACTTGCAGCTGTAATTGCAGCGAAAGGTGGCTCTACAAAGTACTGATATAGGGGGGCTGAAGACTTTTGCACGTCACTCTTTTCAGATTTTTATTTGATTAAAATTTTGAAAACCATGTATCATTTTCATTCCACTTCAACATTATCTTTTACTTTGTGTTGGTCTATCACTTAAAATCTCAATAAAATACATTTAAGTTTGTGGTTGTAAGGTGAAAAAATGTGAAAAAGTTCAAGGGGTATGAATACTTTTGCAAGGCACTGTAAATGTACATAAACTTATTGAAAGTTCTGTTACAAAACATGTTCACATACGTAGCATAAAAGACTGCTATAGATTTTAGGAATTTGTCTATTCATTTAGTGGTGCAATAGTAAAAGTTATGTTTTATAGGGAATTCATTATTTAATATAGTGAATAATTATAGCTCTTTTCTGCTGATAGCAATTTTTTATTATACAGTGATGAATAACACGTCCATCCCCTAGCTTGACTATCACTAAAATACCTCTTCATGCATCAGCACCATTAACTCCCATAAGGCCAATCTGAGGGTAAATACATGTTTTTATATTTGAGCTGGCCATTGAGCCTATTCTACACGTGTCTTGACACTTTTCTATGATGACTAATAAAAGTTAAATTTTAGTTTACTTTAGATTATTTTTGTTTTGGGGGTCTACTTTCATTAGTACACATATTTCTATATTTACCGATAGTCTTTTTTGGCCAAATCTAATCTTCTTGTTAAGAATATTTTACAATAGTATTTATGGTTAACGAATAAAGAAAAACTGCCATTATTTTTGTGCGACCCGGTAGAGAGAACCTAAGTATGGGAGTAGTAGTTGTCAATGGTGGCCAGTAAACATTCAACCAACTCCTCCTGCTCAACTCCTGAGTTGGGGCAGTGATGAGGGATCCTGTAGGGTATCTGATGGCATTGGTAGTTCCCCCAGTAAATTTCCAGTTGGTTGAAAGACCCATGATGGTAGGTGTAGGAATTTCTCAGGAGACAGCAATTGCAGTTGAACAGTAGGTAGAACTCTCTCTACTGAAATAATGCAAAAGCAACAGGTGCAGCTTCCAGACAGTTCAGTCCAGTCCATTTCCTAATATCTCCAATCTCTGTATATCTATGTTCTTGCCTCTCCCAATATATGCGGGCTGAATACATAAGTTCCCAGGATGCCCTGTCTACCTGGAGAGATGCAGGGTCCAAACTGTATGGCTCCTGTATTGGCATCTTGCAGACATGTTTAAGCAGTGTCCACCAGGATGATGCAACATCTAAGCTAAGTCTTGCAGTGTGTTCTAGTCTAATACTTAACTGGCCAGGTCAACCTGCCAATGCTAACCCTCATCTTCTTGTCAAGTAAAAAATGTTAACAAATACAGAAAAACTGCTATTACCACTGGAAAACTCCAAGCTGACTTACACAGTGTGTTATAGTCTAATACTATTACTCACTGATCAGATTACCCTTTCAGTGCTAAATCTTATCTTATTTTTAATGTGTATCTCCAATTATAAACAACTTTTCATAAATATATATGAACAAAAAATGGGCCAATAACCGATTAACAAAAAATGTGCAGGACAAGCAATAAATCAAAAAACAAAGTCATGCCCACACAAAAGTAAAAATAATTAACAAAGTTTATTAACAAATAAATAAAATACAAAATACAAATGAACAAACACATGAGGGAATACAGGAAAAAACCAATAAATAATGCGTACAAAGACATAAATGTATGCCTTTGTACACATTATTCATTGTTTTTTTTCCTGTATTCCCTCATGTGTTTGTTCATTTGTATTTTGTATTTTATTTATTTGTTAATAAACTTTGTTAATTATTTTTACTTTTGTGTGGGCATGATTTTGTTTTTTAACTTTTCATAAATGAATAATACATGTGAATATAAGAAACTTTGTGATATATCTTAATAAGTTGATCTGTTTCCTTCTCCATTTGTGAAGATGTTCTCCTGATCCTTATCTTCAATCTGAATGCTTGTTTATATAAGATTTATCTTTGTATTCAGCCTCACACACAGAGCTTGATGGAGAAGGGAGTACTGGAGTATGAGGTTGCTGCCAGCTGGTAAATTGATTTACTGCCTGATTCTGTGCACTGGTAGCCATTTGTCTACAACCGAGCACTGTTAAAATAATACAGAATAGCAGAGTGTAGTATAAACAATTATTTGAGCGTTTTTTCTATCAGTATGTTCTTTTCCCCTCCCCTCTTCATAGACTAATATGTAGAAAGTAACTGCCTGAAAAAGTGGATAAGAAATCATATTTATATTAAGTTGTTTATAACTGGAGGTATGTTTAAGTATTTTTTGCAATAGTGTTTTTTTTGTCAAAAAATACAGAAAAATTCTCATTATAACTGAAAAAGATGTTAGCTGACTCATGCAATGTGTTCTACTTTAATACTAACTGGCCAGGTCTCCCTTTCAGTGCTAAATCTCATCTTCTTGTTAATTAATGAATCAGCCATGAATCTGTGAGGATTCACGCCAGTGAATAGATTTACCCCTATCCCCCTATATCATGTTACATTTATTGTACTGCTGATGCTGCCTGCTACTCCTAAAAAGCTGTATATCACCTGCTGTGGCCCTTCTGTGTCACATTTTTTTCCATACTGTACTGCTACTGATGTTTCCACAGCTACCACAACTGCTATTACTTAGCCAGGCATTTCCTGCAGCCTGGTCCGTCATGTTCTTTTCCATACCATGCTGCCACTCATTTTGTCACAGCTACCACCGCTGCCAGTATGCAGTCAGATATCTTCTGTGGCCTTCTCCATCTTACTATTTTATACTGTACTGCCACTCATCTTGCCACAACTAGCACCCCTGCCACCACTCAGCCAGACATACTTAGCAGCCTGGTCCATCACAATCTACTATTCCACACTATTGGCACCACCATGTTGGCATAATAAAAAAATTATATTAAAAAAGGTCCCCACCTCAAAAAAAACTCATGCCCTTGCTTCTTCTATTACCAACACTATTTGGTGTCACATCTGCTTCCATGAAGGTATAATTTGTGGTGGCTTCTTTTCATAAAGTCAATTCATTATCATTTTTCAACTGACAGGCACAATGATAGTGTGTAACAATTTTTCATTGAAATTCTGTAATTGTCATTTATTGGTGCAGCATCTGCTCCCATAAAGGGATCATTTTTTGTGACTTTTTTTATAAAGTCAATCCCTCATCACTTTTCAACTGGCAGACACACTGACAATGTGCCCCAAATTTTTATTCATGTCTGAAGGAGGAAGGAAAGATTTTGAAAGAAAGAGAGAGGTTATATATTTTACTACGGTAAGTAATGACAGGGATAGGGTCACAGTTGGTAGGCTGAGAAGAAGAAATGAGCTGGAAGACTTCTTCTGTAAGTGGATCAAAAGATGAGCGTGAATAGGATGAAGTATGGTAAGAGATCAATGCTGTCTGGGAATAGGGCGATTTTTCTTTTTGTAATATGTCATAATAGTGTACAATATTTTGCAAAAACTAGCATGCTTTCTATTTTAGTGATGTTACTGTAGTGTATTCCTCATTTCCTGGCTGTGTTCTAGTGTTATAATTATTTGTAAGCAGTTTTTTTTATGCCTGTTTTTTGCTGTATTGTCACATTAGGCTTTATTTTAATTTAATTTCTATTTATATATCACAATAGTTTTTTTTTTTTCTTTATTCTTGGCTGATTCTTTTCTTACATTACAAAAGCCTATGTCTTAACCCTAACATGCACGTGACTGAATATGGAGGCCGCTCTGAAACAGAGCGGCTGCACTAGCTGCCGGGTCTGTGCTGTTTCATACAGCAGTGATCCAGCAGCATTGCCTGTGATCAGAGATGACTCTGATCACGGGCATTTAACCACTCAGATGCCGTGATCAAATGCGACCGCGGCATCTGAGTCGTTACTTTCACTTTCTATGTGATTTTCGGTAACAGGACGGCCCCCCTGCGGTGCGATCACGGGAGGCATCCCATTACCATGGTAGCCGGGAGCCTTCTGAAGGCTCCCAGCCCTGCCATAGTAATGTAACTACTGAAGCCTGTGTGCAGCAGACTTCAATAGTTACATAGCAAATCTGCCATATGGCATAGGTGATCTAAGGATCACATGTTGAAGTCCCCTAGGGGAGGCTAAAAAAAAAAAGTTAAAAAAATAAAAAAGTTTAAAAAAAAAAAATAAAAAATAAGCTTAAAAGTTTAAATCACCCCCCTTTCCTTAGATGACATATAAATATAAATAAATAAAAATAAACATAAACAATTTGGCATCCCCAAGTCCAAAAACACCCAAACTATTAGAATATAAAAACATTTGTCCCATACGCTAAACGCCGTAGCAGGAAAAAAATATCAAAATGGCTGATTTGGCATTTTTTTCGCCAAATTACCTCCCTAAAAAAATGGAATAAAAAGTGATCAAAACATCATACATACCCCAACATGTGATCAATAAAAACTACATATTGTCCCGCAAAAAAAGACACCTTACACAGCTCCATACACTGAAATATAAAAAAGTTACAGGTGTCAGAATATGGTGATTCAAAGAAATTTTTTTTCTTCAAAAATTATGAATTTATTAATATCACTAAAATTCCAAATAGTCAATAAAATGTAGCACATCTAACATGTAAATAAGTTAATTAATGAAGATGTCAGTATTCAGATAATGCAAGTAAGATACAGAACAATTCACAGGTGTTATAATATTTTTATACCCAGCTTCCTGTGCATGTGGGAGCACTCTACCAATAGTCACCCAAGGGAAATTGTTTATGCAGCAGGGTGAGAAGAATATGTTATAGGGAATTGTTGCTTACAGTTGGAATTTTCGGACATGTAATAATTTTTGATGGCTTCACAATAGTGCAGATATGTCTACCCTTAACTTTACTTGAATTTTACTAAGAACTTCAATTTCTCAGAATACAAAATATATACAATTTTGCACCAACCAGAAAATAAATTATGTATATGCTGAACCAATTGATTTTTCCATATAGAGCCTATTAGTGACAAAAGGTAGAAAGTTGGTGACAGATGCATTGATCAGAGCAATACTGAAAAAGGCATGCACTAAATAGAAATGATTGAACCAGTTCTGATCAAACCAGATTCAACCTGAATTTTTTCACCTAGAGGTAACTATTCTATAAGTCAATCCATGACCTACTAAAGAACCTTAAAATATAACTACAGATTTCATATATAAACCACATGGGTATCCTACATGGGACAGAATCCATGACAAAACCCAAATGTGTGACTTGTGGATTTTGCTGTGGCTTTGCCACAGATTTTACCTTAAACATTGCAAATATTACATATATTGATGACCTTTATGATAAAAATGTGTACTATAAGTCACTGACCAAATATGGAATATGTATGTAGCTTTGACAAGGGATCAGTAATTTTAGAATGACAAAATCTAAAAAAACTAAGATGAAATATGCAATTACTAGTTAGTTTTACAATTAATCTGGCCAATGTGTTATAAACCTTCAATTCTTGTGTAATCTGTAGAGTGCATAACACTTCAGAAATTTTACATCTTTATGAATAAATTAAATGGTTAAATGAGCCTAGAATATGTAAATTTAGAATACCATTCATGTTTTCTGTAATAGCACTTCGCATTAGATTATAAACCCAGCATTACTCGAATTAGAAATGTTGCTGAAAAAATTCTTGTAAAAAGCTTTAAGTGGTCGTTTAAAGGCATTGCTTTTGAATAGCACCAATATCCGAGACAAATTTGTAAATGACAAGTGAATGAAAGACCTGTCAAGTTACCATAAAGTGAATGGGAAAAGGGCAAGCTGAAGAGCTGTAATCCCTAGTGTGTACCTCAGAGCATTTTAGCAAGATACCCATTTGTCATCATTTAGCTGTAGCATGTCCTTGTTTTCCATTTCAGGCATTTTTCCAATAAAAAAAAAGCTATCTCTCTGTTTAACCAATGAAATATTGTTCTCTCGATAATTCCACATGTCAATAACTTACTATTGCTTAGTGACACGCAACTATGATTCTTTCTTTATAATATTATCCTCCCTGATGAGTACTTTATTCATATCAATTTGGTTAAATGATCAACAAGTACTAGGTAATATTGTATCTTTCCTTATTATTACATCGATTATTATACCCTCAAGTGCAATTAAAGGACAGGTTTGTTGAACAAGCAATCTACAGGAAATTACCTTTAACAGCTACAGTATTTATAGTCAGAAAGGCATTGCATACTGTACATATATTGAAACCTTCCCCTATTTTAAGCTATGGTAAATGTAATATTAAAATATCTAAAACTGTAAACTGTATAAATCATGCAGGCAGTATCCAAAAACCCTCCAATTAGTTGAGAATCTGAAAGTTGTCAAATTGACTCTTTTGTCTCTATTCTCCACCAATCAGCAACCTCAAGATCTCTAATGTGTACAGTGTACAGTTTAGATGGCTTAAATTGACCGATTAGGATGTATGCAACAGTAACCCATTAATATAATCTGTTGTAAATGTTAGTACTGTGTGCAGTTTTAAGAATCTATGGGTCGTTGACATCTCGTCTGACACAGTTTGCCGAAATCGTGCAAAGCCCAACTTTTAGTGCAGTGATGTCAATGGCAAAAAAACGAATATCCAACGGAGCCCATTATGGTCAATGGGGTCCCTCAGGATCTGTTGTTATACATCATTATATGAATCTGTTTTATTGTTTAATCCATTCTGATACTACAATAGGCTAAAAGAACAGATTAAATGACACAGATGTCAATGGACCTTTAGGTTGACAGTCTATAAGTAAAAGTAATAATTAGCATTTTTGTCCACCATTTACCAATAAAAAATAATGACAAATATCATCATTTGTATAATACAAAGCTACAACATAAACTTTGGACATGTAAAATACCATGTATATGCTTCTGGTTTGATCAAATGTTAATCAAAAATAGGCTAGAATCATTTCACGAGTCACATTTTGTAACATGCTTGAGTGAGATGGGTAACCATAGAAGCTTTGTATGTAAAAACAAAACAAAGATATAAGATGAAAGTTTGGAACAGTCACCAGCAAGATGTCATCAGTGTCACAAGTGTCACAAGATGTCATCAGTGAGGGCTACTTTACTTCACTCAGAATCTTTCCCCTTATACCCAATAGAAGGGTAACTGTTATAGTCAGCCATAAAGTACTTTCCCACTGTCTCAGCCAAATGTTTAATTCTTTTATCACTGCAATTAACTTTAACTAACTGTGAATCCTAACATCCCAATTACTGTTACCTTCTTTTATACAGTGACAGCCAAAGGCCTAACAAAGGCCCTTACTGACGTCCTTTATCAATGCTTGCAAGGGAATAACCTTGGTATGCACTAGAACATTGATAGTTAACTTTTTTTGTACAATGTACCGATTTACAAAAAAATATTAAAGATGAAGTATTTAGTGTGCCTTGCAATTATTAATTTTGTCAACCACTACACAAAAAGTCATATAACGGGACTTGCAACTGCAATATAGAGAATAGAAGATGTCTGTATTTATATTGTATGAGCCATGTTAAACTGGATGCTCTAAAGCTTCCATTGGAGGTTAAAAAAAACTCTTCAAAATAGTGCAGCATGCTGTGACACTTTGTGGGGTAAAATACACAATGTAATTCTGCTTAGCGCCTCTACACAGTATAATGGCACTTACAGTAGTTCCCCACACACAGTACAATTCCCATTAGTGTCCCCAATACAATATAATTGTAAGGGAATCAATAGAGGAGCAATTCCCCAGAAGCTGCTGGAGAACTAGGGGGGAGGGGCACAACGAGACAGTGGACCCTAAGCTGAATCCCCCCACTGTCCCTGGCTAACTTGCCCGATCTGTCCTAGGTGACAGCCAGCAACCACGTCGACAGTCCCTCCTTATAATAAGTGATCACATAGAACGCAGACAAGACGCACAACAACAAAGGGAGGTCAGCTAGCCAAGGGGTCAGAAACAATCGAGCAATTGCAGCACAGAATCGATATCTAAGAGAATAGTCAAAGTCAAAGCCAGTGGTCAGAAAAGCAGGTAACAAGGTAGCAAGGGAAATAATGAAGAGAGCAGGCAAAACACAAGTGTAATAACCGGCAGCCATGTGAGGGCTGACAACCTGTTTATAGAAAGTCTGGGACCAGCCCCAGAGCTGATAGGTACACAGGCTGTCAATCACTCAGGCCAGGAAGAGATTAACTCTATGCAGTCCAGAGAGAAATGTTTCTAATTACAAGGGTGTGGCTTTACACAGCAAGAGAACTAGGACCATGTTCAGACTGAGCATCAAGAAGCTTACACAAAGAACAAAATTGAAGACGCCTCCTTCGCCACAGCGTGCGAGCAGAGGGCGGCGCCGAGACCCGAGACGTTACAATAATGCTCCCTAATGTCCCTACAATTATAATAGTCCTTCAATTACTGACTGTTAAATAATCTGTCCTCCTCTGCGCTATGTTCCCTATAATTAATAATTACCCCAACCCTGTTCTGCTGACTTTTGTCTCCCCTGGACAGCACTCCCATCCATAAGGTGGCTGTGGGGGGAGGACCACATTATCATACACTTGATACACTTGTACATTGATAAAGGGGGTTTGCCTCGATGCCCGTGGTGTTTTTGGTAATTAATAAAAGAACTTGGTTACTGGTAAGCATGGACAACTTTCTACTTTTTTCTCCTCCATCCAACTTCTGGAACATTATCATACAGGTCACTAAGCCTCCTGCAAGTTTATAGTGCACAGTGGAATACTATGATGGAGGCATAGTGACATGTATAGTCACATGCTCCTACTCCCTTTACCATGTTATGTGAGGAGAAAAAGTGCCTAATTAGTAGAGAAAGAGACCCTTTGTCTTATAAGGCACATTACAATACTTCTTATATTTACTTGTAGTATCGGTTTGTGCAGTCTGTTGAAAAGTTAATAAACACTAGATGTAGTACAACACATGTAGAAAACAGAAATAGCCTTTTATGTCTTCTTCAGTTATTAAAAATTAGCCACTCAGCCTGCTCTCTGATCCAGAAGTGCCACTGGATGCATGAGCATGCAAGAAAGGATATGTTTATAAAGAAATATGTTATTAATGGTGACATGATGTCTTGGTTCAGTAGGAGGACATTATACACCACAAGAGAAGCTCATAGGAAAATGGTACAAATAGCTGCATTTGTGAGCAGGTAAAATCAAAATGTACATCCGAGAATATTTATTGAAGTTAACAAAAATTAGCAAACATAATAATATTTCCTAGTACAGGATTCACAGCTACATTGCTCATTGCTGTGTATACTGCTCTCAGAGTGCTTGTGTGAGGGAGAAATAGTGGATCAGGATCTCCTCTTTTCTCTATGTATGTATCTTAGCGGCTAGTCTCCTGCTCCCTCTCCCACTTCCTACCTTCTTGGACTTCTATAAACAGCAGCCATATTGTGATCCATTAGTGAAGCCCAAATTATATATCCTCTCTGCCTCAAGTGTACAGATTGTATCAGTGGAGTAGGAGAAGAAGAGGAGGCTGATTTTGGAGTGAAGCATTTTCATTTAATAAGTTACAATGCAATTCTATTGCTGCTTATACTAAAAACTTATAGAAAGTGTTTTGTAATTGGAGGTATACTTGAAGCTCATAAGTGAGTTTCGTGTTTGATACCCATGTGTCTAAAAATTCAGCCTGGTGTGAGGAAGTACATGAGAATTACCTGTAGTTGGCACTGCAGTGAGGATAAAGTAAAAGCAATATTAAAAACTATTAAAACTGACTTATACTATATATACTTTAAATTTCTATTTCTATTTATTTGATGCCAGGTAAGAAGCCATCATGGTGAAATTCACCACTGGCATAGACTGTACTGCACTATTGCCTAAATTCAGAGGCACAGTGCAGGCATTAGATTTCTAAACTGGGTAAAGGTGATGGGGATGTTACTCCGAATGTATGAGGTGGTTACAAGCTGCAGATGCATGGCGAGCCAGGATGAGAGCCAGGGCACTTGGAGATATTTCTAAAAAACAGGATTTCTCAATGAAAGAGAATCAGATGCCAATAAAAATGGGCATCGGTGCATTCATCTGTATGGAGCTTGTATGTTCTCAACATGTTTGCATGGGTTTCCCCCCACATTCCAAAGACATTATATAGTCATCCCTACTCGGGACAGTGAATAATAACAATGTCTATAAAGCTCTGTGGAATATGGTGGCGCTGTGGAAATAAAATAAACTCAATAAATTACATTCTGAAAACTTTGTTTATTGAATACTAATGTTTGTCTATGGAAGAGGAGGGGATTAAAAAAAAGTTTGTTTGTCAATATGGAGTTCTTAGGATATGTACATTTAATAAAATCATTGTTTTTAAAGGGAATCTGTCAGGACAATTGGAGACACTAAACCACACACACGTCCATATGGACCTGGGGTTTAGTGTCCCAAATCACCCTGTTATAACGCAATCCATGGCCGCATTAAAAATAAAAAAGCTTTATACTCACCCTGCCGCTGTACACTAAACCACCCACAGGTCCTTATAGACCTGGGGTTTAGTGTCCCAGATCGCTCTGTTGTAATGCAATCCGCAGGCGCATTAAAAATAAAAAACCTTTATACTTACCTAAATAAGGGTACGATCGATGCTTTTTGGTGAGATCGGTCCGGCTTATTCATGAGGCACGCCTCCTGGGGCCTGCGCAGTTCTTCAATGAAGCCAGAGGCGTACTCCTCGGCTTCAGTGCGCATGCCTCGCAATTACGCAGTGAAGCCGGGGTGTCCACCTTTGGCTTCACTGAAGAACAGTGCAGGCCCCAGGAGGCGTGCCTCATGAATAAGCCGGACCGATCTCACCAAAAAGCATCGATCGTACCCTTATTTAGGTAAGTATAAAGGTTTTTTATTTTTAATGCGCCTGCGGATTGCATTACAACAGAGCGATCTGGGACACTAAACCCCAGGTCTATAAGGACCTGTGGGTGGTTTAGTGTCCCAGATTGACCTGACAGATTCCCTTTAAGTATTATATGTTTCACGAGTAACAATAACTGAAGCATTTGTATTCTACATAATAACATTTGGAAATTATTATATTGTATAACATGTAATACTATTATACTGGCAAACATACATTTTAGCATTCAGTACAAAATGGTATTTTCCATTTTTACCATTGCCTGTAACACTTCAGTCAGCATTATAAAGTCTCTGTCATCACTCATTTTCAGTGCGCAAAGGGGAGCAATTGCAAGGCATCAAATCATCATCAAATAAACCAGCATTGACACTAGTTAAAAAGAGAGATGAATGGTCAGCTGGGCTTTGCAGAAAATATTTCTGAAAGTATCTGACCTAATTCCCTTGGTACTGGACTAGAGCTTTTGTATAGAATTCAGTGCAATTGTCTGTATTTTTCATCAATCACCCTTTCACTTTATAAGAGAGCTTATGTATGAGATCAAATAATAATTTATGTAGCATGCTTATTTGATGGTTTATAAAAAGTAATATTGCTAACCTGAGTATCATACACAATACTTGAATTTTCAAGCATTTTTAAAAATTTATAAAATTTATAAATGTTTTTGCAGAAAGGGCACCAATCGGACTCTATGGACTCCATTTACTAAAATTGGGTGTTTTTGTTTCTACTACATTGTTTAATATTTTAACAGAAAGATTAGCCCTGCAGGAAAAAAAAATACATTTAACAATATTTTTTCAATTTTACAAGGATTTCAACCAGTGATGGTGAGTGCCTGGAATCACCCTGTTTTAACTGGTTGAGTTGTAAAGGATGGAGAAGCCCTGTCATACAGTATCCATGAGGTGCTATTATGCTTTTTATTATGTAACATTGTTCTAATTACAGTAGCTCTTTTAGGGTGGATTTTTGTCATAATATTTGCTAATGTATATTTTAATAGATATTAAAGAAAAGCTTTTGTGGACATTTGAAATCCCCTAACCTAAATGACATTATTATCTCTTATGTTTGTCATGCCACTGCCCACTTACTTTTGAGAAAATAAAAGTCCAGTCTGCTACTCAGGGGCGTAACTTGAGGGGGTGCAGAGGATGCAGTCGCACCGGGGCCCAGGAGCCTTAGAGGGCCCATAAGCAATGGCATCTGTATTGAGATTACAGCTTCCATCTGGCCCATAAGCCAAGGAGACCTACAGATTACCCTAACCACACTAAGGTTGATTAAACACCTTAGCACCCGTAACCATCACTATCAAGAATTTGCTGTTGGGATGAAGTAGGGGGTCCCGGACAAAAGATTTCACCGGAGCCCAGAAGACTTTAGTTATGCCACTGCTACTACTCACTGTCTGCAGCTAGTAGGTATAATAAGTTCATGTCCCATGATGTCTCACCATGGCATCACATACAGATGTGACTCGATCTGTGGAGGATGCTGAAAAAACACAGGTCAAAAGCATAAGGAAATATAAAAGAGGCTGAAGACTGTGCTCTGTCCAGCCAGAGATGTAGCTGGGGGTGGCAGATGGGTGGTAGCACTTTGGACTGTTGCCATGATACATCTTAGGCACATTTTACGTGATACTGTATGCTATTTAGGTAATGTATGAACGCACAACAGTCTACAAAGGAAGATTCACTATGGTTTCCCTTTAACTCCTTGGGACAATGCATTTTTTTCTTTCAAGACAGTTGCATTTGAACTCTAACCTTTTTATTTTTCTATCAACAAAGCTGCATACGGTCCATAGGTTTGGTTGTATTTTTCAATGGGACAATATTGGTATACATAAAACTTATTGATGAACTTCCATTAACCCTTTCTGTGGGGGGAGGTAAAAAAAAAAAATCTACCATTCAGGGACATAACTATAGGTGGTGCAGTGGTTGTAGTTGCTACTCCAGATCTTGGGGGGGTAATTGGGCCATAACACATAAAATATACCACTATTCTAATTGGTACAAGGTACTATTACCATGAGTTATGGGTTACAGGTTACAGATTTTACACTGGAGACCAGGAACTTTGAAATATGTCACTGCCACCATTGTTTGTTGTGTTATATTTTGTACCATATTGTATAATATTGTGTGCATTGTAAAACTCACAGGCAATCTATTAGGCTGTGTCTCAGGCCTGAAGGTATTTGCAATGCCCACGGCTATCATGACAGTTATTGGTACACTAAAATCATGTAGAGGAAGGAAAAGGTCAAAATAAGACACAGAGGGAGCCCCATCCTTCTGTTAAACATCTTGGATACCTTATTCAGTATTGACAGTAACATCTAAGGGGTTCAAGATTGGCATTATGTTAACTGATCCCACAGCTTTTGAGTCCATGCAATCATCACATCATAGCTGCTGTATATATCAAGGTGTGCAAACTACTGTACTTTGGGAACTTGACATATGGTTATGTCAATGATAGAGAAGGGGCTAACATAGAGAATTATTTTATTATTATCATTTTTCTTTCTTATCCTTGGTTTCATGTATTTATGGAGCAAATTATTGTTAGTTTGGAATTTGCTTTTGTACATAGTTCTATAAATCTGTTTTTAGCTATTTGACCCATTACAGTAATAGATTATTACAAAAACATGTATAACTGATAATATTTCTTTCTTTCTTTTTTAAGTTTTTAAATATAAGTTTTTTTAATATTTTAAATTACATTGAATGACTAGAAAATATCTATTGCAGACATATTAAATTTATACAAAATTTGTAACCGATAATGTCATTGAAGTATCATCTGGGTTTTGAAGAGTTAGGCAGCCTAACATTATATTTTCTTCTCAATAAAGTGTTCATTTACCAAACTGACAGTCTGTGCACACCATTATTACATTTCATATGAGTTTTTGGCAAGAAGTTCTTGATAAGCCTACTTTAGTTTTACATATAAATAATAGGCTACAAAAAATAGTATAGCAAAGAACCGCTTTGTAAGACAAATCACTGAATATTGTATTTTAAACTATGAATTATATTACTAAATTAACCCAAAGCTGTCAAGTCAGTGTTTTTTAATGCTTTAACATGCATCCAATGTAAAAACTACTTTGGCTGTGACATTTAATAACCATCTATTGCAAAATATAGCTATTGTGGCTTTGGCTACATGCTGGACTGAGTTGCTTGTGTTTTCAAAGAACACAGTGAAACCATGTATATATTATTGCCTGCTCTTTATTACTGTCCATGCGGTAACCCACAAACTGTGGAGTCAGTAATGAGGAATAGACAATAGTCAATAAATATTTCATTGTTCATTGAAAACACCAACTGCTCTGTTGGAACTGCAACGTGTGGAAACACCCTTAACTACTCCAATACCACATGTTGAGTATATAGAACTGGGCGGTCCACACTTATATTTACGTGCTTACAAGGTTAAGCAACTGCTCGAAATTGTGCAGTTGTAGGAGCGGGGTGCCATTTGTTACTACAGCTAGATGTCCCATAGCAGAAAAAAATATACTGTTAAAATGCCCCCCAAAGGTCTATTAAGACCTTTTGGGGGGCAAAGTGTAAAAAAACAAATAAATAAAAGGAAAAATTGTATGTGTCACTCTAAGGGAGAGGAAAAACTATAATTTGTTTATTTATTTTTTATTTTGTGCTTGTTTTGTTTACATTTTCTCAAAAATTAAAGTAAAGAAAAAGAATGCAAAAATAAAAATATAAAAATAAAGCTCTATGTGTTTCCGAAAAAAGTCATAAAAATAATATGAATATCAAGGAAAAAAACATTATAGCCTTCAAAACCGAATCAAAATTGAACCAGGGAAAATAGCCAGTACCTGAAGTGGTTAAGTTCTATATACCTAATCAAACGTTCTCTGTGACTAACATTTTTATCCTTTGCAGTTGGTTGGTCGTACCTAAACCTACAAAAGTTTGTCCCATAAACTAAAATTGGTCACAACCAAAATCTGTTGTATTGAATATTTTCTGCCATCTGCCATAATCAGTTATGTCTGACAGCCCCATGGATGATTTGCGTTGTATTGTGACCATGCGTTTGTACTAATAACACACAATCACAAAATGAGTGACTCCTGCCTCCCTTGGTGCCATGTGCACCTTTCAAAAATGACTCTCTTTTCATATTTGTGACTTTGAAAAAGGCCGCAAAAAGGCTGAAAGGTTTCAGTGACAAGTCGCCTTTCATGTTATATCTTTGTATAAACAGAAAAACTATGACTTTGAGCGCTGTGGTTCTCTTCCTACATAAAACACATTGCACATGTTTATAGAAGTCTATAGAAAGAAGAATGGGGAGGAGGAAGCATACACAGAGTGAGAGAAAAGCAGAAACAAAAGCTTAGTCTGATACTGAAATTAAATAGAAGGTTTATATCACAAGCAAAGTACTTTATTCACATGAGAACAGTTCAGCTTTTCTTTATATGCATTCTGAATGTTCCTGAGGCTGTTTCTGAGTGACAGTTACAGAGCAAATTCTTCTCTACTTACTGTGTGCAGTGTATGGCAGCTAGTCTCCACCCCCAACTCCGAGACAAAGGCAAATTACACTTAAGTCACATAATGGCCAGAAACAGTGTTATTCTTCATGTACACAATTATCTTGAAATCTCAACTGAAACAAAAGATATGCTTTAAAGGGCTTATCTGGTTTCTAACATTGATGACCTCTCCTTAGGAGAGGCCATCAATATTAGATCTGAAGGGGTCCTACACTTGGGACACCAACAGATCACCGGTACCAAGACAGAGTGGTTTGCAATATTGGTTACACAACACGAATCACGCTGCTCACTCCCCATACAAACAGTAGCATTACTGGTTTTGGTGTCCTGCGGGGTTCCAGGTGTTGGAACTCTACAGATCTATTGATGGCCTATCCTAAGGATAACCCCTTTAAGTCTTACTGAAGTACATGTATGTCATAGAGATTATGCAAACTCAAAAGTGGTGCAATAGCCTGGATCTGAGATAGCATCAATATGAGCCATTCATCCCTTTAGATGCCACAGTCAATAACTAATGGTTAGGGAGAAGAGGTGTCCGCTTTTACCCCCATCAGCACTCCTGCTGCATAATACTAGGCCACTGATGTGTTGCCTTGGCAGGCTATTTGTCAGATGATGTAGACTGACTGTACAGGCATTATAGAAGCAATACCAAAAATGATTTTTTTTTGTAAGTGTTAAAAGGAATTTTCAATTTTTATAAAAAAAATCCCCAGTACTATCAAGTGTAATAAAATGGTGTGTGGATTATATGCCAGTTAGTGTCTAACCACAGCTCAGAGACAAGTACAAATGACAAACAGAGCCTGCAGATTGAAAACTGCTAAAAATTGCAAAATCTAAATCATATAATTATCATAGTGTTACGCCTCATGTTTAATGTCAATGTTAATTAAACATTGATAAAGTTTACAAAAAAAACATTTCTATTCCATAAAACTGTTAAAAGGTTTTTTTCCAATTTATGAAATAAGAAATGTTTTCTCCCTTGCCACTTCTAGTGCTGTGATTTAGTCCTGAAGCGATGACATCATCCTCTTGGCTTGGTGTACACTATGTTATGGCTCCATCCAATCTCTGACCAATCAGTGCTGAAGCTAGGGATAGGCTGCAGTGGCCACATGGTGTATACAAGCATGTCACAGTTGCAGGGCTGGCCTTAATGGCCTAAACCTCTTTAAAACAAACAAAAATCTATTTATTGCCATAATAATAAATACTCAAATGAATAGATTAACATTTTATTTAAATTTCATGGGATATGATGCAAGTTAATAAACAATTATTATGTACCCCAAATGGTTCTATTAAACACTATGACTAAGCTAGCTAAAAAAAAAAACAAAAAAAAAAAACTGGTGGTCATGAGTTTCTGATTGTCAAGTGACTACATAAGGATCTAAAGGAAATATGTTTGTACAAATGGAGCAGATTAAATCCACAGAGATATACAGTTGCTTACTTTTGATCATAGCACTGACTTCCATATGCATATGCTAATAGACCGTGCTGCTTTCCACAAAACAAGAATAACTATCTTCATTTTTCTCCACTCACAATATTCCAGTTTCAGTTCTTCCCCAATCTATATCTTTTTGCTGCCATCAGTCTTGGCAATTTCCCAGTAATGATCGATAGATTTGGTTACCAGCATGTGATCACCATGATTAACTCCTTTAAAGCTGATCACATTACTAACTAATGAAGATGAATTTCATACTTTTCTGCCAGCCCCAGCATTAGGCTGCATTAACTTGAACGTTGTGTAAAACAGCCATGAAAAATGTAAATTTTTCACTGCCATTTTGCACCATCCACCATTTTTCACTGATTCCTCATACATTTCAGTGAATGGAGGGATTTGTGAAAATGGGTAAAAATAGATAATGACCTATATTATGAATATCTGTTACAACGGACCGTCAAAATATTGGTCATATAAACAGCCCCCATTCACATGAATCTAGGGTTAGGGTTGCTGGGTCTGGCATTTGTTACGGACAACCTAGGGCACTATCAGTCACTGCATGATTCAAAGCTATTGCTGCTCCATTGCTAGCGAAAAAACAACACCACATCAACATTGCAATAGGACTACAGAATTATAGGAGAGGATAACTAGACTAGAGTATAGTTTAGTTAGATTTAATCAAGTTTAGACAAATAGGCAGAAAAATAATGGGAGTTGGGGGGAGAGAGAAGTTCTGCACTGTGCTGTGACTGCAGTATTCATTGTGTTACATATACACTGGATAGGTTGCCCTTTCATTGCTTATAATCTCATTTTGTTAACTATTTTTTTTACTAGAGTGTCAGATCTGCCAATATTAGTGTGTTCACAGAGTGATCAGAGTGTCCACAGAGTGTCTTACATTGTTTATTGCCAAAGTCAGTTCAAAATCTCATCTCTTTTAGGTTAAGGCCTCACATTTTTTGTTGCAGATTCTGCTGCGTTTTTCCTGAGCTAAACCCAAGAGTGACTGCAAAAGGAATGGAAAATAGAAAGGGAACACTTATACTTCTTTTAACAAAAAAGAAAAAGGAATACTGTATCTGAATTGCTCAATCACTGTTATATAAGTAGTGCAATTAAATGAACGGAAAAAAACAGGACAGGGTACAGGCTAAATGAGGGGGAGGAGGAAATACTCATCATCTATGACAGCAAGTACTAACAATTAGAATGTGGGTGGCTCCGCAAATTACTCTCCCTAACCTTCATGCCCTTTTGACCATTTATTGCTTTGCAAAGTAAATACCTCCAAATCTGCGACCCTTCACGTAAGAATCCCTCTTGCAGATTTGACCCACTTACAGGCCTCTTTCTCCTACAGATGACAGGACTCATCCCTGAAATACTTGGGCGTTAGCCTCGCACAATCATTCTCCCAACTGTATTCTACTAATCCCCCCTTGTATCATCAGATTCGTGCCCTACTCTCTAAGTGGCAGACTCTTCCTCTGTCTCTCTTCGGATGGATATCCACTCTGAAAATGACCATTCTGCCCAAATTGCTGTACGTCTTTGATATCCTGCTGATCCCAGTTCTGCTTAAGGACCTGCGATCTTTACAGGGCTCCATACTGCGTTTTGTCTTGGCCGGAGGGAGACATAGAATTTCCAGATCACATATGAGACCCTGAAGCACAGAGGAGGCCTGTCACTCCCCAATTTGGTGCTTTATTACTGGGCTACCCAGCTCTGGAGGATGGTCCACCCTCCCAGCATATACAAAGTGGATGGAAATAGAAAAACTATAGTTAACCTCATATCACCCTATTTCACTACTCTGGTCAAACCCATATGCTCCCCCCTCTTCTACCCTTCTTAGACCAATGGGCCTCCGCTTTGCATTTTCATCTCTCTTCCCATCATTGCTCTATGATGACCTGCACTATCCCCCAGGTCTGGCTTCAGTGGTATTGGGACCATGGTTTCAGACGTGCTTTATCCGATTTTTGGAACTTATTGATTGTTTAACACGCTTCCTCTTCCCCCTTTGCTGACCTGAGGGCTAAATATAATCTACCTAACACCAGTGAGTTTTATATATACATATTAATCACTTAGCTCATCTCATTTTTAGGGGATCTCAAGCTCCCATACCCACACTTTTTGAAAAACTCTATAAGTCTGAATCCGCTACGGCAGGTCTTATCTCTGACATCTAATGTATACTCCTTGATCCCACCCCAGAGATATTCCCCAAACATCCATACATGTAAAAATTGGAGGGCTACCTATGTGAGGCCCTCTCAGATGTGGCCTGGACCATTATATGGAGACAGCCAGCTAAGACTTCTCTCTGTGTTATCTACAGGGAAACTGTCTATAAGCTGCTGCTCCATTGGTATTACACTCAAGCTTTGCTGCACTCATTTAACCCTGTGGCACTACATGCTTACTGGCGGTGTAGTGCCCATGGGGCTCATATATTTCATCTTTTTGGTTCTTGCCCCGTGATTCAACCCTTTTGGCGTCAGGTCCAGATTTTTTATTTATTGTTTTATTATTAAAATGTTTATTAATTTTTAATAAATTACAGAACAAGATTTGGTCAAACAAAACCGGTATAAGAGACATATGTGGGGGAGATAAGGGTATGGGTAAGGAATTAGCGGCGAGACAAGACAAGCAAGATGAACAGTAGGGAGGGAGGTAACTAGGGAGCATATGGCTCTGGTGCAACAGAGCTGTTTATTAACAGTAACGGGGGGAATTTAAGTGAATTTAAGTGAAAGCAGGGGAGAGGGGAGGATAGAGGTTAGAATAGGAGAAGTTGGAGAGACAATGAGGAGAAGGAGGTAAAAGGTGAGTGAGAGACATAATAGAGAGTCAACGTGGCGGAAATTAAAAAAGGGGGAGACAGGAAGGTGGACTGGAAGGAGGCTGAGTAGTAGAAGGAGTTCCACAGTCCCAGTATTGTTTACATGCTGGGCGCTTTGTTGCTCACTCACCATATTATTGATAACTGCAGTTGTGGGTACTACAGCTGAATCCCTCTCAAGTATCTGAGATATCACTGCAGCACCCATAACTGTCACTATCAAGAATTCGCACTAGGGAGGGGGCCCCGGACAAAAGTTTGCACTGGGGCCCACAAGACTTTAATTACACCACTGCTCTCTTGCTAGGGAGAAGAACAAGAAGAGCCTGGAACCTGTAGTTCTGGATGGCCCTGTTAACAGCTACATGAGGCGGTGGCAGGTTGGCGGCAAGCGGGGTGGTAATGGTGCATCTTGGGGCACAGGTGAAATCTCTGGCCATGTGTCTGTAGCAAGTGGCTGGGGGGGTCAGCTTCCTCTCCGGACGGCAGATCAGAGTCCAAGAGCTGCTGTAGGGTTGGGTCCCTTTGGCACCTGCCATGTTGAGGTGAGGTGAACAGGGACTTTTTGGATGGAAGGCTCAGCCCCCCAATCTGTGTTGCCCAGGTGAGGAGAGTTTGATGCCCCACGAGGCCTATAGGGCAGAGGGGAGCACATACTATGTAGAGGCTGAGAGTCTCTATGTGGGTTTGAGGTGTCCTTTGGAGCTCGCATGTGTCTGGCCCATGGCAGAATCAGCAGCAGTACAGTAAATGGAAGATGATTAATGGAGACCTACCTTTCCTGGCAGCTGAAAAAGTTAGTATATTTTTTGAAATGGAAAGGATTCTATAACCCTGAAAACAACACTTGGGAGGCAGAAAATAACTTGTATGATCCTGCCAGTTATCCCTGTATTGGAGAAAATGCCACATCAATATTGGGGCGGAGTGACAATTGACAAAATTTCCAGAAACATTTGGGGCATACTATCAGCGTTCTGGCCTGTCTGCCAGCCTAAAAAGCTGGACTATCTTCCAAAAGTGATCATTGTGTCTGTGGTTTGCTGCATGGAGTTATCACTTCACAGTATAGTGCTGCTCAAACTGATGCTCCAGCATGTGCAACACTGCCACTTACTGTTTGCTTCACCTTACAAGCAAGTAGTGTAGTGACAGTGAATGATTTACAATTAACATAATATTAAGAAAAATTTGTGTCTGTCTGCTTGCCAGCTGAAGAAGTTGGACTTTCTTCCATAAGTGATCATTATATCTGTGGTTTGCTGCTACTATGGGTGCCCATGCAGCACAAACTAGTGTAGTGTGATTGAGTGACATTTCAATAAAAATTTAGGGCACGCTATCAAAAGTGACACTCCATGTGCACTTCACTTTACAGCCATGAAATAAGGGAGGAGGAATTGTGAAGTTGGGGTGGGAAATGGTCCAGTGTGTAGGAACCCGAGGAGGTAGGTGTTGAAACCTGGTGTTGAAACTGTGCCTGCCCTGCACCTGTGAGGTGATGCCAGTACTAGAAAGCACTGGGCATTGCTACGTTTCTAGACTGTGGCCTCTGATGCTCAAAACATTGACCCAATGAGGAATGACAGCTAATGTATTGTCACCTGCCCATAATTTATACTTTACATATTGAGGGTGGCGCACACCTTTCCACACATGGACACCTACAAGGAGAGGCCCACATAGCCATCAAGCAGGGAAAACTCCTCTAAAAATAATGGAGGCTAGCTATTCTCCATGGAGAATGTTCAATGCCATCAGCTGGCGAAACAACGTGGATTCCACTAAGTGGCATGGCAGCAACTGCATTACGAGTAACTTTGCCAGGTGGGAGTTAAACTTGCAGACCAGTCAGAGGACTGGGTGCAGATTGCGTAAAGGAGGATGAGAAGCAGGAAGAGAAGGATAATATGACGTTCTAGGTATGGAAAGGATGAGGCTTGCCAAAAAAGACAATTATGGGGAGAAGGAATGGAATGATCTTCTTGGTCACTTGTTCCCACTGCTAATTTGACTTTGCCAAATTTGCTGGTGATACCATTCAATGTGAGTACAGAGAGACATAGTTTCTATATGTGTGCCTTTACGCCCATGGATAATTATTTAATTGCAGATCTTGCACCTTGCCATTGATTTGTCATTTGGTAATGTACAAACAAACTCCCTTACAAGAGATGACCGCATGTAGCTGCTGCCGCCAAAACCAGAAACATGTCTGCCAGTGCCACCACCACCCGAGCTTGCTTTAGATCTACCCCAGACAGGTGTTTTGGATGTTGGGCCTGCATGTTGGGTGGAACTATTGCAGCTGCCACCACACTCTTCACTGAACTGATTGCCAGGTCTTATCTGGAATAGAATCATCATCAGATTCCATATCACCTTCCTTGCTTTCTTGTGACTAGTCATGGCAATGGGATTCCTGTATGTCTTCACATTTCCTAACAGATTTTCCCCTAGTGCCCCTACCAGCACTACCACCAATAGCACATCCCCTGCCACTACTACCGCCACCAACACTCATGTCTTCCACCTCTAAAAATGCTGGCAGTTCTCATCCAACTTATCAAATAGAGGAGGGAGAAGAGGAAGTCTTGGGCAATGAGAAATTTCTCTCTCAGCAGGTCTCACATGACTACTAGAGAATGGGATCTGTACCAATCAAGGTAAAGGAGAAGACATGGTTGACAGTAGAGAAAGACAGCCTGGTAAATTACATAATGAGGAGGAACACACAGAACCCTCAATCAATACTTGTGGTTCACTGCTTTCAAAAAAGTCTTTATTATCAGGAAGTATAACAAAACTAGCTGGGTCTTGATCAGTGTTGATGTTGCCATCCACATTCTTATTGTTAGTACAGTAGTACTTGAGTGTTGAGTGTTTCTTCCTCTGCCTCTTTTTGCCTGTCCCATGTCCTGTTTTTTCCTAGTCATTTTACTGCACACTGTGCTCAGTGCTTTGGCAACAATTTAGACACTGGTGTACTTTTTTATTTTTTTTTTTAACAAAAAATATTTCAAGAAAAATTGCAAAGCACTAAAAGCACTAAGAGGGCCACCAGACCTCCTGGTCAGTGAATATTAGACTAGAACAGCTGGAGATGGCTAGGGCCCCGTACCGCCATGACAAAAATAGGGGAAAGCTTAGCTCCCCTGTAAGAGACAGCCAATGTTGTCTTAAGTTTCATTTGTCTGTAAAAACTGTTAATGTTGAATGTATTTCTGTGATTCTGTTCCTTTAAGACAGCAGCCATTGTAATTGTGACATGATGCTGGAGTGAGACCCCCCCCCCTTTTATGTCAGCTTGCCTGTTCTGCAGACAGAATGTGAGCAGAGAAGCAGGAAGTGACGAGACAGAGAGCAGCAGCCATCTTGGCAAGTGTTGTATTGAACTGGTGTGGAGATTTTTCTGTACAGCTAAGCTGTATCTTGGTCCAGAGACAAACAGAGTGTAAAGAGACAACAGGACTAGTGAGTCCACGTGAAAGGAACTGTGCTCAGTGGCTGATCAGTGAGACTGACATTATGACTGTGTATATGGATACCACAGATAGAGACTCGCAGTGCTGTTGATGTACTGGACGGCACCTGCTAAATCCCGGCTTACATCCCAGCTCAGTGTATGGATTCGGCAGGACTGTCAGTGTGCTGAGTGGAATCTGCTGTTGGATTACATTGCATTCAGTTGGTTTCCCTGTCTGTTAAAGAGGACTTCATTTCTCCCAAGATCCTGATAACCGTGAGGAGAGGACGCTTCACTATAAAAGAAAGGAACGACTTTGGGCCCCACCGCGCGCTTCTACGGACTGTAAGCGGTCCACCTGGACCACTGGGGAAAAGGGGGTGCACCCAAATGTGATGTCAGGGTCAGTTAGGGATAGTTTTGAGTATATTGTTCATTCAGTGTCCATACTGCAGAAGTGGACAGAGTAAAAGTAGAAACCATTGCAGAATTTGCCTTGAAATTGTTCATGCTATATTGTATATTTTGCTTGTCTTTATCCCTGTCATTTTACCTTCAAATAGCCTTTATTAACTTATAGTAAATATATATTCTTTTCTTGAACTACCGCGTGTGCGTTCATTTCTGGTTGCGGAGTCCAAACCACCTGCCTTGCTCTCGGTTCACAAATTGGCGTAGTCGGCAGGATCCGCTTACCAGAATGGACGGTGACGCACCCGTTCGGGAGAATGGTGCTGGAGGAAGAATGCCAGCAGGGGCTATAATAAGTCAGTTAGCTAAATTTGATGGCAATAATATGTCAGTGAGTATGTGGGTGGAACAGATACGAATGATACAGCGAATGTACCAGACCGCACCAGAAGTACTAGTAGAGCTAGCAATATTGACATTACAAGGGGATGCTAAGACCACGGTGATATTGAGGCCATTTGAACAAAGGCAGACATTTGAGCAAGTAGTCCAGATTCTAGAAACCATTTATGGAGAAACTGCATTGCTGGGGTCTCTCCAGGCTCGGTTCTTCCAGAGGGTACAACAGGAGAATGAAAGCCTTCCCCAATATGCAAATGCCCTACAAGAACTGCTCCGAGATATTCAAAGGAAGGAAAGAGGGGGCTCGCCAGCCTTCTGTAACCCTGATCGGACTCTCCGTGACCAGTTTGTCCTGGGGATACGTGACGGCAGTTTAACTGTGACTATGCAGGATTTTATACAACGAGAGACTGATGCTAAATTCCATGATGTACAGGTAGAGGCCATCTCCCGTGCCAATAGTATGGTCCCGAGGCCCCAGACCGCAGTTGGAGTTACTTTGTCACAGGGGGCTAGTTCTGGCTCAGAGACAGTAGAAAAAGGGACGGTTAAAGAAATTCTCACAGTAATGCAGAAACTGCAAGAACAAATGGAACACTTGCACACTCGTTGTGATGAGCAGTCTATGAAAATTGCAGACTTCCAGAAGACTGGAGATGAAAGGGTGAGCCATCCACACCCAGCAAGTCAGAATCACCCACCACCCCGCTGGAGGGGTGAGGATAGGACCTACCGAAGGGGTCCAAATCATTTAGTGCAGTGCTCAGGAGAAATCGAAGGGGCTTACCGAAGGGGCCCAAACAGATGGCCAGAACGACGGGGGATACGCTGCTGGGAGTGTGGACGGATGGGCCACGTTGCTGCTAGATGTCCAGAGCAGCGACAAACTTATGAGAGACCGCCGTTAAACTGAAGTCCCCTGCTGCTGAAGGGCGTGTAGTAGGGGAGACTGACAAGGAGACTATGTGGGGAGAATGCCCTGATGATGACCTGATCGCTGCAAGTCCTGTCATACAGGTGGAAATGGAGGGTATTCCGGTTACCGGGATGATTGACACGGGTTCCCAAGTAACGACCTTGAGTAGAGACTGTTATGAACGGTACTTCCGGCAACATGTGAAATATGATCCCCATACATTCGTACGAGTGGTCGCAGCTAACCAGTTACCAGTTCCGGTCGTGGGAGTGGCCTGGATGAATGTCCGGGTATGTGGCCAAGATCTAGGTAGGAAAGGCATTGTGGTGGTACAGGAGTCACATGAAGTAAAGGTCCCTGTCATTTTGGGGATGAATGTGTTAAAAGAATTAGATCAGATCCTCTTTGAAAAGAAAGGTCACGGTTATTGGAAAGAAACCACCACCCATCGGCCTACTCAAACAGCTTTCCAGCGGCTGATCCGGACATGTGGCTTACAGAAAAGTTCAGATGCACAGCGTCCTCTGGCTCGAATTTCAGTTCCTTTGCATACAAAAGTTACACTGCCACCCAGTCGGGAGACAATAGTGTCCATGCCCGTAGGCACCTGTCGGAAACTAGAGGGCATAGCTGTGTTGGTAGAACCACTGCAGGCAGCCGAAGGAGGTGTTGATCCGCTAGTGGCCCGTTCCTTGGCAATAGTTCGCAATGGAAGAGTACCACTTCGATGTGTAAACACTCAGGACCAGAGTGTGGACCTGACCCCAGGGAGGCTGCTGGCTAACATCTATGTGACTCCGGAGGAAGTAAGGAAAGTAACTCCAATGCAGCTGAAGCCGACTGAAAGGGATGAGTGGACCGTAACTGTGTCCATGGGAGAAGATGAGGAACCCACCTCTGAATGGAATGGCTGTGCAATTCGAGAACAGATGAAGATGGATGTAAGTTCATGTTCTCTGGAATGGGTGCAGAAGGTAGATGAGCTGTTGTGGGAGAACCAAGCCACCTTTGCACGGTATGCTGAAGATTTTGGATGTACCACAGGGATCTACCATGAGATTCCCACAGGAGACACCCCTCCAATTAGAGAGCGCTACCGACAAATTCCTCCACAGTTGTATCAGGAAGTGAAAGAACTGTTAGCTAAGATGCTACAGGGTGGGATCATCCAAGAAAGCCAGAGTCCCTGGGCGGCTCCTGTGGTGTTAGTAAGAAAAAAAGATGGGTCCATCCGATTTTGCGTAGACTATCGGAAGTTAAACGCTTGCACCGTACGAGATTCCTACCCCTTGCCACGGATTGAGGAGTCCCTCTCAGCGCTAGGGAGAGCCCGGTACTTCTCCTCACTAGATCTGGCTAGTGGGTATTGGCAGGTGCCGATGGCCACAAAAGACAAGGAGAAGACGGCATTCATCTTGCCCATGGGACTATACGAATTTAACCGGATGCCCTTCGGGTTGACAAATGCACCCGGAATGTTTCAGCGGTTGATGGAGAAATGTCTCGGTGACTTCAACTTTGAGTTCACTCTCATCTACTTGGATGACATTATAGTGTATTCTGCGACCTTTGAAGACCATCTCCACCAGTTGGGGCAAGTATTTCGAAGATTGCGGGAACATGGGCTCAAATTGAAACCCAGTAAATGTCGGTTGTTCCAATCTGAAATTGATTACTTGGGTCACCGCGTATCAGGAGAAGGGGTGAGACCATCAAGAGACAAGATAGCGGCTGTTCAAGATTGGCCGATACCGACTACCCTGCGAGAAGTGAGGGCGTTCCTTGGAGTAGCCGGTTACTATCGACGGTTTATTAAGGATTTCGCCAAGGTAGCAGCACCACTTAATGCTCTCCTACGAGGCACATCCGGTGGTCCAAAGAACCGGTCCGTGAAGTGGGGACCTGAACAGGAACAAGCCTTCCAGGCATTGAAGGATGCACTGACAACAGCCCCAATCTTGGCATATGCTGATTACCACTTGCCGTTCCAGCTATATACAGATGCAAGCCTGTATGGTCTTGGAGCAGTGCTTTCCCAGCTTCAGGATGGCCAGGAGAGGGTCATAGCGTACGGCAGCCGGTCTTTGAGAGATTCTGAAAGAAACCCCGAGAATTATAGTTCATTTAAATTGGAGCTGTTGGCACTGGTATGGGCCATGACCGAGAAATTCTCTGAATATTTGACCGGTGCTGAAGTTTTAGTACTGACTGACAACAACCCACTAGCTCACCTGGAAAATGCCAAGCTCGGGGAGTTAGAGCAGAGGTGGATAGCCCGAATGTCTACATTCAATTACCGCATTAAGTATCGGTCCAAGACAGAGAACCAGAATGCTGACGGACTTTCTAGGGTAACTGCCCAGACCCCCACAGAAGACGTGGATCATGAGTTGGAGCATGTGGAGGTGCCCGATTTCAGCAGATTTTCACAGGCCTTGACCGCCACTAATCAGTTTGAGATGGAGGGGACTGAAATGGCTCCTTTCTTTGGTCCCTCACGACAGGAATGGGCACAGATACAACAGACCCATGAGGGGCTGGCGCAGATGATCAAGTGTGTTGAGAAAGGCCAGAAGCCCTGTAGAGAGGAAAGAGAACGACTGACACGTGAGATATTATCTGTTTTGAGTCAGTGGGAAAAGTTGGAGATGAAAAATGGAGTGCTATGCCGAAAGGTCTATTTACCTTCTGAGATCGACATTCGATACCAAATTGTGGTGCCTAGTGAACTGGCTCGCTCCTTGGCAGTTGAGGCTCATAATAAGAATGGACATTTTGGTCATGAGAAGACCTTTCGTTGGTTACAGCGACTGATTTACTGCCCTGGTCTTCGTCAAATGGTCGAAGAAGTATGCCGCAGCTGTCGAACTTGTGAGATCCATAAGGCAATAGAACAGAGAGCTCCCCTGCAAACCATCGTGACCCAGGAACCTTTAGAAATCGTCATGATAGACTATCTAATGGTGGGCCCATCCAATAGCGGACACCAGTATTGCCTCGTAATGGTGGATCACTTCACCAAATTTGCGGTGGTAACCGCCACCAAGGACCAGACAGCTGAGTCAGCAGCTCGTGCTCTGTGCCAAGATTTCATTCGAGTATATGGGTGCCCCCAACGCATCCACTCCGACCAGGGCGCCTGCTTTGAGGGACACGTAATGAAAGAAGTTCAACGTATCTACGGGATAAAGAAGTCGCACACGACTCCATACCACCCTCAGGGAAATGGGGCCTGTGAAAGATTCAACAGAACTCTGCTACAGATGCTGCGGACTCTGGAGGAAGACAAGAAGTTACAGTGGCCTCAGTTCTTGTCTGAAATGGTGTGGGCCTATAACAATCAGGTCCATTCTACAACGGGGTACTCTCCTTATACACTTCTCTTTGGGCGGTCTGGGCGAAGTATAGGAGAATTACAGTTGAATGATGTGGATGGGTTCCCTCCGAGGGATCCAACCTCTTGGGTGCGGGCGCATCGGCAGAGACTTGAGACGATCCATCGATTGGTGCGGCAGCGCCTGCAAGAACATCCCCATCCTGATAAGACCCCAGTGCAAGAAGCACCATTGCAACCAGGCGACCTGGTGCTAGTTCGTGTCAAGAAACCCCAAGGGAAATTGGAAAGCAGATGGGAGGCTTTGCCGTATCGTGTTGTTGGCCGCAAGTATGCGAATGGGCCAGTGTACCAGGTCCAGAAAGAAGGAACTGATTGTGTTCGAGTACTTCACCGAAATATGTTGCGCCTGTGTCATTCTGAAGGGACAAATCACGATGGGCCTGCCAATGTGAATGAGCTCCCACAGTCAGAGAATGGAGGTGCGGAATGGGCCTCCGACGAGGAGGATGATTGTTGGCCGATCCCTGCTCCTGGGGATGTTCCACCTGTGACTACTGTATCTCCGGCCTGTGCCCCCTCTGGTGCGGAATCCGCTGGTCCTTCTCAGCCCATAGCTGCAGCACCCCATAATATACCACCGGTCCTCAGACGGACCACTAGGCCAAATGCTGGTATTCCCCCTGTTCGGTATGCGCAGGATGAGTTTGTTTGGCCTGCCATACATCGGTATACTACCACCCTGTGCATAAAAGTACAACCCTCTGGATATACAGTCATAGGCAGGGACTGCCAATCTTAAAGTGGGGGGGAATATGTAAGAGACAGCCAATGTTGTCTTAAGCTTCATTTGTCTGTATAAACTGTTAATGTTGAATGTATTTCTGTGATTCTGTTCCTTTAAGACAGCAGCCATTGTAATTGTGACATGATGCTGGAGTGAGACCCCCCCCCCTTTTATGTCAGCTTGCCTGTTCTGCAGACAGAATGTGAGCAGAGAAGCAGGAAGTGACGAGACAGAGAGCAGCAGCCATCTTGGCAAGTGTTGTATTGAACTGGTGTGGAGATTTTTCTGTACAGCTAAGCTGTATCTTGGTCCAGAGACAAACAGAGTGTAAAGAGACAACAGGACTAGTGAGTCCACGTGAAAGGAACTGTGCTCAGTGGCTGATCAGTGAGACTGACATTATGACTGTGTATATGGATACCACAGATAGAGACTCGCAGTGCTGTTGATGTACTGGACGGCACCTGCTAAATCCCGGCTTACATCCCAGCTCAGTGTATGGATTCGGCAGGACTGTCAGTGTGCTGAGTGGAATCTGCTGTTGGATTACATTGCATTCAGTTGGTTTCCCTGTCTGTTAAAGAGGACTTCATTTCTCCCAAGATCCTGATAACCGTGAGGAGAGGACGCTTCACTATAAAAGAAAGGAACGACTTTGGGCCCCACCGCGCGCTTCTACGGACTGTAAGCGGTCCACCTGGACCACTGGGGAAAAGGGGGTGCACCCAAATGTGATGTCAGGGTCAGTTAGGGATAGTTTTGAGTATATTGTTCATTCAGTGTCCATACTGCAGAAGTGGACAGAGTAAAAGTAGAAACCATTGCAGAATTTGCCTTGAAATTGTTCATGCTATATTGTATATTTTGCTTGTCTTTATCCCTGTCATTTTACCTTCAAATAGCCTTTATTAACTTATAGTAAATATATATTCTTTTCTTGAACTACCGCGTGTGCGTTCATTTCTGGTTGCGGAGTCCAAACCACCTGCCTTGCTCTCGGTTCACACCCCGATCACTATACATATTGTTAATGGAAAGGGGCCAGGCAACTTTCCAATAGTAGCTTGCCCAGGGGAGGTGATTAAAAAAAACGATATACTTATACTCACCTCTACTGGGCTTCTGACAGTCATCAGCATCCTCTTCGGGTCTCTTCTGGCCTGTGACTGAGGTCACATGCCCCAGACGTCACTGCTGGGGCCTGTGATTGGGCTACAGTGGACATTTGGGGCGTGCTGGTGAAATGATGTCAGTGTGCCTATATGACCACTGAGGCCCAATCACAGGCCCCAGCAGGGACGTGTGGGATGTGTGATCACAGTCACAGGCAGAAAAGGGCAGAAGTAGTTGCTGAAGAGTGCTGGACGGAGTGAGGATGGCCAGGAGAGGTGAGGTAAGGTCAGTATAAGTGTTTGATATTTTTAATCACCTCCCTTGGACCTCTACTTATTATACTCTGGGATCTGAGGAAATCCCAGAGTATAATTATAGCACCAAAATGAAGCGGAGGGCAGTACTTCACCTGAAGCAGCTGTAGGGGGGCTCTTGGGAGCATTTTATACTGTGTTGGGCCACTGTGGGAAGCATATACTGTGTGGGGCCACTGTGGAGCATATTATACTGTGTGGGGCCATTGTGAGCATATTATATTGTGTGGGGCACCTTCACTATTCACATCACATGCCATCTATTTTATAGTAGCCATGCACTATTATTACAGGCTGTAATAACATTGCATAGTGATTATAAAACAGATACTGTGCAATGTAAATAGCAAAGGAGTCACGACACTTGCAAAAGCACCATAGTATCTTCAAAGAGTTGATCAGCAGGGTCCATGGGTGCTAGATCCTACTGATCTGTTAGACTGTCAGACTGTCAATGTTAGACTGTTAGGACCCCCACAGATCAGCTGTGTCCCACAGCACACAGCTCCCAGTAATGTTTACATGCCGGGTGCTGCGTTGCTCGCTCACCGTATTCTTGATAACTGCAGTCGTGGGTACTAAAGCTGTATCCCTTTCAAGTATCTGAGATACCGCTGCAGCACCCATGACTATCACTATCAAGAATACGCTGTAGGGAGGGGCTAGAGGGCCCCGGACAAAGTTTTCACCGGGGCCCACAAGACTTTAGTTATGCCACTGTGTACATGTGAGTTTCCAGCTAACTATGGCCACCATTTAGTGCAGCATATGTTTTGTTACTGTTTACTTATTATGTCTGGTGACCATTTAACATAGTGGTTTGGCAGGAATCTATATTTAGATATATCAAATATAATTACTATTATTATTATAGCTGTGTCTCATTTTAGGGACTAACGACTCCATATGTTTTTCCCCCTCATTTTTAGTTTCATTGTATATGACCCATTTTAGTTACACAATAAAAGTTAAGTTTTAATTTCTGACATACCCCTGTCTGTTTTTCAAATAGGTGGTGAAGCCACTATTTTGATAGGGAAAGTGAAAGTAACCACCCAGATGCAGTGGTCACATTTGTTCATGGTATCTGAGAGGTTAAATGCATGTGATCAGAGACATCTCACAGGCACTGCCACTGGGTGCCTTCCGTTTTAAACAGCAGAGACCTGGCAACTGCTGCAACCGCTTTGCTTCAGAGTGGGTGCTATACTTCATATGTACAAACAGGTGGAGCCTGTAGTGTCCAAAATGTCTCTCAAACCAATAATTGTGTCATGTAGTAGCTTTTAATAGGAAAAGAAATGTTCTTTGCAATGGAGAGATAATCATCTTTTAATAGATATAAAAATCAGCTTGCAAGTGCTTCAGGGGTGGGGTCTGCTTTGCCTACAGTAATCAGTGTCTTTCCTTTTCCCGCAAATGCCATTTTCAGTCTCCATTTGCATCATGGTTGTCTGAAGGAAAACCTAGAAAATTAAAGAGGTTGTCCAGGAAAATTTGTTATACTGTATTTTAAATATGCTGGGGGAGGTGAAAAAAATAAAAATCATACTCACCTGTCCCCAGTGCTCCAGAGTCCTCCCAGCGCGGTCCGGTCCTTCTGCTGGGCTGTCTTTTCAAAAAGAAACTGCTCGCTGGCTGTGCCATCCCAGATCCCTTCTGCTGAAGCTGCTGATTTACCTCAGGGTTCACTTGACTGCTGAGGCCAATCGACGACCTCAGGAAGAGACCCCGGGACGGCACAGGTAATGACATCACGTTCCCTTCGTTGAGGCCATCGATTGGCCTCAGTGGTCAACTGTGGCGGGGACTTCCGCCAGAAGATAACAATGGACTGGGTGGCACCGGATCATTGGGGAAAGGTGAGTATGATTTTTTTTTTATTTTTTTCACCTCCCATGCCAGAACAACTAAGCTCTGTCTCCATAACGCTTGCACGTTGATTATCTCTGGATGGCATTATCAGTTTGTGGTTAAAAAGGCATGTTTCTGCTCCTATGTAAGACCCCTACATGGCACTATTATTATATTGCTCAAAACATCGTGATTTATTCAGTATGAAGTATGAGCACCACAAGCAGAAATACACACACTTATAGGCCTTGGCATGCTATCAATGTGACTATTAATGGTATGACGCTTATGAATGTTATGCAATGCTGAATACACTTGGGAATGCAAATCAAGATTGGCTACTAGCAGCTTCCTTTGAAATAACTGACCAACATTGTTCCAGATGTGCTCGATGGGAGACTAGACTGGAAAAACTGCAGTCCATGATATCCACACAGGGATCTTCACAGTAGCATGAACTCCTGAGAGACTTTGGGGAAATGGCTTTATCACCTGCTTCCAAGACCAATGAAATGCTGAGCTGTTAGTGTACCTCAAATGGAGAATAGACTGGTCTGATTACCATACACTATGCCACCCCACACCATAATCCAAGGAGTAGGACTGGGTGACTTACCCTTTAGAAGGCCTCTTCATGGCAATACAATGTGGTCTGCAAACCAATCTCTGACAGTGGCTATCATTGTCTTTGAGACAAAAGCAGAATTCATTGCCAAAGAGTATAGACCTCCATTGCCATTTTGCTGTTGATAGCCTTTGAGAGAGGTGATGTGAGGTCAATGGCAAACTTGTAGCCGACCTCTGGCTCATAGGCCTATGTTCTGCAAACGCTTTCTGATGGATTGTGTTGACACTATTTGTTACCACAAATTTGGGACGTGACATAAAATTTCACTTGCAGTACAGAATGCATCACTACTAATCTAATTGCGCACTTCTTTTTGTCATTCCACTTGTTTGTTGGCCTCCCAACGACCAAGGTATGTAATGTTGAATGCTGACATCTCGGCCTAGGCACACATCGTTCTGCTGGAGTAGTAACCCAAGGTCTCTTTGTTTAAGGATTCTGTTCCTCTCAGTTTGCAACAAGTTGCGATAACTGGGACACACAATCATCACACACCACATCAGTTGTGATGTGATTAAAAAACATTGTTTTCAATCTGACTTTTATGCCCCATCCACATTCCTCAATTTACATAATCTTACAACCTGTCCTTCATGGCAATTTAAATGTTGAGGAGCACATCTATCTATCTATCTATCTATCTATCTATCTATCTATCTATCTCTCTATCTATTTGTTTTGACTTTTGAAATAGTGTGGATTGATATTCATGAAAAAAAATGTATATAATGAAATCATAAAGGTACATTTTTCCTTTATTTGTTGAAAATCAAATGGCTGTTGCTCTGGTAAAGTAATAGAAATGAGAAACCACCATAAAACTTTCTGCTGTGTAAATTAAATGGTTCTGCTGCATTAACTTCATAAAACCATAATCCTCTCCTCCATAAACTATTACATGCACTGCAACATATCTGATTTATGAGGTGTAGAATCGATGGGAAAAAAATTAATGCTTCAAAAACATATTAGAGACATTATTGAACAGATTTTAATTGAGATTTGATTTCAGTGCCCCTTATCCACATGATTAATAGATCTAGCCCCTCAACTTATACACACAGAGGAGAGAGTCTTTAATATGACAATTAAGTATCTGTCTTTGCGTTTTATGTAGCTATTCTCCTCAGATCACTTCATCAGTACAGTGTGGCTTTTGAACAGATTAAATTGAGACTCAATTTTCTCTATTTTCCAGCACTTACTTATGTTTTATGACAAGCAGTAAATCAATTTTATGCTATTATTGATTTTTTCTTAAATGGACACAAACCATTTCGCCTTTTGCCCTTCTTTTATGCTTTTCTTTCCCTTTTTTTTCACTGTAAGCCTGATATACTGCCAGCAAAAGAATTTTCAACAATTTGCTAAGATTTCTACAGGATGCCCATGCCGTTCACTTTTCATCACTTCAAAACTGACAGTTTAAGCTTGAAATCCCATCAAAACTTGCTCTAATCAAGAAAGAAAGAAAACAGGAAACGGTATGTGTGTATTTGTAAGTGATGGCAGTGTATTTACTAAAAATAAATACTCAGTATCAGAGATAGGCAAATAAATATTAATAGAGTCATCAAACTTTTTAACAATTGATGGTCTATGCTTAAAATAGGCCTACTATTATTTGTTTGAATTAGCCATGGCTCTCATGTGCGTGCTACAGCCTCTTAAGTGTGTTACACTGGTGGCATGTTTTGCTCCTCCTGGTACTCCCTGCAGCTGGGCTACTATGTTTAGTTTGGTTGCATCCTGTAAACCTAGCAATGGGTCCACTTCGACCACCGTGTTGCTATGTACAGTGGCTGCTCTCCTGCTGCCAGCACCTCCCCTTAGCCCTGGGATCTCTCTCTGCCTACTGGTCTTTCCTCCTTCTTTGCTCATATGACTGTCTCATTTACCTGGTGCCCAGGACAACCCATCCTAGGGGCCAGGGCTACCCTTTATCCGTAGCTGAGATTATTTCAGATTATAAGGAATACCTGGAAAGGGGATAAGTCAAGAAGTCTTCCTCCCCAACCAGAGCCAGGATTTCTTTGTCCAAAAGATGAATTTGTTCCCCCATGCACAGACTACCGTAATCTTAACAAGATCACTATAATGAACCCAATACTATTCATTTCTGAGCTATTTGAAAGGATTCAAGGAGAGAAGATTTTTTTCTAAACTGTATCTTTGAGGGGCCTATAGTCTAATCCACATCTGTCACTGTGATGGTCACTATGAGTACCTTGTCAAGCCTTTAGGACTTACTGTATAAGTTTATAAATTACACATTTTGGGATATGCAAACTGTCAATGTTCTGGTTATTTGGATCACATCCTGATTTTCCCACTGGATTCACTGAAAACATGGATACAGGAAAACAATCATTCTGAGAGAAGTGTTTTTTTGAGAGATTGTTTCTTCCTTTCCGGTTTACATTGTCTATGTTCAGGGGGTAAAGGTAGATGGACCCTGATGAATAACACACAGTACTAAACTGGCTTTGACCTTAAAGGGAATCTGTCAGGGCAATTTGGGACACTAAACCACCCACACGTCCATATGGACCTGGGGTTTACTGTCCCAAATCACCCTGTTATAACGCAATTCATGGCCGCATTAAAAATAAAAAAGATTTATACTCATCCTGCTGCTGTACTCCCAGCGCCTGTGCCATTCTTCAATGAAGCCAGAGGAGTACTCCTCGGCTTCAGTACGAATGCCCCGCAATTGCACAGTGAAGCTGGGGTGTCCATCTTTGGCTTCACTGAAGAACAGCGCAGGTGCCAGGAGGCGTGCCTCATGAATAAGCCGGACTGATCTCACCAAACAGTGTTGATCAGACCCTTCTCTTGGTAAGTAAAAAAGGTTTTTTATTTTTAATGCGCCTGCGGATTGCATTACAACAGGACGATTTGGGACACAAAACCCCAGGTCTATATGGACCTGTGCGTGGTTTAGTGTCCCAGATTGACCTGACAGATTCCCTTTAAGGTTTCCTAGAAGTTCAAAGCTTTCTAAGCTTTGCCAAATTCTACTGACAATTAATTCTCTACTTCTCACTGGTAGCTTCTATTACAGCTCTTATCAAGAAAGGTATCGATCCCAAAAAGTTGACACCACAAGCAGAATCAATTTTTCTTCAGTTGAAGAAATCCTTTGGTGATGCTACAATTTTATACCATCCAGTCATCACAAAACAATTCTTCTTAAAGGTGGACACCTTTTCAATTAAAGTGCAGGTGTAGTCTCAAAACAGAACAATTCTTTAGGGAAGACCATAATCTGTGGCTTCTCTAAACTCCTCTCTGCTGAGAGGAGCTATTCCATTGGAGACTGAGAGTTACTGGCCCTCAAATTGGCATCCTGTGATTATTTTCAATGATATAAAATATGGTCTATTTACAAACTGTTCAATGCTTAAATCTACGCCAGGCCAAATGGGCTGTCTTCTTTACTTGGTTTAATTTCTTGCTTCACATCTATCCTGCTGAGAAAAATACCAAAGCAAACGATCTTTCTCAATATTTTGAGGTTGCTGATAAACCAGAACAGCCACAACATATCATAGAGCTTTCCTTTATAATTACAGTGGCAATTTTTCTGAAGAATATATCTACAGGCAAGACTTTTGTCCCTTGGGCCAGAAGGAAGAGAATCCTAGACTGTGGACATGACTCAAAATTGGCTGGCCATGGTGGAGTACGTAAAACTATAGAACTTGTATCCAGTCAATTCTGGTGGCAATTTATTGCTAAGAATGTTTGTTATCCTGTTCTCACATATTCCTTTTTTGCATAAAATAAGCCAGAATAGCCAGTGTTCTCCATCCTCTTCCAGTCCCCAACTGTCCGTGGCAGGAAATCACCATGGATTTTGTGATGAATCCTTCTTTTTAAGCTGGTTTTGATACAATCTGGTTACTTACAGATCATTTTTTCAAGATGGCACACTTCATTCTTTTATCTGTTTTCTCTGCCACTCTACTTTTTATGCACAGTAATCCAGTAATCCACAGCAAAATCCACAACATTGAGTCTGCAGCTGCTCCATGTCAGAAGTTGAGATGCTGTGAATTTAAAAGTCTGCACAACAAATCAATTTCTGTTTGGAAATTTTTCACAGCATGTGGATGAAATTTGTTTAAATCCCACTATACTACTGTATCCTAATCTCTCTCGAGTCTAGTCAGTTTGAAGAGGTATCATATTACATAAAAATCTATGGAGAGGGAAAGTGGAAGGGCAGTGTGCAGGAGCTTAGTGAGTGACAGGTAGAGACTGACTGCTGGAACTGCTAAAAATATTTATCTTACCCCAAATTTAGAGGTTCAAGAGGAATAATTGTCTTATTTTCAATAATATTTATATGTAAAAGATATAGACATGCATGCAATCTAATTTTACTAAAGTGATTGTCAAGACTGGAAAGACAATGAATGCTGACATTCCATGAACTGTAGCTGTTTTCTAGCTGTATCATATATAATGCATATTCACAATGGTGTTTCATTCTTTCACTTGCTTTTTATATAATTGTTCTTTTTTCCTATTTTCTGAGACAGTACAAGATTTTTAACTTTTGCCCATGGAAATTATTGTCTGTTATTTTGTATTCCCGATTTGCAGCAATTAGCAATGCTTTATATTGTATTTTTAAAGAAAACAAAGGAATGTATAGCAGATTTTTTTTTGATAACTTTAACCTTTTATTTTCTGTAAATTCTCACTTTTTCTTTAAACAAATTCAAAGGAAATACTTATCTGTTTCTATTTCTTGCACATATGACAAAGCTTTGAACAAGCCCTATAAAGAATAAAGAAAAAAGTAAAACATATTTTTCATATATCGATTGTTAGCCACAAACTTATAGTTTATAAGTGGATATTTTCAGATCATTTTGAATATAGTAGAGACAATAGTCCTAAATATTATTCTACAATGTCAGCAGTAAACCACAAATATATATTCTATAGCTTCTAAATGGATATTGCACCAATGTCTATTTGTGTTCACAAACTATTTCTATATTTCCAAAGCAGTTAGCACTGCCAAATGTTAGAACAGCATTACAGAGCTTCCATACTAACATTTTCTTCATCTATCTATCTATCTATCTAAAAAAATATAAAACATTAGGCTCAAAAAGGTTCAAGTGTCTTGAGCTGAAACATAATATTTTTGTATGGGGCAATAAACCCACAATTTTCACAATTATCTACGGAGTGCTGCCTATTTTTTGATTTTTTTTTTTTTTTGCATATTGGGACTTGCTTGCACCTTGGGGCTGATACACTTCTTTTGCTGGTGTTGTCTTTGTTTGGGCATCTATCTATCTATCTATCTATCTATCTATCAATCTATCTATCTATCTCATTTATCTTCTCATTACAAAGATAGTAGGTTGAAGAAAAATTGTATTTGCCCATATTCAGTGATGTTGTTAGTTCTCCATTAGGAAAGTTCTAATAGAGGAATAAAATCGCTGAGTATGGGCAAGTAAAGACTTCTTTTTATTTACTGTACTTTCTAAAGTTCTACAACATTTTTTCATTTAGTGGATTATTTACAATTTATGAGTTAGGGTTTATGCTGTTGGCACCCGTGGACTATTTGAGTGCTCTAATTTTGGATTATTTTTATTTATCTAAATCCAATTGTGGCAGTGCTGGTAAAAAGACAGAGTGCCAGCCCAAGGGATCAGACCACCATTGTTACTAAAGGAAAACAAAAATCCAGGCAGCACTCCAAAATTTGTGGTGAAAAAAGTGGGGTACTTTATTTATCATCTGTAATCTTTAAAGCTTGAAAAGGTGTAACAGCTGAAATGTTACAAATAGAAAATAAAGTACCCTAGGTTTTTACAACATCATTTGGAGTGCTGCCTGGATTTTTGTTTCAACTATCTATCTATCTATCTATCTATCTATCTATCTAAAATCTGCAAATGTAGCTGCACTGAATTTGTTAAATTGAGCAATGCCATTTCTCTCACTTTGCATATGATAGCATGAGCAAGATGTATTGTGTATGTAACAGGGGAGCTCCATTTTTTGTATGAGGTCCAGATAGGTACATTTATTTTTGCAATACTGGTACCTATTCAGATATTTACAGTTTATTAATTCTTTGCTGAACATTGATAGCAGGTTACCTTGACAAGATATTTACCATGTGTACTTTGCTAGATTAGGTGTGGAAATGCATTTTAAATTATGTTACAGATGCAAAAAATTTTTACATAAAAAATAATGTATTGACTACACTGTAGCATAGAGTGCCAACTCAATTTTTTAAATAGATTTCAATGGCTTTTGTTGTCCTCTGTGAGAAATCATGGCTCAGCATGTTATCTGTGTAATGTTAAATTTTGCTGCTTCTGTACGTTATGTTATTTTGTTATGTTATGTTACATTACATTATGAGCAATTTTAAGACAGTAGACATGTAACAATATACTGAAAAGATGAATGTTTAATAATATACATTTAACCAGTATATGTGATTTATTTTGTTGACGTAAATGGTGAAGTTGAGCAGACAACTAATATCCAAATAAATCTTGCAGTGAACAATAAACATGTGCAGCAGATTCCATATGTATGGGTGCCCAGATCACAGCAGATGTGATTAAACAGGCAAATTGTTATAGTAGTAAAGCAATAGGTGTACATGCCAATTCTAACCATTAGAAAAGACCTCTAGGCAACCTCTGATGGCAACGAATAAATGCCACATTGTATGGATGTCATATTCTTTTTTCATAATGATGTGACTTCCCATGTGGTGAACAGATCTGCTAAAAGGAGAAGTCATTGATAAACAAAATAGCTGCTTATTAAGGTCACACGAGTTGAGAACATAAAGCAGCAGTGGCTGTCACTGAAGTCATGTGTAATGTTCCCAGTCCTCTTCATCAAAGCAGTTACAGTAAAACACCTTAACGTGGCTTGCAGAATTGGAGAGGGAGGGACCACCTTCAGAGTACAGCTGGAATTGTAAGCTGTCTGCCGCTGCTGTTAGAAGTATGTGGAGAAATTACCTATCATTCCCTGTAGAGACATCTAGTAACCATCCCAGTCCTGCTTTTTAGTTTGGTGATAATATGCTCCTATCAGTTTTAATAGGCCCATGCTGGATTCAGAAGGTATTATGGATTGTACAGCAAGCATATTGTCATTAAATTAAATTTTCAGAACATTCCCCAGCTCATCACAAATACCACAGAGAGTAATCATAATCGGTTCTGAACACATGTGTAATTGCCTTCAGCTGGCGTTTTTTACAGTTGACATTGTTCAGCAGTGATAAGGTGATTGGTGATTTGAATACACAGCTTGTTTCATAGCTGCCGTAATTGAAATATGGTATGTGTGAATGGAAGATTACATTAAGACTTAGGATAATCACCTGACATGAGAGTAATTGAGTCTACAATCTGCCACTGAGTCTCTCAGGGAGGGCTGAAATGAAAAGAAGACATTAGTAGATTATACCACTGCTGGCTCTGCTCTGTGCTAGAGTGCCAGGTTGGCATTCCAGTACTGCAGGCGATGCGTGGATGCTGTCTAGGGCACCATAAATGAAAAGAAAAGAGAGAAAAAAAACAGTTGATAAGAAAAGTTTAACTTAACCCTGGGGACAATAGGTCTGTGAGACTGCTTTAATACTAAAACTAATTTTATCATATTAGGCAGATTTTCCAATGTTGCTACAAATGCAAAATGACAATAATGCCTGTACACTACGATAAAAATTCTCATTATTATTATTGTCATTATCATTATTTAATATTTTGCATCATAAATTGTAATTATTTTTTTTTTTTACAAATGAATACATTACATTGGTAATACTTTTATTTAGAAAATAACATTTTGACATTCACATCATTTGCAACCACAAAGGCTTACACCAGAACATTGCATTTAGGTGCAAAATGTAAACTCCATAGTCACTTTCAAATTTGCACTCAAATGCAGTGTTGGTAAATGAGTCCATCTGTTTGCAATGGAGATGAAGAAAGCAACTTGGAATGTCTAAAAAATATGCCAATCTGCAATGCAATTCAGAGATATAGATGGTAGGGATATGGCACCACAGTCAAGCAGAGATCATTTTCTGTAGTTGACACTTTAGCAAAATAAATAGGTAAAACATTGAACATGAAGTGCAGCATAACAATGCAACATATCTAAGTACACCAGCAAATAGTTAGTAATAGTAACACAACACATGGATTTTACCTGTTGCTTTTACCAACAGCCTCTTTGAACTTTTTCTTATCGCAGACATTTTTGCTTTTAACTTCTTTTTTTCAACATTTTAGATTCTCTGCAGTGTACTAGGAAGCTGGAAAAGCAATCAGAATGGGGTAGAATCGGGAAAAAAAAAAGACCCTTTTTTTTTACAAGTTTTATTTTTACGATGTTCATGTATGTTCATGTATAAATAATATATATGTTGGTCAGCATGATCACAACAATACCAAACTCATATAGTTTTTGGCATCTTTTAATATCTTTAAAAAAATTAGGTAAGAACTGTTATTAAAACAAAATTTTCTTTGCAGTGCATATTCTAAATCCTATTTTGTATATATCCATCTGCAGAGCTATGTAAGGACTTTTTTTTTTGCATGGCAAGCTGATATTTATTGTTACCAATTGGTATGATTATGGAGTATATATGAATTTTTTATATATTTTTTATTAAGATTTTTGGGGGAGTTGAAACGACAAAAATGGCAAATTTTTTTCTGCTATAGCATTCACCATATGGGATAAATATAGGTGTATCCACTGTAATAGTACTGCAGATATATAGATATGGAGCCAGGTCAGGAGATAAGCAGGCGCCATAGCCTCCGTATCTCTGCAGTTTTACACGGCAAAGACACTTAATCCCCAAGATACACTGCTAATTTTACTTTCACTTTCTCTATGAAATACCATGCATTGAAATAAGCAATCTATTGAAAGCAGGTTTACATCCCTTGGTATAAGCAAACTACTGATAGCATGTTCAAGTCCCCTGGGGCATCTAGAAAAATATTTAAAAAAAATGTTTAAAATGTTTTAAAGACATAATAAAGTTCATATCACCCCTTTTACTTAAAAAATATTTAAAAATAAACAACAGCAAACAATAGGCATTAGGCATCACTGCACTACAAAATGTCTGGACTATATGATAAATACAGGTGCATCTCAATAAATTAGAATATCTTTGAAACATTTATTTCTTTGAGTAATTAAATTAAAAAGTGACCTCTTATATTTTCTAGATTCTTTACACACAGAGTGTTCTATTTCAAGTGTTTTATTTCTGTAAATGTTGATTATGGATTACAGCTAATGAAAACCCAAATCTAAGAAAATTTGAATATTGTCAAAAAGTTCAGTATTGTAAATTCAGTGTGTCACCTGCCAAGGTTTCTTATGCCTTTAAATGGCCTCTCAGTCTGGTTCAGTAGGACACACAATCATGGAAGACTGCTGATTATGAATTGTATTACTGAAATTAATGAACGTTTCAATATTCTAATTTATTGAGATGCACCGGTATGTTTGGCAATTCAAGTCTATGGCCAATTCTGGCACATACAGTATGCCAGAAAATTTTTGTAATTCAAAAACCCTAGTTGACCAAGCCTTACGCAAGGTTCACACTAGCGTTTGGGTTTCCGTTCTTCGGGTCTTCTTGGGGACCCAGAAAATGGAAACCCTATCCGTTTAAAAATATTATAATGGGATCCGCCAGGTCTCAGCCCGGTTTCCGCCCGAAATCAGCGGAGAGAAAAGTCCTGCTTACATAATTTAAGCGGAATGGGAGACAGTGTCCCAGAACGGTCACACTTTATTCAGTGCTTCCATAAGGTATGGATTGAATTATAGCTAGAAGCACTTAAGAAATTGGATGGAAAATTTAAGTTTTGTTTATGATTTTAATAACTTTTAAGTAACCTTTTTGTTGTGAAACCTCTGTTATTCCATACAGGAAAAAAATACAGTTATGTTCATATTTAACTAACAAATGTGTCCTTCATTACCTGTCGTATTTGCTGGACATGTCCAGATATACAGTATTTATCACAACACGGTCTTGTGATAAATTATCACAGTACTATGAAAACTATTCTATTTGTATCTATATGTGACCACCCAGTAGGGAAGATGATTTGCAGCCCGTCGAGGCTATTGTTAGCATGCTGTATTTTTGTGTTGAGTTGATTTCAAGACAAATTAAAATCCTTAGCCAGACAGGAAATCAGTTATGTGTGGACACAGGCAAAGCTTGAATTTCATAATCCTACAAAATTCCAGTAAATCTCCAATGTTATGGAACATACTCTATGAAATATATAAGACTACAAATGTGCCCCAACAATACCCGCTAAACAAAATAATCAAATAAATAGACTCAAATGTACTAAATTCATCATAATTTATTAATTACATATTTTGTTTTAAAACAAGACAGAAGTTCATCAATTAAAAACATCCAAAACACAAGAGAAGGAAGAAGGGTTGTGGATAACAATCTCCAGGTCCAAATTATTTAATTGACAAAATATACAATACATATAGAGTACATATACAATAATTCATATGCCATCCTATCACAGTAATTCATATTTCCCTACATCTATAATAAAAATATTGATTTTGTGTATATAAAATGTGATTGGAAATATTATAGCTAAACAATCAATTAAAAAGTACTCATCCTAATACATTAATTACTATATGATCCATGCATCTATAATAAATATATCCATTTCAAATAGATAAAATGTACCTGGAAATATCATAGCCAAACAATCTATTAATAAGTACCCAATACCAGTATTAGCAAAAACTAAATAACCTAGTCAATGCATTTCACACCACGGTTTCCTCTGGGGCTAAAGGGTAGAGGTGACACATTGTTCTATATAGGGGAAGCTACAGCTGCAGTGTGTCCGGACTAAATGGAGCTAATTGGACTAATTCTGTGCATGTCCTGAAGTGGATAACAGGGGTCACATGACTGCAGTATATACTGTAGACGTCATACTACAAATGCAGCTTTCATACCACACAGCCCTGGTCTAATGATTTCTTTCTTTTTTTTTTTAATGAATGGGCTTTTAGAGTTGTACACCAATAATATCTGAATAAAATGTAGATAGATTGTAATGTTGTAAGGGCAGATATATAATTGTTGGAAATTAGCTGGATTATTCCTATTTATTTTTTCTATCAAAAAATGAATTACTATATTAATTGTTTGAACAGTTTTAAATTTGGTTGCAATACATACTCTAATATACAGATGTAGCAGATTTAACTTGACTTTCTATAGCATGGTGACTGCATTTTATGACAGAAGGCAACAAAAGCCAATGGAAAATCTGAAAAAATCGCTTTAACTTTCTGTCTCACACACCAAATTTTATACTCATTGTTGCTGCAAAAAAAACAAAACAAAAAAAAAACAGTAGTTAGATGTTAGCTTTAAATCCTTTGAGAATTAAGAAACACGCTACAAGCTTTTTTTACAGCATTGTTCTTCATTTTTGCTGCTTTTTATTTTAAAGCAGCATTATTTGCAAATCATAGCATGTTTTGGGTGTGATGTTTTTTAGACATATTCCACAAATAACCAAAATTATAAAAGATTAATGAATTTCAAGTCCAGAAAAGAACCATAAAAACTGTGTGTGAATGATGCTTAGAAGAGCTCTCGAAGAGTTGAATATTGCTTGATCATGCTTCGCCTGTGTCAACATTGCTATTAACACTTTCTTTTTGAAGCTGTTCAGATGGCTTGCAGTTTTTAAGACATTTCAGCCTTTTCTTTCCTAATTTTATTTTGAAATATTGAGCAGGAAAGTCAGTGACCTGGTAGCATTACTCTTCTTTGTGTTATCTGAATGCACTGACACTAAGAGAGATATATTTACTTATACTTAAAGCTCCAACTGTTCTTCCTTCAACTGAATGAGATTTAATATCCAAAATACCCTAAAGTTACTCTCAGGAGATAATATTGTTGATCAATCATCACTGAAGGTTGCCTGTCTTAGCTGGCAATATTCGCTTGGTAACTAATAAAGATCGGTCCGTAGTTATTTATATTAGGTTATCATCTCTCTAGGGTAAAGCTTAATCCATTTTGCAATGTTTTTCCCAACAAGACAACATGAGTTTTTCAGGCTGAAAATGAATTAAGTGCATGCTTTCCAAATGTGAAATCTGACATTGTTCTTGTTACAAAAAGCAATTTATTCCCCAAAAGGCTTACACTTCAAAGGTTATATAAAAAGCTTCAAATACAAATGCTATCCATTTTTCAATTACCGGGTTTCCTAACACCGCTAGCTTTCAAACAGATAAGCAGTGGTATCAGTTTTCTTATTCAACATCTTAAAGGTTTTCAATTCTGTTGCAGAGAGAAAACAAATTTATTGTAATGCATTTGACTTAAGTCACAGTTTATATTGAATATCTCGCCAGACTATTGACTGTGGCACGTCCAAAACTGTTTTTCAGAATTTCTAAAATTTTTTGTACATTGCAGCTCACCGACCACGAAATTTAGAATTTTACAACATTTCATAACTGTTTATTCACTAATGAGAGACACATTAGACATTGCCCTCATATCTTATTCTACAAATGACATAAGAAATGTAAATAAATGACCATAAAAATGTCCATTGCTATTGTGGTGTGTGGCAGCAGTGTAGCAGTGCAATGAATTGCTCAGAAAATATGTGAACAGATATGGAATTATGTCGAAGCTGGGTGTAGCTTATTTATTACATAGTAAGCCTAGTATAGTCTTCCCATTGCTAGATGTTGTTTGAAGGATTAATAGACGCGACCAACAAGTTTGATGTATTAATAACTTTCATGAAGTCAGAAGTACACCAAAAGTTACTGCATCATTTCTTGAGTGTTAAAATGAAAACATAAAAAACTATAACTACTAAGAATGGTTATGATTACTGATATTCATTCTTCTATAGCTCCACAGTTCCATGCTGTAGCTCAGTAGAGAAAGTGACAATGATAGTAGTAAGGGCCTGTGGGCTAGCTGCAGTCATGATAAGTAGTGCTTGTAATAATTGTTATATGGGTCCATTACAGCAGTAGCCTTACACTTTAGTACAGTAGAAGTGATATGGGGCTGGTAGCAGTAATGGTGACATTAAATATGCAGCAATAGAATGGGAGTTGTAGTAAAACATGCTACATGTTTCATTCAAAACTAATGCATGGTGATAGTGTTAGAAGAAGTGGAATGGGTATATGGAGTAAGGTTGAGGGATGGGTATATGAAGTTAAAATGATGGATTAAGTAGTCTGTAACAAAACTAATATTAGAAAGGAAAAAGTTGGACTTTAGAAATCCTCAGATGAAGTACAAATGTGTTGACCTTACTTAGCTAAATTTAGTTAAGGACTCCATTTTCTCATAAAATCAACTCAATATGCAGATGTAAAATCACTAAACTAATGCCAATAGTTCTTGTTCACCATTAACCAAATGTGTAAATAAACCTGCCTGAATGAACACTAATTAAAAACTCATTTTATTGTTGCATTCTTAAAAACAGAGGCTAACAACAATCCCTAATATCTATAAGGCATTTCACTTAGGGGCTTGTCAGGTATAATGTATATTTTGCTAAATTCTAGCTGTGTGTTATTGTGTCCCCTAGATACACCAGTCAAGCAGCTACAACCTGATCCTGAATAGCCCTGAAGTGGCTCAGTTAGTGCCTTGGTAACGCGTTTCAACTATGAATTTTTTTCTGTCAGAGTTTTATCAGAGGTGCTATTAGCAGGATTTGGGGGGTGCTCTATTTGCCAGTAATAATTCGTGGGCTCAACTATAATGCCAAAACGCCAGATATTTAATACCTATATCATACCAAGGGTGGGGCAAGCCTCTAAGTTAACCAACCATCTCCTGCCATGTCAGAATTGATGTTCAGGCTGCTTGTGGCACTACTCCTATGTCAAACCTCTGGACCCAGATGCCTAACTGCGTCATATCACTATGGAAACATAAACCTGCATTTATTTATCAACACAGGTAAGTTCAGTAGACAATGAGTGACAGGGGCAGGGGACACACCCAAGACATGCCACCAGAAATCATATTATGCTTATTTTCTCCAGTGCTTTTAACACCATACAGCCGGGGCTACTGAGAGACAAGCTCGCCCTTGCTGGAGTGGACCTCAGTATATGAGAGCCTGGGACTGTGTGTCAGACACCGTGATCTGTAATACGGGGGCACCTCAGGGTACACTTCTTGTCCCTTTCCTTTTCACACTGTACACTGCCGATTTTAGGTGCAACTCATCTAGCTGCTACTTACAGAAGTATTCTGATGATACTGCAATAGTAGGCCTCATCACAGACGAAGATGACAGGGTGTACAGAGAATTGAACCGGGATTTTGTGGACTGGCGCCAGCAGAACCACCTTAGGATTAATGCTGGGAAGACCAAGGAGATGGTGGTGGACTTTCGTAAGTGCAGATAACCTCCTAAACCAGTGGACATCCAAGGGACAGGCATTGAGATTGTCAACAACTATAAGTACCTAGGGGTGCTCCTCAATAATAAGCTGGACTGGGAAGATCACCTGGATGCACTGTACAGGAAAGGCCACAGCAGGCTCTACCTGTTTAGGAGGTTGAGAGCCTTTGGCGTCCAGGAGGCACTTCTTAGGGCCTTTTTCAATTCTGTAGTGGCATCAGCCATCTTCTTTGGAGTGACCTGCTAGGGAAGTAGCATATCAACCATAGATAGGAATAGACTCGACAACCTGATTAGAAGGGCCAGCTCTGTCCTTGGGAGCCCCCTGGACCCAGTGCAAGTGGTGGGTTACAGAAGGATACTGTCCATGGTGAGCTCCATGCGGGAGAATAACTCCCATCCAATGCATGAGACCGTGATAGTGCTGGGCAGTACTGTCAGTGACTGACTGCTTCACCCTAAGTGTAAGAAGGAGCGCTATCGGAAGTCTTTACTTCACACTGCGGTTAGGCTGTACGACCAACACTGAGCTAAGCAGAGATCATTCCATACAGAGAACTGAAAGATCTTTAAGTTGTGGTATCCCTTCTACTACTTTTTTACCTGTACCTTTCTATCTGTACCTACTGTCACTGTAATGCCTCTTCCTTGGAGCTTCTGTATTCTGTTTTTTGTGTTTGTATTATCTATGCTGCCGTAACACACTGAATTTCCCCATGGTGGAACTATTAAAGGATTATCTTATCTTAATATAACAAAGGGCCCAAACGTATGTTGAATGCAGTGTGTTGGATGCTGAATATCCAATGATCTATAGCATTCATTCCAACAGGTTCTCAATATGTATATGTATATTTACTAGAGACTGATAAACTCGATCATGTCATTGTCAGTATTCTCAATTCAGCTACTATTCCTTTAAGGTTACCATGCCAACCTAAAAAGCTTCTGCAGTCTCAGAAGTTCCCTGAGCTTGTCCAATTAGCAGCTGAGGAGGCATATAAAAGACCCTTATGTCTTAAACCCAGTTGCCTGTTAATATAGTTATCTAGTTTGGCTCTGAACATGGATTGTGTGTATTGAATTGCTTTTCTGACCCTTGGCTTGTTTCTGGTTATTCATTTGTCTGCTGACTTTGCCTTTGACGTACCCACTTGGAACCGAACCTTGTCTTTGTATTGGATATTCGTTTTGTCTCCTGATTCTGCCTCTGACAACATCTCCTGGTATTGACCATTTGCCTGGACATGTACAGTATTCTCCTATTTCAGATCTGCCCTGTAAGTAAATTGTGGGTTCTGGTTTTTGGTTTCAGTAAGTGGAGCATTTATTTGCCGTACAGTTTCTGGTGGTGATAACTTGGAAGCCCAAAATCAGCAAAGCCCATCTGGCCCTGCAGCTGGCGCTGGTGAAGGCTTTGGGGGGTTTGGGTCTATCTTGCAGTTCTGTACTGGATTTAATCAGCTTGTTTTTCTGCTCGCTGTTATCAGCCAGTTTCTGCTTTTTCTGAAATTTGATATTGGAACTCAATCCTAACAGATTAGCAGATCTATAATTGCCATATTCTGTTATGGAACATATTCAGACACTGGTGGACCAGATGTAGGGAATTACCCAGCTGTTTCAGCATTTGTCAGAGAGGATTCAACAGCAGGAGAAATTTCTGTGTCAGGTTTCATTAGCATCCACTATTTCCTTGGAACCCAACATAAATCTAACTAACTGGGTTTTTTGAAATACAGTTGTGCTACAAAGTTTACATACCCCGACAGATTTTTTTTTTTTGGCCTTTTTTCAGAGAATATGAATGACAACACAAAAACTTTTTCTCCACCCATGGTTAGTGGTTGTTTGAAGCCACTTAATGTCAAACTTCTGTGTTTTCTCTTTTTAAATCATAATGACAACCAAAAACATCAAAATGACCCTGTTCAAAAGTTCACATACCCCAGTTCTTAATACCATGTATTGCCCCCTCTAACATCAATGACAGCTTGAAGTCTTTTGTGGTAGTTGTGGATGAGGCTCTTTATTTTCTCAGATGGTAAAACTGCCCATTCTTCTTGGCAAAAAGTCTCCAATTCCTGTAAACTCCTGGGAAGTCTTGCATGTACTGTGCACTTGAGATTTCCCCAGAGTGGCTCAATGATATTGAGGTCAGGAGACTGAGATGGCCACTCCAGAACCTTCACTTTCTTCTTCTGTAGCCAATGACAGGTCGACTTGGCCTTGTGTTTTGGTTCGTTGTCATGTTGGAACGTCCAAGTATGTCCCATGTGCAGCTTCCTGGCTGATGAGTGCAAATTTGCCTCCAGTATTTGCTGATAACGTGCTGCATTCATCTTTCCTTCAACTTTGATCAAGTTTCCTGTGCCTTTGAAGCTCACACATCCCCACATCATCAGTGATCCACCTCTGTGCTTTACAGAAGGAATGGTGTTCCTTTCATCATAGGCCTTGTTGACACCTCTCCAAACGTAACGTTTATGGTTATGGCCAAAAAGTTAGATTTTTGTCTCATCACTCCAAATTAATAATAATAATAATAATTTTTATCTATATAGCGCCAACATATTCTGCAGCACTGTACAATTTGTAGGGTTCAAGTACTGACAAAAAAGATACATTACAAAGAAACGTACGTTTTAGAGATTCTAACTACGGAAGGGTTTACATTAGGAGTTGTGATAGGCCTGTCTGAAAAGATATGTCTTTAGTTTACGCTTGAAGCTGTGGGAATTGGGGGTTAATCTAATAGTCCGGGATAGAGCATTCCAGAGAAGTGGTGCTACTTGGGAGAAGTCTTGTACGAGCGTGGGAGGTTCTGATAATAGAGGATGTTAGTCTTAGGTCATTGAGTGAATGGGTTGGGCGATAGACAGAAATGAGGGAGGAAATGTAGGGAGGTACAGCATTATGGAGGGTGTGAATGAGGGTGATAAGTTTATATTGTATTCTGTATTGAATAGGCAGCCAATGTAGTGACCGGCACAGACCGGAGGCATTGCTGTAGCGTCTAGACCAGGGGTAGGCAACCTTTTTGTTCGGCGTGCCGATTTAGATTAAAAAAAAAAATCAAAGTTGAGGTACTTTGCGTGCCGGTCAATAATTGTAAGTCTGACGACCCCTGCACGCAGTATTATGTCACATAGCGGCCCCTGCACACGGTATTATGTCCCATAGCGGCCCCCCGCACACGGTATTATGTCCTATAATGGCCCCTGTACATGATATTATGCCCCATAGCAGCCCCTGCACATGGTATTATGCCCCATAGTGGCCCCTGCACACGGTATTATGCCCGACAGCAGTCCCTGCACACAATATTATCCTCCATAGAGGCCCCTGCACACAGTATTATCCTCCATAGTGGCCCCTGCACACAGTATTATCCTCTATAGTGGCCCCTGCACACAGTATTATCCTGCTATTGCTATTGCTATTATTTTAGCGTGTAACTGATATAACTAGAGAGGCGGGCGGCGTATTTTACTCTATAAAGATCAGGTATGGACAGGACAGGGACAGTGAAAAAATGTAAACTTTATTGGTGACTTTGTGTATGTGTTGTGTAAGTATTTGGTGCGACACTTTTGGCGCTGTGACCTGGAGGATGGTCACAGCGCCAATAAACTTCCTGGTTATGTGATTAGGCTCAGAGGGGTATTACATTATCCCTCTATGTGACAATCAGAGAGCAGAAGTATAGTATGCTCTCTGATTGATAGGAGAGGGGATAACATGGACAGAAGTCCATGCTACCCCCCGGGGTCATCTGCAGCTTATGCACTGACAATGATGATTTATCATTGTCTCTGCAGTCTGCAGCTCCTCCTCCCCCCTCCCTCCTTAGCTCTAAAATGCTGCCTGAGGCAGGAGAGTGGATACTTTTAGAGCCCCATTTCTAAGGATCTTTTAGGGCCACAAAGATGCAACTGGATTCATATTAAAGATGAGAATCTCATCTTTAAAAATATACCAAGATCGCAATGATAGACCTTACAGATTCAGAGCGATTCACTGTTAAAACAATGTCGGGAATTGAGATCTGCATTGGGATTTCAATGCCGAACATCGTTTTCACTAGCGAATCGCTCAGGATGTTTAAGGACGATCATGGTGATCTTGGTATCATTTTAAAGATGAGATTCTCATCTTTGATCTACTTAAAACGTATCCTGCAACTTCACAGTATTGTAAACCGCAAGCTACATGAGACTTACAGTTTACATGTCCCCGAGAGCACAGAACGATGTCTTCTTCTCACACAGGCGGCGCGATGAAGTCACAACATGGTGACTCCATTCATCAGCATTGCAGGTAGGTGAGTATGACTTTTTTTTTTTTCTTTTTTTAGCGAAGTTGTGGGTAAATTAATAGTATAAGGGGTGGATAGGAGGGGGAATTATAACTATAAAGGGAGGATTCATTAGGGGGCATTATGACAATTGGGGGGTCATTTATATAAGGGTTATTACGGGGTATTATGAATACAAGGGGGGAGGTTATTTATATAAGGGGCCATTAGGGGGCATTATGAAGATAAGGGGGTGGTCATTGATATAAGAGGTCATTAGTGTTGCAGTATTTATGTCAGGGGGAATCAGGGGCATAATATGAGGGTCAATTAATTTAATTAAAGTGGCACTTGGGCTTTATTAAGATTAAGGCCCCACGTACCAGGCTGCAGCAAAAAAAAGCACTGCAGGAAAAACCATGGTGGTAACATTGTGGTTTTTCCCGCAGTGCTTTTCACAGAAGGTCCGCAGTGGTTTCCTCTGTGGGCTTTCTGTTTTCAATACACCTATGTGGAAACCGCCAGCGTTTCCATAGGTATAATTGACATGCTGCAATTTCCAAAACCGTAAAGGTTTTGGAAATTGCAGTGCGTCTGCTGCACGTATGTTTCCGCAATGTGAGGATGGGATTTGCTAGAATGCCAAGGTTTTTTCTTTGGGTTTTCACCACATGATGCCCCATCCCATCCCCACTTTGCAGTAAAATACACGCAGCAGATATGCTGCGATTTCCAAAACAGTCGCAGTTTTGGAAATCGCAGCATGTCAATAATACCTATGGAAACGCCAGCGGTTTCCCTATAGATATAATTGAAGCAGAAAGTCCACAGAGGAATCCTCTGTGAACATTTTGTGCAAAGTGCTGCAGGAAGAACTGCGATGCATCGCCGCCGCGGTTTTTCCCACAGCTGTTTTTTGCTGCGGGACGCCACGTGGGGCCTTAGCTTTAAGGAGTTTTCCAGCTCATTTTTATTCATGGTCTATCCTCAGAATAAATCATCAATAAGACATAAGTGATTCCCCACTGATCAGCTGTATGAAGGGGCTATGGCGCCTGTTTATATCATACGCTGTCTGTTTATAGTGACCGTGTGATGTCATGGCCGCTATGAAAAGAATGACACTATGTAAACAGAGAAGGTGTCATGGCGCTTACACAGGTACCACGGTTCATTCAAACAGCTGATCCTCGAGGTCCTGGGTATTGGAACCCCAATAATTTTTTTTTCCCTTGTTTTTTTTTTTTCTTTTCTTTGTAATTAGGAAACACTTGGGGCATTATTAATAAGACGCACTATTTAAAAGAAGTGCACAGGGAAGTTATTAATTTAAAGTTGCACTTGGGGGTATTATTCATTATGGGGCAGTATATTATATATTTTATAATTGGGGGTAGCAGCAGGATGGGGGCCTTGTGAAGGTGAGGACAATGTGAGTCAGGTGCCTGGAAAAGTGAGGAACCAAAGATGTCTGTGTTACAAACTTTACAGAGACTGGAAGAAGTGGTCATGGCCGTCCAGATAAAAGAGATGGGGAATGTGAACGATTAGTCAGAGACGTCACCGGAAAGTCACTAAATGTTACTGCACTGTATTCGCCTAAATCGTCTGCAGAGCCGCTATATACCACTATACGCTCACCGTATACTCATAGTATCAGTATACGAACATGTGCAAGTTGGGTCCCACTTGGTCATGTTCGCCCCCCCCCGCGTGCTGAACCCCTAGCTACGCCTCTGGTCTAGACTGATAGATGAGCCTGGCCGCCGCATTCAGAATAGATTGTAGAGGGGAGAGTTTAGTAAGGGGAAGACTGATTAGTAAGGAGTTACAGTAGTCAAGGCGAGAGTGAATCAGGGCAACAATAAGTGTCTTTCGTGTATTTGTGGTAAGGAAAGGGCGGATTCTGGAGATGTTTTTGAGGTGGAGATGACATGAGCATGCGAGTGATTGGATATGGTGGGTGAAGGAAAGGTCTGAGTCAAACAAAACCCCGAGGCAGTGAGCATACTGCCTAAGAGTTATGGTAAGGCCAGAGACTGCAATGGAGATATCAGGGACAGATCTATTAGATAGTGGAAACAACAGTAGTTCAGTCTTTGAGAGATTCAGTTTCAGATAGAGCAAAGACATGATATTTGAGACAGCAGAGAGGCAGTCACTGGTGTTCTGTATTAGTGCAGGGGTGATGTCACAGGATGAAGTATATAATTGGGTGTCATCAGCATAAAGATGGTACCGGAAGCCAAATCTAGTGATGGTTTGTCCAATGGGGGCTGTGTAGAGGGAGAAGAGCAGGAGACCTAGGACCGAGCCCTGAGGAACCCCAACGGCAAGGGGAAGAGGGGAAGAAGCAGAGCCTGCAAATGATACACAGAAAGTGCGGTCAGAGAGATAAGAGGAGAACCAGGAGAGAGCAGTGTCTGTGAGGCCGACAGAGTGGAGCATAGTGAGGAGGAGTTGATGGTCAACAGTGTCAAATGCTGCTGAGAGATCTAGAAGAATAAGAAGAGTAGTCACCTTTGGATTTAGCCGTCAGGAGATCATTGGAGACTTTTATGAGGGCCATTTCAGTAGAGTGCAGGGTGCGGAAGCCAGATTGTAAGGAGTCAAGAAGAGAGTTAGCAGAAAGATAGCGGATTAAACGAGACTAGACCAAGCGTTCCAAGATTTTGGAGATAAAAGGAAGGTTACAGACCGGTCGATAGTTAGCAGCACAGGATGGGTAAAGGGAGGATTTCTTCAGTAGTGGGGTTATGACAGCATGTTTTAAAGAGGATGGGAAAATTCCAGAAGAGAGAGAGAGGTTAAATATTTTAGTAAGGTAAGTCGTGACGGCAGGAGACAGAGACTGGAGAAGGTGTGAGGGGAAAGGGTCACAACTACAGGTTGTAGGGCGAGAAGAAGAAAGTAGCTGAGATACTTCCTCCTCTGTAACAGGTTCAAAAGATGAGAATGAACAGTCTGAAGTGCGGCTGGTGAGGGGGTCAGTGCCATCTGGGGATTGGGCAGTTATTTCCTGACGGATCTTATCAATTTTATCATGGAAATAAGTGGCCAGGTCATCTGCGCTAAGGTCTGTGAATGGCATCTGCACCTTGGGAGTAAGGAGTGAGGGCGGTGAAATAGGCTTGTTTGGCTAGGTGAAGGGCAGAATTATAGGTTTTAAGCATAAATTTAAAGTGGAGGAAGTCTGCAGGTGTACGTGATTTTCTCCACAGACGTTCAGCACACCTAGAGCACCGCTGAAGAAAATGTGTCTGTGGTGTGTGCCAGGGTTGCTGCCTCCTGCGTCTAACCTTTCAAGTGGAGGGGGGAGCCGCCTCATCCAATGCACTCTTAAGGGTTTCATTATAGTGACTGGTGGCTAGATTGGGGTAGGACAGTGAAGAGATGAGGGACAGAGAGGACTGTAGAGTATCTGAGAGGTGCTGGGTGTTAATAGCACGTAAATTCCTATATGTATGATGAGTAGGTATTTCCTGTGAAGGAGAGAAAGCACTGATGTTGAGAGACAGAAGGTTATGGTCAGAGAGTGGCAGAGAAGAGTTAGTAAATTTAGAAACTGTGAGGAGTCGATGAAAGACAAAATCAATGGTGTTGCCATCTACATGTGTGGCGGAAGAGGAAAGTTGCGAAAGACCAAAAGACGTGGTTATTGAGAGAAACTGTGAGGCAGCTGGGGAGACAGGGGTGTCAGTGGGGATGTTAAAGTCACCCATGATGAGGGTAGGCATTTCACTGGATAAAAAGAGTAGAAGCCAAGAAGCGAAGTGATCCAGAAATTGGTAGGGTGAGCCGGGTGGACGGTAGATCACAGCTACACGTAAGGAGAGTGGGCGGAAAAGTTTGATAGCATGTACTTCAAATGAGGGGAATGTGAGTGAGGGTACCGGTGGGATGGCCTGAAAAGTGCACTGTTCCAGAAATTTTGAGGCTTGTCTCTGTGCTGTTTGGCTTATTGAAGGCAAGATTCTTTGTGGCATTTGCGCAGTAATCGATTTCTTCTGGCAACTCGACCATGCAGCCCATTTTTTTTTCAAGTGCCTCCTTATTGTGCATCTTGAAACAACCACACCAATAGTTTTCAGAGAGTCCTGTATTTCAGCTGATGTTATGTGTGGTTTTTCTTTGCATCCTGAACAATTTTCCAGGCAGTTGTGGTCGAAATTTCGGTTGGTCTACCTGACCGTGGTTTGGTTTTTACAGAGCCCCTGAATTTCCACTTGTTAATCATAGTTTGAGCACTGCTGAATGGCATTATCAATTCCTTGGATATATTTTTGTATCCCTTTCCTGTTTTATACAGTTAAACTACCTTTTTCTGTAGATCCGTGGACAATTCTTTTGCTTTCCCCATGACTCACAATCCAGAAACGTCAGTGGCTAGTGGAAAGATGTAACAGTCTGCCTGGATCCCAGAAACTCACTCAGCTTTTATGCACACACATTGATTACAAGCAAACAGGTCATAGGTGAGGATGTTACCTTTAGTAGCCATTGAAACCTCTTTGTGTCAACTTCTGGGCATGTTATCAGGCCAAAATCACCAGGGTATGTGAACTTTTGAATAGGGTCATTTTGATGTTTTTGGTTGTCATTATGATTTAAAAAGAGAAAACACAGAAGTTTGACAATAAATGGCTTCAGCTAACCACTAACCATGAGTAGAAAAAAGTTTTTGTGTTATCATTCATATTCTCTGAAAAAAGGCCAAAAAAAACAAAAAAATCTGCCAGGGTAATCTTTTTGCTATTCTGTGTGAAAGCTGCAAAGTCTGTTTTCGTCTCTGACCTTACTCTTCAGGTAATGAGCAGCAACAGGTTGCCATTATAATTTCTCTTCTGCAGGAAGACCCCAAGCATGGGCCTTTTTACTAAATCCCCAAGCTCCAGAATTGTTTCCTGTCGACTGTATTTTTGCTGCCCTGGGTTTACTTTATGATGAACCTTACAGCCATGACTAAATCTAATCTGCTTGAACCCTCCGCCAAGGTTGCTGTCCAGTAGAAGATTATTGTTTTGAGTTCCGTAGGTAGTTGGTTCACTTTCAGTGAATTGAACCAGCTCTCTGTTGCCAGTTTCGTCAAGGACTGCCTGACATTATAAAAGACTTTTTAGTCAGTTGCTCGCAACCTGCATTTCTGGATGAAACCATAATCCTTAACATTCATTTGGAGCAGTATTTACTTGAACTCCCTGAACCTATGCAGATAGGATCCACTATGTCAGTTCATGACACAAGAATTTATCGGAGACAAAAAGGACTATGTTTCTATTCTGAAAAGACCCCAGAGTATAATAGTTTGTGGGTGGTGTACCCTCAAAATTTTGGGTCCTGCCGAATCCAAAATATAAGCGATAATTGCCACGAACACCGTAGGTGCCACTATGTTACATAATACTGTGTGAATGGGCCACTATGATACATAATACTGTTTGGGGTCCATTATGGGACATCATAGTGTGTAGATGTGCCACTATGGGACATTATACTGTTTGGGGGCCACTATGGGACATCATAATGTGTAGATGTACCGCTATGGGAAATTAAGCTGTGTGCAGGGATATAGGTGTACATTTCCATGGCTGTCACTGCTCTTAAATGGCAAGATAATATAGTGTGAGAGTATGAACCTAGAGGGCGCTAGGGAGCGACCCAAGGCTAGCCCTGAAAAGGCCCTCAACCACACCTTTGGGTGGGGGGTGAAACTCCAAAGGGATTGGATACAGCGGCAGAGCTGCTGTCAAGGCCCTGCAGGAAGCAGGGACTGTGAAACCAGCCAATTACAGAGAGGCGGTCTGTCTCAGGAGGACTGAGGTCCACAGGGGACTTTTGCTTGAGCTGAGCATTAGTCAGGCTAGATAGGGGTCAAGAGTCAGTTAGTGCCCTAACTGTGGCCCAGGCTGTTTTTTTTTGTTTTGTTATGTTGCACTTAAGCTGAATAAAAAGCCATTTTTGTTTTAAATTGGCACTGTCTGAATGCTGTCTCTCTGGTGCCCAGTACCACGAACCACTGCTGTCGGAACCAGGAGTCTGCCACCATTTGAGACTAATCCCCCCAAATTGTCACATATGGTGCTATGGATTCGGGCAGAAAGAGATCCACGCAAGTCCTGGAAGACAAGTGGTTGGTGACTGCAGTACTGCTAAGTGTGCATTGTGGCCTACAGCTGGAAGAAATCTGGGATTTCAACGGAGAAACCCAGGAAGGGGTGAGTGGAACTGCATCATAGCAAAGTGTGTGCAAAAACTGGTGAAAGTAAAACTCTGGAAGAGGAATCCAGGGAATGAACTTTGTTTATACTGTGGCTCAGAAGTCTGTAAAGTGCTTGCGGATGGCAAGAAAGTAGGCAATGTGTATAGAAGCTGGATATTGCAAACAGTCTATGTGAAAGGCTATGGTGCCATGTTTGTGTTTTCTGTGGAAGACAGAAGAAAATGCTGGTTGTTGTAGTGCCACATAAGTTAACTGTTTGAATACATGTGACTGCAGAAAATGAGAAAAAAAAAAAGTTGCTTCCGGTTGAACCCATGGTTGCTGTGGATTATTGTGTAATCTTGTTAGTAAACCATGGGCAAGAAAAAGAGAATTTCAGCTTGTAAAAAAAGCAGAGAAGTTATGCACAGGTTTATTAGTGCAGCAGTCTGAATGCAGAGAGACACAAAACCCGGAACAGAGCATGTGGAGTGCAAGTAAAGATAAAGGCTTGCATGAGAGTGACTCAGTTTTTCTAAAGCACCTCTGTTCTATGATTGAATATGTCCTTGCTGACTGTGTGTCTCATACTGGAGTGCATGAAAGCGCCAAAGATGAAAATATTAGGGTGCAGCAGCTTCAAGATGAGAATAAAACCATCAGGTTCATGTATGAAGATGAAATATCTGATTGGAAATGGCAACTTGAGGTATCAGAAAAAGAGAACCTTAAGTTAAAGAAAGAGCTTGAGACTATAAAGAGTTCATATCCTAGTCGTTGTGAAAATGTGGTGCTGGGTTTGCCTGGAATGGACTCTGTCACTAAGAAGGAGTTTGCTGAAATGAAATGCGCTCTATCTAATAAAGTTCTCTACAGAGTGTAGAGCAAAAGCAAGTGCTTGAGAAGCAGTTGCAGGATTTAAAGGAGCAGCATGTTCAAAACTCCATTGCCAAAGAGAGTGTCATTGAAAAATTAAGAGATGACCTTGAAACTGCTAAACGTGAGAGAAGTGAATTTTTGCAGAGTCAGTCAGAATGTCTGGATGACCAAGTCAGGAAGTGTGAAAAACTTTCTGCTGCATTAACTGACAAAGAAAATGAAATTGCAGAGCTGAGGAAGCATGTGTCTGACCGAGAGAGTGATTTAGAATCTGTGGTGCAGACATTGCAGTCAGAGCAAAACTTGCATGAACTAAAGCAGGTTCGCCTAAATAGTGAAGTCAATGAATGGCAGAGCAGAGCTGGAGTTCTGGTACAAAGAGAAATGGAACTCAAAGCTAGAATATGTAGCCTGGAGAGGGCGCTGTCAGGATCTTGTGAAGATAAAGAGAAATTGCCTGTTTTGGTGCAAAATAAAGTCAAAGAATTGATGGAGATGTCGTCTGTCCATGCTCAGAAAGTGCAAACCTTACAGGATAATCACAAAAAAGTAGAGACTCAGATTCAAGAGCAGCAACTAAGGGGACAGAAGGGGACAGGTTTCGAGCAGAACTACTAGACAAGGCAAACGGGCTACAGGTGGAATTGAATAATGTCACAGGGCTTCTTTCTCAAGCAGACAGCAAGTTTATCAAACTTTCCAAAGATTTTTCTACACTAGAATCTCAGCTTCAGGAAACTCAGGAACTTTTGCAAGAAGACACTCGTCAGAAGCTTGACCTTAGTACAAAACTAAAACAAATGGAAGATGAGAAAAATGGTTTCCTTGAGCAACTAGAGGAAGAGGAGATAGCAAAAAGAGATTTGACAAAGCAGATTTCAACACTATAGGCTCAGACGACTGATATGAAGAAAAAAATGGAGAATAGTATTGGGTCCTTGGACTCTGTTGAAGAACTAAAGGAAAAGTTGCAAAAGGAGCTAGAAGCTACAAATCAATGGTTTGAAGAGAAGTCTGCTGCTTATGACAAACTTGAGAAGACGAAAATTAGACTTCAGCAGGAACGAGAAGATATAGGTGTAAATCTTGATCATCAACGTTGGATTGTGTCAAATTTGGAAAAGAAGCAGAAAAAAATTTAATCAGCTGCTTGGTGAAGAGAAGGCTCTTTCTGCTAGATATGCAGAAGAACGTGACCGTGCTGAAGCAGAGGCTCGTGGAAAAGAGACCAAAGCTCTTGCCTTGGCTCACTCCCTAGAAGAGGCCCTTGAATTGAAGGCCGAGTTAGAGAGGCTCAACAAGCAACTGCGCACTGAAATGGAGGATTTGGTTAGCTCCAAGGATTAAGTTGAGAAAAACCTGGAATCTGTGCAGATATTGTATGAGAACAAAGCTAATGCTTATGACAAGCTGGAAAAGGCCAAGAGAGAATTGGACCTCCAGATAGAAGACATGAGGATTCAGTTTGAGGAAAACCTATCTAATTTATCTGCTGAGATTGTAGATCTAAAAATGCTTGCTGCTCAACTAAAGCTGCAAGTGGACAAACAGGATGAAGTTGTACGCATTAAGGAACAGCTGGAGTTTCAGATGGATCAAGTGAAGTGCGCGTCAGAAATAAAGTTGGAAGAGCATACTTTTCAGATTGAACAGTTAGAAACCGAAGTTGAATCTAAAAGAGAAGAATTGGATCAATTGCAGCAGTCTTTATCCAATACTGAATAGTCGGCATCTGCACTATCTTCAAAGCTGGCAGCACTAGAAGCTGAGAAGGACTCGCTGCAGAGCCTGTTAACCTCTAAAGAATCAGAGTTGTTATCCCTGAAAAACGTGACTCAAGAGACAGTCTTTATTCAACCAAGAGCAAGATAAGAGAGCCACTGAGATACGGGACTTGAATGAAAGACTTGACAAAAAGTTTGCAGATGAGCAGAATCTTTATCAGAAGATGTTTGAGGATCAGTTCAATATAATTCAGGGAACAGTGAGGGAAGCAGAAAATATCATCCAGGATGCAGTTGCTAAACTTGATGATCCTCTACATATCCGCTGCACTAGTTCACCAGATTACCTGGTAAACCGAGTAAAAGTTGCTATAGACTTATTAACCTCCCTCTTGAATGGGCACTCCAAATACATACAGAATATGACAGATGCCTCTGACAGTTTGCACACTTAACAGCAGATACAATTGTAAATGGCAGTGCAACGTCTCACTTGGCACCGCCAGACCATGGAGATTGTCTTGTAGACAACTGCAGGGAATGTGGAAGCCAGAGTTTACAATATCTGAATGAGCTGAAGGATAAGCAGTCTTTGATGGATGCAGACCTGACAAATGTTAGAAGAACACTGCAGAATATCCTAGAATTAGGAGACATAGTGGATAAAGAGAAGGCATCTACATCTGCTGCCATAGAAGATGCAGTGCGAAAGATTGAGGAAGATCTGCAAGTTGCAATAGTAAAAACTGAGATGGAGGCTGTGTAGAAAAATGTGGCGATAAAGAAAGTTCTGGAGCTGGAATCAGAGATTTGTGCGCTACAGAAGGTGTTATAATTGGAGAAAGCTGCCAGCATAGAGGCAAAGAAAGCAGAGCCATTAAGGCAGCCAGAACAGGTAACCAAAAAGCATCTGGGTACTGACAGTAAAAACTGTGGTGTTGAAAACTCGGTATCCCAGTCCTCCGGTGTTAGCACAGGAAATGAAAATAACTTGGAGAATGTTGAGATGACGATATCACCAGCTCCTGTACTGTCAGAAAGGGGTTGGCACGAAAATTCTTGCAATCTATCACAGTACCGCAACATGCCTCCAGAAAGTTATGCGTATGAGAAAGAGGAGGTAAGACTAGAGTATGGAAGTGGTTCTCCTGCTGCCGTACAGATGTGGAATCATTATACAGAAACCATTCCAATATATGATGTGGCAGTTGCTAAAGACATACCAGAAAATGTAGTTCAGCGTGATCTATTTTGTGAGGGTGTACTGTATGGTCCTCGTGCAGAAGGAGAAGATATTGCGGTACAGAGCTTGTGTATCTCAAACAAAGAGGAGAGCAAGCAGCCTATGTCTCCTAAACTTCTAAGCCTTGATGGTGATGGCAAAGTTTGCTTTGAGATGAAGGTTACGGAAAAAGTACCCGGTAAACAGTTATACTCTAAAGACATAGATGTGCATGAAGTACGTGTTATTTGGTCTCTGAGCTCCTGTGGATTCGTGATAGGTGAAGATGAAGATTCTTACGGCTATTTACTAAAGGGATCAAAGTCATGCAATGGGATGGCTGAAGACTATGGCGAGAAATGTGATGAAAATGATGTGATCTCCTGTATGGCGAATTGTGAAGGTGATGAAGTAAAACTTGCCTTTGCACAGAATGGCCAGGATCTTGGCATAGCATTTAAAGTGATGAGAAAACGGAAAACTCGACGGAGCGGAATTTGGATGAAGAGACCGCCAGATTGGGACTTCTGGAGAGACACTGGACAGGTATACATGGTTGAAGAGGGACTTCGTCATAGGATGTCTCGTCCCATTGTAGCTCGCCCCATAGGTAGTGAGCTGAGGGGGAGGGTATGTGAGAGTATGAACCTAGAGGCCGCTAGGGAGCGACCCAAGGCCAGCCCTGAAAAGGCCCTCAGCCACACCGTTAGGTGGGGGGCATAACTCCAAAGGGAGTGGATACAGCGGCAGAGCTGCTGTCAAGGCCCTGCAGGAAGCAGGGACTGTGGAACCAGCCAAGGACAGAGAGGCGGTCTGTCTCAGGAGGGCTGAGGTCCACAGGGGACTTTTGCTTGAGCTGAGCATTAGTCAGGCTAGATAGGGGTCAAGAGTCAGTTAGTGCTCTAACTGTGGCCCAGGCTGTTGTTTTTTTTTTTTTTTATGTTGCACTTAAACTGAATAAAAAGCCATTTTTGTCACAATAGTTAAATTTACCTTGTTTTCTTCTACATTTTCTCTTAGCCCCTATCGGAAGTGTACCTCCCTGGATTTCTTGATGTTCTTTGTTATGCTTCATTTGTTTTGTTGTTTGTCTTGTCTTCCCCCACTCCTCTCTGTTCTTTCCTGTGTTTGCCAGGATTTGCTTTTTCCTGCCCTGCCTCTACTCTCACGACTTTCCATGGACTCTGCTCCGTGTTCCTGTGGGGTCTGCAGCTCCTTGGTCCTAAGCTACATTGTTTAAGTGTTCTCCTTCTTAGGGGGAGTTCACACTACCATTATTAAAGTCCGTTGCTGTCTTCCGTCATAGGATGACAGGTTTAAAGTCCTGCATGCACAACTTTATCTTCCATTACAAAAGTAAACAAACATGACAGAATCAAGCGCCCGTCACCAAGGGGGACGCCTTACCGGCCTCCACCCTGGGCCCAAGAAAAAAAAAAATAGAATCAAGTGTCCGTCATGTTGCTTACATTAGTGTCAATGGGAACAGACACAGAATCAGTCTGTGACTGTTCTCAGTGACAGCTAAAGTTCGTTGCTCTCATCCTATGATGGAAGACAGCAACGGACTTTAGTAATGGTAGTGTGAACTCCCCCTTACTCTTACACATGTCTAAGATTGTATCTATTAATATCAAAGGTCTCAACTCTAATGTGAAACGCAAAATGGCATTGGCAGAATTATGTTTCTACAGGAGACCCATTTTGACAATTCTTGAACATTTAATTTTGCCCCTCTCTTTTATCCCACAGTGTATTCTGCCACTCACTCTAAGAAACATGCGTGGACGGCTATTCTTATTTCTTCGTCCTGCCCCTTTGAGGTAGTTTCCTCTATCCTTGACCCTCAGTGGAGATACTGTATGTCATTCTCCATGGGAAGCTTGAGGGTCAACCTATCACTCTTTATAACCTTTATGACCCTAAGTCCTCCCAGCCCAATTTCCTTACTAAGGTCTTTAATATTGTAGCGGCCCTCCCCTCAGCTGCTACCTTCATTGGAGGGAACTTTAATATGTCTTTCTTGGACTCCATGGACCACTCCATGTCAGGCATTTCCTGTCACCTTGCCCAGCATAGTCTCTCTGCCCACTTTCGATACATCGTTTGCGGATATTCTTTGCATGACTTATGGAGGATTAATACTTCATTAATACTTTATATATTTTTCATTCCCCCCACACCAGTCACATACTAGAATTGTCTATTTTTTGGGGGAATTCCCTTTATTGGATCTATCACATGGTCTGATTATGCACCAGTCTCCATAAAGCTGCGTGCTCGCTCAGTGTGTACTAGAGTTTGTCATTGGTGGCTTAACGAGAGCCTACTTCAGAGGGCGCAGACTCGTGGGGAGCTCCGTACCCATTTAAAAGCTTTGTTTGAACTAAACTAGGGGTCGTTTGTTGGAGGCCCATAAGGCAGTAATGTGGGGTTACTGTATCGCCCTAGGTATCTGTCTGAAGTGCGACGCCAACACACGCCTTGAGGACCTTCAACTCCAACTGCGTTACACTGAAAACCGTATGGTGTATCACCCGACGCGTAGCCTCCTTAAAACCTTAATTGAACTTCAGGCACAGATTAGAGATGTCCTTTTACAGAAGACTACCAAGTTGCTAGACAGCGCTATTATTATAGGGCTAACAAACCTCACACCCTCCTAGCTCAACAGCTGAGGGACCGAACAGAGAAAGGCACAGGCGTTCCGACTGGGATGTTGTCTACAATCCCAATCAGATGGCACGTTTGTTCTACACATTTTACTTTGACCTGTACTCTCTACCCTCTGACTTCCCTCCCGATCCTGATCCTGAAACGAAAATGTGCCTGCTGTATGACTTCTTATCCTCTTGTAACCTACTCTCTCCTTGCTTTTTTAAATAAGCCCATCACAGGAGATGAAATTCGTCTCTCATTCCTTTCCCACTCTAATCCTGAAACCTGGTAATGGTTATAGACACATTGCGCTCTTGAACGCAGATCTCAAAGTGTTTACTAAGCTTTTGGCTTCTAGACTTAATGTGTGCCTTCTATCCCTCATCCATAAAGATCAGGTTGGCTTTGTCCCTTGTCGTCAAGGGGGTGATAATACCCGATCTGGTTCCAAACTCTTAGTACTCAGCTTACATGATGAAAAGGTGTTCAACCACCTGGGTTGGCTGTTCTTGTTTACGGCCTTGGCCCCTTCCTGACAGCAATTTAGGGTCTCTTTTCATCCCCCTCCACAATGGTTAAACTCCCTCATGCCTCTTCCCCTCCTTTTTGCCTCCATAATGGTACGAGGCAGGGTTGTCCGCTCTCCCCTCGCCTCTTTGCCCTCTGCATCAAGTTCTTAGCTGTGGCTATCCGTTTGAGCCCAGATATATCAGGGGTTAGGATATGTAAATGGAAATTTAAACTCTCCTTCTTTGCTGATGATAATCTCCTGACCCTTACTAACCTCTTCGTCTCCCTTCCCAATCTCCGCAAACGTCTTTCTCATTTTGTTCCTCTCTCCGGCTATAAGGTTAATACCTCCAAAACAGAGGCCTTACCCTACCTATCCAAATTCCTACCTCTAGCCTGACTGGCCTTCGAGTTTCTTTCCAATATAAGTGGCAGTCCTCCTCTTTGAGGTATCTGGGTATCTAGCCTTACCTCTTTGAGACCCTCCTGATACTGGTACCCCTTCGGGGACCTCCATGCACTGCAGGGCTCAATCCTATGGTTTGTTTGGGCCAGAGGGAGACACAGGCTTTCCAGGCAGATCATGATGGCCCCTAGGGTGAGGGGCAGCCTGTCTCTCCCTAAACTTGTTTTATATTATTGGGCAACCCAGCTGTGCAGAATACCAGCCTGGTCTACTCTCTAGGTATACTCCAAATGGATGGAGATAGACAAGCTGTTGCTTGCTCCTCAACACCCTAATTCCCTGCTTTGGTCCAGTCTTCACTCCCCTCACGGGACTGATCTACTGGGCCCTATGGCACTTACAAGTAATGTCTGGTGCACCTGTGTGATTCCCTTTCCCTTATTCTCTGCACATTCCTTCATGACAGCATTTCTACTCCACCCTAATTACCCCCCCGGCACTCACTACAGCGGTGGCTGACCCTTGGTTACAGGCTGGCCTGTTCAGGTTTGAGGACATTATGGAATATAGGATATGCACTCTCCTTCCATTTACTGACCTTCAATCCAAGTTTGGGCTCCCCCGTTCTAGTGAATTCTCCTACATCCAAATCTCTCATCTTGCATGCTCTATTTTCCACAGACCTAAGGCCCCGACCCCACATTCTTTGAAAGGGTTTGTAAGTCCGGTGTTACTACTGCTGGTCTTATTTCAGATATATATCAGCTCCTCTCAGGTCCCACTCTGGACATCTTGCCTACTTATAATTATAAGTGGGAGGGATACTTGGGAACACCTATCTCGAGTACCGACTGGTCGCTTATGTGGGGACGGGCGCCAAAGACCTCTAGATGTGTCACGTATAAAGATAACTTCTGCACGAAGTTGATGCACTGGTATCACATGCCAGCTCTTCTCCACTCCTTTGATCAGAATGTTCTGGATAGTTGCTTGCATTGTGGTTCCCATCCAGCACACATTTTCCATTTCTTTCTGGTCCTGTCACCTTCTCCAACCTTTCTGTCACCAGGTTCAGAACTTGGTGGAGTGGGTATTATGCCTCCCTTTATTGCCCAGAATCTTTCTCCTCAACTTGCCTCCAGACAGGTTGCTTAAGCCCTCTGTTAGACTCCTGATTCTACGCCTTACCTCAGCCAGGTGCCTGGTGGCTAAAAATTGGAGGCAGCCTGCCCCTCCCGCCCTTGAGGAGCTATACTCTAGAATAAGAGATTCCCAGTCCTTGGAGTATCTTACTACTCTACTGAACCACGAGGAGGAGCAGAGGTTTCAGATGATATGGAACCCATGGGATGAGTTTTGGGCCACCCAGGCTCTTTAATTACTTAGGCCCTTGCCTCCCTCTCCCTGGTTATCTTCCCTCCCTACCCTCTTCTTTTCAGTATCGTGTCTCCCCTTGATTTACTGTACATGCTACGGCTCCGTGAAGGCCCCTATTTTTGCACTTTATCACTTATTATGTACTATTATTTTGCTTCAGGGTACTTTGTGCACCCTGGTTACAAGTACTGTTCTTTTTCATTTTTGTTATCTGTTTGTATATTTTTATGAAGAGTTTCTAATAAATACACTGTTATAAAAAAAAAAAAAAACTGTGCAGGGACCACTATGGGAAATTATACTGTGTCCAATGACCGCTATGAGACATTATACTATGTGGAGGTGCCACTATGGGACATTATACTGTGTGCAAGGACCGTTATGAGACATTATACTGTGTGGAGGGGCCACTATGGGTCATTATACTGTGTGGATGGGCCGATATGAGATATTATACTGTCTGGAAGCCACTTTGCGACATTATAGTGTGTAAATGGTACATTATACTCTGTTGGGGGCCAGGAAAGGAGGTTCTATGCTGTGTGAGGGTGGGGGGGGGGGGACCAAGTCAAAAGTTTGCTATTGGACCCAGTCTTTGCTAGTGACAGTCTTTTCATAGCTACTGTATACAGAATTAGAAACATAGCTATACAAAGATAGATGTATTTTCACTGTAGAATATTATGATTTATATTCAATAGTACACAAACCCCATAAACTCACTATGCAATATCACCAAGGGGTAAGGGGTACCCCTTTTAGTAACCCTCTGTGACATTTCCCAGTGAGTTTAGGGGGGATTGTGTACTATTGAATGTAGGTCATAATATTCCAGATTGAAAATGCATCTAACTCAGTATAGCTATGAATCTGTATATCCCTTTGTGAAACTCTCTATAGCTATGACTTTATATAGCTCTGGATAGCTATGAATTTGATCATGGCATCTTAGAGTTAACATAACTATATCATTGATTTTGGCACCTGAGAGTGATGGTATATTCATCTAAGTATAGTGGTGATTCCATGAATAGCCTGTTATTGTGTGACATGATCCAGTTTATCAGTTTGTAGTAAATATACAGTACAGACCAAAAGTTTGGACACACCTTCTCATTCCAAGAGTTTTCTGTATTTTCATGACTATAAAAATTGTAGATTCACACTGAAGGCATCAAAACTATGAATTAACACATGTGGAATTATATACTTAACAAAAAAGTGTGAAACAACTGAAAATATGTCTTATATTCTAGGTTCTTCAAAGTAGCCACCTTTTGCTTTGATTACTGCTTTGCACACTCTTGGCATTCTCTTGATGAGCTTCAAGAGGTAGTCACCTGAAATGGTCTTCCAACAGTCTTGAAGGAGTTCCCAGAGATGCTTAGCACTTGTTGGCCCTTTTGCCTTCACTCTGCGGTCCAGCTCACCCCAAACCATCTCGATTGGGTTCAGGTCTGGTGACTGTGGAGGCCAGGTCATCTGGCTTAGCACCCCATCACTCTCCTTCTTGGTCAAATAGCCCTTACACAGTCTGGAGGTGTGTTTGGGGTCATTGTCCTGTTGAAAAATAAATGATGGTCCAACTAAACGCAAACCGGATGGAATAGCATGCCGCTGCAAGATGCTGTGGTAACCATGCTGGTTCAGTATTCCTTCAATTTTTAATAAATCCCCAACAGTGTCACCAGCAAAGCACCCCCACACCATCACACCTCCTCCATGCTTCACGGTGGGAACCAGGCATGTAGAGTCCATTCGTTCACCTTTTCTGCGTTGCACAAAGACACTGTGGTTGGAACCAAAGATCTCAAATTTGGACTCATCAGACCAAAGCACAGAATTCCACAGGTCTAATGTCCATTCCTTGTGTTCTTTAGCCCAAACAAGTCTCTTCTGCTTGTTGCCTGTCCTTAGCAGTGGTTTCCTAGCAGCTATTTTACCATGAAGGCTTGCTGCACACAGTCTCCTCTTAACAGTTGTTGTAAAGATGTGTCTTCTACTAGAACTCTGTGTGGCATTGACCTGGTCTCTAATGTGAGCTGCAGCAGAGGTGACTCTTGGTCTTCCTTTCCTGGGGCGGTCCTCATGTGAGCCAATTTCTTTGTAGAGCTTGATGGTTTTGGCCACTGCACTTGGGGACACTTTCAAAGTTTTCCCAATTTTTCGGACTGACTGACCTTCATTTCTTAAAGTAATGATGGCCACTCGTTTTTCTTTACTTAGCTGCTTTTTTCTTGCCATAATACAAATTCTAACACTCCATTCAGTAGGACTATCAGCTGTGTATCCACCTGATTTCTGAACAACACAACTGATGGTCCCAACCCCATTTATAAGGCAAGAAATCCCACTTATTAAACCTGACAGGGCACACCTGTGAAGTGAAAACCATTTCAGGTGACTACATCTTAAAGCTCATCAAGAGAATGCCAAGAGTGTGCAAAGCAGTAATCAAAGCAAAAGGTGGCTACTTTGAAGAACCTAGAATATAAGACATATTTTCAGTTGTTTCACACTTTTTTGTTAAGTTGTTAAGTATATAATTCCACATGTGTTCATTCATAGTTTTGATGCCTTCAGTGTAAATCTACAATTTTTATAGTCATGAAAATACAGAAAACTCTTGGAATGAGAAGGTGTGTCCAAACTTTTGGTCTGTACTGTACATATTGAGAATCTGTTGGAATTAATGCAGTAGATTGTTGAATATTAAGCATCCAGCGCCCTGCATTCCATATACTTCTAGTATGTTTGTTATATTATTAGCATAGTGTGATGTTACTGGTGGTGCATTTCGGGTGTGTCTTCTTCCTCACTCATCTTCTACTGCACTGACCTATGTTGATAAGTGAATGCTGCTTCAGGTTTCCATGCATCATGATGTGGGTGTGGAGGCAGGAAATGGAAGGAGTATCAGCAGCAGCCTGAGAATCAATTCTGAAGTGGAAGGCACTGGTTGGTTAGCTTAGAGACCTTGGGGGGCATAGGTATTAAATAGTAGCTATATGGATAGCCACCCCCAAAACTGCTAATAGCATCTTTGATGAACCCCTGGCAGAGAAAACTCTGAGGGTAAACACATTAGGTGCACTAATTAATCCACTTGGGGCTATTAAGGATAAAGTTGTAACTGCTGACTGGTGTGTCTGGGTGTTCACTATCACACAGTTACAATTTACCTACAAGCCCCTAAGTATTAGACCTGACAAGACCCTAAATGGCATGCTTGATAGATATCTCATTGCATACTTTTCTAGACATGTCCAGACAAGAGCAAAATTAAGGAAAGGCATATTTATATTATATAGGAAGTTCACTAGAAGCTATGTGAATCTAAGATACCCACAGACTGAAGACATGTGCAATAAAAATAACACAGAAAATAATTGTACACACTCAAAAGGACATCCGATATGGTAACTATTTACAAATGTGGTTGGCTGTCTGTGAGGACGAAATAAGAAAATTAATCCTAATGCTTTTTAGAGAAAATTATTGGTCTAGGTTTAAAGATTTTTATATTGTTAGCCTATCTGTAGAATAGTATACTTCAAAACAAAAATAAAAACAACAACGCCGAGCGGCACATAGCGTAATATTGCTTAAAAAATAGGTTGTACATAGATAATTGTGTTGAGAACAGGAGGTAGTCAAATGATTGGAGAAACAACAAGGATCATCCACTGAAAGTAGGGTGGAAAGCCACTAAATAACACAAAAGCACTGGTCTACATTATAGTGAGTGTTCAACTGACTGGATCTCATAGCCTACCTCCTCAGGCTGTCTCCTGTACACTTGATAAAGGGGATCTGATTTCCCCGAAACGCGTTGTGTTATTTGAGTATAATAAAGCATCTTTGGTGAAGCGCGGTCCCCACACCTCATTTTTTGGGAGATTCTCCTACCAATCCATTATCTGTAGAATAGGTCAGTAATATCAGATCAATGAGAGTCTGACTACCAGCACAACCTGCCAGTCAGCTGATTGCAGATACCTTGGCACTTGGGTGAGTGCTGCAGCCTATTCATAGGTATACCAGGCACAGAACTGTATAAAGAGTAGCACCAAGAATAGTATTACCACTCAGTCTCATTTACCTGAATGAGACCAAACGGCAGCAGGACCACGGCTGACAGACCTGAGGTCACAATCAGTGATGAGAGGATGTAGCACTCATCAGAGCACCAAGGCCCTTCAATCATATGATTGGCAGGAATTTCAGGAGTCATACTGCCACTGATTTGATAATGATAACTTTTAGTTGGGATGTTATTGCTGCTTAAAGATGCAGGCTTCATGTTTTAAACTGCTCTGATAAAATGACAATATTGGCTTCCTGGGACAGAGAGTTCCATAGCCTTGTTGTTCTTACTGTAAAGAATCCTCTTCTATGTTGCTGGTGAAACTTTCTCTCCTCCAGTCGTAGAGGATGTCCCCTTGTCACTGTCACTGGCCTAGGGGCAAAAAGATCATTAGAAAGTTCTTTGTGCTGTCCCTTCATGTATTTGTACATTGTTATTATAGACGTCTTTTCTCTAAACTGAATAACCCCAAGTTCGTTAATCTATTGTTGCACTCCAATCCACCCATTCCCCTAATAATTTTGGTTGCCCTTCTTTGCACTCTTTCTAGTTCTATTTTGTCTTTCTTGTATACTGGGTCCCAGAATTGTGCACAATAGTCTAAGTGTGGCCGTACCAGTGATTTGTATAGAGGCATAACTATGTTCTTGTCATGAGAATCTATACCTCTTTTGATGCATCCCATAATTTTATTTGCCTTGGCAACCGCTGCCTGGCACTGGTCACTAAAGGTAAGCTTATTGTCCACCACAATCCCCAAGTTTTTTTATTGGCAGTTTTACCCAGTAATTTACTATTAAGTACATAATCATACATTTTATTTCGTCGTCCAAAATGCATAACCTTACATTTGTCAATATTAAACTTCATTTGCCAAGTCTCGGCCCATGCTTCCAACTTCCTTAGATCCCCTTGTAATATTCTATTATCCTCCTCATTTTTGATTACCTTACAAAGTTTAGTATCATCTGCAAATATGGACACCCTGCTTTGCAAACCCTCTACCAGGTCATTAATAAAGATATTAAACAGGAGAGAGCCCAATACTGACCCCTGTGGCACCCCACTGGTGACTGTTACCCAGTCCGAATATTTACCATTAATAAGCACCCTCTGTTTCCTATCAGTGAGCCAGTTGCGAACCCAAATGCATATGTTTTCCCCCAGTCCCAACATTCTCATTTTGCATACCAACCTTTTATGTGGTACAGTATCAAAAGCCTTTGAAAAGTCCAGATACACCACGTCCACTGCATTACCCATGTCTAGTCTTGAACTGACCTCTTCATAGAAGCTGATCAGATTAATCTGACAGGACCGATTCCTCATAAACCCATGCTGATCGGGTATTATAAGATTATTTACATTGAGGTACTCCACGATAGCATCTCTTAGAAAGCTCTCAAATATCTTACCCACCACAGAAGTCAAACTTACTGGCCTATAGTTTCCAGGCTCACTTTTAGACCCCTTTTTGAAAATTGGCACCACATTTGCTATACGCCAATCAAGTGGAACAGACCCAGTCATTACTGAATCCTTAAATATTAGATATAAGGGTCTATCTATCACCGTGCATAATTCCCTCAGAACTCGGGGGTGTATGCCATCTGGACCTGGCAATTTATCTATTTTAGTGTTCTGAAGGCGGCACCACACTTCCTCCTGGGTTAAACAGGTGACATATAAAGGAGAGTTAACATTACCCCTAATCATGTTGCTGGCCATTGGATTTTATTGTGTAAACACCATAGAGAAGAAGGCATTTAATAGTTGTGCTTTTTCCTCATCCTGCTCCACCATTACACCCAGATTATTTTTGAGAGGGCCCACATTATCAGTTTTTATTCTCTTGTTATTTATGTAATTGAAGAATAATTTTGGATTATTTTTACTTTCCTTGGCAATTTTTCTCTCATACTCAATCTTTGCCTCCTTTATTTGTCTTTTACACAATTTATTTTTCTCTTTAGAGTTTTTTAATGCTGTGTCACTACTTTCTTTTTTTAGCACTATAAATGCTTCCTTTTTATCCCTAATTGCACTCCTTACCGTTTTAGTTAGCCATATTGGTTTTCTATGATTTCTGGTCACTTTGAGGACATTGTCCCAGTTTATGCTGCTAAGCTCCTCTCTCAGCTGGTTAAAATTGGTCTTCCTGAAGTTTAGTGTTTTTGTTCCCCCTCTACTGAACTTTTTTTAGTGTGTACAAGAAAACTTATAATGTTGTGGTCACTATTACCAAGATGACCCCCAACCTCTACTTTTGACAATGTTTCAGGTTAATTTGTTAAAATTAGGTCTAAAAGTGCCTCGCCTCTTGTTGGGTCCTGCACTATTTGCGATAGGTAATTGTCTTTTATTACTGACAAAAACCTGTTCCCTATGTTGGACCTGCAGGTTTCTGCCTCCCAGTTGATATCTGGGTAGTTGAAATTCCCCATAATAATGACTTTATTGTGCTTTGTGGCCTCATCTATTTGTTTTATTAGTACAATTTCAGCTTCTTCCATTATATTTGGAGATTTATAACAAACCCCTATCAATATTTTATTATTCTTTGTTCCTCCCTTAATTTCCACCATAAGGACTGCACATATTCATTTTCCTCCCAGATGTCCTCACGCAGAACTGGCTTAAGGCAGGATTTTACGTATAAGCGAACCCCTCCCCACTTGAGGGGGTGCTGAGAGTATGGTCACACCCAAGCCCTGGAGCATTAGGAGGGCCATAATGTGTCTCTTCCCAAGAGACCAGAACTATAAAAGCTTATAATATAATTGGGGGCCTAGTACAGATTTTGCATTGGGGACCAGGAGCTTCATATTAAAGGGATTGTCCAGGATTTAAAATACATTCATATTCTTATACAGGAATTCCAGGCATTCCTTATTTGCAAGGTGAAAACATATAGTAATTTATTTCACATCACGTGGTAATAATACCGGGTCCAGGTAGCATAAATAATGTACATGGTAGGAAGTGGCATAAGAATTATACAAGGTATCAAGCTGTATAAATATAGGTTTAGTAGAGGTCCCAGATGTTTTAGTAATTATAACCTTCTTCAGTAGGAAACAGGAAGACCAGGTATATGTAGAAACAAACTGGAAGCAAAGAAGTATAATAAATTGATAAACAGTAAATATACAGTAGTATATATAATACAGTGGTATAAAAAAATTATGCCAGTAATGTAATTAATCATATGTCAATATTCGTTGAGGGTATCTATTGCATACAGAAATAGTGAAGGGATCACATATACCAAAAGGTTGCATAATAAACTCAGGAACGTGACACAATTAAACCACAACATTAGGGAATGTGCAAATATGGTAGACAACAATGCATGGTTGGTACAGATGGACCATAGGAATGTGCAGTTAAGTGATATAATTAAGATAGTTGATTAAAATAGACTGTATGAGGTGGGGACATAATGGTATATAGTGGGGCAATACAAAGTGAAGTGTGATGCGTTAGGTACTTGTAATTTAGTATAATACATATTACACCATATAGTTTTGTGTGGGGCTCACCTAGGAACAAAGGATGGCAGCATATATAGCCTTAGTGGTGGTAGTACACAGGCCACAGGATACAACATTTGGAGGAATTCCAATCCACTCCATTGACCTGTTACAAACTCCCTCCCAACATCAGGGTTCAGGTAGTATGTGCTGATATAGGCAACTTTTCTAAAGCACCCAAACAACAATTTTTCCGTACACAGAAAAAAAGCACTTTCCTGTGTCTTGGGTAACTCCAGTGCTCACACATCATCAAAGAGAATAAGGTGATCTACCCATACACAGGACAACCATTCCCCATGACTCCTTTTATGTAATGTATTTACTAAAATGTCCTTGCGGTCTCGTATATGTAGGTGAAACCACCCAACCTATACGAGACTGCATCTCCAAGCACAAGTTCACCATTAGAAATAAGAACCTATTCCTTCCAGTACCTGACCATTTCCACTCAACAGGACACACAGTATTACAACTACATTGCCAAGTGTTGGAACAAGACCCCCTAGCCCGTAGGGGCGGCAATAGGATTAAAACACTGAAAATAAGAGAGTCATATTGGATATGCTGGTTGGACAGCTTGAGCCCTAAGTCTCAATAGGTAATTATTCACAAACTTTGTTACCTTTCAGGTTGTACTTTTCACAAGCTTACTGGCTGTGTCACTAGTGATGATATCTATTGTGTATCTATTATGTATTAGCATTGGTCTCCCCTCTCCTACGGCTGTGACAGCCCTCCTGACAGCCCTACCCTACTTGATATATGGAGTGCAGATCAACCCAATACTCATTCAGATATTCATATTCTATCCCCCATTCAACCCTAAGCAACTTTTAAATTGCATCACAGTACCTCTCTGCTGCTATTCTAGTGTTCTGAGTCCCAATCACGTTTCAACTTCCAGTCACGTTGTGGGGTCTCAGCTCAGGTGGCGCTTCCTCCTGAGATGGGCATAGGATGTCATCACCAAATGGGAGTACCAAATCTTCTCATCTTTCCTCTGGTCCTCTCCGGCCCCGCTGTCAGCTTATGCATTTGGTCACATGCTCACCATTTCCTTCATAGCCACATCCCCTCCATTTGTGATATAAAGGGGGCTTGGACCAGCTTGGACTGGGGTGGATTGTGAAGGTTGGTAGGATGGGCTGGGGTGAACTGGGAGGGGGCCTCAGTGTCACTGTAAAGGTAGTTGGGAAGTGAGGCGAGGAGGGCAATATGGTAGCCTGTGTTCTCTGCTACAGCATGGGATTTACCGGAAATGCAGAGACCTGGGAGCTGCTCATGTAAACAATGTGAAATTACAGTAAGGATGCTGTTTGCCATGGTAAAATTTCATAATGTGGGGTGTCTTAACCCCATTAAGCCTCTGCGTTCCCCAAATAATCAAATGTATAGTGGACTAAAATGCCCCCCTGCATACACATCTATGACTAAAAGCAGCACAGTGATGAACTTGCCTGTTCATACATTTAGCTACTTAATATTTACTTAACATATAATACAGTATCATAGACTACATTTGAAAGTAATATTGTGCTAAATATTTATATGTTTCATTATAAGCCAGCTGCAGCTTGTGTTCATTCACGAAAAAATATATTTAAGATACAGCTAAAATAGGAAACCAAATGATTAGAAGTTAGAATTTCTCTTGACTTTACAAAGTGTGTTAGACACCTGGATAAATCCCTAAAATAGTCCACCTACAGTATTATTACGGAACAATAAAAACCCCTACAGTAATACCAGAAATGTTGTTAACACTGCATATTTCCAAGCATTTTATTGTCTATTTTTTACTGGTTCCCTGCAGAATGAACGCAGCACAGAAGGCAATTTTGCAAAGTACTTAGCAGAAAACTATTATCTACTAATTATTAGAAATTGCATGTTGCTTTTAATTGCATAAATAAATAGCTCTACCTGAAAGCCATTAGAAACTGTTTGTCTTTAAAGGCTTTGTAATTTTGATGTGCAATAATCAGATTGTTAACTATTCCTTCTCAGAATGTGTTTGTTATTTCTTTTTCTAATTATTTGTCTCTATCCACCATGTGTTTGAAAAAAGGATAGGCGAATACTAAAAATAAGTAACAACTAGCAATGTACAACTGATCCAGTTTAAGCTCACAAAATAAGATAATCATATAAGGATAATAAAATAGGAAAAAATGTTGAATCTTCAAAATTATCACATTTAGGCTGAGTCCCATATAGCAAAACGCAGCTTTTGCTGCATTTTTCTCTGCATTTTCTCTTCCCCTAATAAATATATAGAGAAAACACTTGCAATACTGCAGCTAAAAGTATTTTGCTACGTTTTCCAAAAATGTGCACATTTTTGAAAAAGCAGTTTTTAGGCTAAGGCCCCATGTAGTGTATTGCAGCAAAAAAGTGCTGCGGGAAAACTGCAGTGGCAACGCAGTTTTTTATACCTACCACCAGCGTTTCCGTAGGTATAATTGACATGCTGCGATTTCCAAAACCGCGACAGTTTTGTAAATCACAGCATATCCGCAGCGTGTATCTTTTCGCAAGGTGTGGATGAGATTCCCATCCACCTTGCTGTGACTGTAAAACACTAAGGCGTTTACTCCCTGTGGGGCGCCAGCCTTACACAGCTTTTTTTTTCTGCTATGTGCAGATAAAATTAAATAAAGTCTCATCTACGGTACTGTAAAACGCAACATTTTTTTCCCTCTACATTTCCACAGCAGGTAAAAATGCTGCACTTCCGAAACACGGGGACTTAGCCTAAGGTTGTAACGACATGTTGCAGAAAAGCTGCTTTGTTGCAGAGTTTGCTGCGTTTTTTAAGCCGAAGTCAGAAGTGGACTGAGAAAAATTGAGAAGTAGAAGAGCTTCTTATATATTTTCCATTCCTTTAGCAGTGATTCTTGGCTTTGGCTCAAAAAAACGCAGCAAAATCTACAATAAAAGAAGTTTCATTTCTACAATATGGGGCCTCAGCCTAAGGGCTGAGCCCCCCACGTTGTGAAAATGCAGTGATTTGTCCACAGTGGAAATGCCACGGCAAAAAACACTGCGTTTTACATTACCTGCAAAGTGGATGGGATTCTGGCTAATCCGATCCATACATTGCAAAAAAAAATTGGCAGTGGAAAAGCTGTGTTTTCAAAAACGATTGCGTTTTTGAAAATCACTGCATGTCAATTATACCTATGGAAACGCTGGCATTTTCCATATAGGTACATAAAGAAGCATAAAGTCCACAGAGGAATATTTGGTGAGTTTCTGTGAAAAATGCTGCGGAAAACATTGCGGTCTTTTCCGCAGCGTTTTTTTTTGCTTTGACTGGGGGGGCCTTAGCCTAAAAGTGATTATTATGTGATAAAGGATTTGGTTTTGAGAGTCAATAATTAAGAGATTAAAGGTCATAATTATTAGAATAAGATTAAGTCATATCTTCAGAGAAAGGTTATCATTGTAATATGTGATATATCTTTGGACCTTTAGACTTCAACCCCATCAAATACCTTTGTAATGCACTAAAACAGAGCTGCTTTAACTGCAAAGGTGGGACCAACTTCATATTAATGCCTCTGCCTCTCAAAAAGCATAGACTTGTACAGCTGTACTGAAAGAAAAATGTAAAAAAAAAATGGTATATCTACTGTTATGACTGTGAACATGGAGAGGCAAATAGAAAAAAAAGATTCTTATGGCTATCTGAGATTTTTCCAGCAGTAAATGGGTGAAAATACAACCTTAGCAGGCTACCGTTGTCTTTCTTCTTGAGTATGTTCACACATAGGTTGTTTTGACTTAAAGAAAATCTTTCTCCATCTACACCAAGTCCAGTTCTTTGCATCAATTAATAGGTGTTGCTCCACTGATTCCTGCACAATTGGAATTTTTTTTTTCCCTAGCCCTGATATACTATTTAGTCTCTGCACTGTCAAGTCAGGCAGGAGCAAACAAGGGGTGAGATTCTGAACTCTGAAATTATCCACCTCTGAATGGAGCTCTGAATCACCCCTTTCCTGCTCCTGCCTGACATCGCCCACTTGAAAGTACAGAGCCTAAGTAACATATCAGGCAACAAAGCTAATAACACTTATTGTTTGGGAACGGTGAAGGCTAGAGAAAAATTCCAAATGTGCTGGAATCAGTGATAAGAACTGGAGTTGGTGAAAGTGGTGAAGGGTCCTCTTTAACTTTTTAATTGCTGGGCAATATATTTTTAGGTTATTCATACTAAATAAAAAACAAGGGAAAACATTATTGGTAAAATTACTATTGAGAAAAGTTAAGACATAGGGGTTCGCATGGTTACATTATCACTCAAGGGTGTGTATAAACTTGGAGCCAGCTCTGCATGTAGGAATTATGTCATGTCCAACTATTGATTTAGCATACACCAGTGAGGAAGTGGGTTCAGCACCAGCTATTACCCTTGATGGCATGGACCTAGCATATTACATACAGCAGGTAACGGGCCATATTTACTTCCAATCCCTGCTGAAAATAGGTCCGAACCGAAACTGCTATTATCATACTCCGGGGTCTCTTCAGACCCCGAAGTTTAATGATCGGAGGCCCAGGGGAGGTAAGCGAACATAATAAACAATGTTACTTACCTCTCCTGCGCTCCGATGCGACTCTGTACTATCTTTGGCACTCTTCAATGACCTCACGTGGGTAAGACCGGCGTCACGATGCATAATGACGTTGGCATAACCCACATCTCTGACTTCATCGAAGAGCGCTGAAGACTGAGCAGGAAGAGACGCCGGAGCTCAGGAGAGGCAACTAACATGTTTTTTTTACGTTTGTCACCTCCCCTAGGCCTCTGATAACTATACTCGGGGGTCTGAAAAGACCCCTGAGTATAATAATAGTTTGTGGGTTGTGAACCCCAAAACCCGAAATTTTTCCAATATTTTCAAGGACCACCCTAGGGGCCACTATGGGACATAATACTGTGTGGAGGTGCCACTGTAGGACATTATACCTTATGAAGGGGCCACTATGGGACATTATATTGTGTGGAGGGACCACTATGGGACATTATGCCGTGTGGAGGGGCCACTATGGGACATTACACCGTCTTGGGGGCCCATTTATTTGGGCCCAATCAGCGGTGGAAAGCCGCAAGGGCATGCTGTTGCTCTGTATCCACCACCGTGTGCTGGGGACCAGAAAATAAAGAAGAATCCGGGGCAGATGTTTGCCTAAAAATCCTCTTTACTTTCTGATGTCTGAACATGTTCTATCTACTTGTATGGAATGGACTATACTACAGTCCACTCCAGTAGGTCCACTTCAGCCAAAAAAACACCCAATTTCGGTTGTTTTTTTGTTGCGGTGCGCATGGGTTGCTCCAAAAGGGGCCCACTGAGGCTCTGTCGCCCAAGGGCCCACACAAACCTGGAGCCGGCCCTGCGTACAGATGTTTTATTATATGGTTAACACATACAAATTCATAGTAGTATAATGTTGTACCATGTTAGCCATAGAAAGTAGTGGAAGAGTGAAGAAATCAGGCGATACCTTTTAGAGGCTAAGTATTTTTGATGGTAAGCTTTCGAGAGTACTAGCTCTCTTCTTCAGACATGGTGTTAGTGTCATTTCCATAACAAATGCGCTCAAGACCTTATGATAAGACCATACTACAAAACACAGTATAGATCTGTAAAATAGCATCTATAGAAAGCTAAAGCAAAACTGTAACTATTAGCTTACTATGCCTCATGTTTCACATGGAGGTCCATGAGAGGTACAAAGAGGAGATTAATCTGTGAGAAAAAAAAATTGTCATTGGATGTTGAAATACTGTTCTGCTCCATAATATTGAAATGTAGGGAGTCAGCGTACAGCCATTTAGTGCAAATTGATTTTCCATGTTCCACAAACGTGGGGTATTTTCATGTGCAACACCCTACTTTTATGTCTGTTTCTTTAAATTAAAAAAAATCTTTAATGCAATGAATTTGTTTATCTTGTTTCATTTTATTGTAGAAAAAATGACTGGCTAAATGTTATACCCAATGCTGCAATTGAATCACAGACAATCTTATGCAGGAATTATTTATCACATCATGACTGGACTCAGTGGAGTTGTAGAGAAACAAGGGGCCCTCAAGGTGGGATGAAACACATAGATCTTTAAAAAGAATAAAATGACTACACATATGAGAAAGGTGCTGTTATGGTTTTATTCATTTATAATTTGGCTTTATGCCATTCAATTAAGTCTTTGTTAATAGCTCTCCATTACATTGTATGCTTTTACTTTACCCTTGTGTTTATAATGCATCGTAAATTGTGATAATGATAATAATAACATGAACCATTTCTTCCTTATTGGTTTTCTATATATTTAGAACAAATTCATGATATGAATTGGTTCATATATTTTCTATAGTAACAGCTTTGCTTTGCTGCAAATGTGTGGTACAGTACTGGGGATTTCTAGTTTTAAAATATCATCAACTGTATTGCTAACTGTACTGAAACTATGTATGCCTAAGCATACATAAAGCAAAAGCGCCATTCCTTTTATTCATCTACAACCTAATGTCTACATTCTCATATTAACTCTTGGATCCCCTGTGTATATTTGTGATAGCTGTTATGTACTTGGTTTTACACTTTTTGCCAGTTGACACATAAGGGTTTTGTATTCTTAGAGAAATGCTTTCCATTCATTTGCCTCAGGTCATTGTGACACAGTAATCCAATAATTATTATAAATGCTTATTCCATTATCTTGGGCATTCATTCTCACAAAATGATGTATTTATTTTTAATAATTATACATTTATTACCCTGGCTTATATAGCACTTATATATATGTTGTCATAACTCACTGTCCAATATTATTAGGGCTCATAATATATTTTCTCAATTTGTATATCTTTGGAGTGTGAAAAGAAACTTAAATACCCAAAGGAAACCCATATAAGCATGAGGAGAACAAAAAAGCTACATACACATTTAGACCTTGGTTAGATTCATACTCAGGACCACACTGCTGCAAGGCAACAAAGCCAACCACTAAGCGACCCTGTTGCCCTAATGATACAAACGAGTTCTTCCTTATCTGTACACTTGGCTGGACATGTCCACCTAACCAATATAATGCAGAATATAGATAGACGTACCCCTCAGGATTCAGTTTGCAGGTTAACGTTGCAATTTAAGTCGGAGTCTTTGCATAAACTTGATGCATTTGTCAATAAAATTTTAAAATCTTATGAAATGCTTATATTTGTACTTCAGTATACCATAGAAACATCTGACTAAAAAATTTAAAACACTGAGGCAACAAACTGTATGAAAACCAAAGTTTGTGTCATCTTCAGAGAAGCGAATGGTCACCAAAAAAAGAATACACTTATACATAACTTTTACTGGTGAACACCACTAAAAAAGCATTAATATGTGCATTGATTTCCACCACAACACACGATAATAAAAAGAGTTAATGCAAACACCCTAGGTTGATGGTAGTGTTGTTTAAAGGGAAGCAGTAAGTCTCAGCACACAAATTGGGTCCTATAGACCCACATTCACTGGTCTTATATGAATAACCGAATCACCCGTCAGAACGTCATTCTATATATGATGGATCATATAGTGAACATCAGGGAATGTCTGTTTTAGGGCCACTTAGTGCTACTACTTCCCTGCCATCTTCATATCACTGGATATATCTGGGATAAGTTATCCAAGGTTAGGGTCATATAGGTGAATGGCCCCTACCAGCACATATTAATTCCCAGCCCTGTGATAAATATATCATGCAATATACACCCCCTCAAAAGAAAAGGTCTCAAAGCCTAAGGTGTTGACTAATAGGAAGAACAGTGTTAGGGGTATGCTGTCAAATGTCTCTGTCCTTCCGTTTTTAGGATGGGTGTTGTCAGGGCCGGCGTTAGGGAGGGCAAACTGGGCAATTGCCCAAGGCCCTCGTTCCCAAAGTCAGGCCCGGGTATATCAATAACATAAAGGGACTCAACGTCATGTGCCGCAGGGCCCCTTTACGAGGTGAGTAAAAATAACAAACACTTTTACTCACCTGTTCTAGGCGTCCGACATCATCTTCTGGCATTCCGGACGTCACCGCTGCTTTGAGGTTACATGGGGCATGCTGACAGTCACAGGCCTCAGCGGTGACGTCCAGAACGCATGACGTCAGCCGCAGAGAAGAGGAAGCCGGCACCGGCGGGGACAGCGAAGCAGTGCCTTACCTCCCCTGGGCCTTCAATTATTATACTTTGGGGTCTTAAGAGAGCATATAATACTGTGTGGGGCCACTGTGGAGAAATATAATGGGGGGCCCTCTGGAGAGCATATTATACTGTTTTGGGCCACTGTGATGCATTATACTGGGGGAACCTCTCTGGGTAGTGTAAGTATGTGAGCCAGAGGACGCTGTTGAGCGACCCAGGCCAGGCCAGAAAAGGCCTTCAGCCACACCTTTGGGTGGTGGCACGTAGCTCCAGGAGGGCTGGAGCATCCTGCAGGAAGCAGGAAGTAGTGGACCAGCGAGGACAGAGAGAGAGGCTCTGTCCCACAGGGCTGGCGTTCACAGGAGTGGACCAGCGAGGACAGAGAGATAGGCTCTGTCCCACAGGGCTGGCGTCCACAGAGGATTGTTGCTAGAGCTGAGTAACAGTCAGGACAGTTAGGGGCTCAAGGAGTGAGTTAGGCCCTAACTGTGGCATAGGTTTTTTGTTGTTTTGCTGTGTTGCAGTTAAGCTGAATAAAGCCATTTTTATTTTACATTTGGACCGTCTGAAAGCTATCTTTCCGGCACCCAGTACCACGAACCACCGCTGTCCGGACCAGGAGTCAGCCGCCATTTTGAGTTTAATTCCCCAAATTGTCACAGTAGTGTATTATACTGTGTGGGGCCACTGTGGAGCATTATTCTGGGGGGAGCCGTCTGCAGAGCATATTACATTGTGTGGCTTCGCTGTGGAGCATCATTCAGGGGGGGCACTAAGGAGCATTATACTAGGGGGCCTTCTGGGGAGTATATTATACTGCGTGGGGCCTACTGTGGAGCATTGTACTGGGGGAGGATGCTCTGGGGAGCATAATATATTGCATGGGGCCACTATGGAGCAATATACGAGGGGACACTGTAGAGCATTATACTAGAGGGACCCTCTGGGGAGCATATTATACTATGGGCCACTGTGAAGCTTTATACTGGGGGAACCCCTCTGGGGAGTATATTATACTGTGTGGAGCCATTATGGAGCATGTTATACTGTGTTAGGCCACTGTGGAGCATTATACTGGGGGGACACTGTGGGGTGCATATTATACTGTGTGGAGCATATTATAGTGTGTGGGGCTGCTGGAGAGCATATTGTACTGCCTGGGGCCACTAAGGGGTAGTATACTGTATGGGCCACTGTGGAGTATTTTACTGTGTTGGGGTTTTGGGAAGCATATTATACTGTGTGGAGCCTTATACACCATGTGGGACTACTATGGGGACTCAAGGGCGCATTTTATACTGTGTGGGACCACTGTGGAGCATCATATACCATGTGGGGAAACTGTGGAGGGCTCAGGGGAACATTTTATACTGTGGAGCATTATATATCATGTGGAGCATTATACTGTGGGAGAGGGGCTCAAAACTCCTTCTGGCAGCCCTGTGTGCTATGTCTGCATCACAGCTCCCTCACTATAATCTTGCACGTATGTGTAGTGCTCCATGGCCATGTCATTCCCCATACAGTACTATGCATAAACAGACCATGGAGTTATTGGGGCCTGCACAGTACTATAGGGGCTGACTATACTGGGAACATACTCAGTCACACCAGATAGTCAGCACATATGTAAGACTTCAGTGAAGGAGCCGTGGTGTAGGCTATTAGCAGGAAGCTGTTGGGTGGGGCCCCAGAACAAGTTCCTCTGATGGGTCTAAGGCCCTTCAGTCCAACACTGTATAATGGAGAACAATTATATATAAGGGGGCTCTTATTTATAAGGGAGGAACTATTATATATAAGGGTGGGTTACTATATATAATTGGCAAACTGTTAAATATGAGGGGGCTATTATAAGGGGGAACTATTATTTATAAGATGGGCTATTATTTATAAGGGAGGAACAATTTATAAGAGGCTTATAAAAAGGGAGAAGCTATTATATATAAGGCATCTATTATAAGGGGGAGCTATTATTTATAAGAGGGGAATTATTTATAAGGGGGGTATAATTTTTAAGTGAGCTTATTTATAATGGGGGCTATTAGTGATAACGGGGACTATTATTTATAAGGGTAACTATTATATATGAGAGGGCTATTATTAATAAGGGGGAACTATTTATAAGGGATCACTATAAATTTACGGGGTGACTTACTGATAAGCGGGAACTATTACAGATTAGGGAGGATATTACTGATACAGGGAACTATTTATCATTTATAAGGGAGCTATTAATGTTAAAGGTGTAATATTATTTATAAACTGGGACTATTATTTATAAGGAAGAGCTATAATAACTGATAACTGGGTGCAAAAATCTATTAGGCGGTACAAAGGTGGTTAATTGAATTGTGTGTCGTAAAATGGGGGTTGTTATTACTTTTTTGTTGGCAGAAAGGAGGCGTCATTATAGGGGTTGCCACTGTAAGACGATGGTGTTGTTTGTATATCAGCATTTGGGGCCCCACTTTTAATTTTGTCCGGGGCCACACTTTGTCTAAAACCGGCCCTGGGTGTTGTCACTACTCATAGACACAAAACAATTGGAGGATAACTCCATGACCCTATATATTGCCAGCAAGCTTCCCTATATGTACCAGTTCCAAAATTAGGCTCAACGTGTTTCCCCCTTTTACTCTAATTCCTAGGGTTCATTAGGAGCCAGTTTAGCATTAGTTAAGTGTCCATAGTCTATCTTCTAATGATAGCCTAAATGTCTAATAGCAGCCCGATATGCAGAGAAAACTGCAGTTTCCGGAGCGCCGATGGTGAGCTCTGGTAGTAGAATAGCCAACTCTATTACTGCGTAGGCTCGGCTCTTTATGGTCAAACCCTACTCCTAGGCCTCGCCCCTCTCTTTCCTGTCACTATTAGGGAGCCAATCATCGATCAATATCTCCTGCCAGCCTCTACTCATGTCACGGAACAGCGGTGGCCATCAAGGTAAGTAAATAAACACACATGGCTATAACAAAGTAGTGTGAATCAACTGTTGCTATCAAATAGTCTTTAGTCTGTAATAAGTAAGTATCGGAGAGGGGAGCCATACAGTCCATGGTGTCATATCTACAGAATACCCGATGTACAGGAAATTATATATACCCCAGAATTGCCGTAATTGCTAGGGTTTGAGGCATTTTCCTTTGAAGGGGTGTATATTACATGATATATTTATCACTGGGCTGGGAATTAATATGTGCTGGTAGGGGTAATTCACCTATATGACCTTAACCGTGGATAACTTATCCCAGATATATCCAGTGATATGTAGATGGCAGGGAAGTAGTAGCACTAAGAGGTGCTAAAACCGACATTCTCCAACGTTCACTATATGGTCCATTGTATATAGAATGACGTATTGAGGGGTGTGGGGGATGTCCCATACTGATTCGGTTGTTCATATAAGACCAGTGAACATGGGTCTAAAAGGACCTATTTCGTGGGCTGAGGCTTACTGTTTCCCTTTAAACAACACTACTCTCATTTCAACCCAGGGTGATTGCATTAACTCTTTTTATTATCGTGTTGTGGCAGACGTCAACGCCTATATTGACACTTTTTAAGCTGTGTTCACCAATAAAAGTTAAGTATTAATTTACTCATGTTTTTTTGCTGACCATTCGCTTCTGTGAAGATGTTTGAGTAGATTATGAATGTCATCTCGCCCTCTGTGATTTCAAAGTTTGTGTTGGTCTCAAATCTTTTGACCATGACTGTATCCCAAAAATGGTATAATTTGTTTCAGTTAAAACAGTTTACAAAGTTGATTTATTTTTATTTCAGATGCATTATAGAATTCTACATAGAGCAATTTCTGCAAAAGTGCACAAGTGGAAAATATTTCCAAGTTACTCAGTTAGTTACTGTGATCAGTATACATTACAAATAACCTCAACCTTCTGTTTAAGGACATTTACATCTATAAAATTATTACATTCAATAAATATAATTTTTGGAATTGAAAAGAAGTTATAAATTTTAAACAACCTTTCACTATAATGAGTTGTCAACTTGATATTGATTTATTTTCCTGAAGACACAGGAAATACTTGAGATGAGTATTTGGACACAACAATACCCACAAGCTTGTGACGTTCAAAGAATTTCAGAAAGTAAACACCAGTAGTATGTGAAGGAACATTTACAAACAGAACAGAATAGATGTCTTCAATGTGAATAAAATATGTTGCTGTGAAATAATAATGAAATGAGTAAGGAAGAACTTGCGGGAAACTCAATGGTTTCCCAGAACATAAACATGAGCATAGTAAAATTGTTTTATATGTCTACTAGAAAAGGTTATGGACAACAGATCTTCTTGCATGCCTTTAGTGAAAACTTTGTACGTTTTAGAAACATAATAAATTAATGAAGACACATGACCCGTCCAATAAACCACATACTTCTGGTTTGTAGACTTTTAGCAGCAATTTTCTGAGAGTCTGCTGATACATCATTTTCAGAAAAATATAGCCAAAAAATTCAATGACTTTTGGTTGAACTCACATTTTAATGGATTTAATGTTAAGTTATAGGTTTGCAGTCTCTGAAATACTTCTTCTAAGATACTGTCATGTTCCTCTTGGGTTGTGCCAAATATTAGGGTGTTTTCACTGACCTTAACGACTTTAGATATACCTGAAAGAACTATTTTGAAAATATTCTGAAATATCTCTGCAGCTGATGGAATGCCAAAGTTCAGCCTTTTGAATCTCCGTAGACCCACATGAATGATAAAGGTTATAATATACCTGGAGATGTAACTCAAGATGAGGATAGCCAGATTTGAAATCAATTTCAGAAAATAATGTTGTGCCATTTAGTTCTGTGAGAATATTATCAATGGTGGGTGTAAAGTTCTTTCTCTTTGAATAGCCTTATTTGAATGACACATATCCACATAATCTGATTTTCCCAGGCTGATTTAGTTTCAGTGCAACGATTGGTGAGACCCATGGGGTTGGGTCTTCAACTTGTTCAATAACATCAGGAGTCTCCAAGTCTTGAAGTTCTTGTTCTACAAGCTTGCAGACATGGAATGGGATGCACCTGTGAGATTGAACTAAAGGTTGTATTGTCTGCTCAATGTGTAACTTTACTTAAAAATCTTTCAGTTTTCTAAGGCCTTTCAATTGCTGGGGATTTTTCTCTGCAAACTTTAGAACTGAAGAGTTATTTATGTTGGTTACCAGTTTCACCAGACTCAGAGATATCGCACTACCACAGCTAAGAAGAGTGTTTGCAGTGCAGTCCACAACATAGAATGTGTCCATTATAGACTTACCATCCTTTGTAAGCTCTGACTGAAATTTGCCGCACAGGTGAGAGGCAGTAACTGAATCATATGGAAAGACCTTTAGGTTGGTACTTTGTAAAGCAGGCTTGCTCTTAAGAGAACAATAGACCGCTTGACTAACATCATTAACAGATGCCCCTGTATCAGCAAGCACATCCACACATTTATCCACAGCCATTTATGAAGATGATCTGTTTTGGATTAGTAATGGCTTACACATATTGAGACCTCTCCTCGGTAACTGAGAATCAGTGCATGCTGTGTGACTCTTCAGCAGGAAGCATTGACTGTACTACATATATTTTCTAGGACAAGGTTTTTTATATATGGTTAAAAACTGTTGGATTAGATAATGATCTGTAGAATTTATCAAAGTGACTACAGTTATGGCAGGTTATTCCCTTTGCCGGGCAGGTTTTCTAGTGAGGATAAGAACCATCATAATTATGGCAGGTTGCAGCCTGTGTGTAAGGCACATGTGGTTTCTGTTGCTGCACTGGCATACTGTATCTGTTTTCTATCAGCTTAGCCCGTTTATCTGCTGCATCATTAAAGCATGCAATCTCCAGAAACTTGGGAAGAGTCATAGTGGGATCTCTTAGCGCTTGTTTCCATAACTTATAAGAAATGCATCCTTGTATGATTTGCATCTGTGCTTCTTTTTTTATAACTGGAAATTCACAGTAAGTAGCAAGTTGTCTTAACAATACATGATATTCATTACTGATTTCTGTTGGTGCCTGTTTTGCCTGTCTAAGCTTGAAAACTTCAAAAACTGCATTCATATGAGGGAAAAGGTGCTTGCTAATTTTGCATGGTTAGTCTTTGAGGAGAATCCTAAGAGGAAATCATTGCTAGGACTAGGTCTCTGTGCGCTTCCAGGCCGGCCTGGCACTCTTCAGTATGTCTATGCCGTACAGTCTGGGTTTAGTTAATGCCTCCAGTTACCACTGTCTCCTAACTACTATAATTTGCACCACACCATCAAGAGTGCCCCCATCTACCAGGAGACCTCAACACAGGGTGTGCCATGGGGGACATTAACCACCATCACTGCACCAGCCTTGAGGAATGTGCAAGGTTTGATAAAGACCATCCCAGCTACCATGACTGCAATGTGACAAGTGGACTAATAGTCCCACACTCTCCTTGCTACCCCTGGGCTGTTGCAATGATCACCTGATGAGAAGAAAATATTGATTATACCCCACTACTACCTGGCACACTATTTGTTTCCTATTCAAAATGTTAATATTGAGAGCATATTAGAAAAAAATGTGTATTGTTTGTGTATACAGTAGTTTTAACTAGTAAACCAAAGAAGTTCCTTTACAGTAAAAGTAAACTTCAACCTGACTCTACAGGTTTGCAGTCTCCATTCCTATTATTTATGCTGTATTATAGAATTAACATACTAGTGGCTTAATTATTTAATTCTGGCCCATAAAATGCAAATGTGCTCTGTGTATTAAAGTTCCTAAACACCACAGGCACGCCAGAACAAATTGTCTGCATGTTAATGGGCTGTGCAAGTTGCTACAATAATGCACCCTTTCTCAGACTTTACTCTTCTGCTCTGCAACTGTTAGCTAAAGCTGCACCTCACATAATCCTACTCTGCTAGAAATCTGCACATCATGCTGGCAAAATTGAGAGCTTTCTTTGCCATTTTACCTTCTTCATTCTGCTTTTGGCATAGCAAGTAAGGCAAAATATTTAAGAGAATGGAGAGCTCTCTATCATTTCCTGATATAATTTAAACAACTGAAGATTCAAGAATACTTTTTGATACATTGCTAAACCAAAAATTAAAATTTTTTGAGCATGAGTAAGCAGGAAGCAAAGTTTAGAAAACCATACTTCATCAGTTTCTGTGTCAGAAACTCAAACATGTCGAAGAAGAGACCTAAATGTCTCAGAGATATAGTATTAAGGTATGTTAAAGCGTAACTAAACTTTAAGACAACTTTTGATTTTCTGGCAGTATTTGTGTCATTAATAAATTTTGTAATATACTTTATTAACAAATTTAAGACTCTTTTTTGCGAAATCCTGCCTCTCTTTATATCCCTTGTTTCTGTGTTGAGAGCTGTTCCTGTCTCTCACTGTGAAAGGAGTATGGGCTTGGAGTATGAGCTGTGTAAAATGTAGAGAAAATGAGTCTAAGAGAAGGTCACTTCAAACTGTTATATCTCGAACATTATAAAACAATTGTCTTCTTTTTATATTACACTAAGGTTGCAGTGCTATCTATATTATTTACAGAGATATCACTGGTTGAAAGCATAGTCAGGATTAGGATATTTATGTAACATATATTATGCAGCTAAATAGGATCTCTTCTTTCACATGACACCAAAAACAAGTTTGTTTATATTGTCCGTGATATAACTGTTTGAAGTGACCCTCCCTACCCTTATTTTATTTACATTTTACACAGCCCTGTACTCCATATACAGTTACTCAATGAGAGGCAAAAAAAAGTTCTCAATACAGAAGCAAGGGAAAGAGTGAAAAAATAAAGGATTTCACAGAAAGAAGCCAAAATTTGTTAATAATAAAGTATATTACAAAACTTAATTACACAAATGCTGCCAGAAATTCAAAAGTTGTCAGAAAATTTAGTTACACTTTAAAAACTGAAGAGAATAGAGACCACTGTAAACTCCATCAAAATCATTACCTCGGAGGTACTGTTGCAAAAAAACTGAACACTTTTCATCAAGTGTTCCTAAAGATTAGAGCTAAAGAATAGTAAAATTGCCAAAATTTGTGTCAGATTTGATTTGATCAAGATCGATTTTATTCCGTCCAAAAAAAATCTTTCTGAATCAAAAATACCAATTGTCCTGAAAAATCAGTATCACACCCTGAGTCTCTTAGGACTCCATTCAAGCTCTTTAACGCCAAGACAGCATTACTAATGCCAAATTGATAGCAACATACAGATGTAGCAGAGTTAACCTGAACTTTTGCAATTGGTTAAACTGTTAAATTGACGTTTCATTGTTATTTTGTTACTTGGAACACAATAGAAAAACATAAAATACACATAATATACATAACCAGAGGCTCATAAGACAAACGACAATATAAGCAGGGTATCTCTGGGATGCTGCAATTTAAAAATGCTTGACAGAACAATGCACCAATTAGGCATATGCAAAAAAATAAGAGTGACATCACATTCATGATTTCTATTTTTGAAGGCTGTGGTTTGCTATCAGCATCAGGATTATTAACACAGAAGAAGATTTGCAAATGATGGGATAAAGATAGGTGATTTACAAATTAATGTAAGTATTGTATAGCTGCAGCCACACTACAAAGGTTTTCTGTGCCTGTTTTACTAACACATGACACTGACTGACTCATCTCTCTCAGTACTATCTCAATATCAATTTTTTTGTAAATATCATTATTCTTTTTTTTACTGTGAATCACACTCACTGACACTAATCTATATCTCTTGTGTGCTTTACTATCTCTCATTCTCTGGTGCCCTCTTACTACTTTCTGTATCATCACAAAGCAGAAGCATTTATTGGTAGGCACCCTCTTTACCTGCACACAGTAAAATGCTCCCTTTGCTGGCCTCCAGATAATGTCCCATAGTGGCCCCTTCACACAGTATGATGTTTCACAGTAGCCCCTTCTTACAATATAGTGTCCCACAGTGACCCCTTCACATAGTATAATGTCCCATAGTGGCCTCCATACAATATAATGTCCCACAGTGTCCTCTCCACACAGTATAATGTCCCACAGTGGCCCCCATACAGTATAATGTTCCACAGTGATCCCTTCACCAGGTATAATGTCCCCTAGTGGCCTCCATATAGCATAATGATCCATAGTGGCCCCTCCACACAGTATTATGTCCCATAGTGGACTCTTCACACAGTATAATGTCCCACATTGGGCCCTTCATTCAGTATAATATCGCATAGTGGCCTCCATACAGTATAATGTCTCACAGTGGCCCCTTCACACAGTATAATAACCCATAGTGGCCCCTACAGTGTTTTTTAAAAATATGGCAAAAAATTCGGGTTCGGACAAACCTGACATTTTTAGAGTTCACCACCCACAAACTATTATTATACTTTAGGATCTCTTCAGACCCCATAGTATAATGAGCAGATCCCCAGGGGAGGTGATCAAACATAAAAAACTGGGTTACTCACCTCTCCAGGGCTCTGGCACAGATTCCAGGTCACTTCAATGATGTTACAGACCGCTGAGGCCTGTAATTGGCCTTTTTTTTTTGTTTGATCACCTTCCCTGGGCCTCCATTGATTGTACTCTGGGATCTGAAAAGATCACAGAGTATAGTAATAGCAGTTTAGTTTCAGACGTGTTCGATCCAAACAAAAAAGCCAGTGAAACCTCATCGGACGAATCGTGTGAGGTTCGCCTGACAAGTACTAAGTGCCGCAGTCCTGCTTACCTACCATGGAGGGCTAAAGAGGAAGCGGAGGCAGCTGTGGGCAGGGGTGGGGATCAGTAAGTAAATAGAGGCCATTACCTGATGGCAGCAGGGGGCCCACGGAGCTCCCTAGGGTTGCGAACCCCATAGCAGTCGCTACGGCTGGTATGGCAGTAGTTCAAGCCTGAATCCTACTGCACAGGCATAGATTTAAATACATTCTGACTTCCTGCAGATGACACTAGTGGATGCATACTGTATAATGTGTTATTGTTTAAGGAATGTGTTGCCAATTTTATTATTTATTAAAACCATATTGCGAAATCTAAAACTTTTTTCTAATCTGTGTTTTTTTTGTTGTTGTTGTAGATTTTATAATTCTGTTTTCTGTATATGATTATAAGGGCTGTCAGCTTTCTTCTCCCCTGCTCTGTTAACAGCATTTAGTGACATGTTTGCAATGTAAATGAGGTGACTGTTGCAAATAAAAAACTACAGAATTATCAAGTGTCAGTCTATTATTAGGCTTAATGGTCAGAGCGAAAATTGCAGGATATTGTACTTTTTTAAAAATATAGATAGTGACATGAAAAATTAAAAAAAATAATAATAAAAATTCTTAAATATGTTTAACATGAAAACTTGGTTTGAAAAACAGGTCATTTTCTGGTAATTTTCTTTAAGTTTAATTTGTAATAAAAGCTCAGTAGCTCACTCTGTTGGTGGCTATATTCAGATGGAGTATGCATCCAAAAATATATCTTTTTATTTAGTGAGGTACTTCACAGTGTCCTGGGTCATCAAACAGTTAAAGCTCGCCCACCACCTTGTGGAAGAATATAGGAAATGAGAAGAGACAGCAGGCAAAGTTGATGAGAGAGCGAGATGGATAAACCCCTTTAAATAATTAATTGCTCTACTATTAAAATGAAGAAATACACATTATATTAGAATATTTTAAGATAAAAGTTTTATTAACTGAAAAATTTAAATTTCAACCAAAATTATATGTCCACCAGTCATGACATTGATGTTATATTTGATGAAATGGAAAATATCAGATGTGGATGAGCACACAATTAGTAAAAATGTTGAGAGGTACACTGTTTCATTAAATATTAGATTTAAATACATTTTGTTCAGAAGTTTGACCTGGTGGTGGACTGCCTCATTTTTGGTGGAGAACTTATTTCCTGGTGACCCATAGGTGGACAACCTCATCCATAGTTGTCCATTGAAAAACTTTCTTGTTTTTGATGGTCCACATGAGAACCTCTTTGTCACCAGTGGCTGAGTGGAGGATCTCCTCATCCTTGACGGTCCAGCAGAGCACCTCTTCTTCTCTGGTGGTCAAACAGTGCACCTCCTCCTTTCTGCTGGAGCCATGGGGGGACCTCCTCCCTTTGGGTCCCCTGGCAGAACCTTCTCCACCCTGATGATTGCCTTCAGGGGCCTCCTCCCTGCCAGCCTCCTGCGGAAATCTTCCTGCTGGCCCCCTGGGGGGAATGTCCTTGATGATTGCCTTTAGGTGCCGCCTCCCTGCTATCCTCCTGGGGAAATCTTCCTGTTGGCCCACTGGGGGAATGTCTGCCTCCCTGAAAGACTCCTGAGGGAACCTCTTCCTCCTCATGGTCATCCTGGGTGGACCTTCTCCTCTGTGCAAGCCCCTCTGAAGAAAAATTCTGTCTCCTTTGTGGTTCCTCATCTGTAGTGGTCCAGCAGTAGGTTTCCTCCTCCCTGTGGTTCCATTGATGAATCTCCCCCTCTGTGTGTGCCTTCTGAGTGAACCTCCTTCTCCTTCCAGTGTGTCCTCTAGGGGAATGACTTCTTCTGTGTGAGCTCCCTGGAGGAAAGTCCTCCTGCCTGCAGGCTGATAGGAGGATTATTCTTCTTTCAGGCGCACTGGGTGAGACTTCCCTGCTTGGCAGGCCCCCTGAGGGACCTTCATCATCCCTTTTAGCTGGTTGGGGATACCTAAAGTGCCTTTTGGGCACAGTAGTACGTATACCTTGTTCCTGTGGGTCACTTTGAGAGGAGCCTGTCTCTGCTTGCTCACTTGGGAGAACTTCCTGTTTTCTCTGGACCTTTCTCCTTCTCTTCTTTTCTGCAAGATGCCTTAGGGTTCCCTCCTCCTCAGTTTTGTTGACCTTCTTGGTGGAACCTTTGCCTTCTGTTTGCTCACCCCTGTGGGGCACCCTATTCCTATCAGTGGTCTTCCTTAGGGATATCCACTCATCCTTTCTTCTAGCGCTTTTTGGGGAACCTTCTACCCTCTGCTGGTGCTCTTGTGGTAATATGTTTCTATCTTCTGGCATCTTTGAAGGAAATTTATCTTTTTTGGCCTCCTTGTGAGGACCTCTTCCTCTCTGCTGGTCCACACGGGGGAAACGTTTTCTCTCTACTGGGCCCCATGGAGTAACCTCTTCCTGTTTTGTGCTTACTCCCTCGAAGGAATATCCTTTTTTCCTTGGGCGCACTGGTGGAACCTTCTCCTGCTTGCAGGCCTTCTGGAGGATCTTCCTTCCTGCAGGTCTACTAGAAAAATCTTCTCCACCCTGCAGGCCCCCTCGAGGCTTCTCATTTTTGCATGTCGCCTGAGGGAATCTTTCGTTCTTTATCAACACCCTGAGAGAAGCTTCTCCTTTCTGTGGGCCCCTATGGGGGAAACAGCCCTCTGTTAGCCCCATTAGAAGAACTTTCTCCTCATTTTTGTCCTTCTGGGGAGGCCTCCTACTCTTCTTATTAGCAGAATCCCTTGAGTAAACCTTCTCCTCTGTTTTGCTCACCCTCTTGGGGGATTCTCTGATTGTTTTATGTTCAGGCTCTTGTGGCACTCTTTTATTTTCAGTTGGCACCCTTGGGAAAATTGTCTTTTCCTCCCTGTTGCCCCTTTTAGTGTAAACTCTTCTGCCCTGTTGGTCCATTTTGGGGAACCTAATTTTTAATTCTGGCCTTTGTGGGGTAGCCTCTTCTTTTTTGTTCCCCATTAGGAACCTCTTCCTTTCTTGTGGCCCACTGAATGAGCTGTCTCCACTCTGCTGGATCCTCAAAGGAAGATCCACCTTTCAGGTAGTTCCCTAGGGGAACTTCCTTCTCTGGTCTAGTGTCTTCACATGTAAAAGTAAAAAGAACATATAGTACAGACTCAGTGAATAACTGGTGTGATAATCTCTAAGCCTTATAAAATTAACAGTATAATTTTCCACATGCACAGCCGTGCTTCTCTTTTTATGCAAAAAATGTGGGGGAGTTTATATCTCCTGTGCCAATTGAGGACTCAGATGATTTATAATGAGGCACAGGCTTTGTCAAAAATCAGATACATCCTCTGGGTGTCCATGTGCTCACACTTAACTCTACGATGTTTCTTTGCTGTTGTAAATTTTCTGGCATCATTTATGCCAGATAAAGAATCCACCTCCAGGATGAATTTTTTGGGGAAAAAAAAACACCACTTTCAACAATTTTTGTTGCAACTGGCGTTTAAAGTCACAACACTCCCCTTTTTTATGACAGAAACCTGTTGTTGTTAAACATCTTTTTATATATACTGCACTAGTGAGAATCTAAAAAATACCTAAATGATAATTGCAATGCAGCCCCTGGCAAACATTGAAGGGGTTGTCTCTGATGAGATTCGCCGTTTCAGAATGCAGAAATCGGCTGAATGATACAAGCATTGCTTCCAACATTTCAGCAACAGCTATTTGTTCCAGGGAAATTCACAGCAAGCCAAGCATTCCCACTACAGCAGCGACCTCATGGGAAATGTAGTATTATATGGTGGCCTTTCATATAATAGAGTATATGGACGGAGTTGTCTTAATGAGACAACGCCTTTAAAATAACCTTAAACAGAACATTTTATGTCCTCTAAGATAGGGAATGTTATATACTATTACAAAGATCACAGTGCACTGAATTCAGCATAATTTAAGCATTGTCAATATCTTTCCCCTTTCAAGAGATATCGGTGCTGTTTGTTTCAGCTATCAATATGACTGTACTGTCTGGGGAGGCCTTATAGTTCAGCGCCATTGCTGGTTGGTAGAGAACTCCTCCCTTTCACAATATAAGACTATGCAAGAGTTCTGTCAGGGGGGCGTTTCCCACCACCCTGTGATGGCGCTGAGCTGTAAGGACGGCCCCCTGACAGTACAGTAATATCAATAGCTGAAACTAATGGCACCGATATCTATAAAACAGAAGGAGATACTGACAAAGCTGAAAGTGCGCTGAATTCTGTCAGCTCTGTAATGGTAGGTACTGCATTCCCTATGTTAGAAGATATGAAAGGTCCTCCTTAAGCTGGTCAGCCCTCCTGCCATGTAGATATTTGCAGTTGCTATGGGCAAGCACTTTGTGACATTCATTAATGGAAATTTCCATTTTACAAAGTTTTGGCATTTGCCAAGGTCTGACCTTTGAGTCCTCCACTAATACAAGAACAAAGGGACCAGAGTCCTTTAGTCTTTTTCTACTGCACTCCCAGACACTTGTGTTAGGAGTCAAAACTATTCCATTCATGTAAATGTGGCTGTGTTGCAGACCCTGCACACTAAAATGAAAAACTATTGAAGTCTGGGGAGCAAAAAGGTACAATCAAAGCATATGGGGGTGATTTATGAAACTAGAAAACAAAAGTTGTCTCTATTGCCCATAGCGACCAATCATAGCACAGCTTTTATTTATTATAGGGTGCTTGAAAATGAAAGCTGAGCTGTGATTGGTTGCTATGGGCAACAAAGAGAACTTTTCCTTTAGACAGTCTCAGAAATCATCCTCATTGCATATTGTAAGGACTGCCGATGGCTACAAAAATGTAAGAAAACCTTTTCCTGTAGGCTAAAGGCTGGACACAGTGGTTATACCTAGGACACATAGCTGAGAAAGGATAAGAATAACACAACTAAATGTTGTGTGAATGCAGCCTTAGCCATATAAGCTTCATCTCTGGTTTAGTTCCTTTAGGCTGCAGCACTTTATGTATAGTAATATCAACTCTTTCCAAAATATACCCTACCTGATACTTGTATAGCTTCTACTGCCTACGTCTGTATTCTGTCCTGGCTCAGTATAAAATACCACTGGATGCAATCTGGCTGAGAATTTACAGCTCACTAGTATTCTATATATTATGATGTCACTGGTTACCAGGCAGCCAACCAGTCATGTAATGTACTGCAATGGGAAAAACACTATAGTATGTGAATATAGTCTTAGGCTTTATTCATATTGGACTGGCCTGCCATGCTGGCTGCCTGAAGCTGCCTCTACAGTAACTTCAGGAGCTTAGACTAGGTTCACACTGAGTTTTACAGTGCATAAGTCATACAGGCACATATGTCTGCAAATAATGTTAATACAAGAGAGTGGGCACCACAACAAAAAAGCTAACAAGAGGATCAACTCACATGTATGCAAGGGAAACTATATGAAAAAATAGAAAAAGCATACACATATATATCGAATGATCAACCCAACAAATGAAGTATAAAATATACTGTATCAATTTTTATTGGCTCACAAAATTAAAAACATTTAAAAACAATGAATGGACCTATCCAGATGGGACACAAAATACACACCATGAAGAGAATAATATGGTAATATGGACTCAAGATGCTCTTCCTAAACTAAAAGAGTGTAGGTGAATAAAGTGCATGTAGTAGGTAAAAGTCTAAAAAAAAAGGAAATAAACAAATACATGATAAATATGTGACAAAAATTCTACAAAAAAGAAAATATACTCATATAGATTTAGACACCGATAATGCAAAAAACAATAATATCAAAAATCAGAAATGTAAAGGTAAGTATGATCGATAATATTATAGTGTTTTTAGACATCCGCATCAAGAGTCACAAATAATAGTAAACCAAACAACATGGCCTACAGAATAAGAAATAGTTACCATCAAAGCAAAGTCCCAATCAGGAAAGTCCAAACTCACATCCCCATGAGTATCACAGTCTAGGGGCTTCGTTACATGTACCCAAGTATAATGTTCACACAGTATAATGTCCCATAGTGGCCCCTCCACACAGTATAATGGGCCACAGTGGCACCTCTACACAGTATAATGTCCCATAGTGGCCCCTCCACACAGTATAATGTCCCACAATGGCCCATCCGCAAAGTATAATGTTTCATAGTGGCCTCCATACAGTATAATGATCCACAGTGGCCTCCATACAGTATATTGTCCCACAGTGGCCCCTTCACATGGTATAATGTCCCCCTGTGGCCCCTCCAAACAGTATAATGTCCCATAGCGGACTCCACACAGTATAATGTCCCACAGATTTGTCCAAACCCGAAATTTTTGGGGTTCAATACCCACAAACTACTATTATACTCTGTGATCTCTTCAGAGCCCAGAGTATAACAAGAGGAGGCCCAGAGTATAATGAGCAAGGTTGGGAAAACACAAAAAACAGTGTTGCTCACCTTTCCTGGGCTCCGGTGCCGACCTTCGGACCTCTTCAATGACGTCACAGACCGCTGAGATCCGAATACCGGCGCTGGAGCCCAGGAGGGGTGAGTAACACTGTTTTTTTATGTTTGATAACATATCCTGGGCCTCACAACCCTTAAGGTTGTGGACCCTGTAGCAGTCTTATGGCTGCTGTGATGGTAGTTCTGGCTGCAACTCAGTCTATAGTCACTCATGATTGGCTGCACTAGAGGGAGGGCTGTCTGCAAAGCATTGCTGCTCGGGCTCATGTGATCCTTCTCTGTCTGTAAAAATCATGGTCATCATTTTGCATGTTTCATCCCAAAAGTTTTGAATTCAGTAATTTCTAATCATTCAGATGAATATGGACACTTTTCAATCTGACCCATTACAAATGTTGTTTTCCTATTCACATTAGGGTACAACTCTTATTTTCTCTTGCTGTATGAATATTTTGCAGTTAATTATTTTTCCTAAACTTGACTGCCTTTCGCTTTTCCTAAAAAGTCCAGAATAGATGATGGATTTATATTATGTTTCTGTACAGAAGGCCTAAGGTAGATTAATAAAAGCAATGTAATAGTAGGCAATTCATGAAGTCAATGAAATTTTATTGTGATTACTAATAGCATCTTCATGTTTTTAATAACATGGTTAATGCTCTAAAACTAAATGAAGGAGTTAATGAAGGATAATGTGTAATACCAGTAGAAACACAATACAATTGCTATATACATAGTCAACAGACTAGTGTGCATGTGTGTATTAATATACTCCACAGGTAGAAATTACAAGTGAGAGTGAAAGTTAATGATTCAGATGATTAGCAATGGTTTAGAGATACAGTGCTGGTGTTCTAGTTACAATGTAGTAAGTGTTTAAGAAGGTGGCATTTTCTTTTATTGAACCGAGTTAAACAGGATTAAATTAATATGCAGATTCTTAGTAAGACAAAATGTTATCTAAGGCTTGTTTCACATGGCCAAGTTCTGGCGGGCAAGCTTGGTCCTTGCATTAAATGGATTTACCTGCCCAAGCGCAGCTCAGCTGATCTAAACTGACATACTGAGTTCGATTCAGTTTAGAGCTGTTCAGGCCATAAACTGGCTGATATACAGACCATTTTTCCCAGCCTGAATGTAACTATGTGAGACTGGTCTTAGGCTACATTCAGATGAGACCCCAATTTCCATGATCAATGGGGGTCCAGGGAGGGGGAGTCCCAGTGGTTAGACATACTATGTTAGACATCCTGTAGAGAGGTAATACATTTTTTGTGAACAACTCTTAATTGCCCTGCTTCATAAAATTTTCACTTGTGTTGCAGACATTCTCCTATAAGCAAAATGTATCACCCATTCACTATTATCTGAGATCAACACAGCTGCAGGAAGCTTTATGTGGCAGAAAAGAAAAGCCTGTTCACATGAAGCTTCTGACTAGCAAAGCAGGGTCAGACATGCTGTTCCATATGTGCAAACTATGCAGTTTCACAAAGGCTGAGTACTGTAGGTAAGAGACTACTGCTATCTAAAATGCTGCTAGGTGTTCCTACTGTCGATTAGACTTCCTGTGAAGGACTGAGGTAATGAATTTTATACCCCACTATTGCTGGTGAATTATTAGAGAGACATTGGGGGCTTTCAAGGATGAGCTATTGGTCAGTATAGGACCCCATACTGCTCTTGCATAGGGGCCCACTGCTGCAGCCAAAAAAAGTATATACATGAAGGGAGTACTACTGTGGAGAATAGGGCGCTATTGTGTACATCGAGGGAATAGGACACTGTTGTATGACCATGGTAAGGGGGCCATAATAGAAACATTAATAATTTAAAGGGGTTATCAAGGATATAGGATTTTACAGCCTCTCTTTTGGATAGCCCATAAATATCTGCTTGGTGGCTGGGCTGCTTCTGATGCCTGTACTATACACGACACAGGGCCAGAAGACTTCAATAGGAGTTGACCTGCAGTATTAGCGCCTGCCGACTATACAGGGCACTGAGCCAACTCCTTCTGATTCTGTTTTGTATATAGTATGGACCCCCACTAATCAGATATTTATGGCCTATCCTAAGTATAGGCTATAAAATCCTAAATCCTGGACAATTTTTTTAAGTTACACTCAGCCACAATCCATTCCTGTGAAAGAGCAAACTATTGGTAAGATTGTTTAATAGGGAACATGTGGAGCATATTGTGTCCATGTGTACATACAAATATGTAAATAGTTTTTATGAGTTCAATGTTTTTACTGTATTTAATAATTTTGTTATTTACTTGTTTTGCTGTTGTACTTTGTCTGTGTTATAAATATTTATTGTACTCCACCCTAGATTTACACAAATGACAAACATGTAGTTTTAAGCATTTTCTTTCATCACAAAAGATGAAAAACATGAGACTGTAAGTGATACTAGTCAATATAATGTACACAGATACTCAGTTCACACTGGGACACAGTTCCAAATCACCTTTTAAATTAAAATAAAAAATTTTAAATTATATAATATACAGAATATTTTTTTCATATTTCCTTTATGTCTCACCCATGTTAATAAAATGCATACACCCCTTCTTCCATGTACCCATGTATACACATATAAGCATATTTTATAAGCATAATATACAGTAGGTAATCTAGTACAGAAACAGTGAACTTCATATTCTAAATATCTTCACTAATCTTTCACCTGCAAAGCCATGGCATATACCGTATTTTTCGGATTATAAGACGCACCAGACCATAAAACGCACTTAGGTTTTAGACGATGAAAATAGGGAAAAAAAATTTGAAGCAAAAAAATGTGATAAAATATTTAATATATGGGAGTTGTAGTTTTGCAACAGCTGCAAGGCCACATTGACAGGTGTCCCTGCAGCTATACGGGGATGCAAAGAGCATCTTTTTTTGTGGGGTCAGGTATACTTTTTAGTTATACCATTTTGGGGAATGTCTATTGCTTTGATCACTTTTTATTCAAATCAGAGGCAAAACAGAAAAACAACAGTGGTCCAGCACTTTTGATTCACCCTATGGGAAAAATATTTTTATAAGTTTGTAGACCGGGCATTTTTCGGACACAGGGATACCTAATGTGTATGAGTTTCACAGTAATTTTCTACTTTTATATGTATTCTAGGGAAATGGGTGTTATATATTTTTTTAAACTTTTTTTTTATTTTTTTAACTACTATATTAACACCCCCCCCAGGGGGGCTTGAACTTGCAATCATTTGACTGCAAGTCCCATAGACTGCAATACAAGTGTATTGCAGCCTATGGGAGATTCTGTACGTTATTATTGTACCAGCCGCAATAGTAATTTTACTATGACAGGCCTGGGAGCCTTCATAAGGTTCCTGGCTGTCATAGGAACAGTACAGCTCCCGCGATCGCGCCGCGCGGGAGCCGTCCTTCAACAAGAAAGGTACGGGGGCAGTGGGGACCGGCCCCGGGGGCAGCTTTATTACCTTTAAGGGGCTAACATGTAGTAATGCCCGCGATCAGAGTGATCGCGGGCGTTAGCTCTGGGTCTCCACATTACAGCGGAGGCCCGGTTGCTATCATCTTCATAGACCCGGCATCCGCCGTAACAGCACGGCAGATGCCGGGGAGGTTCACACCGCCAGGACACCCTCTCATTGCAAGGCCCGCAGCATCACCCCACTCCTCCTGCTGTATGAAGCCAGCGGCGGCAGGAGTGGGATCGATGCTGCGACACCGCTCCTCCACCACACATTCAGACCATAAGACGTACCCCCATTTTCCTCCCAAATTTGCCCCCACAATACAAGCACCAATTAAACTTATAATATATCACCATGAATTGACCACATAGTGGTAAGATACCAGGTCTACACAGGGGTTCTATGAAGTATTATCATACTGCAGACTATACAGGAGAATGCAGTATTAATCAGACATAGACACAGGAAGAATATGTAAAAATGACAAAGCATGTATTGATTTACCTCAGTAAATGTTTGTATTGCCTATTTGTATTTCACTAGGGCAACTGTGTCAAAAGATTTAAATGTGATTGGAGTATAAGACCTGATGTACCTCAAGTACCCTACAAGACACTATACAGACTGAATTAGGGCCCCATAGCTACAAATTTGATAAGAAGTTGAAGACATGGTGTTTGCCACATTTTGGAGGACTTCTAGCTGGAAATTTCAATTATACATGTGAATAATCACGTGACTTCGGCAGGTATAACTTGTACAGTTTGCAAATACTGTATGACGAATAGGTTTTAAAGAGCCACAACATTCATACTCCACATCACCCCATTTAAAGAAGCAATTGCTCCAATGTACTACCAAATTTCAAACAATAAAAGGGGAAAAACTTCTACAGAGCATTTTTCTTTTTCATGAAGTCATGCCTTTAACCCTGCTTAATGCATCCAATTTAGTGTCCACTGTTAATTGTTCTCCAGTTTGGTAAAGGATTCCTGAAACCAGTTCAGCCCTATATTATAACATACTAACAAATGTCCCAGAATGCTGATATACACCCTCCACCACTGGGTGGTAACAGACACAAAAAGGATTGCTAGCATATCACTTTATGAAATCTTTGTCACAAAACTGTGTTGTATTTAGAAAAGCTGCTTAGCTTGTGATACAGCCAAGAAGACAGGTAAGGGTCCAACTGTATAGTATATGAACTGTTCGCACAGTGGAACATGTGGCAGGATTCCTGAATCAGTTCTGAAATCCCAGACTGTCCTTCTGGATATGGGATGGTTGGGTGGTATTAAAAAAAAATTAACTTATATAGTCAAGCTTGCAATAAAAGAACAATCAAATCAAATGAACAACAATGACCCAAGGTTTTTTTTATGTCAGCTGATGGTTGTCCTTTTACATAGAATGATAAATAAGTGAACAAGCCATCTTGCAAATGCTCATTCCTGACCATCAGAGCATGTAAATCAGCCCTAATACAAACTGGTAAGACAAACATTTGCATTTCAAAGCATGTAAATTACCTTATACCTATAAGTGTTCAAGCTGTCAGTCAATTCTAACCTCTATGAAAAATACCTCAAGCTCTGGTAATATGATCCACTCTAGCAGAAGAAATGTCTGCACTTAGAAACTTTGACCATACAATTGCACAATTTTGTACAATTTACATTAATTGGAAATACTCTAAGTAACTTAGGCCCCATTCACATTGGCCAATTATGGGAAACAAGCACTAGATCTGGGACAGTTTGGAGGAAAAACATTTATTTTATAAACAATTTTCTCAAGTTAAGGGCTGCCCTTCAGGACATTGACTGGAAAGAGCTATTGTCAATAAAAAATACATATGTTAGGGAATATGTTAAAGCAGATCTTTAAAGGGGCTTATACCGCAAAAAGTATTTATCCTCAATCTATATGAAAGAGGATAATTACCTGATTGATGGTGGTGTGACCACTGAGACCCCTACCAATACCAAGAATGGGAGTCTTTTCCCCCACTGCACTTTCAAACTGACCACAGCCAAACTGAATGTAGGCATGACTGGTGGTAGACAATAATTCCATTTACTTCAATAGGAGCTCCAGAGATAGCTGAAATACAGCACTTGGTTATCTCCGACGCTACCATTGAAGTGAATGGGAGCACCATCCACCACCAGTCACACCTACATTCAGCCTGGCTACGGTCAAGCTGAATGAGCAGTGAGGGAAAAGGACCTCTCATTCTCAAGTTCGTAGGGATCTCAATTTTCAGATCCCCATCAGTCAGGTATTTATACTCTATCATATGATGATTAAAGGTTTCCTATCAGGTGGGTAAAGATCTGCTTTAAATGAAGTGAATGTGAACAAGGCTCTAGACAGGGCAGAGGTGTATCTAGGTATGCCTGCACTTGCGGCAAAGATTCAGTTTGGCACCCACCTCAGTCTGTTCTACCAAAAAATACCAGTCAGGTTAATAATCACAAAAAGGGTGGTTTTGGAGTGTGGCTAGCCATAAAATTAGTTATGTATTGCACACTCTTCATTAAGTTCTGGTAAGGCATAGACCTAAGGGAATATATTAAGAATCCCTGTTTTAGGAAAGATGTGTCTGCATTTATTTTTTCTATAGTGTACAGCCACAGTGCAGGAGTTAGGACTGGGGCACTGTGTGTCTTCGTCTACGTCACTATGAGAATTAAGTATTATTATTATTACTTGTCCTGCCAATGATGTATAATGAGGGGGTCCTGGATACTGTATAATAGCTGCACACCCATGGCAACAAAAATGACTGTATGGTATAGAATATATACATTTCTTGTTAACCTTTGTTGGGTAAGGGTATGGAACAGACAGGGGCGTAAATACTGGGGTAGCTGCGGTAGCGGCTGCCACAGGGCCCGAAACATTATGGGGCCCGGAGGCCTGTGGCAGCCGCTACCGTGAACCACACAAACACCTCTATCATTATACCATTATACTCCGGGGTCTTTTCAGACTGCAGAGTATAACGATAGGAGGCCCAGGGGAGGTGAGGGAACATAAAAAAACACTGTAATTCACGTCTCCTACACTCCAATGGCTTCGGGTCCGTTTGGTGACGTCCCAGATGTCAGCCAACGTCATTATGCGTCGTGACGCCGGCCTGACTCACGCAAGATCCGGTCCAACATTGAAGATGGCCGAAGTAGCACACCGGAGTGCATCGGAGCCAGGGAGAGGTAAGTAGAATTGTGTTTTATGTTTGTATCCTCCCCTGGGTCTCCTATGATTACACTCTGGGGTCTGAAAAGACCCAAGAGTATAATAATCATTCATGGGTGGTCCACTATGGGGCATAATACTGTGTGCAGGGGTCACTATGGGGCATAATACTGTGTGCAGGGGCCACTATGGGGCATAATACTGTGTGCAGTGGCCACTATGCTGCATAATACTGTGTGCAGAGGCCACTATGGCGCATAATAGTGTGCGCAGTAATGCGTTTTGTGCGGTGTGGGGTTGGGGGTTGGGGGCGCAGTTTGGGGCAGACCCCATGTGAAATGTTCGCCTTGGGGCCCAGCCATTCCTAGTTACCCCACTGAGAACAGATACTAACAGGTTCTCTCATTATGACAGTATTTTTGTGCTCTATATCTTTCCTCAACAAGGATCAATAATAAGGCTAATGCTAGATTCACATGACAGTGACAGTCACTGGACATCACATGACAGCATTAATTTCACTGTCAGTGAATGGAGGCTATTCTCATGACCATTATTTTGATGGTCCGTCATCATGGACTGTCAAAATATAGGTCATGTACTATTATCTTGTTTTCTTCTATTTTTCATGTTACATTTTCATGATAATGGCTTCCCCCGGGTGCAAGACGGGTGTGAAATTTGGATGTTTTTCACGGCCGTTTTGTACCACTTTTGTGTGCATCTAGCCTAAGGATATATAGTGACTTTGATACATGGCCATTTAATACATTGCATGGCTAAATATTGGATAGTTTGTGCTGCCTGCAACACAAGTTCAACTAATAATTAGTTCTGAGAGTAAATGTCATGTATCCAAAGCTGTTGTGTAGCCCTAATATTAAAATCCTAATTCAGATTTCTATTAGTGATATTCGACAGTCATGGTAACAGGTCACCATTACACAGCATATATCTTTTCTCCCAGAGGTGACTATGCTTTTTAATGAGGACCTGCTGCTATGGTTAGTAACGTTACTCTATATAAGATAAACTTTGTTGGGAAAGGTTTTAAGCAGACCTTGCGTATAGCATTCTAGCAAACAAACATAACGGTGTTAAATCCAGGCACTCATATCTATTACATACCTCCCAACTTTCGAAGGACAGAAAGAGGGATAAAATATGCGGCACGCTATGCGCACCGCAGCAAATTTAGCTCCACCCACTTCTATGTTTACTCCGCCCATTCTCATCTATTTTTCCAAGTGCCCCCACACAGTATAATGCTCCTACAGTCACCCTAACATTATATGCCCCCACATTATAATGGTCCCCTCCAATTTCCCCACAGTACTAAGTCCCTCTCCTCATGCCCCAGTTTAAACTGGCGGAAACTAGAGGGGGACATTAAACTAGGCCAGCTGGAGGGGGACATTAAACTATGGGGCAGCTGGAGGGTGACATTTAACTATGGGGCAGCTGGCGGTTGACATTAAACAGTGGGGGGTAGTTGGCAGGGGACATTAAACTATGGGGAAGCTGGAGGGTGACATTAAACAGTGGGTGTAGTTGGAGGGGGACATTAAACTGGGGGCAACTAGAGGCAGACATGTCCCCCTCCAGCTACCACCCACGGTTTAATGTTCTCCTCCAGTTGCCCCCAGTTTAATGTCCCCACTCCATCTGCCACCAGCTTAATGCCCCCCTTCATCTGCCCCCAGTTTAATGCCCCCCTTCATCTGCCACCAGCTTCACGTCCCCCTTCATCTGCCACCATCTTAATATCCCCCTTCATCTGCCACCAATTTAATGTCCCCCTTCATCTGCCACCAGCTTAATGCCCCCTTCATCTGCCCTCAGTTTAATGTCCCCCTTTATTTGCCACCATCTTAATGTCCCCCTTTATCTGCCAATTTAATGTTCTCCCTTCATGTCACCAGCTTAATTCCCCCCTTCATCTGCCCCAGTTTAATTGCCCCCTCCATCTACCACCAATTTATTGTCCCCCTTTATGTGCCACCAGCTTAATGTCCCCTTTATTTGCCACCGGTTTAATTGCCCCCTTAATCTGCCTTCAGTTTAATTGCCCATTCATCTGCTCCCAGTTTAATTGCCTCCTTCATCTTCCTTCAGTTTAACTGCCCCCTACATCTACGTTCAGTTTAACTGACCCCTACATCTTCCCCTAGTTCACCCCTCTTGCTCACACATGCTTTCTTCTCTCCTACTTATCTTCGATCACTCTCTGTTTCCAGCTTTCTGTGTAACATCACAGTGTGTCCCACAGTATCCAGAATAGCTACGCACACACAAGAGTCTGATCACATGTTCATGACGTCATCAAAGGTCCTTTAGCCATTGCGATTTAGCATCTACCATTTAGCCTTTACCCTACCCTAATAAAGTTTGTTAACAGCAAAACACTTCAAGGGAATAGTGGGACAAACTGTAATCTATGCGGGACCACGGGACAGCAGTGTAAAATCGGGACTCTCCTGCTAGATGCGGGACAGTTGAGAGCTATGCTATTATCTTGCTTAACCCTGCTGTACTGTTCGCATTTACTATACACTTGTACTGTTTCGGGTCAATATGACCTATTAAAATGTTGATTTTAGCTACTGTAAGTGTTTTTTTTGAATACCTATTTCATTATTAAACTGTATGTGAACATGGTTGATCATAAACAAATGAAAAATGAAGTTAAAACTTAATTTTTATTTATTTTTTTCAGAAAAAGGTTACACAGGCTGTTTGCAATTATGTTCACTTTATAGAATTCTGCACACAAATAACAAACATGCTTATTTTAATTTACTATAACTTTAAATCTAACTAAATATAACTTTGTCTTAACGTATTTTATAAAACAACAAATGAAAAATAACAAAAACGTCAGTTTTTCTTTTTTATCTATAAAAAGTTTGAACAGGTTCATTCATTTTTACATTGAGCACAATATATTTTGCACACCCAGCATACGTCAGATTTGTTTTATTGTCACAAAAAGATGGACAGAAGCTACATCTCTTCCTTTTTTGGCTGGTAGCTGTGCACCTGGAGGCCGTGGAGTCTCTTTCTTGAGCATGCTGCTGGACACTCTTCATAATGGCGGCTGCTCCTTCACTTCTGGGGTTCACTTTTCTGGCTTCGATATACGGCCTAACTAGGGATTTTCCTAATTATTCAATAAACATTCTTCTTTTATGCAGCTTATTTCTGTTCCAATTGGGGTCGATTTCTCTCCATAAAACAAATGCGTTGTATACCGAAACATCCAGAATGTTGTAAAACATTATCATTGGCCAACGATTAGTTTTGCGTTTGCATGTACAGTATATGTTGATATTGCTTGATCTAGTGTATCAACTACCCCTTTTGTGGCATTATAATCTAATATCATGTCCGGCTTTTTGTCTTCTCGATTACTTATTGCATTGTCATGGAGCATTGTGCTCATTAGAATTATCTGTTTATTTTTTTTGGCAACATAAGACACAACTGTTGTATCTCCAGTAAAGTAAAAAGTAGAACTATACACTTCTCTTTTACTAAGGATACCTTGCGGCAGTTCTGGCTTGTTTTAACTTATAGTACCCAGCATGGTAAGTTGTCTTTTTCGCAACATCTGGCCCAGTTGGTTGGATGTGAAAAAGTTGTCACATCTGACATTTGTCCTTTTAGTCCATGAGTCAAATCAAGAACAACTCGCATACACCAGTTGTTCATCGACAGTTACAGCTTCACCAACATTATATAATTGTGGTAGAATCTCTACCCATTTATTCCAAACATTTCTAATAGGGGCTAGTTTATCTTTAGCTCTTCTTTAATTTCGATCTGTTTTATTATCAAACCTCAATACTCTAGAAACCTTTCAAGAGACATTGTAGCTCTAAATATGTGGCGACCAGTTTCGGGATTCCACAAACTTTTAGTAGCTTCACCATAAGATTTGTATACTCCTGCTAAAAGAAGTAAACCAATATAAGCATTTAGAGCTGTCACATCTAATTTGTGCCATTTATCACCATAAACATGTTGTCCCTCAATGTTTGTCATTTGTATTAGAATATTTAGGATAGTCATATTTAGGAGCAATGCGAATGCTGATCCTATATCAGATATTCTTGATATAGCGTACCTAGTAGGACCAGGAGTAGTTGTTATGATATTTTCAGTGGGCAATCTACCAGCATGACTAGGCTGCAAGTTCCAACTTACATCCTTGTTTTTAGAATGGATTTCTTGCATCTGACTAGTTGTCTGGGTATCATGTTCTTCTTCATATTCCACTTCAGAATCATAATTTTCAACATTGCTTTCCCCATCACTCATGTGGTCTTCCTTTTCGGACACATTTTCCTGTGGGATATCAACTTCTGAATCAGAGGCATTGACAAGCTCTTCCAATTCAGCATCAGTCAATAGACGTCTTCGAGACATTTTTATCCAAATTTTGAAATTATGCATAGTCACAACTTGAGTCAACACTATGAAACTAAAAAAAAAAACTAACTATATAAATAAATAACAATAAAAGAGAAAAAGATCTATAACCAGTTTCACAAAAAAAGAGCTTATATATTACAGTAAGGGCCCCATCGCTCTGCCAGCGATTAAGAAAGTGCAGTGTGACCGCTACGCTTGCGATGCTGGAGCCTCACGTTTGTGATGTTGCAGCATCACAATCGCAGGGTGCATCTTTATGTGTGTGATGGGGCCCTGAAACAGACCCTGTTCAAATCTGTACTCAATGCTCATCCATGCAATCAATATATCACAGCAGTGAGAATACACCCCCTCCTAAACAAACATTCACTCTGCTTTGTCACAATGGCATACATCAGCTTACTTCATGGCACAGTAATCAAAAATGGCTTTACAATATGCACCCTTTTGAATAATGAGATGAAGTACACAGGGAAACAAATAAATTTTGCAGGCAGAAATAATTAGTGACCTATAAAACTGTTCGGGTCATATTGACCCAAACAGTACAAGTGTAACAATCAGCGTGTAGCAAAAAGTAAACAAAAAAAAAAAACACTCATAGTAAGAACCCCTCAAATGAGGAAAAGTCAATTAATCACAAGTTTCAGATCCGCATGAAAAATAATCTACAGGGTCTCAAATTTCATTTCGGGTCATATAGACCCAAGCAGAACAGCAGGGTTAATCTGTCAGTGGCAGGTTCTTTATTGACAGCATGTATTTGTCAGTCCATGCAAAATGAGATGTAATTAGTTACTTTCTTACTTGGTCTGATTCCATTCCTAGTTAACTAGAAACGGTAAACTGCTGCAGTAGTCCCGTGACAAATACATCCTCTCTGTCAGAAGAAAACATCTGATTACTGCTGACAGAATCACACTGTGTGTCAGGTGGCTGCTGCAGGATCCACTCTTTTGTTCAACTGGGTCACTGCTTGAGAAGATGGTTCTTATAATCTACACCCCCTCTCCTTGCTTTTTGCGTCTGGGGCACTTATCGTAGTCCTTGAGAATATCTAAAAGTGATCCCATATTATAGGTGGGTTGAACTGACAGACGACATTATAATCATAAGTAGGTAAAATATGTAACAGGGTGTTTTGGGTAAAATGCCTTCAGACACAAACTGCATGGGCTACTTTGAAAACACAATGAGAGACTGTAACCATCACACTATGTTCCCATTCCAAGAGACTGGTGTATTATACTGTAAAGATTAAACGTTCTGCCTCCTGTTGAAGTAAAATTGAAATTCAAAGATACTGCTGTGTATCTGTGTACTGTCCAGGTCTGGAAGAGTAGAAAATAGTAGAAATTGTGATACTACAAGTGAGACTTCACTACATGTGATTTGGCATGTAAAGTGTAGAATTATTATTATAATGATCGATGTCTATGGAAATGTAAGTCTAGGTCAGTAAGACCTCAGTATGGTCTCAATGTAGTAATGTAGTAGATGCTTAAATTCAGCCTTATTACTATTTTTTGACTTGGAAAACAATGATTGATTTTTCTCATAATACACATAATCATATTGTGTGAAATATCACCATCCTCCCACTACTGTATGTAAACAATACAGCAACATTGAAATCTGTGGTCCCAATAATTCTTAGTCTGTGCAACATACTGTATACCCATACAGATTCAGATGTCACTCACATGTCTACATGAAGGGATGCTCAGTTCTGTAGGTTCCATTGTGAAAAGAATTTTGCAAGCATTTCAGCACCCTGAAAAGTCAACTTATCCTTTAAGAATAAGATTATGTTCACATGCAGGAATTTGGAGCTGATTTCGAGGCAGTTTCCACCTAAAACCAGCTCCAAGTTCCCCTTGAAATCTGCCACTCATTAATGTAAATGGGAGATAGAGTCAGATTTTTTCTGGTAGCTGATTATTTTTCCAATTAGCAGAAAAAAGAAGCATTCAGCTTGTACTTCAGGCAGATTCTGCCTGACACTCCCATTAAAATGAATTGGAAATAGATTTTGAAGTTTTTCTAACCAGATTTTAGACCGCATTTTCAGAATCAGCAACAAAATCAGCTTCCAAAATCTGCCTCAAATCCCTGAATAAGTATGGAACATGTCACCAATTTTCTAAGTAAATATATTTGTGCTATTGAAATGAAATTCTCACCAGATGTTGGTAACAACACATCAAATCCACACAGGCAAAGAAATCGAACCATAGATGTCCATAAATTAAGTTATGTGTAATGAAAAATAAAACAGGGAAAAAGTATTGAACACATGAAGAAAGAAAGGTGCAAAAAGCCATGCAAGTCAGAACACCAGCTTAAATCTATTAGTAATTAGAAAGCAATCCAGCCACTTAGTAACAAATAATATCATCTGGTTCAACTGATGGTATATAAAAAGTGTCTCATTACTAAGGTGCCACATAAGAAATATCTCATGATGGGTAAAACCAGTGAGCTGTCTCAAGACCTTTGCAACATTATTGTTGCAAGACATACTGATGGCATTGGTTACAGAAGAATTTCTAAACTATTGAAGCTTCCAGTGAGCACCGTTTGGTCCTACTTCAGAAGTGGAAAGAACATATTTTCACCGGCTACAACCAGGTGCTCCCTGCAAGATTTCAGACAGAGGAGTGAAAAGAATTATCAGAAGAGTTGTCCAAGAGCCAAGGAACAGATGTGGAGAGGTATAGGAAGACCTGGAATCAACAGGTACAATTGTTTCAAAGAAACCAATAGGTAATGTACTCAACCACCATGGCCTGTATGTACGCTCACCCTGCAAGACTCCATTGCTGAACTAAAAGCATGTTCAAGCGCATTTAAATGTAACCCCCACTGTTAACCTCCCAGTCTATAGCAGGTTTACCAGAGGGGTTGAAAATTGCAATCTTGGGTAGAGAAATGATTACAACAATCCATATGTGAGTGAAATCCTGCCATAAACAATCTATAAAGAAAAAGAACTTTATTTGCAAAATGTCCCATCATTCCTATGAAGCAGAGGGAGGAAATAGGAGGAGCCTGGCAGAAGGAAGTGGGGACTGCAATGGCAGAGCTGTGAGGAGGAGTGGGGTACACTACAAGGGGAATCCTCTGTCTGATCTTGGAGCAGATTCTGAGGACTGTTTCATCATATCTGAGGGAGAAAGAGAGGAATAGAGATCCCTCCATTTCACCTGAAGCAGAGAGAGAGAGAAACAAGAGCAAGTCAGGCTCCAACAGTTTCACCTGAGGTACAGTGAGAAAGCAGTCGCCATTTTACCTAAGGTACTCCCAGTTATACAGCCTCCTACATTTTGTTTTTGGGACATTTGCTATTAAGCCACAGAGATCTCCCCTCAGAGGTGAAAAGACTAACCTGCTCTGACCAGAGATATTATAACAGGAGGAGAAGTTACTTGCTGGACATCTGAATTATTATATATGTGTGGATAACTTCCAGAGCAAAGCTTTGCTATCACACTTCTTTATTAGCATATCACAGTAAGGAGGACAATGCAACTGGTTACTCCTGTTATGACAGAAGATCTGCTCCTAAGAGGACATTTTCCCTCTCTCCTGAACTCCTGTAGGTTTCCTAAAAATCCCTCTTGGCCAGTGATGGGTGCTTGTGAAAAGTGTTAATTTGTTTATCTTGTACTGCCTTTCTGAGAGTTAGCAAAGGCCATAGTGTGAATGGGCGCCTGTGTGTAAGTGGAATCATCTAAACTTTGAATTTATCAAATTGTTTCTTGCATACTTAGTCTCCTATAGTTTAACATTGCCCTTATAGAGTCAGAGGCAATTAATACTGTGTACGCCATAACTGCTGTATGCTTTTGTACACTGTTCATTGCAGTATTATATGCATTGCATCCTTGGTTCCAGTTATTAATACACATCTAAAAAAAAAGGTTAAATCTTCTAGGTGTGGTTTGTTTTGACTTACTACAGTCATTCATAAAAGTGAAATTACAGGTAGGCTATAGGGGTTCTCCCGAATCGAACCCTGGTGAAGGAATCTAACCAACAAGGCTGGTGAAGATTCGGGTGGAGGCACTGCGTGATCAAGCTGATGAAGAGTTCAGAGTTATAACCATTTCTCTAATCCTAAACACCCCCCAGTGGACTTCATCAGAGGGGATGTTACATAAAGTTTGCTCAACAACATTTAGAAAAGCCTGTAAAATACTGGGGGAATATAGTCTGGTCAGATGAGACCAAAATTGATATCTTTGGATGCCATAATACACACCATGTTTAGAGGGCAAAAGGCAATGCATATCACCCCAAAAATACCATACAACAGTGATGTTTGGAGGTGGGAATATAAGGGTTTGGGGCTGTCTTTCAGCTTACAACTCTGGCAAGCTTTATATAATTGAAGGATGAATGGAAAACCTGTACTTTCTTGATAAAAATCTGCTGCCAACTACCAGGATGATGAAGATGAAACAAGGGTGGATATTTTAGTCAGACAATGATCCCAAACACACAGCCAAGTAAATACTCAATTGATTTCAGAGAAAGAAAATAAAGCTGCTAGAACGGCCCAGTCGATCACCTGACCTGAATCAATAGAAAATCTCTGGAAGGAAGTAAAGCTCATTACAGAGTACATAGAAGAAGCCCACGGAACCTAAAGGATTTGAAGAGTGCTTGTGTGGACGAATGAGACAAAATCACACATGAGCAATGCATGCAACTAGTTTCTCCATACAGGAGGCATCTTGAAGCTGTCATCACCAACAAAGGCTTTTGTACGAAGTTTGAAATAAATTTCAGTAAGCGTGTTCAATACTTTTTGCCTGTGTCATTTCTCATTATTACACATAACTTAATTTATGGACATCTATGGTTTGATTTCTTTGCCTGTGTGGATTAGATGGGTTGTTACCGACATCTCATGAGAACTTCATGTCAATAGCACCTTTACAAATATATTTACTTAGAAAATTGGTGATGTGTTCAATACTTATTTCACCCCCTGACATATCCCAGAAAACTTATTGCACACCTTTAAGCCCCACTTCCAGTCTACTTCGCCAAAACAGAGACCAAATTTTGAGGTGTCAAAAAGCAGCTGCATGAGGGATGTAGGCCCTGTGTTTGACTGACTGGTCAGAATGGGCTGCTATCTCTGTAGGAGGTTAGTTGAGGCCACTGGGTTTTTCATGATTTATACTACATGCACATGTTTTCTATGCGTAGAGCGTTTGGAATTACAGGACACTAATACATCAGTAAGCCAACTCCTTATTGGCTCAGAGTTCAGGCTCACTGACCTCTGCTAATAAGAGCGTGAAATTGTGGCAAAATTCTTCATAGACTACACTGTGGTGAAAGTCTAAATCATAAGCATTATTTATACATGAGATTATAAAATAGGCCAGATAGCCCAATTTGCTATCAAAAGGAGCAGCCCAAAAATCTTCCTGATATACAGTACAGACCAAAAGTTTGGACACACCTTTTCATTCCAAGAGTTTTCTGTATTTTCATGACTATAAAAATTGTAGATTCACACTGAAGGCATCAAAACTATGAATTAACACATGTGGAATTATATACTTCACAAAAAAGTGTGAAACAACTGAAAATATGTCTTATATTCTAGGTTCTTCAAAGTAGCCACCTTTTGCTTTGATTACTGCTTTGCACACTCTTGGCATTATCTTGATGACCTTCAAGAGGTAGTCACCTGAAATGGTTTTCACTTCACAGATTTGCCCTGTCAGGTTTAATAAGTGGGATTTCTAGCCTTATAAATGGGGTTGGGACCATCAGTTGTGTTGTTCAGAAGTCAGGTGGATACACAGCTGATAGTCCTACTGAATGGAGTGTTAGAATTTGTATTATGGCAAGAAAAAAGCAGCTAAGTAAAGAAAAACGAGTGGCCATCATTACTTTAAGAAATGAAGGTCAGTCAGTCCAAAAAATTGGGAAAACTTTGAAAGTGGCCCCAAGCGCAGTGGCCAAAACCATCAAGTGCTACAAAGAAACTGGCTCACATGACCAAGAGTCACCTCTGCTGCGGAGGATAAGTTCATCCGAGTCACCAGCCTCAGAAAACGCAGGTTAACAGCAGCTCAGATTAGAGACCAGGTCAATGCCACACAGAGTTCTAGCAGCAGACACATCTCTACAACAACTGTTAAGAGGAGACTGTGTGCAGCAGGCCTTCATGGTAAAATAGCTGCTAGGAAACCACTGCTAAGGACAGGCAACAAGCAGAAGAGACTTGTTTGGGCTAAAGAACACAAGGAATGGACATTAGACCTGTGGAAATCTGTGCTTTGGTCTGATGAGTCCAAATTTGAGATCTTTGGTTCCAACCACCGTGTCTTTGTGCGATGCAGAAAAGGTGAACGAATGGACTCTACATGCCTGGTTCCCACCGTGAAGCATGGAGGAGGAGGTGTGATGGTGTGGGGGTGCTTTACTGGTGACACTGTTGGGGATTTATTCAAAATTGAAGGAATACTGAACCAGCATGGTTACCACAGCATCTTGCAGCGGCATGCTATTCCATCCGGTTTGCGTTTAGTTGGACCATCATTTATTTTTCAACAGGACAATTACCCCAAACACACCTCCAGACTGTGTAAGGACTATTTAACCAAGAAGGAGAGTGATGGGGTGCTACGCCAGATGACCTGGCCTCCACAGTCACCAGACCTGAACCCAATCGAGATGGTTTGGGATGAGCGGGACCGCAGAGTGAAGGCAAAAGGGCCAACAAGTGCTAAGCATCTCTGGGAACTCCTTCAAGACTGTTGGAAGACCATTTCAGGTGACTACCTCTTGAAGCTCATCAAGAGAATGCCAAGAGTGTGCAAAGCAGTAATCAAAGCAAAAGGTGGCTACTTTGAAGAACCTAGAATATAAGACATATTTTCAGTTGTTTCACACTTTTTTGTGAAGTATATAATTCCACATGTGTTAATTCATAGTTTTGATGCCTTCAGTGTGAATCTACAATTTTTATAGTCATGAAAATACAGAAAACTCTTGGAATGAGAAGGTGTGTCCAAACTTTTGGTCTGTACTGTATATATATATATATATATATATATATATACACACACACACACACGTGGACAAAATTGTTGGTACCCCTCGTTTAATGAAAGAAAAACCCACAATGGTCACAGAAATAACTTGAAACTCTGACAAAAGTAATAATATATAAAAAAATCTATGAAAATGAACAAATGAAAGTCAGACATTGCTTTTCAACCATGCTTCAACAGAATTTTTAAAAAAAGAAAACTTGTGAAACAGGCCTGGACAGAAATGATGGTACCCCTGAAAATAATGTGACCAAAGGGACATGGTAAATCAAGGTGTGTCCACTAATTAGCATCACAGGTGTCTACAATCTTGTAATCAGTCAGTGGGCTTGTATATAGGGCTACAGATAACGGCACTTTTCCTATATTGGTTAAAAGAAAGACTATTGCTAAAAAAAAAAACTTCAACAAAATGAGATTTTGCAGTTAAAGGGCTGACTTTGTTAGTAAAAACAATGTAAGACCAGTTAGGTTACAGTGCAGCAAGCTGCACTAACAGTAGTAATGGCAAATTGTATGCTGTATAACACAAAAATTGATCTATTGAAAAAAAGAATTAACAAAATGAGATTACGAGCAATGGAAAAGTGAAGTGTCCAGTATATGTGTATTCACTGCATTCACATACCATAACAGTGAAGAAATTCTCTCTCCCCCACTCCAATGATTTTTCTGCCTATCTGTTTAAAATGGGTTAATATAGCTAAACTGTGCTGCACTAGTCCTCCTCCTATAATTCTATAGTCCTATTGCAATAACAGCAGTTGCTTTGGCTCATGGAATGATGAGATACCATGTTTGTCTACTAGCTTAAGTATCACAAAATCCCACTTCCTCTACAGCATCATACTGTGACATCAGCACTGCAACCTCTCCACCTACCACTCATGATTAACTGAGAGGCTGTCAGGTGATCCACCTTATCTGTATTTTAACTGTGCATTAGGGCCAATTTAGTTCACCTAGGACAAAGCGAAAAGAGGTTTCACTTTTTGTCAAAAATGAAACTTTTGGAAAGCTTGAGTCAGATCCGATCAGTTACAAATCGGTTTACTCTGGTTCATGGTGGTTTAGTATCTGTGCCTTATAATTATTTTGTCCTTATTGCAATGGAAGTCAGCTCTCCATTCATAAACTTCTGAGTTAGCCTGTCATAGTCTTGTGTTTTAAGCAACAAGGAAGAGAGGCAGAGCAGCAGACTAAACCAATAATGTAGATACTGTAAGTAAACTGTATTCACAGATCGCAGCTCTGCCCTAATAAAATTAAGTTCAAAAGCAGCCAAGATACTAGATCTGGGGAAAATAGTTTCTAAACATTGCTTGTAGATGTTGACTTACATATCATTTTTGAGCTCCTGTTGCTTTAGTACTATGTTTAACTTTCAGATACTTGTGGCCTGTCACAGTAAAATTAGTTTTTGCAAGTGAATCTTGCCTAGGTGTCTCCTAAATTAAAAGGCTTGTGATAAGACAATCCAATTAATCTTATCTGTTAACACAAACACATGCCTATACAATAGTGTCCTAATAATTCCATATTAGTGTTAATTACAATTATTATAAATGTTTCCATTATTTTTAAAAGTAAAATACAATCAAAATGGTCATAGTAAACCAAGCGCACATAACCCATACGCCTATAAAATGGAAAAGAGCAAAGAAATGACACAAAGATTGCCCTTAACTCTAAAGAATGCAGGGGAATGAAGTAGATAAAATGATGCATACAAATGTGAGCTTTAAATTTGTGACTTTCAACTCATATAATATGAGTGTGATGTAAAATAAAAGCACTGAAATGTTTAGCATTGAGAGACAAATGAAAAACAATAAGGTTTAAGGAATAAAACAACATGCTTACTATTAGTTGATGAAGGCATTGGGAAGAAAAGGAATTTCTAAGGCCTTATTGGTGAACATATGGCAGACTCTGATTTCCTTACTAAATCAGATGATATTACTAGAACTGGGTCATTATGCACACATTGTAATCTATCGTTAAGCCCAACAAAGTAATATTTAGCAAGTGTTTTAATTGTGCTGCCAGGATTTATTCCTGCTTTTCAAAATAAGAAGTCAAGTGGATGGGAGAAAAAGATGGGGTGAGTTTTGTTCTTCAACTGAATTGACTGTCAATTTACATTTTTAATTTATTTTTAATGGTTTTGGAATTTACAAAAAAGACAATAGTATTCAAGATCCATCAAATATTTTAATTATTGGCAACTTACAAAACTTCATACTGAACTGGGAACTGGTAACCTTATATATTCAATGTCCACATAAAAAGAGGTTGAAGGGTTGAAGGGGTAACATTTTACATTCTATACCTGAGATTTTATACAGTTATATTCAAAACCCACAACATAATATTGGCACAGTTGGTTGATATATGTTGATATAATTGGTATGTTATGCCTTTGTTTCTCTGGGTGTCCTTTGGAAATTTCATTTTTTTCTCCCACAAATTGTAAAACATAATAGTCAGCTGTGACCTTAGCTCTGTAGTATGTATGGACTCATACAAAACATATCAATACATATACAAATACATGACAATCTGTAATATAAATAATATATTCAGAATATGGCACTCTATAAAAGGAATTCATAACTAAGTATATGTTTTAAAGGGGTTTTCCCATCACAGAATTTCAGATGTGTACATATTACATACCTTTTTCACTGTTTTGAGATAAGCTAAGATAAATTGAACAAGATTACCTGCTTTAACCAAAAAATTGTTTTACCAGGAACAGTTTAAAAGTTAACCCTTTGATAACACAGAGATTTTCTATTCTTGGGTTTATCCATTTTTTTTCTCCTTTTCCAGAAGCAATAACTTTTTTATTTTCCCATTCACAGAGTAGTTTGAGGGCTTAGTTTTGTAGGACAAATTGCACTTCACAATGGCACCATTTACTGTTCTGTGCAATGTACTGGGGAAAAAATTCAGAACAAAGTGGTAATGGAAAAAAAAAATAATTGTGTCATTTTTTTACAGGTTTAATTTTTATGGCATTCCCCATTTTTTCATGTTTTTTTCATGTTTATTTTTATTTATTTAGAGGTGATTTCATTTTTTATATTTTTAATTTTCTTAAAATATTTTTATATTTATAAAACTTAAAAATTGACTCTAGTTTTTGTCCCCCAGGGGGCTTGAACATGTGATCATTAAATTGTTTATACTGTAGACCGTAATACTACTGTATTGCAGTCTATGATATAATTGCTAGATTTCTATTGAGCCATCAAGAGTTATCTAGCATTGGCAGGCCTAAAAGTCTTTAGAAAGCTTCTGGATGCCATCATAATGGCACAGCTCCCTCGGTACCAAACTTAAAAATTAAAGTATGAGTATGAAGTAAGCACTTAGATGTCTTATCTGAATACAGCATCTAAGTAGTTAAATGTCCATAATCAGAGATATCTCGTCCATTAAAGAGTCCCTGCTATGCATTTATAAAAAAAAAAAAAAAAAACTATGTTGGATGCTGTCACTTGCTGTGCTTACTGCCCAACGTAATATCATTGCTTCAAGAGTGGCTGGTTATGAAAAAAGAAATCTAGAAAACTAGGATGTATTTGTCAATGTACAAAAGTTGCATCCTTTACAAATGCTGTGCTGAACCCTGGGAGCCTGCTACTGTATAGTATAGGCTCTGCTGCACAATACTGCTTGACTGACTCACTATTGCTGGATAGGCAAGTTACAGAGATCCAACTAGTTAAGATACAAACTGTGCTCCCTCCTATGCAACTCTTTACTTGGCTAATTACCCACGGTTATTTCGCGAATTGAGAGCCCTCCTAGATAAGTGGCAGCCTTTACCTATTTCCCTTTTGGGGAGAATTGCTGCGGCCAAGATGACTCTCCTTCCGAAGCTATTATACTATTTTGAGACGCTCCCAGTTGCAGTCCGCCGGGTAGACTTACGTAACTTACAGAAGGCTATCTTTCAGTTTATTTGGCAGGCCAAACGACATCGTATTCCCCATTCTGTCATGTTGGCTGGGAGGAGGTGTGGGGGTCTGGCTGTCCCACACCTTTTGCACTATTATTAGGCAGCTCATCTGCGCTGCATCCCATTCTGGGCAGCTATGCCGGCATATATCAAATGGGTAGAGATTGAGAAGCTCTGGTTGGCACCCATGCATCCTAATGCGTTCTTGTGGGTTGGCTTCCCCCCTGCCCCCCTTCCCCTACCTACTTGGCCCTATTCGTTTCACTAGGTCTTTTTGGTCCACCTGCTGTACTGTTTTCCCTGATGTCCCAGCACTCCTCCATGGTATCCATATTGTATAACCCCCTTCTCCCAGATAGCCTGACTTCAACTATAGTTAAGGTGTGGTCCAAGGCAGGCCTCTTTCGGATCGCTGACATGGTTGATCCTGCGACATTGGAGCTCAGGCCCTTTGCTTACCTTATGGCTAATCTGAATCTGCCGCCTACTGAGTGGCTTCGCTACTCTCAGATGGTCCATTTTGTTCGCTCTCTCCATGGATCCCTTAAGGTATCACTCCCCGCTGCTTTTGAAAAGATTTGCCGTGCAGGCACGTCCACTAGGGGTCTTATCTCCTCAATCTACCAGTTTCTTGCCTCCCAGGCTGCTGGCTCTTCTGTTAGTCATCGCTATATGCTCAAATGGGAGGAGGCAGTGGGCAGACCCATTTCCCTGGGACAGTGGCAGATTGTGTGGTCTTGTGCTCAGAAATCCTCTCAGTGTGTGACCTTTCGGGAGGCTCAGTACAAATTGTTGATGCATTGGTATCACACCCCAGCCCTCCTTCATGCTTTGAATCCAACGGTTCCTCTGTGGTGCTGGCGCTGCAGGACTGCGGTGGGAACTTTGTATCATATTTTCTGGACATGTCCCCTTATCCTGGGCTTCTGGAGAGAGGTCAGGACTTTGGCGGAGGCTATTTTCCTACAGGGGGTCCCCCTTGACCCTCTTGTCTATCTCCTAAACTTACCTCCTAGACTCCTGGGCAGTAAGAAATCTAGGCTTTTCTTGTATCTCTATACTGCCGAAAAGACCCTCATTGCTAGAAACTGGAAGAGTGTGAATCCTCCTTCTGGTCCTGAGCTTTTGGCTACAATGAAGGATGTGAGGAGTCTTGAATGCCTGACAGCTAGGTTAAATAACACTCTGGATGTCTTTGGATCCATCTGGACTCCCTGGGACACGTATTGTACTTTACAAGGTCTCTGATCCCTGGTTTCCTTCCTTCTTTTTCCTCGCTCCATCCCTTCTGTTCCTTCTCTGTCTTTTGTGGTTGTCTCCCCCTCTTATTTTATTCTACCTTGTTATTGGATTGATGTACTTGACTTCTGCTTATATGGGGTTTGGCAGATAGCCTTCCCCTTCCTTGTTGCCTTATTTTGTTTGGTTTTATATACTCTGTTATGAAAAAACTTTTCAATAAAAATTGCAGTTTAAAAAAAAAACATATTGAGTTATTGTATAATAAATCTCCTCTTGCCCCTGATAAAATCCTGCCAATGCTAAGTGCTTTTGCCTATATTTTAGGGAGACATATTAAAAGTATTCTAAAACAAAAGAAAAAGTAATATAAGTTGGGGTCTATTCATATCACTTCTTTTACATCCTTTTACCAAAGCCATTTATAGGAAACAAAAAAACAGATTCTACTGAATGGCCATCCATTTACATAGAGAACAATGCAAAAAATTTACCCATTTCATAAAAAATGGACGGAAACAGCAGGTAAGTATTTGGGCATCTTAGGGCTCCCGTATAATTATATATATTATATATATATATATATATATATATATATATACACTACCGTTCAAAAGTTTGGGGTCACCCAGACAATTTTGTGTTTTCCATGAAAACTCACACTTTTATTTGTCAAATGAGTTGCAAAATGAATAGAAAATATAGTCAAGACATTGACAAGGTTAGGAATAATGATTTTTATTTGAAATAATAATTTTCCTTCAAACTTTGCTTTCGTCAAAGAATGCTCCATTTGCAGCAATTACAGCATTGCAGACCTTTGGCATTCTGGTAATTTGCTGAGGTAATCTGGAGAAATTTCACCCCATGCTTCCAGAAGCCCCTCCCACAAGTTGGATTGGCTTGATGGACACTTTTTGCATACCATATGGTCAAGCTGCTCCCACAACAGATCAATGGGGTTGAGATCTGGTGACTGCGCTGGCCACTCCATTACAGATAGAATACCAGCTGCCTGCTTCTTCCCTAAATAGTTCTTGCATAATTTGGAGGTGTGCTTTGGGTCATTGTCCTGTTGTAGGATGAAATTGGCTCCAATCAAGCGCTGTCCACAGGGTATGGCATGGCGTTGCAAAATGGAGTGATAGCCTTCCTTATTCAAAATCCCTTTTGCCTTGTACAAATCTCCCACTTTACCAGCACCAAAGCAACCCCAGACCATCACATTACCTCCACCATACTTGACAGATGGCATCAGGCACTCTTCCAGCATCTTTTCAGTTGACCTGCGTCTCACAAATGTTCTTCTGTGTGATCCAAACGCCTCAAACTTCGATTCGTCTGTCCATAACACTTTTTTCCAATCTTCCTCTGTCCAATGTCTGTGTTCTTTTGCCCATATTAATCTTTTCCTTTTATTAGCCAGTCTCAGATATGGCTTTTTCTTGGCCACTCTGCCCTGAAGGCCAGCATCCCTGAGTCGCCTCTGCACTGTAGACATTGACACTGGCGTTTTGCGCGTACTATTTAATGAAACTGCCAGTTGAGGACATGTGAGGCATCAATTTCTCAAACTAGAGACTCTAATGTACTTGTCTTGTTGCTCAGTTGTGCAGTGGGGCCTCCCACTTCTCTTTCTACTCTGGTTAGAGCCTGTTTGTGCTGTCCTCTGAAGGGAGTAGTACACACCATTGTAGGAAATCTTCAGTTTCTTGGCAATTACTTGCATGGAATAGCCTTCATTTCTAAGAACAAGAATAGACTGTCGAGTTTCACATGAAAGTTCTCTTTTTCTGGCCATTTTAAGAGTTTAATCGAACCAACAAATGTAATGCTTCAGATTCTCAACTAGCTCAAAGGAAGGTCAGTTTTATAGCTTCTCTAACCAGCAAAACTGTTTTCAGCTGTGCTAACATACTTGCACAAGGGTTTTCAAGAGTTTTCTAAACATCCATTAGCCTTCTTACACAGTTAGCAAACACAATGTACCATTAGAACGCTGGAGTAATGGTTGCTGGAAATGGGCCTCTATACACCTATGTAGATATTGCATTAAAAACCAGACGTTTGCAGCTAGAATAGTCATTTACCACATTAACAATGTATAGAGTGTATTTCTGATTCATTTAATGTTATCTTCATTGCAAAAAACTGTGCTTTTCTTTCAAAAATAAGTAAATTTCTAAGTGACCCTAAACTTTTGAATGGTAGTGTGTATATATTTATATATATATATATATATATATATATATATATATATATATACACGTGGACAAAATTGTTGGTACCCCTTGTTTAATGGAAGAAAAACCCACAATGGTCACAGAAATAACTTAAATCTGACAAAAGTAATAATATATAAAAATTCTATGAAAATGAACAAATGAAAGTCAGACAATGCTTTTCAACCATGCTTCAACAGAATTTTTAAAAAAAGAAAACTCATGAAACAGGCCTGGACAGAAATTATGGTACACTTAACTTAATATTGTGTTGCACAACTTTTTGAGGCAATCACTGTAATCAAACAATTCCTGTAACTGTCAATGAGACTTCTGCACCTCTCAACAGATATTTTGTCCCACTCCTCATGAGCAAACTGCTCCAGTTGTCTCAGGTTTGAAGGGTGCCTTTTCCAGACGGCATGTTTCAGCTCCTTCCAAAGATGCTCAATAGGATTTAGGTCAGGGCTCATTGATGGCCACTGCAGAATAGTCCAATGTTTTCCTCTTAGCCATTCTTGGGTGTTTTTAGCTGTGTGTTTTGGGTCATTATCCTGTTGCAAGACCCATGACCTGCGACTGAGACCAAGCTTTCTGACACTGGGCAGCACATTTCTCTTTAGAATCCCTTGATAATCTTGATATTTCATTGTACCCTGCACAGATTCAAGACACCCAGTACCAGATGCAGCAAAGCAGCCCCAGAACATAACAGAGCCTCCTCCATGTTTCACAGTAGGGACAGTGTTCTTAAGATATGCTTCATTTTTCCGTCTGTGAACATAGAGCTGATGTGCCTTGCCAAAAATTTTGATTTTTGTCTCATCTGTCCATAGGACATTATCCCAGAAGCTTTGTGGCTTGTCAACATGTAGTTTGGCAAATTACTTTTGTCAGATTCAAGTTATTTCTGTGACCATTGTGGGTTTTTCTTTCATTAAACGAGGGGTACCAACAATTTTGTCCACGTGTGTATATATACCTGTAAAGTGAAAATATTGTCCATGCAAAACTGATGAAATATTTGCAGTGTGTTTTTCAATATATGCAGAGGACTTCCTTCTACTCTGCTGTCAATAATGCACAGAATAGTTGCAAGTCACATAGCTATTATAACATTTACATATATAGAGGTCACAGTCACTTAAAACACACTTCCAATCATAAAACAACATTAGTACATGGAAATATAAGAAACTTTGTAATATTTCTTATTAATTAAATATGTTTCCTTCTCCATGTATTAGACTGAGTTACTTTTCAGTTAGAAATCTATGGAGGAAGAGGAAGAGGCTGCTGGAAAAAACACAGAAATAACTGCTGCTAAAGTTTGCTATACTATGAGTCAGGGAGCTCTTTTAACAATGGTACAGCATGTTTCAAGATAAGACTCTACTACTGCACTTAATAAAGCAATAAATCAATTACCAGTGATCCCATGAAGTTCTGTGTGTGAGATGAATGCAGAGACATTCTATATGAAGAGTGAAGATAAGAAGGAGGAGAGCAGTGAATAAGGACACAGATATCATTAAATGGAATGTGCCATCAAAAATGGCCTAATTTTTTAACCCTTTCCTTGCCACCCACGTACTAATACGTCTGGACAGGGTGCCACTTCAGTATCAGTGGATGTTTGTAGTACATCCTTGCTACTAATGCCGATTTCTCAGGATCTGTAATGAGATAGGGTTATGAAGATGATCTTGGATTCATTTTAAAGATGAGAATCTCATCTCATCTGATAGCCCTTACAGATCTGGATTGATTCCTTGGTGAAAACGCTGTTCGGCATGGATATCCCAATACAGATCTCAATTGCTGATGAGATTATCATCTTTAAAATGAATCCAAGATCATCTACATAGTCCTAATGGATCCTGAGATATAGGGCTCTCAGGCAGCATGGATGAGAAGTGGTAGAGGAGTAGAGCTGCAGACTGCAGAGACAATGATAAATCATCATTGTCTGTACATAATCTGTATGTGACTCCAGGGGGAGGGGTAGAATGGACTTCTGTCAATGATATTTCCTCTCCTATCAGTGAGAAAGCATGTTATACTTTTGATCTCTGACTGTCACATAGAAGAGCCTAATCAGAGGGGTATTCTTATGTAATACCCCTCTGAGCTTAACCAGGAAGTTTATTGGTGCTGTGACCCAGATGTTTATCATTGTCTAGATCGCAGCACCAAAAACGTACACAACACATACACATACAAGTCACCAATAAAGTTTACATTTGACACTCTCCCTATCCTGTCCATACCTGATCTTTATCGCGTAAAATACGGCAACTGCTTCTGCAGCGATATCCGTTACATGCTAAAATAGCAATGACGATTATTACTAGAGATGAATGTATAAAACACTTCTGACAGGTGGAAAAGTTCCATCAGTCAGATAACACATTTTCACCCATTGAAAGTCACCATATAAAATCCCAGTTTTTGGCAGCTTTCAGATGGGTATAATAGCAGGTGTTTTTTTGCACCCACAATACATACAAAACACCTGGATTTCCAGTAGGTTATCCGATCTAGAATTATGGCTCTCTAACACCAGTAATGATGAACCACAGGAACTTCAGAGGTTGCATCCATAATATGTGAGCAATAAAGTGATCGTGTTATACCAATCTGAAACCGGCCTTAGTTATCACATTAGTTAGGTATAGAGATTATAATTATTCATTAGAGTTATAATTTGTATAGGGGTATAGAAAGAAAAAATTGAGTTTACCTGGAATTTTAGCTTCCTTGAGTCCGAAGGCAGCACAGAAGGGTCTTTATCCCCACCTTTGACTCCTCCCAGGGCGACCCACCTACATGGCACTCAAACAGTTAAATAGCATGATTAGCAGTATAAGAACCCTCCCTTTCCTACATCCTTTTGTGTTTAATGGACAGGTTTTTTTCTTGTATTAAATTGGGCGGGTATGCTGTGCTGCCTTTGGACTCAAGTAAAGTAAAATTCAAGGTAAACCCAATTTTCTCTCTCCTATTCGTCCAGCGGAAGCACAGAAGGGACCTAAATAGCTACTTAAGGAATGGAAGAACATCACTTGGAAACTGAATTAAGCACCACTGTGTCAAAGGCTGAACCCTCAGTGTGGATGTACAGGTGATAGTGTTTGATGAAAATAGAAGAAGAGCTCCATGAAGCAGCATTACAAATATCCAGGATAGACACTTGTGAGCCTTCAGCCCATGAAGTTGCAGTGGAATATGTAGAATGTGCTCTTAGAGAAGCTTATTAGGTGAGGTCTGCAGATGTTTAGGCTTCCAGAATAGAAGATTTAATCCATCTGGCCAATGTGTCTTTAGAAACTTTCATCCCCTTCCTAGCGCCTGAAAAAAAGAACAAACAGATTTCTGAATTCTTTAGTTCTGTCCAGATAGGTACGAATAACTCTCTTTACATCCAGAGTATGGAAACGTATCTGCTCTTCTGTCTCAGGATGTGGATAGAAGATTGATAAGTAGGATTCTTTATTTACAGTGCCTTGCAAAAGTATTCATACCCCTTGAACTTTTTCACACTTTGTCACCTTACAACCACAAACTTAAATGCATTTTCTTGAGATTTTAAGTGATAGACCAACACAAAGTAGCAGATAATTGTGAAGTGAACAAAAATGATACATGATTTTCAAAATTTTAATCAAACAAAAATCTGAAAAGTGTGACTTGCAAAAGTATTCAGCCCCCTGTACTCTGATACCCCTAAATAAAATCTAGCACAATCAATTGCCTTCAGAAGTCACTTAATTAATCAATAGAGTCCAGCTGTGTGTAATTTAGTCCCAGTATAAATACACCTGTTCTGTGAAGGCCTCAGTGGTTTGTTAGAGAACACTAGTGAAAAAACAGCATCATGAAGACCAAGGAACCCACCAGAAAGGTCAGAGATAAAGTTGTGGAGAAGTTTAAAGCAGGGTTAGATTATGAAAACATATCCCAAGCTTTGAGCATCCCAAGAAGTACTGTTCAATCCATCAGCCAAAAATGGAAAAAGTATTATACAACTGCAAACCTACCAAGACATCTAAACTGACAGATCAAGCAAGGAGAACACTGGTCAGAGAAGCAGCCAAGAGGCCCATGGTCACTCTGGAGGAGCTGCAGAAATATACAGCTCAGGTGGGAGAATCTGTCCACAGGACAACTATAAGTCGTGCTCTCTACAAATCTGGCCTTTATGGAAGAGTGGCAAGAAGAAAACCATTGTTGAAAGAAAGACATAAGAAGTGCCGTTTGCAGTTTTCCACAAGCCATATAGGGGACACAGCAAACATGTGGAAGAAGGTGCTCTGGTCAGATGAGTCCAAAGTTGAACTTTTTGGCCTAATTGCAAAGGGCTATGTGTGGCAGAAAAGTAACACTGCTCATCACTCTGAAAACACCATCCAAACATGGTGGTGGCAGCATCATGCTGTGGGGAGGCTTTTCTTCAGTAGGGACAGGGAAGCTGCTCAGAGTTGATGGGAAGATGGATGTAGCTAAATACAGGGCAATCCTGGAAGAAAACCTGTTGGAGGCTTCAAAAGACTTGAGACAAGGGAAGGAGATTCACCTTCCAGCAAGACAATGATCCTAAACATACAGCCAGAGCTACAGTGGAATGGTTTAGATCAAAGAATATTCATGTGTTAGAATGGACCAGTCAAAGTCCAGACCTAAATCCCATTGTGCATCTGTGGCAAGACATGAAAATCACTGTTCACAGATGCTCTCCATCCAATCTGGCTGAGCTTGAGCTATTTTGCAATGAAGAATGGGCAAAAATCTCAGTCTCTAGATGTGAAAATCTGGTAGAGACATACCCCAAAAGACTTGCAGCTGTATTGGCAGCAAAAGGTGGCTGTACAAAGTATTGATAAAGGGGGGCTGAATACTTTTGCACGTTACACTTTTCAGGTTTTTATTTTATTAAAATTTTGAAAACCATGTATCATTTTCCTTCCACTTCACAATTATCTGCTACTTTGTGTTGGTCTACCACTTAAAATCTCAATAAAATACATTTAAGTTTGTGGTTGTAAGGTGACAAAATGTGAAAAAGTTCAAGGGGTATGAATACTTTTGCAAGGCACTGTATATTTTGAAAGGAAGGAACATTAGGCACGAAACTTGGTAGAGTTCTAAGAAGGACCCATTAGGCAAGAGTCTTAAATACGGGCTTCTAGAGGATAAAGCCTGTAATTCTCCCAGTTTCGTAGCAGATGAAATGGCTACTAGGAAAACCACTTTACAGGATAGCCACTTCAATTCCACCTCCTGGCTCAGTTCAAACGGATAGGATGTCAGGGTATTGAGAACACAGATAAATCCCAAACAGGCGCTGAAGGTTTTACTTCCGGTCTCAAGTTTTAATTGTTTTAAAAAACCTTGACACTAAAGGATAACCAGAGAATTTACCATCAGTCATGGTGTTAATGGCTGTCATATGTTCTTTGAGAGTATTACTTTTAAAACCTTTCTGAAAGCTGTATTGCAGGAACTGTAAGACACTAAGAATTTCTACTGAATGGAATTCTGTATTGCTGAGCTAGGAAGAGAATTTGGACCAAATTTTTTGACAGGTCTTGTTTGTAGAATCTTTATGAGCTGCAAGCAGAGTATTAATTACTGCTGTAGATAAACCTGTATCCTTTAATCTCGGCCCTTCACAAACAAAGCTGAAAGATGGAGTTTGTTCAGATCTGGATGAAAGAGACCTTTCTGAATGAACAGATCTGGATATTGAGGGAGAGGCCAATGCTCGTTCAAAATTTGAAATAATAAAAGAAACCAGGCCCTTTGGGGCCAGAAAGGTGCTATTATTATCACTGATGGACCTTCCCACAAGATCTTCTGCATGAGTTTCTGAATGATCTGGACTGGAGGAAAGACATAAAGAAATTTGTGTTTCCAGCTCATTGAGTGAGTGATCTTGAGGATTCAGAGAACAAAACATTGGTAGGTATGCACTGTTTTTGGTTGCCATCAAGTCTATTTTTGGCACTCCCCACCTGTCAGGACATGAAAATATTTGAGATTTAACTCCAATTCTGATGGCCTGAGCATCATCCAACTCAGAACATTTACTCTGGCATTCAGAGATCCTTTTATATGCAGTGCTTTTAAATCCAGCAGGGCAGATTCTGCCAGTTGAAAAATCTTCCTGCACTCTGTCATCAGTACTCTGCTTTGTGTTCTACCTTGCTTGTTGAAATAGTAGGCCACTACTAATTTATCTGTCTGAACTAGGACCTACTTGCCCTGAATTAGTGGTCTGAAATGCAGAAGCGCCATCCTGACTGCTTTCATATCTCGAAAATTCGATGATCAGAGCCTGTCTTGTTTGCACCATACTCCTTGTACCCAAGATGTAAGTAAATGGGCACCCCAGTGTCTCAGGGAAGCATCTGTGGTTAGGATGACTTATTCCTTGAACTGGAAACTTTTCCTTTTTTTCCAAGTTCCGCGAATTGAGCCACCATCTCAAGTCTCTTCTTGTCAACTGATCAATGCTTATTTTTGTACTTTTTTCCTCCTTACATCTCCATTCCAATGGCGGAGCATTTTGTGCTTGAGGGTTCAGCTGTGAACAGTAGCCCATGGTACTACATCTATTGAAGTTGCAAACCTAAAGTTTGTTTGTGAATCAGAGAGAAGAGTTCTGATTAAATCCCCTACCACATCTTGAATTTTCTGTATCTTTTCATGAGGTAGAAAAAGAACTTGCAATTCTGTGTCTAATATATACCTAGAAATGTAGAAACATAAAGCTACTACTGCTACTACTGCCACTTTGGTGAAGACTCTTGGAGAAGAAGTTACACCAAAATGGAGTGCCTTGAACTGGTTGTGTCTGACTGATCATAGAAAATCCACTGCCATTCTCAAGAATTGCCTTGAAACTGGATGGATCGGTATGTGCAAATAAGCATTTTTCAGATTCAAGGATGCTGGAACTTGGCCCTTCTGTAAGGCTGCTGTGACTGTCCTTATTGCTTCCATACTTAAATGGATCTTCCTCACATACCTGAGTGATCTGAGATCTATGATCAGCCTCCAAGATTCTCCTGCTTTTGCCACTGGAAAGATTCTTGGATAGGTTTCATAACCTTCTTCTTTTTCTGGGACTTCTTCTATGGTTCCTTTTACCAGGAACTTCAGTATAAGGGGAAAAACATGAGGAATCTGCCAACTGTTTAGAAGAAAATGATCTTTTGGTCTGAGGTGTAACTCTACGGCATATCCTTTCTCTATGAGGTCATCTCCGACTTGATGACTTCTGATGTCAAAATTCCTGTTTTCCAGCCCCTTTATCTTTCTGTATCTTCTTAGATTTTTCTGAAGTAGCACCTCTGATAGGGTCTACCGCGATCGCTTCTCCTGCCATTTTCCCTCTTAAGGAAAAACTCTTATCTTCTCTGACAGCGAAAGTGATACTTAAAATTCCTGCTGGCCTGAGAGAATATCAAAGATCTTGCCTTATTGGCTTCTAAAAGCTGATCTAGCTTTTTGCCAAAAAGTCTTCCAGGTTCAAAGGGAATCGAACACAAATTATACTTTGGAGTTGCCTCCTCCGACCAAGGCTTCAGCCATATGGCTCGTCTAGCCGCATTGGTCACCACCAGGTTTTTGCTGCAATTCTTAATGTATCAAAGGGAAAGTCAGATGCAAAGTCTGCAGACAATTTGAGAGAGTAAAGTTGCTCTATTAATTCTTCTCTGGGAACTCCATCTTCCAACTTCCTAATTGGCTCAATCATAATCTCAACGCTCTAGAGATAGGAACCACTGCCATAGCGGCTTTAGATAAAGCTGCCAGTGATAAATATGATTTTCTCAAGAAAATAGCAGCTCTACGATCCATGGGATCTTTAAGAAGATATGAATCATCTGCTGGAAAAAATGATTTTCTTGATAGATTTGCCACTGCTGGGTCAAATCTTGCTGGCTGCTCCCAAGATTCACATTCCCCAGGATCTAATTTATACACAGTTTTAAATCTGGAACCAAGTTCAAATCTTCTGGCATGGAAACTTCCATCCCTTCTCTATAATAGATTTCAGGACTGGATGCCCCAGTGTTACGTCCTCACCCGTTTGAACTGTTGCACCGTTCTCTGGCCGCATTGTATGGGGCAGGAGGGGTTTCCATATATAATCCTCTGCTCCTGTTGTTTTTGCACAGCTGAGTATCGTTGCAGTGTGTCAGTTCAGCGCTATTAGTCCTCTGGTTACTATGGAGTTAACTTTTGTGTGCTTGTGATTGACAGCTTATCTGCCAATCAAGCCTGGAGTGGGTTTTGGTCTTCCTTAAACTGACAATTAGCCCACACATGATTGCTGGCTATTGTATCTCTGACCTTGCTAAGCATTTGTCCTTGATCTTGTTTTGTATCTACTGACCTCTGCTTTTTGACTTTTGACTACTCTTTTGGATTGTGATTTGGTACTGCTTTGTCTCTCTGGCTTTGACCCTTGGCTTGCTGACTCCTCTCCTTTGTTGTGTTGTGTTGTTTTGTCCTGCTCTGTGTTTCACTTATCTAGAGCAGGGTTTGTCATCCAGTTGTCCCTGTCATTAGGACAGTTGCGGCAAATAAGTAGGGACACAGGATGGGCCTAGCTTTAGGGCTTGCTGTCTGTCTTCCCTTTCTCTAGCAGCCGCTATTGGGAATTACTTAGGGGCAGTTTTAACACCCAGAAGTACTGTCGCATTTTTCTTTGGGAAATAAAACAAACTCTCTCTGTCCATAGAGGATGAAACAGTTTGTCCTGTTTTCATAATTTTTTTAACATTTCAATTAACTTATTGGTATTCTCTTTTTTAAACAAATAATTATCTTCAGAAATCGTCATGTCTGAGTCTGACTCAGATGTCTGAAGCTCCCCATCAGAAGAGCCAAAGGATTCAAATAAACGAGAAAATTCCTGTTTCTTCTTACTAGACACACACAATTTCAACCAAGAAAAAAAAAAATTATCCTCCATATTAGTCACCAGTGTTATCGAAACCCAAACCGGGTTCAAAATTCTGATTGTCAAGTGGTGCCAAATTATTTGCAATCCATATATATATATATATATATATATATATATATATACAGTGCCTTGCGAAAGTATTCGGCCCCCTTGAACTTTTCAACCTTTTGCCACATTTCAGGCTTCAAACATAAGGATATAAAATTTTAATTTTTTGGTGAAGAATTGACAAGTGGGACACAATTGTGAAGTGGAACGAAATTTATTGGTTATTTTAAACTTTTGTAAAAAATAAAAAACTGAAAAGTGGGGTGTGCAATATTATTCGGCCCCTTTACTTTCAGTGCAGCAAACTCACTCCAGAAGTTCAGTGAGGATCTCTGAATGATCCGATGTTGTCCTAAATGACTGATGATGATAAATATAATCCACCTGTGTGTAATCAAGTCTCCGTATAAATGCACCTGCTCTGTGATAGTCTCAGGGTTCTGTTTAAAGCGCAGAGAGAATCATGAGGACCAAGGAACACACCAGGCAGGTCCGTGATACTGTTATGGAGAAGTTTAAAGCTGGATTTGGATACAAAAAGATTTCCTAAACTTTAAACATCCCAAGGAGAATTGTGCAAGCGATCATATTGAAATGGAAGGAGTATCAGACCACTGCAAATCTACCAAGACCCGGCCGTCCCTCTAAACTTTCATCTCAAACAAGGAGAAGACTAATCAGAGATGCAGCCAAGAGGCCCATGATCACTCTGGATGAACTGCAGAGATCTACAACTGAGGTCGGAGAGTCTGTCCATAGGACAGCAATCAGTCGTACACTGCACAAATCTGGCCTTTATGGAAGAGTGGCAAGAAGAAAGTCATTTCTCAAAGATATCCATAAAAAGTCTTGTTTAAAGTTTGCCACAAGCCACCTGGGAGACACACCAAACATATGGAAGAAGGTGCTCTGGTCAGATGAAACCAAAATCGAACTTTTTGGCCACAATGCAAAACGATATGTTTGGCGTAAAAGCAACACAGCTCATCACCGTGAACACACCATCCCCACTGTCAAACATGTTGGTGGCAGCATCATGGTTTGGGCCTGCTTTTCTTCAGCAGGGACAGGGAAGATGGTTAAAATTGATGGGAAGATGGATGGAGCCAAATACAGGACCATTCTGGAAGAAAACCTGTTGGAGTCTGCAAAAGACCTGAGACTGGGACGGAGATTTATCTTCCAACAAGACAATGATCCCAAATATAAAGCTAAATCTACAATGGAATGGTTCACAAATATACGTATCCAGGTGTTAGAATGGTCAAGTCAAAGTCCAGACCTAAATCCAATTGAGAATCTGTGGAAAGAGCTGAAAACTGCTGTTCACAAACGCTCTCCATCCAACCTCACTGAGCTTGAGCTGTTTTCCAAGGAAGAATGGGCAAGAATTTCAGTCTCTCGATGTGCAAAACTGATAGAGACATACCCCAAGCGACTTGCATCTGTAATTGCAGCAAAAGGTAGCGCTACAAAGTATTAACTTAAGGGGGCCGAATAATATTGCACGCCCCACTTTTCAGTTTTTTATTTTTTACAAAAGTTTAAAATAACCAATAAATTTCGTTCCACTTCACAATTGTGTCTCATTTGTTGATTCTTCACCAAAAAATTAAAATTTTATATCTTTATGTTTGAAGCCTGAAATGTGGCAAAAGGTTGAAAAGTTCAAGGGGCCGAATACTTTCGGAAGGCACTGTATGTATATATATATATATATATATATATATATATATATATATATATATATATATATATATATATATATATATATATCTCGTGAGCTCACAGAGAAAGAACTAGCCTGACACACTCAGGTGTTAAGCAAGTTGTGTGGATAAGTTGTCTGACTTTCCTTTCTCCCCCCTGAACCTATTGGCAACAGGGTAAAAGGGATTTTTTTTAGTGACGTGCAGCGTGCAAAAGTGACACGAGGAGGCATAAGTAACGCACACTGTAGTCTGAGTTGTCCAGCTACTGAAATATGCTTAAACTGGACCTGGGACACTCACAAGAATGAATTTATATTATAATTCAATATTACCAATATTCAAAATCTGCATTAACATTGGTTCTTGGTCTACTATATTTTCTAAATCTTGTTATAAACAATCATAATCATGTATTAAATTACTTTGCATTCTAAGGAGGAGATTACTCTCAAGTACAAAGTCAAGTTCTCTTATCATGCAACCAGCAGCCTACGCACTGCTGCACTGTTAAACTCTCCACTTCTCCCACCGTAGAACTACAAAATTCAGCAGAACCTGCAATACATAGTTTTTAAAGGGCTAGTGGCTTGTGTGTTTTTTTTTTCCTCTACAACTTCTTCACACTCCAGAATTACAAACAATTCAATAAGGTTAGTAAATTCTCAGAATATATCAGCAGAGAAGGCAGAAGCCTTGAATAGTCGATCCCCTGTTCATATAACAAAAATTATACATAAAAAGACATTACAGCATAGCAGATATGTGAGTGACTTCTGATTCACTTAGCGTTCAAACACAAAAATTTGTCCCTTTTTTCCTTAAAAAAAAAACATTGTCACAGACAGTCTTTTGATTAAACAACATACACATACATGTTCACAAATTTGGAAATATGGGACACATTATTCATTTTCTAAGTCTTCATGACAGTCTTTCTACAATGGGGGACCATTGGGGTATGATTCATAACAAAGAAACACAAAATGAAACAGTTTTTACTGTCCACATCTAAGGCAGGTAGGTTCGGCCGGCTGGTTACCCGTCTATTTAAACAAAAGATGACGCTGAAGTGCTTCCTCCTGCATACAAAACAAACATTGGCACCAAATCCTTTATGTGTTCTCAATTGACTTAAATCAACCCTTGTCCACTTGAGGATCACGGAAGGGTCGTCCATGTTACCACAGGATAAAGATCAGCTTTTGGAGGATGCGGGTGTGGTTGGGGAACTCCACATGCTGCGCAGAATTCTCTCCAATCAGGGTTTTGTTGACCTCTGCAGGTCCAACCTTCTAGACTGCTGTTTGCTGGTGTTTTCTCTGGGTACTTAGGAGATTTTACTACTTTCCGTTGCTCTTTCTGAATCACTTTCTTCAACTCCTTCTCCTTAAAATCACTTTCCTCTTTTTCCCTACTATTCTCACCATCAAAACACTCATAATAGTACTTATTACCTACTTCTGTCTCTCTACACCCTTCTTTCTGTACTTCCTCTTACACCTTCTGCCACATACATGCTCCATCTATCAACCCGTAGTCTCTTAACCTCTGTGTTGTCTCACTATTTTATCTCACTTTCCTGGTACCTCTCCATTGCATCAGCATCCTCCTTCTAATAAATTTCTTTGCAAACCCAATTATGAACCTAATAATCAGCTAGAAACAACATAAACACATAGATACATAAACACAGCAATAATATTCAGAATATTCCCTGTAATAATCCCATAATCGTTTTGTGCCTTGAATTCTTGCACTAGGGATTAGGCACCTTAGAATAAAGATTCTCAAACCCCGATGCTGTGGGCTGCTTTGGCGATGGAGTGGGTGAGTGGGCCCTTCTCTCTCCTCCATGACCCGCCATACCCACGCTGTGGAGATCCAGAATCTTTCACTGTCACGTTTTTGCTCTTTTAGCGGATACCTTATTTCAGGTGACGGCAACAGGCAAGACAATAAGTTCACATAACATAGTACAAGACATAACTTCATATGTTTGAATATTTTACACATATATATTAAACAATATTGTACACATATATATTGTCATTCTAGCTTACTTCTCCATTTAACTATAGGTTAACACTTTTATCAAAATATTTTCCCTTTGGGCATAAACAGTCATCATACCCAGGCTGCGGACCCCGGTGGCCCAAAGCCAAGTTTCACTTTGTAATAATTGACATTTAATATTATTGGTTAACACAGCATCATGTTCAGCTCGTGATTTTCTGCGTGTCCATCACATCAGATACAACGTCCTTGGAGCTACTTGGCAGTAAATTAATGTTTTGGTTATTCCCTGCAGAACATCTGCAGAGTGCTACAACAGAATACAGGAATACAATTCAAACAGATAGCAGTTAATACTGACACCAAAATTACATATTACATTTTCCAAACCCCACCTTTTGTAATTACCACAGGTGTTCAGAACCCCTGAGTTGTACTTCAGCTCACAGAGAAAGGAAAGTCAGACAACTTATCCACACAACTTGCTTAACATCGACTGAGTGTGCCAGGCTAGTTCTTTCTCTGTGAGCTCACGATATATATATATATATGGATTGCAAATAATTTGGCACCACTTGACAATCAGAATTTTGAGCCCGGTTTGGGTTTCAATAACAGTTGGAGGCACTGCTGAGATCAAGGACCAACCCGTTAACCCACTAAGCCTGAGATCTGTCATGAGATTATTGGCCCATCTGAATGGACAGAATAGCAGCGCCGGTAAGAGTTTTCCTTGATAAAATTCTGTCCCTTCCGTTGTGTGTCAGCTCAAGATGTTGGGTGTTGGTGGTAAGTAAAAGGGAAGTTACATTTGGTTGGTCCTTTGTAAAAAGAATTCTGTTTTTTCCCTCAGATATAAAAAAAGGGTGATTGTCAGGTGGTTTATTTTGGTCAGAAAAGGTCATGAGTGTAACAGATGATTGTTAAAGATCCTTGTTCCTTGTTTTGGATAAATGCCATGTATGAATTGTATATGTACTGTGCCTAAGCTGACGGAGTAACACATTTTGATGATTGGACTTATATTTGTAGTTTTAAATGCTCATACTGCTGTACCACACCCAGAAGACTGGAAGAAAACATCATTTGAGAAATTGGTAAACAGGAAAGACCACATACCAGAACAATCAGAAGGGGTTTTATTTGTGTGAAAACACCCTTAGATATTGGGAAGAAGTGTTAAAATTGATTTTACTTTGCATATCTTGTGGTATTGGGCTTGGGAGAGAGTAGGAGAGGGAGAGAACCCCCATATTGGGTCGGACAAAATAGGAATCTAGGTCCTGGGTCCGGCCCTAACGTGCATCCTTTCCTGGAAAAATTATCTGGCCAGAGTGTGGGTGTGTATAGAAACACAAAGCAGCAAAGATGGGGGGGTTCCTCCAGTAGTGAGCTCAAGTCAGCTGGCTTGACCCCTGCGAAGGAGGCAGGGGAAGAAATCCATTAAGAGTATGCATAAGCTCATGAAGGGGGTGGCTATGCCAAAAGATGGTAGACTTTACCCGTAGAAATGGGAGCAAATTGAGACGCAATATAAGAGGTAGTTGGAAGACAGTGGCTTGAAAGGGCAAGCCAGGATGTGGTCTAAAGTGTTAGATATTGATGTACCATCCTCAATAACTAATCCAGGAGGTTGGGTGTGTCTGGTGTGTGGACAGCAGAATCAGAATCCCAGTTCGAGGGATAATTGTATAAATTCGGTCATCCTGTGGCAGACAGGAAATTCACCCAATATTCCTTTTGTGAATTGTGAAGCAAACAGTACCAGGTGTAGTGGCCACAGTGATAGTTACTAAAACAAAGTCTGGAACTGATAAAGTGACAGAAGTTCCGAATTGTGACAGACATGAGGAAAATCGACCAGACAGCTCACCAAGACAGACAGACTGGAATACAGTTGATTTCTCTCACTCCCCCAAACTACCCTCTGGTGTCCCCCCACAAGAGACTGAAATGAAAACTTCCCAAAAAGAAAGGTTTTCTGATGATTTTCCCCAATATACTGTACTGAAAGGTGAAGTGACTAATATGGATAACTACAGAGAGATTCAAGAGTCAGCGGGGTCACCTGAAATAATTGATAGGAGTGGAGGGGAGAGTGAGGACATGAAACATGTGGTTGCAGACTCTTTGTATAAAATGGCTCAGCCTCCAGTGAGACAATATCAGGTGTACAAATGGTCCCCGACTGACATGATGTGGTTGCTCAAAACCTTGCCAGACCCACAAATTAGACCCCTGCCCTTCGTAAAAATACTGTCTCAAATACAAACAAGTTATGGGGCCACATGGAATAACATGAAACAGTTGGTTGAAGCTAAAATGGCTAGTACCATATTATGTGATTTAGCCCCAGACTGTGATGCTATGTTAATGAAAAAGAACTATTTGACAAATAAAGTTTCAGGACAAGACTATGTTGCTCAATTGAAGAAATGGGCGATAAACAGACAGTGAATTATTAGTCAATTTGACAGACTTGACACAGGACAGAGTGGAAAGGGTAGAAAAATTCTACAACAGCGTATACACTGCCTGGAAAGATATGGGATATGAAGCAGATAACAAGATACATTTGAGGTTGTTAGCCTCTGCCCTCATGGACGGGCTTGGAAGGCAAGTAAGAAATGCAATACAAAAATCCAGGCCAGAATGGAGGACAATGGATCCAGCCACTTTGTGTGGAGTTGCTCAGGGAGGTAGAATTGGATAGTAGATCCCGCAGGCCTGCAGTGGCTGGCATTAACCCCTGTTATGGGATGGGTAATCGAAAGGTGATCTACTACTTCAATTGTGGGAAATCAGGACATGTGAAAAGGCAGTGTAGAACTCCAAGAAGGAAGTTCAAAGGGGATGACAATTCAGGAAATAATGATTCACCCCCACCTCTCTCAGAGAATCAGGCCTGAAGGGAAACGTCACCCTTCTCAGTATTATTGTTTAATAGAATCCATTTTACATGGAAAGATGTTATGATATAATCCTCCCAGATCTGTGTGAAATATTATTTACCTTAACAAAATATGCAGAGATTCTGGTGCAAAGAGAAATAATTCATTGTAAAGCCACTCTAAAAAAAACTGTACACCATTGGTATGGTGTTTATTGGATTATGCATTATACAGTATATATATTTCAACCTGTAATTGTAATATTCATTCTGTATTCATATGTATTCATTCTGTTTATATCAATGCCAGGATTCAACTTTTATGCTTTTTGTAAAATTAAATCCGCTTTCAGGAAATGCCACACAACTTGCTTAACACCGACTGAGTGTGTCAGGCTAGTTCTTTCTCTGTGAGCTCACGATATACTGTATATATATATATATATATGGATTACTAATAATTTGGCACCACTTGACAATCAGAATTTTGAACCCGGTTTGGGTTTCGATAACACCAGATATTATAGATATTAGAAGAGTAATCTTTTGGAAGATACTGGAGATAACTAATGCATTGCTCTGATTTAGTCTTCTGCTTAGGTTTAGAAGAAGATGCATGAGAACTGGTAGGAGAGGATTGAATCTGAGTACAAATTATACATACGTCAGGCACATGATCATCAGGTAACAATTGCTGACAATCTACACAGGATCTATGCTTCCTTTTAGAGAGCTTTTTACTATCTCTGGACATTTGAAAATACAAAGGACTCTCTTAGAATACTACTTTAAGCAAAAAATTTAATAAGGAAGCCCCAGGATGGGGGAAACACCTTATAACTCTGAGGGTCCGATTTGCCAAGGCATAGCGCACTGACACTCATCACAGCAAGGTTTTAAATAGACGATCCCATCATATAAGGCACACCACCGTGATGTACATAGTACCTGCATCATCTTGGGATTCATCCTGCCGGAACTCAGTGCAGGCTCCGGCTCGGTTCTTTTCTCCCCATGTCTACTTCTCCTCCAGACCAGTTTGTGCATTCTGGGTGACTGGCGGATACAGCCACAAACAGCATCAAACATACGTGTTTGCACTACCTAGCTCTCCAAGCTGGAATTACAGCAAGTTCACTCTTAAACAGAAGGGCTCTACAGGCACTTCTATCAGTTCTCCTTAGACCTAGCCTGGGCAGATATGCACAAAATAAAAAACCTGTATAAAAATAAACCACACACACCCTCCCCAGTGGGACACAAAAGGAAAAAACTAGGACAAATAAAAACACAAAGGGATAGAGGAAAGGGGGGTTCTTACATTGCTAATTATGCTAATTAACTGTTTGATTGCTATATAGCAATGGTGTGTATGAATTCCTCACATCTTACAGTTTTTTGGAAAGCACAGTTGTTTGCAGAAAGGGATTGCTTGAGCATGGTAAATTTGATTTTTTGTGTGTGCAATTTTTGCATGTAATCTATGTTTGCTGCAAAGTTGCATGAAAGTGGTTGTATACAGTAATACCTTGTACATTCGCGAGGTTAGGTTCCAGAGAGGGTCGCGGATAGCGAGGAATCGCGAATGTTTGGTACAAGCGCTTAGAAGTGCTTACAATGCCGGTTTCTAAAGTTTAACCCCTAAATACCAAAAAACTTTACCCTAGAGTACTGTACAGTATACTAAAGTATACTGTACAGTACAGTATATTAATACATTAATTAATTAATTAATTCATTCATTCATTCATTTGTCTTATACACTCACAGTAAAATGAAACCAATTACCGGGTACGTAACAAATGGGACGCTACTACCCAATAGCGAAGGTTTTTTTTTTTTTTTTAAATTCACAGATATGTGAAAAACAGCAAAATCTATATATGTTAGGTTCCAATAAAAATATCGCGAATCTGTGAATTCGCAAATTCGGAAACGCAAGTGTACGAGGTATTACTGTATATGAAATATTAAGTTGTGTTTTTATATACGGTATACTGTGTAATGTCAAAACAGTTAGATTTTGTTATCACAGTTTGTTATGTGCAGTATAGATTTTTAACATAGTGAATGACAGCAAACTATTGCTTGTCTTCTGTATCGGTGTTTTTGAGAGTACGAGCTCTTACTGTAGTTGATGTTTGTGGAATATAAAAATTGTGTACACCTTCATCTATTATTTTAGATGTGTTTTGTGAGTGAATGTACAATTGAATAGGAGTTTTAGGTGCAAATATACATATATATGTGTGTAATCCCTACATTTTATAGGATGATACCTTTTTTTCTAACATTTCTAGCTTAAGGCTAAGTTCCCACGTAATGGGCCACAGCAAAAAAAAAAATACTTTTCAAAGAAAGTCCGCAGAGGTTTAATCTGCATAATTTCTGCTTCAATTATACCTATAGGGAAACCACCGGCGTTTCTGTAGGTATAATTGACATGCAGTTCCGCTGCACATACTTTTCTGCAATGTGTGGATGGGATTCGCCCTGGCCAAAAAAAAAAAGATTTTTGTTCCTTCCATTTCTGGTGATTTTCTGAAGATATGTGCATGCATGTGCAGGCCTTAGTGATATGAATGAACTTTGCACATGTTAAATTCTTATTTTTAGGTTTGGTGCATATAACTTTTTGTTTGTTTTCCACTTTTAGTAGCTAATCGTTGATTGTAATGTCAATCTGTATTCCCTTAGTCCAGACAGCAGCACAATATGGGGGGGGGGGGTATCTCTGCCCCTGTGTGTTGTTTAGGACAGGTGGAACCTTTAATTAGCACCAAAAAGGTGCCTCCTACTAGCCCTATAAGAGGGCACAAGAGACCTCCCTCCACTGTGTAAATTATAAAGTAACAGGAAACAAGCTTCTAGGGAGGGAAGCCTTGTGCTGCTGTCTGGACTAAGGGAATACAGATTGACATTACAATCAACGATTCCCCTTACGTCCGACAGCAGCACAATATGGGGAGATAGCAAGTAATTCCCCTAGGGAGGGTTTCCTCGCCTTACAACATCAAGGACTGACTGACCAAAGGCAGTTGTCTGGAAACTGCGGATGTCCAATGATAATGTTTAACAAAAGGTCAACTGAGATGACTATGATGCAGCCGCACAAATCTGGTCCAATGGTAAGGACCGATACTCAGCCAAAGAAGTCGACAACCCAGGTCGAGTGGCCGTAGAAAGACTGGAGGGAATAACTCCTGAATAAGAAAGGAAGACTTAATTGTCTCCTTGATCCATGTGGATAGAGTAGGCTTGGAAGCCTTGAGGCCTCTGTTTTTACACTGCATATCAATTAGTAGGCTTTCGGCCTTCTTAAGCGGTTGAGTGTGGAATAGGTAAATCCACAGACACCTTACCACATCTAAGGTGTTGAGCTTTTCTTCCTCCTCAGAGGTTGGAGAGGGGAAAAACACAGGTAACGAAATTAGCTGATTGCTATTATAGTATGAGGGGACCTTAGGGATAAACCCAGGCAAACCTAAGGTGCACCCTATCTGCAAAAACAAAATGTACGGTTCTCTAGAAGAGAGGGCCTGGAGTACCCCTACTCTTTGGCAGATATAATAGCCAACAAAAAAGTGGTTTGTAGGCTAAATATTTTATCCCCGTAGTCTCCAAGGGTCCAAATGGAGGACCGCACAGGCCTGTAATGACTACCGCAATGTCCCACTGGGGATGATACTGAGGGCTTTAGCCTCATTGCCCCTTTAAGGAACCTTGCAACCAGAGGATCCTGAGACAGACGTCTGTTCAAATGAGCGGAGAGGGCCGCAATCTGCACTTTCAAAGTGGCAGGGGCAAGGCCCTTATCCAAACCGTCCTGAAGAAAATATCAGCCGTTGAAGGTTCTAGATTATTAATACCCTTCTTGGAGCACCACTCCATGAAAATCTTGGCTGTCCTCTGGTAGTTCTTATTGGTAGATTCTGCTCTTGCAGAATAAAGGGTCTTCAGGACGGCCTCTGACAGTCCTCTATCCTGCTGTAGGGACTGCTCAACCTCCAGGCTGTCAGGTTGAATCTCCAGAGATCCTGGCACTTCAGAGATCCTTGGGAAACCAGGTTCTGGATGGGGGGGAAGCCTCCAATATATCCCTCGACTCATCTCCATGAGTTGGGAAAAACCAAGCTCTTTTTGGCCAGAATGGAATGATGGCTATCACAGAGACTTGGTCCTGTCTGATTTTCATTAATACCTTTGGTATTATTGGAATTGGAGGGAAGATGTATGCCAGCCTGGACCTCCAAGGGATGGACAGGGCATCCACTGCCAAGGGATTGTCCTCCTGGTAAAGGGAACAGAACTTCTCCACCTTGGCGTTGAGTCGGGTTGCCATGAGGTCTATTTCTGGAAGACCCCTGTTCAGGGTAATCTGATGAAAGACTTCTGGATTGAGTGACCATTCTCCTGATACGGCATAACCCCGACTCAACCGATCCGCTACTATGTTCAGGGAGCCCTTGATGTGAACTGCGGATAAATGGGTTAGATTTTTCTCTGCCCATGTAAATATCAGATCTGCCTCCCTAAGGAGGGTTGGTGATCTGGTGCCTCCCTGTCTGTTCACGTACAGCACTGTGGTCATGTTGTCTGACCGGATTTTGACTGCTCTTCCCTGGGAAGAGGCAAGCAATAGAGTAAGGCACGATATACGGCTCTGAGCTCCTTCCAGTTGGACGAGGTCCTTTTTTCAGGAGCGCTCCAGACTCCCTTTATGGAGTTTTCGTCCAATGGGCTCCCCATCCCAAGAGGGATGCATCTGTAGTCAACAGGGTCCAAGAAGGTTGGACCGTGGACCTTCCGTCTTTCAGGTGCAACCACCACTTGAGGGAAAAAGATGGGTCCTGGGGGAGAGTCGAATCTTCTTGCTGAATGTAAGAAGGGAGCGATCCCAAGCCTCTAGTAACTCCTTCTGGAGGGGACGTAAGTGCCACAAGGCCCATGGGACTGCCTCCACTGCGGAAGACATCAAGCCCAGGATCTTCATCAATGTTCTGATGGAGGCTATCGGCTTTTTGAAGAGGTGCCGGACTGCCGCAACCAGCTTCTCCTTCCTTGCTGGTGTCAAGGAGATTTGCAGGCGGACTCAATCTAGGAAGTAGTTTTCTCAGAGGAACTTCCTTCGAGTTGAAGGGATCGTTTTTGACTTCTCCCAATTTATAAGCCATCACAGACTCTGAAGGCTGTCTGTAGGTACTGGAGCAGAACAGACTCTGACTGGGCCTTTATCAACCAGTCGTCTAGATAAGGCACCAAGAATATCCCCTGAAGCCTGAGGGCGGCCGTTATGGGGGCCACTACCTTTGTAAAGGTGTGGGAAGCAGAGGAGATCCCGAAGGGTAGTGCTGTGAATTGAAAGTGCTTCCTGTGGCCGGAAACTACTACGGCAATCCTTAGAAAAAAACCTTCTGTGTGGAGGTAAATAGAAATATGCAAATAGGCGTCCTTTATATCCAAAGTCACAAAAAACATCGCCTTAGAGGAGAAAGGTGGTGACAGACTTTATGGTTTTCCTATAGAAGCGCTTCTTTTTGATGAAGCGGTTGAGGTACCTTAAGTCTATGATCATTCTCCACTTGTCTGCCGGTTTTGGCATCAGGAAGACGGGAGAATAGACACGGGATCCTTCTTCTAGAGAAGGGACTTCCACCAGGGCTCCCTTGTGAATGTACTCTCGGATGAAGCATTCCAGGGAGGCTGCGAGTTAACACAAACCAATCCTGAGGAGGACGGAGGAACTTCATTGCATAACCTCTTTGGATTACCTACCAGACCCATGGGTCTCGAATTTTTTCCTGCCCACAGTTGAGAAAGTGGGAGACACGACCTCCGACAGGAATCTCGGCCACAGGAAAACTGCTTCTGATCTCACAAATCGACCTCAATACGTGAGAGCCCAAGACTGTGTGTCAGGTACCGTGATCTGTAATACGGGGGGCACCTCAGGGTACGGTTCTTGCCCCTTTCCTCTTCACACTGTACACTGCAGATTTTAGGTGCAACTCATCCAGCTGCTACCTACAGAAGTATTCTGACGACTCTGCAATAGTGGGTCTCATCACAGATGATGATGACAGGGAGTACAGAGAACTGAACCGGGATTTTGTGGACTGGTGCCACCGGAACCACCTGAAGATTAACGCGGGGAAGACCAAGGAGATGGTGGTGGACTTCCGCAAAGGCAGAAGCCCTCCTAAACCAGTGGACATCCTGGGGACGGGCATCGAGATTGTGAACACCTATAAGTACCTGGGTTTGCTCCTTAATAATAAGCTGGACTGGGCAGATCATATGGAGGCCCTGTACAGGAAGGGCCACAGCAGGCTCTACCTGCTTAGGAAGCTGAGAGCCTTTGGAATCCGGGGGGCACTTCTTAGGACTTTCTTCAACTCGGTAGTGGCATCAGCCATCTTCTTTGGAGTGGCCTGCTGGGGGAGCAGTATATCAACCAGGGACAGAAATAAACTTGACAAGCTGATTAGAAGGGCCAGCTCTGTCCTGGGGAGCCCACTGGACCCAGTGCAGGTGGTGGGTGACAGAAGGATACTGTCCGTGGTGAGCTCCATGCAGAAGAAGAAGTCCCATCCCATGCATGAGACTGTGATCGCGCTGAGCAGTACTGTCAGTGACCGACTGCTCCACCCTAGGTGTGAGAAGGAGCGCTATCGGAAGTCTTTCCTCCCCACCGCGGTTAGGCTGTACAACCAACACCGACCTAAGCGGAGATCATTACACACAGAGAACTGAAAATATCTCTCTGCCTGTTAAATCCCCCCCCCCCCCCCTGCTATGCCCTATCTGTCTGTCTGCTATCAATGTAATGCCTCTCACCTTGGAATATTCCTGTACATGTTGTATTTGTATTTGTATCTGCTTATCTTTGCTGCTGTAACACACTGAATTTCCCCATTGTGGGACTATTAAAGGACTATTATTATTATTATTATTAAAAGCTAGGCTTGACTTTTTTATCATCAGACTTCGGAATCTCCGGCCGGCGCCTCTAGAGGAATAACTAGAGCCTCTCTGGACTGCCTTCCACGACGAGGCGGATAGCCTCTACCACGGCCAGAGCCAGACCTACCTCTGAAGGCCTGGGGTAAAGGTTTACCCTTCTTGTCGGCCAAGCCCTCTAGGATCTCGTCTAGGGCACAGCCAAAGACTCCACCCGGCTCAAAAGGTAATGCGCACAAATTATACTTTGAGGGGAACACAGCTCTCCAAGGTTTTAACCATAGAGGTCTTCCTGCTGCAGTGTTCTTGGTAAGTGCCAGGGATTTGGCCGCCAGCCTTAATTGATGGTGGGAGGCTTCCGTTAAATATTCAGCTGCCAGGGAAACTGAGCCTAGAAACCCTAGCAGCTCGTCTCTGGAGACTCCAGAGTCGGTCACTTTCGAGGTGGACCAGGTCAGTACATAATTTGGCTGACACTTCACAGGACGCAACCGCACAGCGGTCTTGGGCGAGGCAGCTGAATAAGCCTTCTTGAAGGTATTGTCGAAGCGCCTGCCATGGCGTCGTGCAGATTTGCTCCATCATCTGATGGTACCTTAGTGCGGCAGGACAGTTTAGCCACCGCCATATCCACCTTGGGAGGAGGACCCCATTGATCCCATTGAGCAACTGGGAATAAAGCGCTGAACCTCCTAGGAACCACAAGAGGTTTTTCAGGACTTCTCCACTCTGAGGACATTAATTTTTGTAATGTCTGGTCCACTTGGAAGACCATAGGCCCTCTATAGGTGGACGCGGAGGCTTCCCCGTCAACATCACGATCCTTAGACCGGATGGACTTCAGCAGCCGGCTTAATTTTTCGAGTGGAAGCACGGCCTGCTGGGATCTTTAGTGGAATCGTCAGATGAGAGTGTCTCGTCCACTATCTGATAATCTTCATCAGAGATCCGTAAGGAAGATTGTGTCTCAATCTGCGGTCTCTTGGCAATCTGGGCGATGGAAGAACGAATCTCCTTTAAGAGACTCCTCATAAAGTCCTTTACCCAAGTAACAACCTCTTATAGAAGGTACTTCCGGCAGGGTCCGCGACACTGGTGACAGCGGGTAAAATCATAGCCGTCAGGTAAAGGGGTATTGCAATCCAAACACATTAGGTGTTTCAAGTTTAGAGGAATTTTTCCTCCTAAGCGCATCGCCATTACGTGCTGCAGAAGATGACATCTGAAACATCAAACAGCCTCGTGACACTGAAATAGGGAAGATCGCCAAGCATCGCATAAAAACCCAAGGGGTACCTCTTTTTTTTTTTTTTTTGAATCGGTCACTTGAAGAGAGAAAAAAAACGTCAGAAAAAAACCAGCCACCGCAACCCGCAGCAGAGGAGCTAGAAACCACTCACTCAACAAATAAAGGACTGCATTCAGACCTTTTAAATGTAATCCAGCAGCGAGGGGAGGAAGCCAACAAAGAAACATTTATACAGCACCAAAACAAGTCAAACGCCATACTGGAACATAGAGGAGCATAAGCCTAAGCCAGAGGCTCAAAATACAAGCAGCAAAAATCAATTCTATATTTTGCCTTTAAATTTTAAATTTCCAAACTTACCACACTTTTTCCGAGAAAACCGGAAGTAGGGCGCGGTGGTACGCAAAGGCTTCCTTCCCCTGGGAACACGGAACCGGAGAAAAGTTCCGGCCGAGGAGGTTCCCCGCTTACTTCCAGGATCGCGCTGCCTGCAGATGGATGCCGGATAACGCTGCGCTGCGGTGCGAAGGACCGGAGGTTTTTTCTTTGGGACCAAGGTACCCCAAGAAGGTAAGCCAGGAGTAACTAAAACCCCTAGCAACGGGAGGTCACAAGAGACCTCCGTCCACCTGTTCCACACAGGACAGAAAAAAACACAATGGAGGGAGGTCTCTTGTGCCCTCTTATAGGGCTAGTAGGAGGCACCTTTTTGGTGCTAATTAAAGGTTCCACCTGTCCTAAACAACACACAGGGGCAGAGATACCCCCCCCCCCCATATTGTGCTGCTGTCGGACGTAAGGGGAATATAAATTTATTTGCATTTTTTTTTATCATATACACACTTTAAATTAAAATTGCATGAAGGTGCCAGTTCATATACAGTACCAAGCAGCATTTTGACAATGTTGCAGGTGTCAAATAGGTGTATAATTTTTTTAATGTTGCAATTTAGGTTTTATTTTTCCATCTCAAAACTGAATATTGCCCTGGCAGCCAGAGGTGCAACATATCCAAAAACCCCTGGCAGTGAAAGGGTTAAACCAAATTTTTATGCGAAAAATATATTTTTAATATTGTTTGATAATTCTATTTTCTATTTTACAGTTCCCCGAGGTCCCACTCACGGCCGCCTGCACTTCCGATTCTGCGGAGATGGCTGTGAGCAGGAGCGGGGATCGGTATGTGAGGCCGCAGCCCGAACATCTGCTATCATTATACTTCGGGGTCTTTTCAGACCCCGGAGTATAATAATCGGAGGCCCAGAGTTGGTGAGGGAACATAAAAATCAATGTACTTACCGCTCCTGCGCTTCGGGCCTGTTTGGTGACGTCCCAGACGTCAGCCGACGTCATTTTGCGTCGCGACGCCGGTCCCGCATCATGTGACGCCGGCCTGGTCCGCACAAGAAGAAGGCCGGAGTAGCGCACGGGCATGCACCGGAGCGAGGAACAGGTAAGCAACGTTGTTTTTTTATGTTTCTATCCTGCCCTAGGTCTCCGATTATTATACTCTGGGGTCTGAAAAGACTCCAGAGTATAATAATTGTTCATGGGTGGTCCTCAATGGGACATATAATACTGTGTGCAGGGGCCACTATGGGGCAAAATACTGTGTGCAGGGGCCACTATGGGGAATGATACTGTGTCCAGGGGCCCCTATGGGACATGATACTGTGTGCAGGGGCCCCTATGGGACATGATACTGTGTGCAGGGGCCCCTATGGGACATGATACTGTTTGCAGGGGACCCTATGGGACATGATACTGTGTGCAGGGGCCCCTATGGGACATGATACTGTGTGCAGGGGCCACCATGGGACATGATACTGTGTGCAGGGGCCACTATGGCACATAATAGTGTGCGCAGGAATGCGTTGTTTTTTTTGGGGGGGGGGTTGGAGGGGGCGGTCCGGGGGGAGGGGTCGGGGGCGGCGGTTCGGGGGGGGGGGGCCCATGTCAAATGTTCGCCTTGGGGCCCAGCCATTCCTAGTTACGCCACTGTACACAGATCAGTCGTCCTGGTCCCTTTGCAGAGAAAGAGCCCCAAAGCATGATATTGCCAGCCCCATGCTTCACAGTAGGTATGGTGTTCTTTGGATGCAACTCAGCATTCACTCTCCTCCAAATACGACGAGTTGTGTTTCTACCAAACAGTTCTACTTTGGTTTCATCTGACCATATGATATTCTCCCAATAGTCTTCTGGAACATCCAAATGCTCTCTAGCAAACTTCAGACAGGCCCGGATATGTACTGGCTTAAGCAGGAGGACACGTCTGGCACTGCAGGATCTGAGTTCCTGGTGGCGTAGTGTGTTACTGACGGTAGCCTTTGCTACATTAGTCCCAGCTTTCTGCAGGTCATTCACTAGGTCTCCCAGTGTGGTTCTGGGATTTTTGCTCACCGTTCTTGTGATCATTTTGACCCCACGGGGTGAGATCTTGCGTGGAGCCCCTGATCGAGGGAGATTATCAGTGGTCTTGTGTGTCTTCCATTTTCTAATTATTGCTCCCACAGTTGATTTCTTCACACCAAGCTGCTTGCCTATTGCAGATTCAGTCTTTCCACCCTGGTGCAGGTCTACAATTTTGTTTCTGGTGTCCTTCCACAGCTCTTTGGTCTTCATCATAGTGGAGTTTGGAGTGTGTCTGTTTGAGGTTGTGGACAGGTGTCTTTTATACTGATAACAATGTCAAACAGGTGCCATTACTACAGGTAATGAGTGGAGGACAGAGGAGCCTCTTAAAGAAGAAGTTACAGGTCTGTGAGAGCCAGAAATCTTGCTTGTTTGTAGGTGACCAAATACTTATTTTCCACCATAATTTGCAAATAAATTCTTAAAAAATCAGAAAATGTGATTTTCTAGATATGTTTTCTCATTTTGTCTCTCATAGTTGAGGTCTACCTATGATGACAATTACAGGCCTCTCTCATCTTTTTAAGTGGGAGAACTTGCACAATTGGTGGCTGACTAAATACTTTTTTTTCACCACTGTATATATATAAAAAAAAGTTATCCGCACCTACCTGCAATCCCTTGATGGAGCCGCCGCCTCCTCTTCTTGTCCGCGACGTCTACGTCTCAGCGTAGGAGGCGCGATGACGTCATTGTATCGCCGCCTGCGCTGACATGCAAAGGTCTCGTAAACCAGCCCAGGATAGGCCCCGTTTTTTTTTAAAGCCGCCTCACTTCGCCTCATTAGCGGTGCGCCCCTGATAATTGCAGTTACATTTTAACTGGGTTTTCCCATGAACATATCCATATTTAAATTTGTAGAAAATTAAAAGTTAAACAATTTTACTAATTTTAATTGTCTACTAATTTTAAATATAGTTATGTTCATGGGAAAACCCCTTTCACCGCACATGTCATTTTTATTTTGTAAACAGTTTTCCTGTAATTTTGCAATTTATAAAATTTTCTTTTAGTCCATGTAATGCTGCCATAGCTCAATATAATGGCCAATACAATTCACATAATATAGCACTGCAGAGAACCAGGGGAAGTGGTGTTGTAGTGCTGATGGGAGTATAGGTAGGCCCAAGATGGCAGCTGGATTTTTTTTTCACATTGTCCACAGTAGCTGCATCTTTCCCACCAAAACCTCCGAAAGGCCCAAGGGTGGCACAGTGATAAGGGGAATGCACTGGTGGAGGAAGATGGTGATAGATGAACTACTACCTCCATCTTCCATGATGGTGGTAGTAGTTCTCCTGGGTCACACCCCAGTGGCAGTCTCCAGTCTTTTTGATGTCAGATGGAAAGATGTAGTACCCTGTACTTCAGAATTAAACAGTTACACTTCCAGTCATACAACATGGAAATACAATCTCTTATTTCATATCTAGATAGATAGATAGAATGAATTTTTTGTTGTCTGCTCCCTATGCAGGCTGCTGGCCCAATCTGCATCAAATTCTGCACATAGATAAATCAGATACTTCTGAAGATTTTAGACCAGGTTTTGGTTCTCTAGGACCTACCGTTCCCAACATGTTCACAAAAGCAAATATAGCCCTACTAGTTTTTACTAGAGATGAGGGAAGTTTTCAAAAATTCAATTCGCAGCTTCGCCGAATTTTCCGATACGATTAGATTCAATCCGAATTAATTCACGGTGAATCGCATTAAAAACAGCTATTTCCTGGCTGCAGAGAGCCTGCATAGTGGTGTAGAACACTGTGCCTTGCAGTGGTTTTTAGTGATGTCCCACTAGGGGACCTGAACCAGCGATGCACTGATCGCTGGTTCAGCACTATAGACTGCAATAGAGATGCATAGGCTATCTTCCTCACTTCTGGACAGGATCAACCAGGTAATGGGGGCTACTAGCAGCCTGGGGTCACTGGTCAGACCCCGGGCTGCAGAAAATGCATATCGGCACCCCCTGATCTCGCCGTGGGGGGGTGACGAGAGGGACATGTAGCATGGCGGAACCCCTTAGATGCCACGGTCATGTTTGACCGCGGCATCCAAGGGGTTAAAACCTGCGATCGGGGGTTATGGAGCAGGGTGTTAGCTGTCAGTTACAGATAACACCTGCTTCCAATGCCGTGGGCAGTCGCGAAGGGGTTAAAGGGCTGTGACATCACAGGGACGGCTGGCTGCTATTTGGCTGCACACATGGCATTGTGGGTGATCCCGTGTTCTCAGAGTTCCTTGCCCCATGTCCTAATGTGCAGCAGCCATTTTATGAAAAAATGCGATTGGTTACCACGAAGCGTGAGGAAATCCGGATTCGATGCGAATTGAACATTTCCTGAAATTCAGATCAAATTCCACTTCGTCAGCTTCGATTCTCTCATCTCTAGTTTTTTTTTTTTTTTAAACTGTAAATTTTATTAAAATATTTTGGAAAAAGACATAGATCAAATGCAGAATATTCCACATAGCAAGCAATCCGTCAAGTCCACAAAAAACAGCAACACATAGACAAGATTTGGGGAATACACAAGACAAGACAAAGGGAAGGAACAATGAGGAGAGAAACAATGCTGGGGGTCAGATTTCAGAGACCTTGTGTGGCACAGTAGGTATCCCAGTGGGACCAAATTGCTTCAAATGCCTCTACCATATGGTTAAGGGAGGCGGTCAAATACTCCAGACTGCGGATGTCCTTCAGCCAGGCTATCAATTCTGAGATCGCTGGGGGAAGAGATTCTCTCCAATGGCGGGCTATGAGCGTTTTGGCCACAGTACACAAGTAAAGGAATAGCTTAGATGTATTTTTACTGAGACCTTTTGGAGGGAGATTCAGCAGATAAACCATAGGATCCAGGGGTACACCCTGGATGAAGAGAATATTAGTTAACTTCCCAACCTCAAACCAGAAAGGGCGGACTAGGGGGCATTCCCAAAAAATATGGAACAATGTTCCTGGTGTTGCTTGACATCGCCAGCAACTGGAAGGAACAGTGGGGTTGAGAGTATGCAATAAAGCTGGAGTATGATACCAGTGCATGAGTATTTTGTATTGCGTTTCCCTGAACGTTACACAGGAAGAGGATTTAGCTGCTCGGGACCAAATAACCTGCCACTGGCTCCAGACCACCGGGTCATATATTTGTGGACCACCGGGGCCTGCCCCCCCTGAGAGGTCAAAAGCCCATAAATATTAGAAATCAGGCCTCTAGTAGAGGTACCCGCCCGACATACTGTATATATACAGTGGGGAAAAAAAAGTATTTAGTCAGCCACCAATTGTGCAAGTTCTCCCACTTAAAAAGATGAGAGAGGCCTGTAATTGACATCATAGGTAGACCTCAACTATGAAAGACAAAATGAGAAAACAAATCCAAAAAATTACATTGTCTGATTTTTAAAGAATTGATTTGCAAATTATGGTGGAAAATAAGTATTTGGTCAAAAACAAAAGGTCATCTCAGTACTTTGTTATATATCCTTTGTTGGCAATGACAGAGGTCAAATGTTTTCTGTAAGTCTTCACAAGGTTGGCACACACAGTTGCTGGTATGTTGGCCCATTCCTCCATGCAGATCTCCTCTAGAGCAGTGATGTTTTGGGGTTGTCGCTGGGCAACACGAACTTTCAACTCCCTCCAAAGATTTTCTATGGGGTTGAGATCTGGAGACTGGCTAGGCCACTCCAGAAGCTTAAAATGCTTCTTACGAAGCCACTCCTTCATTGCCCTGGTGGTGTGCTTGGGATCATTGTCATGCTGAAAGACCAAGCCACATTTCATCTTCAATGCCCTTGCTGATGGAAGGAGGTTTGCACTCAAAATCTCACGATACATTGCCCCATTCATTCTTTCATCTACATGGATCAGTTGTCCTGGTCCCTTTGCAGAGAAACAGCCCCAAAGCATGATGTTGCCACCCCCATGCCTCACAGTAGGTATGATGTTCTTTGGATGCAACTCAGCATTCACTCTCCTCCAAACACGACGAGTTGTGCTTCTACCAAACAGCTACATCTGACCATATGACATTCTCCCAATACTCTTCTGGAACATCCAAATGCTCTCTAGCAAACTTCAGACGGGCCCAGATATGTACTGGCTTAAGCAGGGGAACATGTCTGGCACTGCAGGACCTGAGTCCCTGGCGGCGTAGTGTGTTACTGACGGTAGCCTTTGTTATGTTAGTCGCTGCTTTCTGTAGGTCATTCACTAGGTCCTCTCGTGTTTTTCTGGGATTTTTGCTCACCGTTCTTGTGATCATTTTAACCCCACAGGGTGAGATCTTGTGTGGAGCCCCTGATCGAGGGAAATTATCAGTGGTCTTGTATGTCTTTCATTTTCTAATTATTGCTCCCACAGTTGATTTCTTCACACCAAGCTGCTTGCCGATTGCAGATTCAGTCTTCCCAGCCTGGTGCAGGTCTACAATTTTGTTTCTGGTGTCCTTCCACAGCTCTTTGGTCTTCATCATAGTGGAGTTTGGAGTATGACTGTTTGAGGTTGTGGACAGGTGTCTTTTATACTGATAACAATGTCAAACAGGTGCCATTACTACAGGTAATGAGTGGAGGACAGAGGAGCCTCTTAAAGAAGAAGTTACAGGTCTGTAAGAGCCAGAAATCTTGCTTGTTTGTAGGTGACCAAATACTTATTTTCCACCATAATTTGCAAATAAATTCTTTAAAAAATCAGACAATGTGATTTTCTAGATATGTTTTCTCATTTTGTCTCTCATAGTTGAGGTCTACCTATGATGTCAATTACAGGCCTCTCTCATCTTTTTAAGTGGGAGAACTTGCACAATTGCTGTCTGACTAAATACTTTTTTTCCCCACTGTTATATATATATATATATATATATATATATATATATATAAACAAAAAGGTGTAGCAGCACTCTGACACAGCACAAGGGTATATAGAGAACAGAGATAGCATTACTGCTATTATTGGCACCTACAAATTAATATGGTGTATAAACTAAAATTTTGAGGTTCTTAGTTATACATATTTGATCAAACAGTAGGAAGCCAACCTGCCCTGACAAGGCGACCTCATTAAGGTGGGACCCTATACTAATACCTCTATTAAACCCAAAATAAATCTACAATGTGAACACAGGGCAATAACATACCTCTCTTGGACCCAGAACAGGTCTACAATGTGAACACAAGGAAATAACATACCTCTCTTGGACCCAGAACAGGTCTACAATATGAACACAGGGCAAATAGGATCTAGAGGACCCAGAACAGGTCTACAATGTGAACACAGGGCAAATAGGATCCAGAGCATACTCAACTTAAAATAGCCTAGGGGCAAATGAGGAAATGAGAAATATCCTCTATTCCACTTATATAAACCCGTGCAATTGAATGGGAGTGCAAGTCCAATTAGAGGGAACCACACCCCCCATTAGTATTAGTATTAGTATAGGGTCCCACCTTAATGAGGTCGCCTTGTCGGGGCAGGTGGTCTTCCTACTGTTTGATCAAATAAGTATAATTAAGAACCTCAAAATTTTAGTTTATACACCATATTAATTTGTAGGTGCCAATAATAGCAGTAATGCTATCTCTGTTCTCTATATACCCTTGTGCTGTGTCAGAGTGCTGCTACACCTTTTTGTTTTTATACATTTTACCACAGTAGCTTGCACCTGTTCACATTGGGATGTGCTGTCTGAATCTTTTTCGAGTGTATATATATATATATATATATATATATATATATATATATATACAGTACAGACCAAAAGTTTGGACACACCTTCTTATTTCAAGAGTTTTCTGTATTTTCATGACTATAAAAATTGTAGATTCACACTGAAGGCATCAAAACTATGAATTAACACATGTGGAATTATATACTTAAAAAAAAAGTGTGAAACAACTGAAAATATGTCTTATATTCTAGGTTCTTCAAAGTAGCCACCTTTTGCTTTGATTACTGCTTTGCACACTCTTTGCATTCTCTTGATGAGCTTCAAGAGGTAGTCACCTGAAATGGTTTTCACTTCACAGCTGTGCCCTGTCAGGTTTAATAAGTGGGATTTCTTGAATTATAAATGGGGTTGGGACCATCAGTTGTGTTGTTCAGAAGTCAGGTGGATACACAGCTGATAGTCCTACTGAATGGAGTGTTAGAATTTGTATTATGGCAAGAAAAAAGCAGCTAAGTAAAGAAAAACGAGTGGCCATCATTACTTTAAAAAATGAAGGTCAGTCAGTCTGAAAAATTGGGAAAACTTTGAAAGTGTCCTCAAGTGCAGTAGCCAAAACCATCAAGCGCTACAAAGAAACTGGCTCACATGAGGACCGCCCCAGGAAAGGAAGACCCAGAGTCACCTCTGCTGCGGAGGATAAGTTCATCCGAGTCACCAGCCTCAGAAATCGCAGGTTAACAGCAGCTAAGATTAGAGACCAGGTCAATGCCACACAGAGTTCTAGCAGCAGACACATCTCTACAACAACTGTTAAGAGGAGACTGTGTGCAGCAGGCCTTCATGGTAAAATAGCTGCTAGGAAACCACTGCTAAGGACAGGCAACAAGCAGAAGAGACTTGTTTGGGCTAAAGAACACAAGGAATGGACATTAGACCTGTGGAAATCTGTGCTTTGGTCTGATGAGTCCAAATTTGAGATCTTTGGTTCCAACCACCGTGTCTTTGTACGATGCAGAAAAGGTGAACGAATGGACTCTACATGCCTGGTTCCCACCGTGAAGCATGGAGGAGGAGGTGTGATGGTGTGGGGGTGCTTTGCTGGTGACACTGTTGGGGATTTATTCAAAATTGAAGGAATACTGAACCAGCATGGTTACCACAGCATCTTGCAGCGGCATGCTATTCCATCCGGTTTGCGTTTAGTTGGACCATCATTTATTTTTCAACAGGACAATTACCCCAAACACACCTCCAGACTATATAAGGGCTATTTGATCAAGAAGGAGAGTGATGGGGTGCTACGCCAGATGACCTGGCCTCCACAGTCACCAGACCTGAACACAATCAAGATGGTTTGGGGTGAGCTGGACCGCAGGGTGAAGGTAAAAGGGCCAACAAGTGCTAAACATCTCTGGGAACTCCTTCGAGACTGTTGGAAGACCATTTCAGGTGACTACCTCTTGAAGCTCATCAAGAGAATGCCAAGAGTGTGCAAAGCAGTAATCAAAGCAAAAGGTGGCTACTTGGAAGAACCTAGAATATAAGACATATTTTCAGTTGTATCACACTTTTTTGTTAAGTATATAATTCCACATGTGTTAATTCATAGTTTTGATGCCTTCAGTGTGAATCTACAATTTTTATAGTCATGAAAATACAGAAAAATCTTGGAATGAGAAGGTGTGTCCAAACTTTTGGTCTGTACTGTATATATATATACAGTGCCTTGTAAAAGTATTCATACCCCATGAACTTTTTCACATCTTGTCACCTTACAATCACAAACTTAAATGCATTTTATAGAGATTTTAAGTGATAGTCCAACACAAAGTAGCAGATAATTGTTAAGTGAAAAAAAAATGATACATGATTTTCAAAATTTTAATCAAACAAAAATCTGAAAAGTGTGACGTGCAAAAGTATTCAGCCCCCTGTACTCTGATACCCCTAAATAAAATCTAGTGCAATCAATTGCCTTCAGAAGTCACTTAATTAGTCAATAGAGTCCAGCTGTGTGTAATTTAGTCCCAGTATAAATACACCTGTTCTGTGAAGGCCTCAGTGGTTTGTTAGAGAACACTAGTGAACAAACAGTATCATGAAGACCAAGGAACTCACCAGACAGGTCAGAGATAAAGTTGTGGAAAAGTTTAAAGCAGGGTTAGATTATAAAAACATATCCCAAGCTTTGAGCATCCCAAGAAGTACTGTTCAATCCATCAACCAAAAATGGAAAAAGTATTATACAACTGCAAACCTACCAAGACATGACCGTCCACCTAAACTGACAGATCAAGCAAGGAGAACACTGGACAGAGAAGCAGCCAAGAGGCCCATGGTCACTCTGGAGGAAAGTTGAACTTTTTGGCCTAAATGCAAAGGGCTATGTGTGACGAAAAAGTAACACTGCTCATCACTTTGAAAACACCATCCAAACTGTGAAACATGGTGGTGGCAGCATCATGCTATGCAGTGTCGGACTGGGATGTCTAGGGCCCACCAGTGGAATTGTTTCTAGGGGCCCACCATCAGGACCCCTGCAGATCAGCGGTACCGAGATAGGGCGGCTAAAGGTAATAACATGCTGGGAGCCATGCTGCTCACCCACTATACCATGTGTACCACTGCACTACCTAAACCTACTGCTACACCTTGTATGGCAAGTGAACAGCGTGGCTCCAAGAATTGCTACCTTTACCTGTAGCCACACTGTCCTGGAAAAGCTGATCTGCAGAGGTCCTGGCTGTTGTATCATCGCAGATGTAATATTGATGGCCTATCCTAAGGACAGGCCATCAATATTAGAAAGATGGATAAATCCTTTAAAGAGGTTGTCCAGGAATTGGAGCAACCCATGTAGCTGGCGGGAGGTGTAAAGTAAAAAATAAGTAAATTAAAAAGCATACTACTTTGTCCCTGGCGCTCCATTGTCCACTGCCAGTGTCCATTCAGTCTCGTGCCAGCGACTACTTGCTGGGAGTCCTGCACCTCATGTGATCGCGACCAATTAGGTACAGGATTTCCAGAAATGAGGCGCTGCCATGAGACCGAACAGACACAGGCAGGGGACAACGGGGTGCTGGGGACAGGTGAGTATGTTTTTTTTTTTTAATTTTCTTATTTTTACACCTCCCTGGTGGCCGACACAGTGGTCGCTCCAGTTTATGGACAACCACTTTTAAGGGGTTGTCTCGGCCAAATTTTTCTATGGCCACGTCACTGGTCCCCCCACATAGTGGCCTCTTCACTGGTTCCCCCATACTGTAGGGGAACAGTGATGGGGTCATTATATTGTGTGGGAGCAGTGATGGAGGCTAACATCCTGTGGGGGGAGGGACATTAAACTGTGTGATGCATATTAAAGGGGTTGTCCAGGGTTAATCTTTCTTATGGCCTATGCTCAGGATAGGCCATAAATACCTGATCGGTAGGGGGCTGACACACGGCCCCATCAGCTGTTCGGAGCCACTTCCGGAGCCCGTTCTGTACACAACACAGGGCCGAAAGCAGAAAACTCCATACACTGTATAGCAGCCCGGCGCCTTCACTGCAGCTCAGCCCCTACTGACTTCAATAAGTGCCGAGAAACAGTGAAGGTGCCCGGCTAATACACAGTGGACAGAGCTTTCTGCTTCTGGCCCTGTATTGTGTACAGTACAGGCATCAGAAGTGGCTCCGTACAGCTGATCGGTCCAGGGTCATCCCCGTACAGATCAGGTATCTATGGCCTATCCTGGGGATAAACCATAACAAATTATGCCTGGACAATCCCTTTAATATACCCCCCAGGGCCCCCCTAATGTGCCACACTTTAAAGAGGTTGTCCATTATAATTTTTTTATTTTTTATAATTAGTCTGGGGGAGGTGAATCCCCCCCTACCCCCCCCAAAAAAAAAAAAAAACATACTAAACATACTCACCTGTACCCAGTGTCCTCCTAGCACGGTCCGGTCCTGCAGCTCCACTGTCTTCTTTTGCCAGAAGTCCTCACTGGCTGTGACGTGCCAGGTCCCTTCTCTTAGGCCGCTGATTGGCCTCAGGGGTCACATGACGTCACAGGCAGTCATGTGCTGGGGGAACTTCAGCTGGAAGAAAACAACAGAACTGCAGGACCAAACCGCGCTGGGAGACACTGGGGACAGGAGAGAAAGTTTGGGGTTTTTTTTTTTTTTGGTTTTGCTTTTTTTCACCTGCCCCGGCGTAATTAAAAAAAAAAATGAGGGAGCCACTGTATGGAGTATAAGCTCCACAGTGGCCCCCACCCAGTATTATATACTCCCCACAGTGGCCCCCACCCAGTATTATATACTCTCCACAGTGGTCCCCACCCAGTATTATTATACTCCCCACAGTGGCCCCCACCCAGTATTATTATACTCCCCACAGTGGCCCCCACCCAGTATTATATACTCCCCACAGTGGCCCCCACACAGTATTATATACTCCCCACAGTGGCCCCCACACAGTATTATATGCGCCCAATAGCCCCCCTCCGCTTCAGTGCTATTATTATACTTTGGGGTCTCCTCAGACCCCAGAGTATAATAATCGGAGGCCCATGGAAGTGATTAAAAATAACAAACTCTCATACTCACCTTGACTTACCTTTCCTTGGCATCCTCGCTCCATCCTGTCGTCTTCAGCGTGTTCAGGACCTTTTCCGACGTCGCTGCTGAGGCCTGTGATTGGGCCTCAGCGGTCACGTGGGGGCGCACTGACATCATTACGCGGCCGCGCCCCATGTGACGGCTGGGGCCTAATCATAGGCCTCAGTCACATGACGGAGGAGCGCCGGAGAAGGCGCTGTGCCCCAGAGAGGTGAGAATATGTACTTATTATTTTCAGTCACCTCCCCTGGGTGCCCTGCCCTGCCATCTATTGGAAAGGGGCCTGGCAATATGCCCTGGCCCCTTTCCAATAACAGTATGTATAGCGGTCGGGGAACCAGGCTTTCCCCGACCACTATCATAGTGGTCCGGGGCCCGGCCATCTCCAGCTGGCCACGGACCCCATACCCCGCTGAGCCCGGTCGTTACGCCACTGGTCAGGGGCCTGATCGGGATGGTCAGGATCCCGATCGGGCCCCCATGACATGAGGACTAATAGTCGGGGCTCGGAGCCCACCGGTGGATTCACTGGTTCCCCGGTGGGCCAGTCCGACCCTGATGCTATGGGGATGCTTTTCTTCAGTAGGGAAAGGGAAGCTGCTCAGAGTTGATGGAAAGATGGATGTAGCTAAATACAGGGCAATCCTGGAAGAAAACTTGTTGGAGGCTGCAAAAGACTTGAGACTGGGAAGGAGATTCACCTTCCAGCAAGACAATGATCCTAAACATACAGCCAGAGCTACAGTGGAATGGTTTAGATAAAAAAATATTCATGTGTTAGAATGGCCCAGTCAAAATCCAGACCTAAATCCCATTGTGCATCTGTGGCAAGACATGAAAATTGCTGTTCACAGACACTCTCCATCCAATCTGGCTGAGCTTGAGCTATGTTGCAGTGAAGAATGGGCAAAAATCTCAGTCTCTAGATGTGCAAAGCTGGTAGAGACATACCCCAAAAGACTTGCAGCTGTAATTGCAGTGAAAGGTGGCTCTGCAAAGTATTAATAAAGGAGGGCTGAATACTTTTGCACGTTACACTTTTCAGGTTTTTATTTGATTAAAATTTTGAAAACCATGTATAATTTTCTTTCCACTTCACAATTACCTGCTACTTTGTTGGTCTATCACTTAAAATCTCAAGAAAATACATTTAAGTTTGCGGTTGTAAAGTGACAAAATGTGAAAAAGTTCAAGGGGTATGAATACTTTTGCAAGACACTGTATATATATATATATATTGTGATAATTTGTGGGGATTAATCTCAATGGCGGCAGACTCCTGGACCTGACAGCGGTGGGTGTGGTACTGGACGCTGGAGAAGCAGCTTTCAGACGGTGCCAATTCAAAACAAAATGGCTTTTATTCAGCTTAGGAAACATACACAAAATAACAAACGACCTAGGCCACACACAGGCCCTAACTCACTGCTTGCTCCCTGACTGATCTCTGGGGCAACAAGCAGCCTGGCTCAGTAAGTCCTCTCAGGACCCCCAGCCCTCTGGGAACAGACCGCCTTGTCTGTCTTTGGCTGGGTCCACGACTTCCTGCTTCCTCCAGGTTTCCCCCAGCCCTCTGGAGATACGCCCCCACCCAATGGTGTGGCTGAGGGCCTTTTCAGGCCTGGTCCTGGGTCGCTCAATAGCACCCTCTGGGTTCACACACTCACAATATATATTAAGTACCGACAAAAAATGTTTAAAGTAATCACTAAATGACATAAATAAAAATGGCACAACTGTTTATTTTAACCCCTTCCCACCGGTCACATTTTTCGATTTTCGTTTTTGACTCCCCCCCCCCTTCCAAACCCAATAACTTTTTTATTTTTCAGTTCTCAGAGCCATATGAGGTCTTAATGTTTTCAGGACAAATTGTTCTTCAAAATGGAAATCAGAAAAAGTGCATTTGCACGACTTTCCTACGGGCTTCGTTTTTACAGCGCTCACTCTACAGCCAAAATGACATAGTAACCTATATTCTATGTTTCAGTACGATTCCGGGGATACCAAATTTATATGGTTTTATTTGCATTTTAACCCCTTAACAAAAATCCAAAATTGTGCAAAAATATATATTTTTTTATACTTCCGTCTTTTTTTGCGGAACCAGGTGTACTTTTTAGTTATACCATTTTGGGTAATGTCTATTGCTTTGATCACTTTTTATTCAAACTTTTAACAGAGGCAAAACAGTGAAAAAACTGCGGTTTGGCACTTTTGGTTTTTTTTTCCCACTACGGCGTTTCCCGTATGGGAAAAATATTTTTATAGATTTGTAGACCAGATGTTTTCGGACACAGGGATACCTAATGTGTATGTGTTTCACAGTATTTAACTACTTTTATATGGGGAAAGGGGGGTGATTTGATCGTTTAATATTTTTTATTTTTATTTTTTTTTTTGCATTTATTAGACCCCTAGGGTCTGATCACTAATGCAATGCATTACAATGCTAATGCATTGCAAAAAAACGGCGCTTCCATTGCAGGCTACTCTATGTAGAAGTTAAGGAAAGACAGGCCTGGGAGCTTGATCCCCAGCAAAATGGTAAAATCCCCGGTAAAATGGCGCCTCGGTCAGCTTTGACTGAGGCGCCAGAGGGTTAATGCCCGCAATCATTGCGGGCACTGATCGCGGGCATTATCGTCGGAGAAACCCGGAGGCTATGGCGGCTGCTGGGGTCCCAAGCGGCTGTCATTTTTAAGCACCCAACATCCGCCGTACTATTACGGGAAAGGGTTAATTGACCAGTAACAATCTGGGATCTAATATTATTATATGAGGTCTGAATATATGTAACTGTGCAATTTTATATATGTACCACGCCCCTTAAATGCCACTCCTACTTTTGCCATCGCTTGCCATTTGCAAATCACCCTGTGAAGGGCTCTACAAGGTTGACATCTCTGTAATAACTGATAACAGAGAACAATAGTGATTGGTGCATTTATGGGCACCAATGGGCGATTTAGAGTATTAGGAGTGAAGGAACTGCAGGTCAAATGGGTGCTATTCTCTAATAATGGCTGATAACAGAAAGCAATTGTGAGTGAGTGCTGGAATCTAGTGGTAATGCTGTATTTCGAGTGAAGGATCTGCGAGCTTTGATTGACTAATACAGGCCATGTGACGTAAAAACTAGAGATGAGGGGGCGTGGCTAGGGACTCGATGAGGTGAGCAGTGAATCAGGGGAGCTCCTGCCCGACCGATCCTAAAGTGGGACCACTGGCTTTTATTTGACCCCCATGGCCAAGAAACCTACCCAGGCACCAGCTACAGGGGACTGTGCATCCGTGGACAGGCTCGTCCAACCTACCATGTCCGCGTTCCTGCAGCCGACAGCACCCACAGCGTGGGCCTCCACGAGGCGGCGGCCATCTTCTTCCACCGCGCCGGCCGCCTCCGCTACATCTGCCGCGACGGCCACGCTATCGGCACGGGGGGTAACCACTCTGCAGAGAGGCCAGCCTGCCAGACTCCCAGCCCTGCCAGTGTCAGAGCTCCAGAGCCCAGGCACAGAGTCCCAGCAGACCCCTTCACCGCCGGGTAAGTCAAGCGCGGCGGCTGCCCGCACCGCAGCGCTGACTGCCCCCCTCCCCTGCAGCTCCAACTGACACATATATCAGCGGGCTGCCCCACACGGAACCAGGGGAACCCGACGCCCCAGGAGACACCATCGGCTACCTCTCAGCCCCACCAGCCATCCACTGACCTTGAGTAGCCTCCTGGCCCTGTGGAAGAGCCTTTGACTCCCCAGCAGCCCCCACAACAACCTCTTAGCCTTGGGCCTTCACAGCAGCCCCTACCCCTCCTGGGAGAGGAGGATGCAGACTTGGGGGCAACCCCATCCTTGACCCCCTTTGCTTTCCATACACAGCCTTCTCCTCCGTCTGCCCCGCTACCCCGACTCCCGCCACACTCTGCTCTAACAGCCTCTTCTGATCCTCCACCATGGCTTGATTACCGTGCTCACCTGCCGTCAAAAGAGGACTTTGAATCCCTGGTTGCTAAAGTCACAATGGCTTGTCGTTCAGAAATACGCACAGAAATCGCTGTCCTGCGGCAAGACCTTCAACATATTGCAAACCGGGTTGAAACCCTTGAAGATGATCATGACCAGACCCGATCCCATGTGTCTCATCTCCAGGATACTGTCCTCTCCCAATGCCAGGTGGTTAATGACATGCAGCGACATTTTCAGGACTTGGATAACCGGGGCAGGCGCAACAATATTAAAATCAAGGGGCTGCCTGAGGCTAACCAGGAGGAGGATTTGCATGCTACCTTGGAGGAGATTTTCAACTCCATTTTGCAGGAACCATCTACAAATAAAATCAAGCTGGATAGAGCTCACAGGGCCTTGCGCCCCAAGGGAGCTGGCCCCACTCCGCGCAATGTTATTTGCTGCGTGCATGACTTTGCGCTGAAAGAAAATATCCTCTCCAGGGCCCATCGTCTTAAAGACTTCGAATTTGAAGGTGCCAAGATTCAGCTTTATCAGGACCTCTCCTGGATTACGCTACAGAAAAGGAGATACCTGCGCCCTCTACTGCAGCTTCTGTGCAACCGACAGATACCGTCGCTGGGGATTTCCCTTTTCTTTAACGGCCAGGCACAATGGACGCTCAGCTACCCTACGGTTCTATGCAGATCTATGCTCCGATCCCGCACACTATGCTGCACTCTCACATTTCCCTAGTCCCAAGGCCACACAAGGACCATCAGGAGTGTTCTAATTATCGTCCCATCGCCCTCCTGAATACAGACCTCAAACTTTTTACAAAAATCTTGGCAAACAGGCTTGGCTTTTGGCTTCCGTCTCTCATCCACAAAGACCAGGTGATGGATTGGTAGGAGAATCTCCCAAAAAATGAGGTGTGGGGATCGTGCTTCACCAAAGATGCTTTATTATACTCAATAACACAACGCGTTTCGGGGAAATCAGATCCCCTTTATCAAGTGTACAAGAGACTAAACATAAAAACAATAAAAGAATACACATGTAAAGAGTCAATAATTGGAATTTAGAACCAGTGAAATTAATGATACCATTCTATGGGTTAAAAGAAAAGTATCCCACCAGATAGTATTTTCATGGATAGATAAATAATTAAATAAATAAATGAATAAATAGTGGTAATGAATGTACTCAAAAAAATAAATAAAGTAATAAATAAATAAGTAAAGCTAAAAGGGTAATAAATGCAATATAAAATCTAAATGCACATAAGTGTAAAAACTATACATAAAAAGGTTTAAACCAATGTTTGTTGGTACTTACCAGCCTGAGGAGGTAGGCTGTGAGATCTGAAGTGAATGAGAAGTAAATGTGGAGACCACTTTCAGAAAGGCTTATATAGGTATGGTGAAATGGGACCACCCCTAGGGGGAGGGGTTCAAACTTGTGGGTAAAGTTTTAATTGAGAAGGAAAAAAAAAAAAAAAGAATTTGATTGAAAGATAAAGTTTTAACTGAGAAGAGGAGAAAAAAAACCAAAAAAAAAAAACCAGTCCAGTGAGTCTCAAACGAAAATTAAAACATTCTCCCATCCAGGAAATTGTACCAAAAGATCCAGGGGTTGTAGAGGAGGCAAGAAACAGAACTAACACATCCAAGTCCGGAGGCCAAACGAAACAAAAATTTACCAATAACATTTTTAACCTCTCCAGTCATTCATTAACCACAGATGAAATCAGTCTATTATCTAAGGGCCTTTCTTTTTGCCCTGACCAAAAACCAGACGATCTTGATCTTTTCATTGATCTTCACACATTTATTAGGAAATTAACATTAACTCGCCATTTTGCCTTGAGTACCAGAAATCAATCTATCACTACTCATTCTGAGACACCCTCCGAGTCCAGCACTACCCCAGTGTTAAACCCCACCCCCCATACTACTACATTAAAACCAAGATCTAATTTTTACCCAGTCCAACATAAGGGCCACTTCATTGAGACGTTTTATTCTTTAGTGGCCAATGATTTCAGGAAGTTACATAAACATCAAGACGTGAAAACTAGATCCAATCTTCGTCCATCTGAGAAATCGGCTATTAAATCTCTGATTGAAAATAAATCTATTGTCATCAGAAATGCTGATAAAGGCGGAGGTGTGGTCATACAAGATAGAGTTGATTACATCAAGGAAGCCCACCAGATTTTATCAGACCCCAACTATTATCAGATCTTGCATAGTGATCCCTCCGATGCACACTACATTAAATACCGAGAACTCATCATCAATGCCCATACTAGCGGGGTCCTGACTGATAAGGAGAAAGGGTTTCTACTTATCAATGATTTCTCGACCTCCCAATTTTATCATTTACCCAAGATTCACAAAAATCTAAAGAATCCACCTGGAAGACTTATTATCTCTGGAGTCAAAGCACTAACTAGAAATCTTTCCCAATATATAGATTTACAATTACAAAAATATGTTATCAGGTTTCCATCTTATTTGAAACATTCTACACATCTTATTACTGAACTTTTAACTATACAATGGAAACCTAACTACATTTGGGCAACCCTAGATGTGTCCGCACTCTATAGTAATATACCACATTCTAAAGGCCTTGACATGATATCTAGAACATTATCTCTGGATCCCACAATGCCAACCGAACAAAAAACTTTTATCATAGATAGTATTCAGTTCATTCTTGAACATAATGTGTTCACCTTTGAGTCAAAACTCTATTTGCAGAAACGTGGTACTGCTATGGGGACCCGTTTCGCCCCGAGCTACGCCAACATTTTTATGGGACGATTTGAGGAAACCTACATTCAGAATAAACACCCTTGGTCTGCTAGTATTGTGTTCTACAAAAGATACATTGACTACCTCCTTTTCATATGGGAAGGTTCAGAACATTCCTTCTGTGAGTTCACAAACTATCTCAATAATAACAACTGGGGAATCACCCTTAGTGGCCAACCTAAAAAGAACACAATTGATTTCCTGGATTTAGAACTCAATGGTAGCCTTGAGGGCATCAGTACAAAAACTTTCTTCAAAAAGGTAGACTGCAACAGTCTACTTGATTACTGTAGCTCCCATTACAGAAAATGGAAGGATAATGTACCATTTGGGCAATTCAAACGTATCCGGCGAAACTGTACGAAGGACTCAGACTTTAAAATCCAGAGTAAAATTCTAACCCAACGTTTCCAGGAAAAAAACTATCCTAAACGGATTATTCAAGCAGCAGAATCTAAAGCACAGTTTCTCACTCAATCTGAATGCCTTGTCCCCTTTCGGAAAAATACTAGTAAAGAATTCGGACATAATTTCATAACCACTTACAGTAATGCACATAACAGGATTAGGATGATCCTGGACAAACACCGGACGATACTCCTGAATGATCCTCTACTTAATAAGAATATCCCCCATAAGCCATCAATCACTTTTAGAAGAGCAAAAACCCTGAAAAATTTATTGGCCCCTAGCAAACTGAGGTCTCTTACTAAACCTGTAGACCGGAATATGTCATATCCACAATCAAATGGTGTCTATAAATGCGAACACAAAAAATGTAAATGTTGTCACACAATTAACCATTCAGCCAAAACCATTACGAGCTTTTCAACAGGCGATATTTTTCAGATCAATCATTTTCTGAACTGTTCATCCTCCTTTGTCATCTATGTCCTGGAGTGCCCTTGTGGCCTCCAGTATGTAGGAAGGACCATCAGAGCATTAAGGGAGAGGCTAAATAAGCACAGATCTAATGTAACTAATGGCTACCTCAAACACAGTGTATCAAAACATGCCTTGGTGTCGCATAAATCTTGTTTCGATGCATTCAAAATCACAACAATAGACCACATCCCTGCCCATACCAACAGATTTGAAAAGCTCAAGAGAAAGAAAATGTATTGGATTTTTAAATTTAACTCTCTAACACCAGCTGGGCTTAATGAAGCACTTGAGTCTGTATATGACTAGGTATTCTAAGGCGTGTGTATATATTTGCATATCCACACATCCAGGCATTATCTTCTCCCCTCCAGTACATTAGTTTCAACCCATATGCATATGTATTGTCATCATTTTTGTTCTATGCCTATCACTTATAATTATTATGTATATATTTGTATATAGTGAAATATATTTCTTAGCCATAATCATATGTTTATTACCCATTTTCATTTTTCATTTATCCATGTATTATGATACATTCTCTAGCCCCAGTCATATGAGCATGATGTCCGCCCTCTCATTACTCATTAACATTATTTCTTCTTTTTAGTGCTATATTTCATAACAACCATAGTTCAGATCAGTCCTGCGCCGATACACAGAAACATATGACTCAGAGCGGGAGATAGCTACACACATGCACAGTAGCGATCTCCGGACACGAATGAAACCTTTAGCATTACCAATTGATGATTTTTTTTATTTTTTTTTTCTCCTCTTCTCAGTTAAAACTTTATCTTTCAATCAAATTTTTTTTTTTTTTTTTTTCCTTCTCAATTAAAACTTTACCCACAAGTTTGAACCCCTCCCCCTAGGGGTAGTCCCATTTCACCATACCTTTATAAGCCTTTCTGAAAGTGGTCTCCACATTTACTTCTCATTCACTTCAGATCTCACAGCCTACCTCCTCAACAAACATTGGTTTAAACCTTTTTATGTATAGTTTTTACTCTTATGTGCATTTTGATTTTATATTGCATTTATTAGCCTTTTAGATTTACTTATTTATTTATTACTTTATTTATTTTTTTGAGTACATTCATTACCACTATTTATTCATTTATTTATTTAATTATTTATCTATCCATGACAATACTATACAAACATCCATAATATCTAACTATCCTGGTTGTGAGATCACCAATTGAAGGGGTACTGTTTACCATCAGACCCAGCCAGTTGAACACTCACTATAATATAGACCAGTGCTTTTGTGTTACTTAGTAGCTTTCTACCATACTTTCAGTGGATGATCCTTGTTGTTTCTCCAATCATTTGACTACCTCCTGTTCTCAACACAATTATCTATGTACAACCTATTTCTTAAGCAATATTACGCTATGTGCCGCTCGGCCTTGTTGTTTTTATTTTTGTTTTGAAGTACAAAGACCAGGTGGGATTTGTCCCCTGTCGTCAGGGGGGAGATAACACTAGAAGGGCAGTGGACTTGATTGACGTAGCCAACCGTTACTCCACCCCCACCTTGCTTCTGAGTCTGGATGCTGAGAAGGCCTTCAACCGCCTTGATTGGTCATTTATGATGGCCACCCTTGAAAGCTACGGGTTCTCAGGGGCCTTCCTCACGGCTATAAGGGCTCTTTATTCTCACCCCTCAGCAGTTGTTAAGCTTCCTAATGCTTCCTCCCTTCCCTTGTCCATCCGTAATGGAACCCGTCAGGGATGCCCCTTATCACCACTAATATTTGCACTGTGTATTGAACCCCTGGCGGCCCAAATTAGATCTTCCCCAGATGTCTCTGGGGTATTTGTAAGAGATAGGGAATTTAAGATTAGTTTATTTGCAGACGATGTCCTGTTGACCCTCACTAAACCCCATGCCTCCCTTCCAAACCTTCTCCGTGTTTTAAAGGACTATGGAGACCTATCGGGATATAAGGTTAACCCTATTAAGACGGAAGCCCTGCCTCTAAATATCACAAACGAGGCCTTGCAGTTGCTCAAGTCTAACTTTGACTTCCAATGAAGAGACCGCTCCCTGCGCTATCTGGGCGTTCAACTATCCTCTTCATACCATACGCTTTACTCGGCCAATTACCCTCATCTGTTTCATGAACTCTGCTCTCTCCTGGATAAGTGTCGCCCACTCCATATTTCTCTCATAGGCCGTATAACTGCGGTTAAGATGACACTCCTCCCGAAGCTTCTTTATTTATTTGAAACCCTTCCAGTAGCAGTCCCTAGGTCCGAATTGAGATCCCTACAAAAAGCAATATTCCAATTTATATGGAATGGCAAACGCCATCGCATTCCCCGATCGGTGATGCTGGCGGGTAAGTCGGAGGGGGGACTGGGGGTTCCACACATATTGCACTATTACTGGGATGCCCATTTGCATAGTATACCTTTTTGGGCGGCACCCCAGGCACATACGAAATGGGTGGAGATAGAGAAGCTTTGGCTGGCTCCTGTTCATCCCAATGCGTTTCTGTGGTCCTCCCCCCCCCACCCACGACCCCGCTGCTTGGCCCTATCGGCTTTACTAGGACTATCTGGAACACATGTTCTAAACTGTTTCGATTGGCCTCCTCGCACTCATCTATGATCTCCTTTTTATGCAATCCACTTCTCCCAAGCGGACTCACTGCTGCTATGGTCAGGCCCTGGAGCAGGCTGGGTTTATTCCACATAGCTGACTTGGTGGACCCGTCGACCTTGGAGCTCAGGCCCTTCAATTACCTCACCTCCACACAACACTTGCCTACCTCAGAATGGTTCCACTATCAACAGTTTTTGAACGACTACAGTACAGACCAAAAGTTTGGACACACCTTCTCATTCCAAGAGTTTTCTGTATTTTCATGACTATAAAAATTGTAGATTCACACTGAAGGCATCAAAACTATGAATTAACACATGTGGAATTATATACTTAACAAAAAAGTATGAAACAACTGAAAATATGTCTTATTGTCTTATGTTCTAGGTTCTTCAAAGTAGCCACCTTTTGCTTTGATTACTGCTTTGTACACTCTTGGCATTCTCTTGATGAACTTCAAGAGGTAGTCACCTGAAATGGTTTTCACTTCACAGGTGTGCCCTGTCAGGTTTAATAAGTGGGATTTCTTGCCTTATAAATGGGGTTGGGACCATCAGTTGTGTTGTTCAGAAGTCAGGTGGATACACAGCTGATAGTCCTACTGAATGGAGTGTTAGAATTTGTATTATGGCAAGAAAAAAGCAGCTAAGTAAAGAAAAACAAGTGGCCATCATTACTTTAAGAAATGAAGGTCAGTCAGTCCGAAAAATTGGGAAAACTTTGAAAGTGTCCCCAAGTGCAGTGGCCAAAACCATCACGCGCTACAAAGAAACTGGCTCACATAAGGAACGCCCCAGGAAAGGAAGACCAAGGACTCTGCTGCGGAGGATAAGTTAATCCGAGTCACCAGCCTCAGAAATCGCAGGTTAACAGCAGCTCAGATTAGACACCAGGTCAATGCCACACAGAGTTCTAGCAGCAGACACATCTCTACAACAACTGTTAAGAGGAGACTGTGTGCAGCAGGCCTTCATGGTAAAATAGCTGCCAGGAAACCACTGCTAAGGACAGGCAACAAGCAGAAGAGATTTGTTTGGGCTAAAGAACACAAGGAATGGACATTAGACCTGTGGAAATCTGTGCTTTGGTCTGATGAGTCCAAATTTGAGATCTTGGGTTCCAACCACCATGTCTTTGTGCGACGCAGAAAAGGTGAACGAATGAACTCTACATGCCTGGTTCCCATCGTGAAGCATGGAGGAGGAGGTGTGATGGTGTGGGGGTGCTTTGCTGGTGACACTGTTGGGGATTTATTCAAAATTGAAGGAATACTGAACCAGCATGGTTACCACAGCATCTTACAGCGGCATGCTATTCCATCCGGTTTGCGTTTAGTTGGACCATCATTTATTTTTCAACAGGACAATGACCCCAAACACACCTCCAGACTGTGTAAGGGCTTTTTGACCAAGAAGGAGAGTGATGGGGTGCTACACCAGATGACCTGGCCTCCACAGTCACCAGACCTGAACCCAATCGAGATGTTTTGGGGTGAGCTGGACCACAGTGTGAACTCAAAAGTGCCAACAAGTGCTAAGCATCTCTGGGAACTCCTTCAAGACTGTTGGAAGACCATTTCAGGTGACTACCACTTGAAGCTCATCAAGAGAATGCCAAGAGTGTGCAAAGCAGTAATCAAAGCAAAAGGTGGCTACTTTGAAGAACCTAGAATATGACATATTTTCAGTTGTTTCACACTTTTTTGTTAAGTATATAATTCCACATGTGTTAATTCATAGTTTTGATGCCTTCAGTGTGAATCTACAATTTTTATAGTCATGAAAATACAGAAAACTCTTGGAATGAGAAGGTGTGTCCAAACTTTTGGTCTGTACTGTATATACAGTATATATAATGTAATAATAAAAATTTCCAAAAGCCTTATTTAAATCCAATTATTATTATACAATGTACTGGTATATAGAGATCTCTCTATATACAATGAATTCTGTAGACACAGTACAATATTATTGGTATAAGAAAAAAAAACCTCCTGTTGAAACCAATAGAGATAGTGGCTCACTAGAGTAACAGTCTTATATGCTTTGATTGCTGGATTTAAACCCAAATGAATAAAGTCACACATTAAGTTCATAGAGGGTCTCCTGGTAACCTCCTTTGTATTTACTGCATTGAGGTGACCTCATAGAGCAACAAATACAGCTCATTAGTTGTTACTGGGGATGATGGGTCCAGAACTTCAGGGGAAAACCCAGGTGAGTTGCAGAAGTGACAACTCAACTGGGTTTGTCAGGAGCCTTTTCAGGTCCCCTCAGCTGGTGCATGGTCTCTTTCACCTGGTTTCCGGTTTATTAGTATTCACCTCAGTGCAATTAATACTAATGAAGAGATTGTCCTGAGATCCTCTAAACACCAAACATTTAGTTCATCAGGCAGGGCGGGGATTGAACTCAACACAACCGACAAACTGCCTTCCTACCAGCTGAGCCACCAGCTCTAATATCTTCAACAAATTTTTTTTCTCTTACCTCTTCACCTTTCTCTCTGAATAGTATATTTCCTTCCCTGTATAATGTATTGCTATATAGAGAAATCGCTATATGCTTGTATATTGCATACATTAATATAAAAAAAAAAAAATTACCATTGGCATTAATAGAGTTTGTGGCTCAGTCCATAAGGAGACCGCTTCTTGTGCTTTGTATGTGTCATGTTGTGGGTTCAATCCCTGCCTTATACCTAATAAAACACTGATTGAAATAAAGGGAAAAGTCTGATCAGAAGGTTTAGTAAATAACATAGACATGTTTGGTATATCTGTAACTGTTACAAATCACACAATAAAATTCACTATATCCAAATGAGATAGATCAGGTCATTATACCAAGGGATTTGCAGCTGTAATATTGCCACAAGCATGGCCTGTAGAAAATTGTCCGTCGTTTGGCACAGTCGCCAGGATTTGCCAATTTACCTTCTTATCTGCCAGTACCAGGTCATGCACTGTAACTGCATAATCCTACATGGGAAGGCACAGTGTAGCGGTTGTCTATACCAACCAATCAGATTACTTTTCTACCACTTTAGATAAATCATTCCCCTTTAGGTTTGCACTAGAGTTCGGGTCTCCGACGTTCAGGTCCGCATGGGGACCTGAAAGACGGAGACCCTGTTCGCTTAAAAAGCTGTTACCCATGGAAGCCCACAGACCCTATAGACTATAAATGGGTCCGCCAGGTTTCCGCGGTTTTATACTGAAACGGAATCTATGAAGTTTCGAACACAGATGTGAATCCAGCCTTAAAACTTATGCTTTTTTGAACCATCTTTCCCAAAAAGGAGGTGTGGTGAGGGCATGCAGGGGGTGGAACCCTCACCCTCACCAGATTTTTTTATCATCTATGTCAGAAATCTGGAGTAAGTGACGCTAGAAATCTATGTCAGCTATGAGATTTTCCTCCCTCCAGGCACACAGCCTGGGAGAGGGTGATTTATGAGGAGGTGTATGAGGAGTCATATATGAGGTGCACGCTCCTCTGGCTATAGGGTTAAGAAGACTGGAAGTATAATGCGAGTCTTCATAAATCTCTTTCATTTAGTGATTTGGTTGTGATATAAACTGAAGGATTACTCCATTTAATACATAGCAATGGCTCTGGCCCTGCTACTGCAGCTCAGTCCTACTTAACTTAAAAGCGAGCTGGAGTACCAAGCCATGTGCATGTGCAAGCATAGAAGGGAAGCGCTGTAGCCCTTTTGTTTGTTGATCTGTGGGGGTCCTGAGGGTTTGACCCTAACACATCAAACACTGATGGCCTATCCTAAGTATATTCTATTAATGCTTACATCCTGAGTGATCTTTAATCACTGAACTGCAGATTATGGAGATTTATGAGTCAAGTAAACATCATACTTTGTCATTTAGTTCATCGGTTTAACCTAGACTATTCCACTGTTAAGAACAAAAACAATATGTTGAATGCTTAAGGAAGAAACACTTTCTATGCGCTGTAAGACATCTGTATCAAATTGCAATATATGCTCAAACATTATACAAAGGCACAAAGAAAGAAAATTAACATCTTAGTTTGAGATCAAAAAGGGTCTCTTGTGATGACAGTCCATATGGCTACATCAATTAAAATAAAGATGCATCTTTTTAATCTTCTGTGCTCAACAATCATCATCCAAGTATTTCAGTGTTCCTCAGTGGAAGTAAATGCTTGGGATTTTATGATGCTCTAGACATGGTTTACAAGACTGATGCTAGCTGCAGAGGTATGTTGTGCCCAACTAGAAGACAAATAGATTGGCTACTATTTGCTGGGTGGAAGATAGGAAACTTACCTAGAGCCTATCACACTCTGCTTTGCAAAGTGTTAAGGGGAAACTGCTTAGACAAATCCTGTATCTGTTTCTAACAGCTGGAGATAAAGAAGCACGTTTTCTTTTCTGTCAGGGTTAATAAAACAAGCAACTTATTAAATAGCATTTTGGCAAACACAGTGGATAATGAATCCCATGCTATAGTTAAAGACTTTTAACAATTAAAAAGATTTACGAACAAAGCTTTGCAACACATGAGTGCCTAAGGATCAAGCCAGCTCCCGTGTAACTGAACACCATGCATCAAAAGTCAGTTTGGAGCATTAAACTGGAGGCTGAGGGAGGCCAGATGAAACTATGTAATATCTGTGACTAAACAGTTAATTCAGTTTAGTTAGCTTTATTGTAGTATCCTGCAGTATATGTTGTCTTTTAGACAATTAGGTAGAAACATGTAACATCTTTTTGTCTCACTTCTATAGACCAGAGCAGAAGGGTATATGTGACGTGCCCTGATCAATCAAAGAAACATATTGTGTGGTATGGTCTATTGTTTCTTTGACTGACAAGTCCAGCATCTGGTTTGTCAATCAGGTAATTCATTAACTATTTGCCCAGCTATCAATGACAGGAGGACTTACACGGGCTAACTAGCACAGATTGGTAGAGGACATCTCATTTATGTTCGGCTTGATGCACTCTCATTCATCATTTCAATTGATGGAACGTGTCATCCACAAATGAAAATCAATTTTTTTTTCTAAACTACTACAAGCTTCATAGACCAAAATAAAAATTTAGCGCTTTCAATGTATTACTATGCTAGAAACATTGAACAATATATATATTTTTTTTTAAGTTTGATATGTAATTTCTTTAACAGTTCCCAATTTATAGATGCAAAACCCATCAGCTTCTTGTTATTAGGGCATGCAATTGATCTACCAAAAATGCACAGATGCATAGGATCCACAAAAGAAAATTGGTAGCAGCACCTCAATTTATATACTATATCCCTGCTAGTGCCCCTCTACTTAGTACATCTGGTCCACACTCATATACAACAGCAATACAGGCAAGGGCACACAGACTCCAAAGTGGGGTTGAAAAAACAAAGTTCCAACTGCATGCAATGTTTTGGCTATGGGAAGCCTTTTCTAAGCATTACCAGCACAGATCTAGTACAAAGTAATGACATTATCACTGTGTGATCATATACATATGTATTGGTTCGACTCTGGTTATATCTACTTTGGTTAAAGATTCTAAATTATCTTGAAACCAGTTCAGCACAATATGACGATATGCCAACAAAAGCCTTGAAAGACTGCAGTTCACCCTTCCCCACTGGATGATCACATACAGACACAAATAGGATAGTTGGCATATCACTATGTGATAATTTATCACAAAACCATGTGTGGTTAGAAAATTGTTTTACATGTGATACACATGTCCAGCCAAGAGGGCAGGTAAAGACACATCTGTATATAAGCATACTGGACATGCTTGGTGTGTATGCAGGGCACTGCTCTCAAAGGGAACAACTGTGCCTGTGTCACATAATGTCATCAAATAGGATGGTACATCTGAATCTTAGGCCAATCCATAAGAGCATGGGATGTCTGATATCTTTTGTAGCATAACTGAGAGAGGTGCAGATAAAATAGTAAACAGCTCATACTCAGCTTTGGTCACTTCTCCGGGGCTCTGAAAAGACCCCAGAGTGTAATACCGATTTGTGGGTGGTGAACCCCCAAAATATTGCTTCAGCCCAAATCTAAAATTTTTGGAAAACTCATACAATTGTGCACATGCCCAGCTAACTAAATATTTCTCAGATGTCTGAATGTGGCAGCTAAGTAAAGTAGGTAAAACAACTGTTGGGGAATAATGGGAAGAATGGGAATAACCCTTTAAGACTAAATAACATGAAGAGCAAACCATCCAACACTGTGATGTCGGATTTTTCATTTTTTTCTTTTAAATATTCTGAATCTATTCTATTTATTGCACACCAATAAAATCAATGAATTTATCTTTCTCTTATTTTTACAATAAATCATCTAGGGAGCGATATTAGTATTTCTATGCATTACACTTGGCACTAATGGTACACTTGTAACAATAATAATGAAAAGTAAAAAAAATACTTTAAAAATTATTTTTATTATGTTTCTACATAATAGGTTTAAAATGAGAAAGCAGTAAAGACAATTTTAATCAAAAGAGATAACATGGTTACTCCAGACTTAACTAGGCATAGCTCATATAGTAGAGTTTAATAATAGCTTAATATTTTGACTATTTTATTAAATAAGCCTTAATTTTGTAAATTGTCACTGCTGCGTAATGGAAGCTGTCTTAACTGTCTGAAACAAATGGGTATGTGTTAACACAGTCCTAAAACTTTAAAATGATTGTATACCAAGGATTAATTGTCAGGTCTGGTTAGTAAATCGAATTCAGTGCTCCCAGGCCTCATTTACACAAGAGCGGTTAAGCTGGGAGAACAAAAAAACACATTTAACAAAGTTGTCTTTTTAAAAATGAAATCTTTTAACGATGTGCTGTTAGCATTGTTTTATATGGTGCAACAAAGTTACATCAAGCCTGGAGGCATAACAAATTTTGATATATTCTGGCTCTCTCTGATGGTGCTTATCTCTTTGGTATTTAATTTGCTTCTTGTTATCCATTAGTCATGCTGGTTGCCAACTTCACTTCTATTTTCTATAATGTATTGTTATATTTGTACTGCAAGAGGGTCTAAAATGGAATACAAACCTAGACACAATAAAGTCTTCTTAAAAGTTCACCTGTTTTACATTTTAAAGAATGACTTATTTTTTTACTTTATTAATTTAGTTAAGGTTGCCTGTTCTGTTTGTTAGCGTTATGATAGCCATAGGTAGATGGAAAGCTGCCCAAATGCAATATTCAATGACTGCGATTTTGAAGGTAATAACTATGCATTACCTGTAAAATTGTTCAACTATTGGTCACTGCATTCAAGGTGTTTTTGTGTGCATGCATTTGCTGCAATGTTAGAACACAGCCTTAGGCAAGGTTCACACTACCGTTGATGTCCGTTCTGATAGTGTCCGTTAAAAAAAATCAAAAAACAAAAAATACGGACACCTATCATAACAGACATTAACGGACACTAACTGATGTTAATGTGTCTGTTTTTTTAACTGATCCAATTAATGGATTAGTTAAAAAAAAACGCACACATTAGCATCAGATAGCATGATTTAGTGTCCGTTTTTTAACACTGTCCGTGTTTTTTTTTTTTTTCTTCTGCTTTCTGAGCATGGACATAAAATAACGGACAATAACTGATGGCTATCAGTTACTGTTCGTTATAAGGCAATTACCCATAGACTTCAATGTTAAAAAAATAACGGACACTTGCTGTCCATCAAGAATCCGTTATTTCAAACGGACAAAAAAGTCCTGCATGTAGGATTTTTTGTCTGCAAAAAAAAACAGACTTCTGACGGATTGGGTGTAAACGGACACAAATGGACACTAACGGACACAATATAAAAACCCATTAAAATGAATGGAAATTTTAACGGATTTCTGATGGTTCAGCTAGTGTCCGATGCTAAAATCTTGTAACGGACAATAGCAACGGACACTACTGACAGTCACCAACGGTAGTGTGAAGGCTCCCTAAAAAGACAATAGACTATAACAACTAAACCTAATTATTTGGTATATGGAATTGTATAAATGTAAATCTTCTCTCCATGCTGTACATTAAACAGACTTTCTCTATAAAAAAAAAAAAAAAAAAAAAATTTCAATTCCCTGAATTGCTCTCTTATATAATGCTGTTTATTTTAATATTCCATTCTGTTTCTAGGTTATATTAATATACACAGTTTAGTAGATACCTGATAACATCCATTATAAAAGTGGCCATAAGTACTGTCATCCAGCAGTTATATATATATATATATATATATATATATATACAGTTAGGTCCATAAATATTTATTTGTACAGAGACAACATTTTTCTAATTTTGAACAAAACAATTCAGATGCAGTTAAAGTTCAGACTTTCAGCTTTAATTCAGTGGGTTGAACAAAATGATTGCATAAAAAATTGCATAAAAATGTGAGGAACTAAAGCATTTTTTACACAATATCCCTTCATTTCAGGGGCTCAAAAGTAATTGGACAAATTGCTGTTTGTTTTTGGGCCTCTCTGTCTGAAGTTTAGTATTTTACAAGTGAAATGCATGCTCAATTGGGTTGAGATCAGGTGACTGACTTGACCATTCAAGAATATTCCACTTCTTTGCTTTAATAAACTCCTGGGTTGCTTTGGCTTTATGCTTTGGGTCATTGTCCATCTGTATTATGAAACGCCGATCAATCAGTTTGGCTGCATTTGGCTGGATTTGAACCCACAGTATGTCTCTGAATACCTCAGAATTCATCCGGCTGCTTCTGTCCTGTGTCTCAAAATCAATAAAAACTAGTGACCCAATGCCACTGGCAGCCATGCATGCCCAAGCCATCACGCTGTCTCCGCCATGTTTTACTGATGATGGTATTCTTTGGATCATGAGCTGTACCACGCCTTCGCCATACTTTTTTCTTTCCATCATTCTGGTAGAGGTTGATCTTGGTTTCATCTGTCCAAAGAATGTTCTTTTAGAACTGTGCTGTCTTTTTAGATGTTTTTTAGCAAAGTCCAATCCAGCCTTCTTATTCTTGAGGCTTGCACCGTGCAGTGAACCCTCTGTATTTACTTTATTCTCTTTATGGTAGATTTGGATATTGATAAACCTACATCCAAGTGTTGTTCACTTGGTTGGCTATTGTGAAGGGGTTTCTCTTCACCATGCAAATTATTCGACGATCATCCTCCACTGTTGTCTTCCTTGGGCATCCAGGTCTTTTTGCAGTTCACCAGTGCTTTCTTTCTTTCTCAGGATGTACCAAACTGTAGATTTTGCCACTCCTAATATTGTAGCAATTTCTCGGTTGGGTTTTTTCTGTTTTCGCAGCTTAAGGATGGCTTGTTTCACCTGCATGGAGAACTCCTTTGACCGCATGTTTTCTTCACAGCAAAATCTTCCAAATGCAAGCACCACACCTCAAATCAACTCCAGACCTTTTATCTGCTTAATTGAGAATGACATAACAAAGGAATTTCCCACACCTGACCATGAAACAGACTTTAAGTCAATTATCCAATTACTTCTGGTCCCTTTAAAAACAGGGTGGCACATGTTAAGGAGCTGAAACTCCTAAACCCTTCATCCAATTTTGATGCGGATATTCTGAAATGAAAACTGAAAGTCTGGACTTTAAGTCCATGTCCATTATATAACTATAACTTGAATATGCTTCAGTAATCAGGTAAAAAAAAGCAAAAATTGTGTCAGTGTCCAAATATATATGGACCTAACTGTATATAGTGGCCTCTTCACTGAATATCACGCACAGTGTCATAGATATCATAGAGGATGTGCTTAGCATTTCAGCTTGGCCTCATCCACTTGATTGGGAATGAACTGCAACTGTATCATGTGACAAATGAATGAGACCTTATTGGCACATGGAAGAGGCCATAATGCTCATGCAGGCCTCAACCCCTTCAAACACCTGATCAGTAGGGGTCCTGGTTGTTGAACTCCCACTGATCACATATTGATGACCTATGCAAGGGATCAGCAACCTTCGATACCCCGGCTCTTTTGAACGTAAAGTACTTTCACAGCAGATTTAACTGTTGTAAAGTTACAGTACATTATTGTCTTGCACTTTTCTATCATGCCGCCTGTACAGTAAAAATACCACATCTCAGAAAATGGGATTTAATTTACCTGAAATCATGAAAAAGGTATACTTATTAATAAAATTATGTAGCGAAGCAACAATGATATATGCGTAAGGTTGAACATATGCAAAATGCTAATGAAAAACCACTTACACACCTACCATTCAAGTGGTTGCTTGATATTATTCTTGCCCATACAGATGTCTTTCCTCTTGCTCAACAATATATTCTAAGATGAATGGTGCAAAATGACAAAATGACCAGTTATAGGAAAAACAAAAACATCATTTTGATATTTTGTCACAAGATGTGCATTCTATTTGTGCCTATGTGCATCCCACAGAGGTTGTGTTGCAGGTTGCATCATGTTGTAATATAGTCAGTTGGTTACATAAGAAATTAGCCAAAGCATAACTAAACCTTCAAACAACTTTTACTTTTTCTGACATTATTTGCGTCATTAATAAATTCTGTAATATACTTCATTAACAAAGTTTTCCTTTCTGTGAAATCCTGCATTTTTGTATTCTTTCCCTTGCTTCTCCATTAAGTGCTTTACATTGCCTCTCACTGTGTACTGTGTAATGACAAGAAAATAAAGGTGGTGGAGGGTCACTTATAAGACTCCCCCCTTATTTTCCCTTCTTTACACACAAGCCCATACACCGTACATAGTAAGATGCAAGGAACAGATCTCAATAGAGAAGAAAAGAAATCACAAAAAATTACATGCAAGATTTCATAGAAAGACACCAAAATTTGTTAATAAAGTTTATTACAAAATTTATTAATGACACAAATGCTACCAGAAAATCAAAAGTTGTTTGAAACTATAGTAGCACTTTAACCACTTCAGGGCTTGGCCAATTTCCCGGTTCAGGAAATTGACCAACACATCTTCGTTTTTTTTGTTAATGTGGTTTTCAGGACTATAACATTTATTTTGTTGACGTTATTCAAATAATTTTTGCATCTTTTTCCAGTGACACGTAGGGCTTTATTTTTATGGTACAGTGATGGCCAAAAGTATTGGCACCCCTGCAATTCTGTCAGATAATACTCAATTTCTTCCAGAAAATGATTGCAATCACAAATGCTTTGGTAATAATATCTTCATTTACTTTGTCTTCAATGTAAAACCACAAAAACAATTGTCAAAAAGCCAAATTGGATATAATTCCACACCAAACATAAAAGGGGGTGGACAAAAGTATTGGCACCCTTTGAAAAATCATGTGATGCTTCTCTAATTTGGGTAATTAACAGCACCTGTTACTTACCTGTGGCACATAACAGGTGGTGGCAATAACTAAATCACACTTGCAGCCAGTTGAAATGGATTAAAGTTGACTCAACCTCTGTCCTGTGTCCTTGTGTGTACCACATTGAGCATGGAGAAAAGAAAGAAGACCAAAGAACTATCTGAGGACTTGAGAAGCAAAATTGTGAGGAAGCATGAGCAATCTCAAGGCTACAAGTCCATCTCCAAAGACCTGAATGTTCCTGTGTCTACCGTGCGCAGTGTTTAAAGAAGTTTAAAGCCCATGGCACTATGGCTAACCTCCCTAGATGTGGACGGAAAAGAAAAATTGACGAGAGATTTCAACGAAAGATTGTGCGGATGGTGGCTAAAGAACCTCGACTAACATCCAAACAAGTTCTAGCTGCCCTGCAGTCCGAGGGTACAACAGTGTCAACCCGTACTATCCGTCGGCGTCTGAATGAAAAGGGACTCTATGGTAGGATACCCAGGAAGACCCCACTTCTGACCCAGAGACATAAAAAAACCAGGCTGGAGTTTGCCAAAACTTACCTGAGAAAGCCAAAAACTTTTTGGAAGAATGTTCTCTGGTCAGATGAGACAAAAGTAGAGCTTTTTGGGAAAAAGCATCAACATAGAGTTTACAGGAAAAAAAAGAGGCCTTCAAAGAAAAGAACACGGTCCCTACAGTCAAACATGGCGGAGGTTCCCTGATGTTTTGGGGTTGCTTTGCTGCCTCTGGCACTGGACTGCTTGACCGTGTGCATGGCATTATGAAGTCTGAAGACTACCAACAAATTTTGCAGCATAATGTAGGGCCCAGTGTGAGAAAGCTGGGTCTCCCTCAGAGGTCATGGGTCTTCCAGAAGGACAATGACCCAAAACACACTTCAAAAAGCACTAGAAAATGGTTTGAGAGAAAGCACTGGAGACTTCTAAAGTGGCCAGCAATGAGTCCAGACCTGAATCCCATAGAACACCTGGGGATAGATCTCAAAATGGCAGTTTGGAGAAGGCACCCTTCAAATCTCAGGGACCTGGAGAAATTGGCCAAAGAAGAATGGTCTAAAATTCCAGCAGAGCATTGTAAGAAACTCATTGATGGTTACCGGAAGCGGTTGTTCGCAGTTATTTTGTCAAAAGGTTGTGCTACCAAGTATTAGGCTGAGGGTGCCAATACTTTTGTATATTTTTGGAGTTTTGTGTAAAATGATCAATGATTTGACTTTTTTTTTCATTCTCTTTTGTGTTTTTTCATTGCAAGCAAAATAAATGAAGATCTTATTACCAAAGCATTTGTGATTGCAATCATTTTCTGGAAGAAATTGAGTATTATCTGACAGAATTGCAGGGGTGCCAATACTTTTGTCCAGCACTGTAATCTTATTTTTATATGTTTTTTCTTTTTCTTTACATCCAGGAAAATGTAAACCGAAGATAAGGGAAAATGTGTCTGTTTTTCACGTTTCACTTTTTTTAATAGCACAAAGTGCTACTAAAAAAACAGTTTAAAACTAAGGCCCCACAAAGCAAGCCGCAGCCAAAAAGCGTTGCGGAAAAGACCGTGGTGGAAACGCATTGCGTTTTTTCCCACAGCGCTTTCACAGAAAGTCAGAAAAGTTTTCCTCTGCGAACTTTCTGTCCCTATTATACTAATACAGAAAATGTTTTCGTAGGTATAATTGACATGTGATTTACAAAAGCGCAACAGTTTTTGAAATTGCAGCATTTCCGCTGCGGATATTTTTCTGTAAAGTGCGGATGGGATAAGCCAGAAGCCCATCCACTTTGCAGGTACTGTAAAGTATTTCAGTTTTTGCCGCAACATTTCTGCCGTGTCCAAATTGCAGCGTATTTGCAACATGTGGCCTCAATTAGATTTTTTTTATTTTACTTTAACTTTTATCATTTATTTGTTTGTTTTTTAACATTGTTTCTTATGTAACTGGGATTGACACATTTAGCCCCAGCTACAGGAGGAATGCAGTCTCCTAACCTGAACTGCAGAGCTGATCTGGGTCCTCTACAGTGGCTGCTACAGTTCCTAACCCCTGGCAGATCACATGACTGCCAGGTTAAAGTGGAGCCACATCATGGAAGTTCCTATAGCTGTGTACACAGCAATTGGAAGGGCAGGCATGGTAATAAACCATCCCTGCCTTTTCTAGAGGAGCTCTGGCTGTAGCAACAGCCAGCTCCCCAGCTCTGTCCTGTTAGTTCCTATCCATTGGCAACCAATCAAGACAACAGACTGTCACCACTAAAATTATTAGAGAAAATCTTTAAAACTCTGCAAAATGTTTAATTTATTATATTTGCAAAAATGTTTAACTTTTCATTGGCTATAAATTTATATATAGTTATGTTCATGGGAATACCCCATTAAGGTCAGGTTTGACACAGACACAGAAGGGACCTTCATCAAGGGTGACGAGGAAGACCTAATTTTGTGTTAAACATGGTCTCTCAGATGAAGCCAAGGACTTGAAGGTAACATGTAACTGGAAACCACTGACACTTAGGCCTGAGTTAGGTCACGGATTCAATGTACTGCAGGGTTGGGAAACAACACTTCACATCATAGGTGATATGAATCAGGGGACAATCCCAAGGGGTTGAGGTACAGTTGAAGGATTATCATATAGCTCCATAGAGAAGGTAAGGAACTGTTACATGTACTACAAGATTATAGCAACAAAATAGTGACAGTTGCTCTGAACTTTGGCTCCCTGAAGTGGTAAAGGTACAAAGGAACTTCCAGATGTGGTTCCATAGTAGTAAGGGTAGCCCTCTATTAAGCCGACTATTAATATAACTTTGAAAGTGTCAACTGATTTCCAATTATTATTAATCAGTTCAATATTAGCACCGTAAGAAGACTGGAAATCCTGCAGCACATTTTGATTTCCTTTTTAAATTCATAAAAATATAATATACAGTAGTATCTAATTAAAATGTACATTATATAAAAAAATCGGATACATTAACAACTTTGTTAATAGAAGGTAATGCAATAATTATTTTTGATTTGCATACTGAAATAAAGATCTCTGTAGATTTGCTGATCTGTGAACTATTACTTAATTTCCATCTGGTGTAACCATATGTTCTTAAGCATAACAACAAGTAATAAAAATATTTGTGCTTCTTTAAACATGCTTCAGTTGTGGCTAAGTAAAGAAAAAGAAAAAGAAAAAAATATCTTTAACTTGCCAGATATGTTGTCACCTGTTTGCCAGCATGTTTTAAGTTGGTTGCAATTAGGAAGTGCATTAATAACCACAGGAGAACTTTATTCAGCTGCAAAGACAGAGTAAATTGAGGGTGAAATTAGATTAAAGAAAACAGTTTCTGACAAAAAAGAACTTTTTGAAGTGAACTAAATGGAAGTTCCCTTTTTAACTTTTTGGGACATTTTGATTTTGTGGTTAAGATATACCTAAAAGCGATTTTAAGCCAAATGCATGTCTATATTACTTGTTATTTCCATTGAGCAAAACAGTGTAATGCAAACTGCCAAAAAAAAGGGCTTGTGATAGATCTAAACCTGGTGAGGATCCATTTACACTTTTTACAATTGACTAAACTTAACAAACAACTGATTCATAACATTGCATTACTTTTTTTACACTTAACTAATGGCCCTAAATGCCAGAAGGATTTTAAATTCTATTCAATCCAAATATGATATTCCCTGAATTGTTATTAGACAATCCAAAAACAAGTAAAAAAAAAGAGAAAAAAATTAGAAAAAGGGAAGCACCCCAAAACCATCCATGCATCATCCTTAATCCAATTTTTTAATTCATTCAAATAATATACTGAATTATAAAATATAATACTATTTGCCCAAGTTTTCTGGAATTAATATTTTTTCAATCTCTCAAATATTTCTTCTTCGGATTGTTTACAGGATGAGAGGACACAGCCATGGATCCTGACAAAATGGATACAAATTCTCACTTGGAAGCTATGTATAAAGAAAGGCCAGATTTTGTATTTTGTGATAACAGACCACCAAAATAACAGTTATGTAAATAATCCCCATTAATTCTGCCATGTGATGTCCGTTAAAAAAAACGGACATCACACAGCCAGTATTCACTGTCGTGTATATCTAGTTTTTAGTTGTGAACAGTATTTCTTTTACAACTTTTCACAGTAATGTAACATTTGACCATGTATACATATTTCCAGAGTACCCAAAATATATACTACATGGTATAAGATAAAAATCCGCAATAGTTCCTTAAAAATACAAGACCTAAAAATGAGAAATAACCTATGTCATTTCAAAAAGGTCTTTCCTTGGAGGACTGTAGAAATGCTTTAGCATGAAAACAAAGAAAATTTTATTCTACAGTTGAAGAATATTTGCTAGTGGATTTCTTCAATTGCATTTTCTTGTTTTAAAGCCAGATTGTGTCCCATGCATATGAATAAGAGTCCTCACTTGCTGGGTGACCCACGTTGTCTCACCTCATGTCACAATCTTTTTTTATATGTCCAGCACTATATGATTGATGAGGTTAAAGGTTAGACATCTTCTCATGAGATTCAAAATATCTCAGCTGTATTAAAGAAACAAATCTAAAACATGATTGCTGGAGATTGATCTTTTATAAAGCCTAATGTATATATCTTGTGCTTGAGATAAAGGCTTCACAAAAGGCATTTAAAATTTAAATGCACCACTGCTCAATGTGCCATGAAAATAGAAAATAAAAAAAACACAGAAAGAAAAATAATCAGAATTATATATTTTATATATGGGTGTAATTTTACTCATGTTCAATGATTTATTTGGAAGTTAGTCAATTTTTGACAAATCTAATAGAAAATGCTGACATGCTATTTTTATGTTAGCCTATAAAAATATGACCAAAGGCCATGTGTTTTTATTTTATTGAAATTGAGTATTGAATGATATATGCAAAGAGAGATTTATTTCAACCCACAAGCCATTGTGCTTCAATTACTATAGTATTTTAATACTGAAAAAAACAGTATCATGATTTAATCAGACAACCACGAAAACAGAATAATTGTACATAATAATTCAAATTCATAGAAATAAACAAGAACTTTTTCTGTAATTCTGTGAGTGAAGAGTTGGTCAACATGTGATGGTGTTTGGCTACATCAGGAGAGATAGATAGATAGATAGATAGATAGATAGATAGATAGATAGATAGATAGATAAACATATCACACAGCACATCCCAATGTGAACAGGTGCAAGCTACCATGGCAATATTACAAATACAGAAAATACAGCAGCATCCTGCACATAGCACCGAGACATATAAAAAAATAAAGATTCAATTGTATTACTGTTTTTATTTAATATCTTCACATATAAATTGCACTCTGCTCAATCCATTCAGTTGCACAGGTCTATTTCATTCGAATAGAGTATGCTTTTCATTTTCCCATATGCCTAAGGCTAAGGTCCCACGTAGTGGGCTGCATCGCAGTTTTTCGTGCAGTGCTTTTGCAGAAAGTCCACAGAGGAAACTTTTGTACCTATAGGGAAACTGCCAGCATTTCCGTAGGTATAATTGACATGCTGCGATTTCCAATATCGTGATGGTTTTGGAAATCACAGAGTGTCTGCTGCACATTTTTTTTCGCAATGTGTGGATGGGATTCGCTAGTATGGCTCTGGATACTACTTCCCCTGTATTCAGATATGTAGACCTATTCTGGGTCCAAGAGAGGTATGTTTATTTAGTGTAGGGTCCCATCTGAATGAGGGCTCCTTGTTGGGGCAGGGTTTTTTTTTATTGATTGATCAAATATGTATATTGAAGAATCTCTAATTTATATGTGTAGTTTATGGATCATATTAGCTCATTTATATGTTCAGATATTAAATAATAGCAGTAATGTAATTTAATCTCTATTTTTTTATATGTTCTGGTCCTGTGTGCAGGGTGCTCCTGCATTTTCTAAATTTGTAATATTGCCATGATAACTTGCACCTGTTCATTGGGATGTGCTGTCTAAAATTTTTGTATGCTTATTGCAATGAGGAGTGCAGCTCCCTCCACAATTGGACTAACACTCCTCTCAATTGTACAGGTCTAGTTAATTGGAATAGAGTATGCCTTTCAGTTTCTCATCTCCCTAAGGCTATTTTGAGTAGAGTATGACTCTGGATTCTGCTTGCCCTGTATTCACATATGTAGACCTATTCTGGGTCAAAGAGAGGTATGTTTATTTAGTGTAGGGTTTTATCTGAATGAGGTTACCTTGTTGGTGCAGATTGGCTTCTTACTATTTTATCAAATATATATAATGAAGAACCCAGGGCCGCTTTAACCATTGGGCCAACAGTGCACTTGCACCAGGCCCAATGGCACTGGGGCCCCGTTGGGCATACCTCCCAACCATCTGGGATTCCGGGTCCTGTCCCGCTCGGCGGGAGGTATGTCCCGGTATCAACTCATCTGTGTCCTCTCCGGAGGCAGATGAGTTAAACACAGTAATGAAGCAGGAGCTGTCCATGGGCAGCCTCTACTTCACCAATGTGTGTGAAGCACATCCTTGTGTGCTCCGTTCCCTGGAGCTGCAGGCGCCATGTGATGACCTCACTCACATTGTGCTTGCAGCTCCCTGAACAGTCCGGGAGAAGAGACTTCACAGAGTGGCAGCAGAGCGAGGAGAGGTGAGTATTAGTGTTTTATTATGTTAAACTGGTGTCAGATGAAGGGGGCATATTAAACTGGTGGCAGATGAAGGGGGGGCATTAAACTGAGGGCAGATCAAGGGAGACATTAAACTAGGGGCAGATGGAGGGTGACATTAAACTGGGGGAAGATGAAGGGGGACATTAAACTGGGGCAAATGGAGGGGAGGCATTAAACTAGGGGGGCAGATGAAGAGGGAACGTTAAACTGGGGGGAGATGAAGAGGAACATTAAGCTAGGGGGGCAGATGGAGGGTGACATTAAACTCGGGGCAGATGAAGGGGGCATTACCCCATGGTTTAATGTCCCCCTCCAACTGCTCAAGTTTAATGTCCCCCTCTAGTTGCCCCAGGTTTATGTCCCCCTCCAGCAGACCCGTTTAATGTCCCCATCCAACTAACCCCACAGTTTAATGTCCCCCTCCAGCTACCCCAGTTTAATGTCCCCCTCTATTTTCCCCCAGTTTAAACTGGGGCACCAGGAGAGGAGACTTCATGCTGTGGGGCAATTGGAGGGGAATATTATAATGTGGGGGCATTTAATGTTAGGGTGACTGTATAAGGATTATACTGTGTGGGGCACATAGAAAAATAGATGAGAATGGGTGGAGTCAACATAGAAGTGAGTGGAGCTAAGTTTGCTGCGGCGCGCATAGCCTAATCACAGGGGTATTTTATGTAATACCCCTCTGAACATAACATAACCAGGAAGTTATTGGCGCTGTGACCCAGACGTTTACCATCGTCTAGGATACAGCGCCAAAAGAGTCGCACCAAACACTTACACAACACATACACAAAGTGATCAATAAAGTTTACATTTGACCATGTCCCTGTCCTGTCCATACCTGATCTTTATAGAGCAAAATACGCTGACCGCCTCTCTAGCGATATCCGTTACACGCTAAAATAATAGCAATAATGATTATTACTAGAGATGAACGTATAAAACATTTCTGACAGGCGGAAAAGTTCCATCAGTCACATAACACATTGTCACCATATAAAATCACAGTTTTTGGCAGCTTTCAGATGGGTATAATAGCAGGTGGTGATGGAGGGGGGGGCCCACTTATGATACCTTTGCACTGGGCCCACCAATGTGTTAAAACGGCCCTGGAAGAACCTCAAATTTATATGTGTAATTTATACATCATATTAGCTCATTTATATGTACATATATTAAATTATAGCAGTAATGCAATTTAATATCTATTTTTTATATGTCCTGGTACTGTGTGCAGGATGCTGCTGCATTTTCTGCATTTGTAGTATTGCCATGGCAGCTTGCGCCTGTTCACATTGGGATGTGCTGTCTGAATTTTTTGTATGCTTTTTGCAAAGGGGATAGTAGTATAATGTTGTACCGTGTTAGCCATAGAAAGTAGTGGAAGAATGAAGAAATCAGGCAATACCTTTTAGAGGTTAACTGAGTATATTTAAAAGATATTGCAAAGGGGGTAAGGCTTTCTCAACAATTGGGCATGCACTCCTCTCAATTGCACAGGTCTATTTAAAGAGGACCTTTCATGTTCTCTGACATCGGCGGTATTATATACCGCTGGAAAACTGCCAGCTTTCAGCTTTGCCGATATGCGCCTCGGTGCCAGAGACATCCTACCTCTCTCAGAAGGGCAGGCCTTACAGCCTAGCATCATTGCTGGGCTGTGAGGAATGCCCACCCCCACCCCTTCCCTAGTACATGGCACTGAATTCAGTGCACTGTCAGCTTTTTAGCTGTCAATGATACTACTAATGTCAGAGGACATGAAAGGTCCTCTTTAATTGGAATAGAATGTGCCTTTCAGTTTCCCATCTGCCTAAGGCTATTTTGAGTAGAGCTCTAGATACTACTTGACTGGTATTCACATTTGTAGACCTATTCTGGGTCAAAGAGAGGAATGTTTATTTAGTGTAGGTTCCCATTTGATTGAGGTCGCCTTGTCAGGGTAGATGGGCTATTGTGATTAAGGAGCAAACTTGCTGTAAGGACATTGAACTATTAGCTGTGAGCATGAGACCTTTCTATCTACCAAGGGAACTATCGCATGTCATTGTGATAGCTGCATATGTCCCCCCCTCTGCGAAAGCTGACGCTGCCTGCGAGGTCCTACAAACCATGCTAAGCCACTTGCAGTTGAAACACCCCCAGGCTCTCTTTCTGGTGTCGGGAGACTTCAACCATGCCTCTCCATCATCCACACTGCCCAGTTTCACACAGTATGTAACCTGCCACACAAGAGACAACAAAACACTGGACCTGTTCTTTGCCAACGTGAGGGGGGCATATAACTCATCAGCCCTACCGCCCCTGGGAAGATCGGATCACAACCTAGTGCATCTCCGACCTGTGTACAAGCCACTTGTACGTAGAGAACCAGCTGTCACCTGCACAGTGAGGATATGGTCCGAGGAGAGTGATGAGGCTCTGAGGGATTGTTTTGACACAACCGCATGGGAAGTTCTGCAGGATTCTTATGAAGAAGATATAGAAGGACTCACACACTGCATAACGGACTACATTAATTTTTGTGTGGACAACACAGTACCCACAAAAGTGGTGAGGTGCTTCTCCAACAACAAACCATGGATTAACTCTGATATAAAAACACTACTTAAGGAGAAAAAGATGGCATTCAGGTCAAGAGATAAGGAGGGGTTGAGGGAAGTACCAAAGGAGCTGAGGCATCAAATCTGGCACGGAAAAGCCAGTTGTAAGGAAAGATGGAAAAGCAAATGGAAAGAAAAGACATAAGGGGGGTCTGGGAGGAGCTTAAGTCAATTTCGGGTCATAAACAGTCTGGCTGCCGGATTGAGGCAGATATTAATTGGCTTAATGAACTAAACCTATTCTTCAACAGATTTGATCACACACCAGCTCCTCCCACCCCAGCATGTCCTTCAATTCTCTCCACCACAATGACTTCAACCCATGCGGCTACTTCCCATCAGACCAGTAAATCCAGAAATCCGTCTTTATCTGACCACAGTCTGACCTTCACACAGGCGCAGGTGAGGAAGGAGATGAAAAAGATCAAGGCGGGGAAAGCCGCAGGGCCAGATGACATCAGTGCAAGGCTAATTAAGACTTGCGGGGACCAGCTGTGTGGTATAATTACATATATGTATAATATGAGCCTGAGGCTGGAAATAGTCCCTGAATTATTGAAATCTTCTTGTGTGGTACCAGTTCCAAAGAAACCTCACCCTATAGACCTCAACGACTACAGACCTGTAGCACTGACATCCCACCTGATGAAGATCTTAGAGAGATTGGTTCTCACACATCTCCGCCCTCTAGTGAGCCCCGCTATGGACCCTCTCCAGTTTGATTATCGGCCGGGCATTGGGGTAGATGATGCCATCATCCACCTTCTGCACGGGGCTCTGTCTCACCTGGAGAAACCAGGGAACACGGTGAGAATAATGTTCTTTGATTTCTCCAGTGCTTTTAACACCATACAGCCCAGGTTACTGAGAGACAAGCTGGGCCTTGCTGGAGTGGACCACCACCTCTCCAACTGGATCCTAGACTACCTCACAAATCGACCTCAATACGTGAGAGCCCAAGACTGTGTGTCAGGTACCGTGATCTGTAATACGGGGGCACCTCAGGGCACGGTTCTCGCCCCTTTCCTCTTCACACTGTACACTGCAGATTTTAGGTGCAACTCAGCTAGCTGCTACCTACAGAAGTATTCTGATGACTCTGCAATAGTAGGTCTCATCACAGACGATGATGACAGGGAGTACAGAGAACTGAACCGGGATTTTGTGAACTGGTGCCAGCGGAACGACCTGAAGATCAATGCGGGGAAGACCAAGGAGATGGTGCTGGACTTCCGTAAAGGCAGACACCCTCCTAAACCAGTGGACATTCTGGGGATGGGCATCGAGATTGTGAACACCTATAAGTACCTGGGTTTGCTCCTTAACAATAAGCTGGACTGGGCAGATCATATGGAGGTCCTGTACAGGAAGGGCCACAGCAGGCTCTACCTGCTTAGGAAGCTGAGAGCCTTTGGAATCCGGGGGGCACTTCTTAGGACTTTCTTCAACTCGGTAGTGGCATCTTCTTTGGAGTGGCTTGCTGGGGGAGCAGTATATCAACCAGGGACAGAAATAAACTTGACAAGCTGATTAGAAGGGCCAGCTCTGTCCTGGGGAGCCCACTGGACCCAGTGCAGGTGGTGGGGGACAAAAGGATACTGTCCGTGGTGAGCTCCATGCAGAAGAAGAAGTCCCATCCCATGCATGAGACTGTGATTGCGCTGGGAAGTACTTTCAGTGACTGACTGCTCCACCCTAAGTGTGAGAAGGAGCGCTATCGGAAGTCTTTCCTCCCCACCGCGGTTAGGCTATACAACCAACACCGACCTAAGCGGAGATCAATTCACACAGAGAACTGAAATATCTTTCTGCCTGTTAGATCCCCCCCCCCCCCCCACTCCTCTGCTACGTCCTATCTGTCTGTCTACTATCAATGTAATGCCTCTTACCTTGGAACATTCCTGTACATGTTGTATTTGTATTTGAATCTGCTTATCTTATCTTTGCTGCTGTAACACACTGAATTTCTCCATTGTGGGACTATTAAAGGACTATTATTATTATTATTATTATTATTATTATTATTATTATTATTAGTTTCAGTGAATATTTGTAGGTTCTTCTGCTTGTTTCATTTCAAACTTGGAAACTGGAAGTGCAATTATTGTAGTCTGGGGTCTCTTCAGACACCAGAGTATAATGAGTAGAGGCCCAAGGGAAGTGCAGAAAGATAAACCAAACTCTCCCTACTTAAGTTGTTGAGCTTCTTTTACCTTAGCTCCCCCTACCTAGCTGTAAGGCATACCCTCGCAGGGGGTTACCCCCCCCCCCGTCTGTTCAGCTGGGATTACCTTTTAGTAAGGGTTTAGCCCCCCTCTCTCTCCCACCTTAGTAGAGAGGTATTGATTACTCTTTCCATTCTCATGCTCGGGGAAAGGGTGGCAACTAGATTTGAGTTTTTACTTTCCCCCCGATAGTCTAGCTTAGCAGCTCTCTGGGCGCATACTGCGGTGTGCTCCTGGGACCTGCTTAAGTGGGTTATCCCACTGTTTTCTGTTTACTGCTCTTGGATTAGCCTTGAGCGGAATTAATTGTTGTATTTCTTGGTTTCTTATCCCTCCCTTTGCACTCTCTCGTCCCCTCGCTTTCTTCCCCCCCCCCTTTTTTTTTTTCTCTTCCTCCTCTTTCTTTCCCTCCCTCCTCCCCCTCTGTGAGTCCTGTGTGTGTTGCTTGTTTGTTTTTGTTTTCTCCCTTTGCAGGACCCCAGCCCTCGCCATGGACTCTTTGGTGTTTTCCTCTATCAACGCTACTGGTCTCAATGCTCCCGAGAAGAGATCATCCCTTCTCCGCCTTTTATGGGGTAAGAGGGCCCAGGTGACCTTTATCCAGGAGACACACTTTCGGGAGGGGGGCGGTCCCTACCTTTTCCTCCCCAAGATTCCCCGACGTGTACCATAGTTGTTACTCCCCAGGGTATGACAGACAGCTCAGGAGGTTCGAGGAGTCCTGCATGGGAAGGGGCCTGCTAAGACACTCACTTTCCGATTTCTATCTGCTCCTGGTGTCCCCTCCTCCGGGCCACAGACCCTCCTACTTAACCAGATGGGAGGCCGATCTAGCCATGACCTTCTCTGACCAACAGTGCTCCGGAATTTTTGAGTTTACCCACAAGAGTTCGATGGCTAGCAGTTATCAAGAGGCGGGATATAAAATCCTGACTAGATGGTACCATGTTCCGTCTAAGCTACACAGACTCTTCCCATCCTCCTCTCCTGTGTGTTGGCGCTGTTGCTCGGAGGAGGGGATGCTTTTACATATCTTCTGGGAATGCTCGATATTGAGAGACTTTTGGGAGGGAGTACACAGGGTGCTAGGTCGGATATTCCAAACTTCCATTCCTAACACGCCAGCCTTCTTTCTGCTACACCTCTCAGATCACCCCCTGTGTACCTATCGCAAATCCTCCCTACGACATATGGTCAATGCCGCTAGGGCGTGTATCCCAGCGCTATGGAAATCGTCTAACCCCCCTTCTCCCCTGCACTGGATTCGTAAAGTGGAGGACATCCAGTACATGGAGGATCTCACAGCATCCCTTCGCGATAAGAGGGAATCCTTCATGGCGGCCCGGACGCCGTGGATTCTCTTTCAGGGATCCCAGGCCTATAGGGACCTGACGGGTAGACCTTGATGTAGGGTTTACGCTGCCGACATGGAGAGGTCGGGGTCCTCGAATGCCCGTCATTTGTGTGTTAACTTGATGTTCCCACATTTGTTCTCTCCCTGCCTTTCTTTCTCTCCCTCCTTCTCCCTTCCCCTCCCAGCCCCCCCCCCCCCCCTCTTTGTTCCTTTTGTCCCCCTGATAACTGCTTTGATTAGCAACAGTTGATGTGCTAATACATCTATTTCATGTTACCATGTTACTATGTATTGAAGCTGATGTATACCTCGTTCCTTGAGGTCAAGTGCTTGTTTGGCTCACGCCATCATTGTTTGTTTGTTATTTCTATATAATATCTAAAATAAAGAATTTATAAAAAAAAATAAATAAACCAAACTCACCTTCTCTCACCTTTCTCAGCATTCGGCGCTTACTCTGGGTACTCCTCAAGCCTTTTCTGGCCTCCTAGGTGACATCACACACCTTAGAGGAACTTTGTGATTGGTCCTTAGCGGTCACATGTGGGGATTCCACATCATAATGCTTGCTTTAAAGCATCATTATGCCAGCATGTGACTATTGAGATCCAACAGTGACAGTCTTTTGTCAGTTGCGAATGGATCCGACCATGAATGTGGGAACCTTCTGTGGTCTGGCACTTGTCAGAAACTCAGTCACATATTTGGATATACCCAACCAAGAAGAAAGGTAAGGAAGGTCACATGCAAATTAATAGTTCCTTCAATTAGGTCTCTTACTATTTTTATGACAACATGTCTCAAATCCATTGAGAGAGTCCAAAATTTCAGAATTGTTCAAGTGTTAACAACGGATACTAACAGATCCGTCAAAAATCCATTAAAAATCCCATTAATCTGTTGTCTGTTAGTGTTCGTTTTCACCAAATCTGTCACATGTTCATTATTTTGGGGGACATAAATAAAGCAGGTTGCAGGACTTTTGGGTCAATTGAAAATAATGGACTTATGACGGATGTTAAGTGTCCCTTATTTTTTAACATTAATGTCTATGGCTAACGGACGTATGATGTATGGTAATGAGCGGTCGTCCATTATACTGTCTATTATTACTGTCCGTTTTTTTTTTTGCGCATGCTTAGAAAGCAGAACAAAAAAAATGAAAAATGGATCAGTTAAATGGATAAGTCACATGAGTCAGTTAAAAAAACGGACACATTAAAATCAATGGACCCTATCATAACGGACATCCAACAGTAGTGCAAACGTCCCCTTAGGGAATGTGATAGACATGCCTGATGAGACGTGTCTTTAGGATGTGCTTGAAGCTGTGGAAGTTGTGAGTTAATCTAAATGTCCAGGGTAGAGTATTCCAGAGAAGTGGTGTAACTCGGGAGAAATCTTGGAGGTGGGAGTTGGAAGTTCTGATAATAGAAGATTGGCCGAATGGAGAGTGCGGGTTGGGTGGTAGACAGAGATGAGGGAGGTGCAGCACAATGGAAAGCTTTGTTGATGAGGATGTTAAGGTTTCTGTATTCTATAGCAAGTTAGACTTGGACAGGTGTGGTTGAAATAGGGGAATGTATTATTATCATTCTGCTTATGGGAATCTGACTAGGAGACTGATTTATTTATGCATCTATTCTGTGATCTGAGTTTTGTGATCTGGCCAGAGTCTGTATTTTTTTAGGGGGCTAAAGTAATTTTAGGATCTGATCTCAGGTTTGCATTTATTTAGGTGTAAATTCTAATTTATATAAGTACACAGCACTCTCGAAAAAGGGAGGAGCAGAAGTAGGTCTCCAGCTCTATATCAAATGTATAGTGTAAAAAAAAAATCTGCATATGTGACAGCATAAGTACTGCATGTAAAGTGATAACACTGTGGAGCAATTTAACAAGATTGTCATTTTATATGCCCTGTGCACTGAAGTGAAGATGTGCCTAAAGTCTCTTATATGCGCTGTCCCTCCATGTGCTAGAAACTCAAATCTATGCTAGTTAGGAGTTGGCGTAGATTTAAATTTAATCTTCTGTTGTAAAATACAGTGAATATGCCAGGCAGTGGTAGGCCACACTCTGTCCTGCTAAGTCCTGCCCCCACCATTTCCCCGCAAGGGCTTACAATCTATGAGGGAAGAGAGATAGAAGGTGGGGGTAGAGGCTGTTCAGGTGGAGGTGTGGTGACAGTAGCGTTATTGAAGATTGTAGGCCTTCCTGAATAGGTGAGTCTTCAGGGCTTTCTTGAAGCTTGTGACTGTGGGGGACAGTCTGATGTGTCTTGGTAATGAGTTGCAGAGTATGAGGGATGCACGGGAGAAGTCTTGGAGACGTTTGTTTTTTAAGAGCGGTGTGAAGAATATCGCCTTGCCAAGCCTCTTGGCCTACCTGCAATCACCCTTCTTAACCTTCCACTCACAACCCGTGAGCGGACCGGATTCGTAGGATAGAATGAAACGAGCTTTATAAATTTTATATATTTAATAACCCAAGTGGGTCGGTACTAATTAATAGCATATACAGAAATATACAATAGTAATATGATCAAGCATAAACATACGAGCAAAAGATCAATGATACAGCACACAAAATAAAAAGGGAAATAAAAGATAGAGAAAATACCGGCATAGGCTCGTAGTCCGTTTCTCTAGGCCACAGCAGAGTTTTGGGCCTAGGGCGCAAGCTTAAGCAAGTTGCATAAAACAATTCTTCTACATGTTGTCCAGAACAAAGGGAAAGGCTTCAGTCCTCAATGCTAGGCCCTCAATGCATTCCTCAGTAGGGCAAGCTCTCTCATCTTCTCCCAGATCAGAGCTCCTTACTGCCTCTTTGCTGAATGACCCAAGAATCCAGGTCTCCCCACAGCATATGGCTAGTGCCCCACCCACCCCTTCCACCCAGGCAGCCCCCCTTCTCCCTCCTTTGCAGAACCCTCGGAGAGATGGGTACCTTCCTAGGTGCTGGGAGGGATGCGTGAAGTTAAGGTCACTGGCTTGCTATCCCCCATCGCCATCTGGCCAGGGATAATAAAAGTGCCTGGCTATAGCAAGCCATCTCCCATGAACACACATAAAACCAGTGAAGTGTATCGTCCAGCAATGTAAACCCAACTTAAACACAACATTCCAACAAGTAGGGGGAGGACTGACATGAGCAAGTAAAAATACATTTCTAAGAAAGATGTACAACTGAGGGTCGGATCATCACAAGCGGATAAGAGCAGAGTGGAGTAAGAGGTCTTTGGAGGATCGGAGGTTACGTGTAGACAGGTAGCGGAAGATTAGGTCGAAGATATATGGAGGGGACAGGTTGTGGATGGCTTTGTATGTCAGCGTTAGTAGTTTGAACTCTATTCGCTGGGCAACGGGTAGCCAGTGAAGGGATTGGCAGAGGGGAGCGGCCGAAAAAGAACGAGGGGAGAGGTGTATTAAGCAAGCAGCACAGTTTAAGGTGGACTGGAGGGGGGTAAGAGTGTTAGCTGGGAGGCCATGGAGAAGGGTGTTACAGTAGTCTAGGTGGGAGATTATTGGGGCGTGGACTAGCATCTTTGTTGTTTCAGGGGTGAGGAAGGAGTGGATTCGATGGATGTTCTTGAGTTGGAGGGGCAAGAGGTCTTGATGGTTTGAATATGCGGCTTGAAGGATAGGTCAGAGTCTAAGGTTATCCCAAGGCAGCGGACCCGTGGGACTGGGGTGAGTGTGGTTCCGCTGACTTTAATAGATGGGTCAGGTAGGGGGGCCGTGCGAGGAGGGGTGAAGATTATGAACTCTGTTTTCTCCTTGTTGAGTTAGAGAAAGCGAGAGGAGAGAAAGGAGGCTACGGCTGTTAGACATTCTGGGACTCTGGACAACAGAGAGGTAATATCTGGTCCAGAGAGATATATTTGGGTGTCATCAGCATAGCAATGGTAACGGAAACCATAGGATTCTATGAGTTGGCCAAGTCCGAGGGTGTAGATGGAGAACAGGATGGGTCCTAGGACGGAGCCTTGGAGGACACCTACAGAAAGAGGGCATGGCGAGGAGGTGGTGTGCAAGTGGGAGACATGCTGAATGTGAAGTGAGGTATGAGGAGATCCAGGAAAGGGCCAGTTCTGAGATGCCAAGGGATGAGAGCATTTGTAATACACTTGTTCTATGGCAGTTATTGTCCCTAAAACTTGTGCTATTTTTGTGAGACTCTACTATTATCTGGATTACCCTTAGTTTTAAATACAGATGAACAAACCAATTCGTAACAAGCCACATTCAACCCGAATTTTCTGAAAGTTACATTTTTTAAGGAAACCGAAACCTTTCTGATTCATCTTAGGTGAACTAAAATGGCCACTACGACATTCATTGTGCAATTAAAATACAGATGTGAAGAAGAAGGATCACATGTAGTCTGTAACATTGACTGACTTCTGTCATCACCTGGCATGACCTGACAATCTCTCAGCCAATCATGAGTGGTAGGTGGAGACCTTACAGTTCTGATGTCACAGAAAAAGAAAAAGAGCCATTTTGTGATATTGCAAGTTAAGGGAAAATTGTGTTATCATCATCATTGCATTATCCAAACACATTTCTGTAATTTTCTACTAGGAAAACAACATCTAAAAACTTAATTAAGTTTAGGCAGATAGGCAGAGAAATCATTGGAGTGTAGGGAGAGAGAATTTCTGCATTGTGCTGTGCTGTCAGTGTGAATGCAGTTTTCATATACACTTGATAGGTCTCCCTCTCAATGCCAATAATCTCATTGCTCTCAGTTCTGTTATCACAGAAAAAAAAAAAAAGCTGACTTTTTCTCGTCTTGACAGTCCTGCCAGTAGCCACAGGGTTGTTGTACTTCCTAAAAATAAATATGAAGTTTTTGAAAGCAGTGAAACACAAATATTGAGTCAGGGTTCTGTATGTTCTTCCTCCACTGTTGTTATAACATGTAATTTACGATGTTGTCTTTCAGTACTGTCCATGTCTTCTTCGTGGTCACTGATACAGATCCCATTCCTTATTAGTCATGTGGCATCTGCTCAGAGAGATATTCATTGTAGCTCAAGACCTCCTCTTTTTCCTCTTCTTGATGAGTTGGATGAGAAAAGACAATGTTTTTTATGGATGGATGTAGAGGAGGGAATATATGACTGTTGGTGGTGATGGATGTAGAAGTGGAAGGGGGTGTGCTACTGATAGTCATGCTAACAGGAGCACTAAGGGGAAATTGTAAGGCTATAGAGGAATCCCAACGCCATGATGAGTCAAAAAGTGAGAAAGATGTTGAAATTACTGAATATGATGATTAACTTATTGCAGGTAAGATCTGGAGACAGGGTCTGGGTGACCAGATGACATCAGAGAAGAGTGGTGGCATCTGCAATAGTAACGATTCCATCTAATGTGCAGCCCCAACATCTAAAAAACCTGCCTAAGGCCCCAGTTCACATCTGCGTTCAGATTTCCATTCAGGGAGTCTGCTTGGGGACCCCCCCAAACGGAAACCTATACGCATAAAAAAGCAGTTTACCTGGGAAACCTGCGGACCCCATACACTATAATGGGGTCCGTGTGGTTTCCACTCGGTTTCCGCACGAAACATGCGGAGAGGAAAGTGGCGCTTGCTTCGTGCGGAAACCACACGGACCCCATTATAGTCTATGGGGTCCACAGGTTTCCCAGGTAAACCGCTTTTTATGCGTATAGATTTCCGTTCAGGGGGTCTCCAAGCGGAGTCCCAGAACGGAAACCCAAATGCAGATGTGAACCGGGCCTAAGGCTAAGGCCCAACGTGGCATCTTGCAGCGAAAAAGTGCTGCGGGAAAGACCGCGGCAACAACACATCGTGGTTCTTTCGACAGAAAGTTCACAGAGTTTTCCTCTGTGGACTTTCTGAATCAATTATACCTATAGGGAAATCGCCAGCATTTCCGTAGGTATAATTGATTTGCTAGAATCCCATCCACTTTGTTGTGATTGTAAAATGGCGCATTTTTTTCCATGGAGTTTACGCCACATGGGGCCCAGGCCTCAAGTAAGTCTAAGACAAGTTTGGGAAGTGGTGACACTGGCAGACATGTTTCCATTGCTGCTGATGTTGGCCAACAGATACTTAGCCAACATTATTCCTCTAAGAAAACTGTCCCAGCTTCATATCGCCATATGGACCTTTCCACTTGGAAATGACCCTCTTGCAGTCAACAATGAAGTCAAAATTTTACTTCGTACCAAATCTGTTTCCTCCTTTCCTACAGAGACCTAATTGTTATTTTTTGTGTAAAATACACAAAGATTGTGTTCATCCATTGGGTCATCCTATAGTAGCCACAGTGGGTTCACTTACTGAACCACTTTCCAAATATTTGAACTTCCTACTTCATCCCATATTTACCCTGCTTCCTGTGCACCTTTATGATCCAGTTCTGAGAGTTTTACCCCTGAATTGCTGCCATGTAATAACTATATGCTCTTTTCAACATCATACCACCTGGCTAAGGAAATTGGAAAAGTTTTTTCTTCTCTATGCTTAATATTTCAATTTTTTTATTAGTTTTTTTTATGGGAAAAATTCTTAATTATTATTGCTTTGAAACCTGTTATTCAATTCATACAAACAATATGAAGTGAAATTGGTATACTAAGCTACACTAAAACTAAAATATATCTTTTTATGTTGTATTGCAATCATTTGCAGCTGGCTCATGTTTGTCTAGTTCTGAGAGCCCTCAGAAACATTAAATCATTATTTGTAAAAGTTATATGAGGTTTTGCCAAGTAGATGGCAGTGTATCTTGAGTTCATTTTACTCTATATTTGTTCCATATGGAATATTTACAGCCGTCATTATTGGTAAGAGGTAGACTAAAAACTATTGAGGCAATATTACAAATAAAATACAATAATGATATCACTGTAATACAAAATTGTTGTAAATGAAGCAACTATTAAACATCTGCCTTTGAATCTTATCCACCAAAACTGCTATTCCCAATTGTACAATTCTCAGTTAGATAATAAAGATACATGCAGAAAATAAAGCATACAATATGTAGTTTATACATTTTTCAAAAAAAAAAAAGTAAAACAATATCAAGTGAAAAATAAAATATGGACATTTATTGCTATAAAACGCCAATCTTCTCTTCTAATAGTTATTAAAGGGAGTCTGTCAGCAGTAAATTGGTAATAAATCGAATCACAGTGCCATTTTAGTTATATGCAAATGAGGGGGAAGTAATTTGCCCAGGAATCTATAGCTGAGACTGAAGCCGGCAAAAAGTAAGATACTGTGATTAGGTTTATAACCAAAGTATTGCTGACAGACTCTCTTGAATAGCAATGTTTTTAGAGAATTTTTATTTAGAACTTTAGCCAGGACCAGAATATTTCCTCGCTTTAGGGCTAGACACTAGTTCTAGCATGCCTTAATTTAAAGGGAGTCTACAACCTTCTTAATTGTATACAAACTGCATATAGGGGTTTGTAGGGCACTGTGAGGTCACTCCAAACATACCTTTATTTTTTTCAGCTTTTAAAAATATGCCACTGAGGGCCATTACCAACCCTGCTAGTGCACCATTTTTTTTTCCTTCTGAGCTGCCTAGAGCCGCCTATAGCCATGAAACATTGCCTCTTATTCAAACTAGACCTCTCTCTGCCCCAAGCCAAGCAAGGTGTTTGCATAGTACTGAATACTGAAGTCTGCAGCAGAGGGGAGGTAAAGTACTGTGAATGCTTCTCCTCATAATAAAGTGTTACACTAAAATTGGCCTTTTTATTTGTGTGTGTTAGCAAATAAATGTTATTGTTTGTGTAATGAAAAGTTTCCATTATACTTCCTGTATCAATTCTTCACATTTTTCTAGATCTCTGCTTGCTTTGATTCATTCTTACAGTGGATAAAAATCAGTCCATGATCATGTGAAGGATAGTCCATGGTCATGTGAGGGACACACAGCTGCGTGGCTCATTTCAAGACTTTTCAAAACAAGAGTTTTGTTTACTGTGCTGGGACTATAATGTGTCGTGCCCCTGTGTGTCCATCACATTGCTATGGAATATTCATCACTTGACCATAGACTGATTTTTATCTAATAGAAGTAAACAATGAATCACAGCAAGCAGAGATCTAGAAAGTCATAAGGAATTGATACAAAAGAGTAAATTGAAAAATGGTATAAATATTGATTAGGTAAACAATAACATTTATTTGATGAAACTGGACAACCCTTTTAATTGTCAGAAAACATCATTCAGGACTTAATTATTTTACTTGTTTTTTTACCCTAAAATTTTTCATTATAACTAGACAGCCATATAGCCCCAGTTGCAAGGAAAAATTGTCACTGTAAGATTTTCATTCACATAGCCAAGTTTCAGCCTTGAAACTTGGTCTGTGTGTTGGCCAGATTTACTGGCCTGCTCCTTATGCTGGGAGAGGGAGTACTAGCAGTATAGTTATCTATGCTTCTTTGAGTCCCTGCCTCCCAGCGACATACTGTCCTGTATTATAATGGGTAAGAGTACAACAGCTGGAGGCCCAGGAAGCTTGACAAAAATAAAAAATAATTATACTCAACTTCCATTACCTCTTGGGCCTCCAGTGCACTGTCTCTTACTCCTCTCAGTGTTCGGCTCTTTACTGTGTGACATCATGTACCTGAGGTCACTGCTGAGGCCCAATCACAGGCCCTATCGCGTGACACCGGGAGCATGAAGTCACAGAAATGCACCAGACGCCCTGAGGAGGCAGAGAAAGAGCGCCGGACACCACAAGGAGGCCCAAAAGAGGTAGTGGAAGGTGAGTATAATTGTTTTTTATATTTGTCACCTCTCCTGGGCCTCCAGTTATTATACTCCGGGGTCTGAAGAGACCCCAGCGTTTAACTATTTAACTGGTTCTATCTGATTATCTCATTAGCTCTCCTGCTTATCATTCTCAAAAGTATACAGCCCTGATATTAATGTTGAAAATAGAGTACTCTGCTTGGGAATGGGTCCTGAGCCATTCATACACTGGATCAGTGGACCCAGGTCCATCAGCAATCCTTATGTAAATGATGTGAACCTTAAAACTAATACTGCTTACTAGTGGCTCATAACAGTGCACTGCATAGTTATCTTCAACCTCTGTTTTGTTACCTTACTGCATTGTGGATGATCACATCTTGTAATGATTAAAAAGAAAAGTAGAAACACTGGTGTTAAAGGGAGCCTGTCATGTGTTTTGTCCACCTTAAACTGGCCCAGTATATGCAGCATCAAGGAATGACCTTTCCTATGGTGCCCCTCACTAAGTTTTCTGTTGCTGAAAAGTCAAGTTATAAACTTTTAACACCTTAGATTGGCTAAAAGGGCAGGAAGAAGATTCATCTAGTCATGCAGTCAGCCTCACAGTGTATGATTTAATATAGTGACTGCATGACTAGATGAAGCTGCTCCCCCTCCCCATGACTAGTTAAGGTAAATTTACATATGCCAATCTAAAGTTTTAAAAGCTTATAACTTGGTTCTTCAACAAAAGAAATCTTAGTAAGAAGCACCATAGGTAAAGTCAGTACTATTGGGATTTCCCTATGTACATTGTCAACTTGTAGAAATGCCACTAAATATCTCCTCTCTAAATACAGCCACGGCCATAAGTGTTAACACCCCTGAAATTGTTCCAGGAAATGAAGTTTCTCCCAGAAAATTATTGCAATTAAACATGTTTTGTTTTACACATGTTTATTTCTTTTGTGTGTATTAAAACAACACAAAAAAAAGAAAGAAAACAAAAAGCCAAATTTCACACAAAACTCAAAAAATGGGACAGACAAAATTGTTGGCATGTTTTTAAAATGTTGGGTAAATAAATTAGTTTCAATCATGTGGTGCTCATTCAAACTCACCTGTGGCAAGTAACAAGTGTGGGTTTCTAAAAATCACACCTAATACCAGATAAAGAGAGAAGTTGGCTTAATAATTGCATTGTGTGTCTGTGTGTGTCACACTAAGCACGGAGAACAGAAAGAGGAAAAGAGAACTGTCTGAGGTCTTGACAACCAAAATTGTGTAAAAATATCAACAATCTCAAGGTTACAAGTCCATTTCCAGAGATCTTGATGTTCCTTTGTCCATGGTGCACAACATAATCAAGAAGTTTAAAACCCAAGGCACCATAGCTAATCTCCCTGGATGTGGACGGAAGAGAAAAATTGATGAAAGGTTGCAGAGCAGAATAGTCCGTATGGTGGATAAGCAGTCCCAATTAAGTTCCAAAGAATTTCAAGGTGTCCTGCAGGCTCAGGGTGTATCAGTGTCAGCGCAAACTATCTGTCGACATTTGCATGTAATGAAACGCTATGGCAGGAGACCCAGGAGACATAAAAAAGCTAGAGTGCAGTTTGCCAAAATATACGTGAGTAAGTCAAAATCCTTCGGGGAAAACGTCTTGTGGACAAATGAGACCAAATCAGAGATTTTTGGTAAAGCACATCATTCTACTGTTTAACGGAAATGGAATGAGCCCTAAAAAGAAAAGAACACAGTACCAACAGTCAAATATGGTGGAGGTTCAAAGATGTTTTGGGGTTGCTTTACTGCCTCTGGCACTGGGTGCCTTGACTATGCGCAAGTCATCAAAAAATCTGAAGATTACCACAGGATTTTGGGTCTCATTGTAGGGCCCAGTGTCAGAAAGCTGGGTTTGTGTCCAAGGTCATGGGTCTTCCAGCAGGACAATGACCCCAACCATACTTAAAAAAAACACCCAGAAATGCATGGAAACAAAGCACTGGAGAGTTCCAAAGTGGTCAGCAATGTGTCTGGATCTAAATCCCATTGAACACCTGTGGAGAAAGCTTAAAATTACTTTTGGGAGAAGGCACTCTTCAAATATGAGAGACCGGAAGCAATTTGCAAGATAAAAGTGGTCCAAAATTCCAGTTGAGAGGTGTAAGAAGCTTGTTCACGGTTATAGGAAGCGATTGATTTCAGTTATTTTTTTCCAAAGGGTGTGCAGCCAAATATTAAGTTGAGGGTGTCAACAAATTTGTCCAGCCCATTTTTTTTTCTCTGTTGTTTTGTGTTGTTCCAATACACATAAAGGAAATAAACATGTGTATAATAAAACATGTGTAATTGCAATTATTTTCTGGAAGAAATACTTCATTTTCTGAAAAAAATTTCAAGGGTGCCAACACTTACGGCCATGACTGTATATAATGTTTAAACAGTCCGTACAAAAGAAGCATACCCTGGAGGGAAGCTTTGGCTCTCTGTAGTGATATCTCTTTTGGTAAGGAGATATTTCAGAACATCTGCTCTCCCTAAATGCAAAACCCAAGTTCCCAAATATTTTCTGCTTGCCTTTGAACTGACATTCCTACTATATTCATGGGTGACTTCAACATCCCCGCTAACACATGCCATTTGGCTGTCTCCAAACTGATATCACTTGATTCCTCATCTGGCTTTCCACAGTGACCTTTCATAGCCACTCGCAAGGAGTGGCATATCCCTACATGGTCTGATACTATGAACACTCATTGGACAGACACATATTGGATTGGAGATAGAGAAGTATTTACTAAAACAGACATACAGCAAAAGTGACAGATCCACTTTATCACAGATGTCCACGCCTTTCATAAATCCTCTCTTCTCTTGGGACCCTAGACATGGCCCATCCTAGATCTCCTCATACAATGTCTCTTCCAATGTACATTTAGCATCTCCCTCTCACACACAACTTGCCTCTCTGTTGGCATCCCTCAAGAACCAGTCTTTAGACCTCTGTTCTTTTCCATCTATGCCTTCCACCTAGGATAGCTGAAAATGTTCTGTGGCATTGTGATGACACAAATTTACCACTGTGGACTAGATGTTATGTAGTTGTCTCCTATTCACACTTCTAAACTGTCTATTAGCTATATCCTTCTTCTCCTACAACTCAAAATGAAGAAAATGTTTCCAACATTTCAGTCAATCCACTAGAACTATCAGTTACAGTTTATGGCCTAAGAATAACCTTGATTTTGCTATGTCTTTTTAATCTTGACCATTGAAGCCCCTTCCATCTCCTGCTGCCTCCATCTTAAGACCCATTCTTGAATCCATCCTCTCTTCAACGTACAACATACAAACAGACTGCTAGTACATGCCTTCATCATTTTTTGCTTTTTTTTTTTTCAACATCCTTCTCTGTGACCTCCCATCTTTTACATTCCTTCAATGGTGCTGAACTATAAAACTACCACAACCTCCCCTTCTGCTAATCCCTTCAATGATTACCCATTGACCAGCAAATTAATTTCAAAATATCAGCACTCATACATTGATGATACACTAACTTTAAGGCTGAGGCCCCACATTGCAGAGAAAAGCTGTTTTTTTGTTGCAGATTTTGCTGCAGTTGATTGAGCCAAATCCAGGACTGCATTGAATAGAAGGGGAAAGCACAAGGGCTTCATTGATATTTCCAATTCCTTTTGTAGCTACTCCTGTGTTTGTCTCAAAAAATGCAGCAAAATCTGAACCAAAAAAGTAGCTTTTCTGCACCATGGTGCCTTAGCCTAATGGGGGTTTTATCACATTGGACCTCATAGGTCAGAATGCACAAGCGCTAGAATAGGCTTTTCAGCTCTGTTCATTAGTGTGCAGCTAGATTTTCTATGATCGTATAGGCCTACACATTAAGCTCATCCTGATGTGATATTCATTATCTATCATTATAAGAAAAAGTTACAAAGTGGCAAATATTATCCATTCACTTTTGAGAATGTTATCTCATGACATATGATAGCATTGCCTTTAAACGCCTGCTATTTGTTTTAGGCAAAAAGCCTCATTTAAAAAAAAACCCATATATTTCTTCTGCATATTTTATTTTATATCCAAAAACTTAATAACACAATAAAAACAGCACCATTTTTATTAGGTGTTAATAAGAAAAATGTCAGGTTTCTGCAGTCTTGGAGCAAAACATGTGGGAATTTATTTTTGCCATCATATTTAAATTTGGGTGGAAGCAAGATACTGATTTAACGTTCCATGTTTCCATTTTTTAAGTATTTTGATACAGTAATTGTTGCTTCAGGTGGGTCCTCAAGTTGAGGAAGCAGAAAGCTGTTAATTGTTTTTTTTCCTTTGACATTTAATTTATAGTTGCAGATTCCATTTTATTTTCCCATGGTTGTAAAGTTACAATTATTTGCTTTATATACCATAAAGCATGTGCCTTATTTTAGTTCACTCTGACTTTTCCTTTCTGCAACATTCATTCGTATTAAGAGAGAAAAATATGCTGCAATAAAGATCCTTTGTGCAATTCTATACAGTAGTGAAACAAACTCTAAAGATAGAGGCAAAAAGATGATAGACAGACAGATATTGTACCAATTCACAGTATGTTTGCATATAAAAGAGTAAAATTTTGAGTTAATGTGTGTAAAATTATAAAATTAATGTTTAGGTAGATCCCTATGTAAATCATATATACACACGTGGACAAAATTGTTGGTACCCCTCGTTTAATGAAAGAAAAACCCACAATGGTCACAGACATAACTTGAATCTGACAGACTGGAATTTGCCAAACTACATGTTGACAAGCCACAAAGCTTCTGGGAGAATGCCTATGGACAGATGAGACAAAAATCAAAATTTTTGCCAAGGGACTTCAGCTCTATGTTCACAGACAGAAAAATGAAGCATATCTTGAAAAGAACACTGTCCCTACTGTGAAACATGGAGGAGGCTCTGTTATGTTCTGGGTCTGCTTTGCTGCATATGGCACAGGGTGTCTTGAATCTGTGCAGGGTACAATGAAATATCAAGACTATCAAGGGATTCTAGAGAGAAATGTGCTGCCCAGTGTCAGAAAGCTTGGTCTCAGTCGCAGGTAATGGGTCTTGCAACAGGATGATGACCCAAAACACATAGCTAAAAACACCCAAGTATGGCTAATAGGAAAACATTGGACTATTCTGAAGTGGCCTTTTATGAGCCCTGACCTAAATCCTATTGAGCATCTTTGGAAGGAGCTGACCATGCAGTCTGGAAAAGGCACCCTGCAAACCCGAGACAACTGGAGCATTTTGCTCATGAGGAGTGGGCCAAAATACCTGTTGAGGTACAGAAGTCTCATTGACAGTTACAGGAATCGTTTGATTGCAGTGATTGGCTCAAAAGGTTGTGCAACAAAATATTAAGTTAAGGGTACCATCATTTCTGTCCAGGCCTGTTTCATAAGTTTTTTTTTTTTTTTTTAAATTCCGTTGAAGCATGGTTGAAAAGCAATGTCTGACTTTCATTTGTTCATTTTCATAGAATTTTTTATATTATTACTTTTGTCAGATTCAATTTATTTCTGTAACCATTGCGGGTTTTTCTTTCATTAAATGAGGGGTACCAACAATATTGTCCACGTGTGTAGCACATACCAAAATCTTTATGAGGTATGATAAATGATAAATGTAGCATTGCTAAATCTAATTCCAAACTGATACAGTTAGATAGATAGACAAAGATAGATAGATAGACAGACATAATAACCTCTTGACTTGAAAAATGGTGGAAGTACATTATGTAAATTTAATTGAATTATACTGTGAAATGTGGTATTTTCAATGTACATATTGAACTGTGCAGTGATAAATGTTTGCATATCCATGAAATTTAATTCATATAGTTTGCAAAAGTAGAACATTGCCCTTTTATACTGATTATAGGGAGTGCTATCTAGATATGACATCTGGATATAAATTGTTATTGTTTTGACAGTGAAATGATTTACCTAGCAAATGTGACTAACTTTCATAAAAATTTCTTAGACTCCATAAATCTTACATCCATCTGCCAAGGATTTCTCTCCTTATTGTAATAACTCTACTGTTTTAGAAATTCTCTTCATGTTCTATAGGAACTGCTGTTTCTTTTTCCTTTCGTTTTTTTTCTTACATCTAAGTCAGTAAACTATGATGTATGTGTCTCGCCTTGAATAACGTTATTATATGATGCTGCTGGAGCGCTGAATAGCTTGGCTGTGGACTGCTGAACCCTTTGAATGTAATTGTTTTAACACCATGAAATGAAGTAATGCATAAAATTGATAATAAACGGATATCTCTCTGCCTCTGCATGTAAATGAGCACTTAGCACCAGGGCACAGATGCCACCATTGTTTCCCCACTGAAATTGACAAAGTAAGTGAAAATATCTACCAAGAGCTTGGAAAGTACGGTAGCTGGATTTTCATTATGTCAGATTTTTCACAGCGTTGGAAACAGGGCTGTCTAGCCAGCCTTTGAAAAGAGTATGTCTAATGCCAGTCTGTTATGTACTGGCATACATTCTTTTACAGACAAAGTTAACAAAATAATTATCACAGTTTTCTGTCGTTACTAAACCTGTCAAGGTTTCTTTGGGGTATGACTTGCAGTCTCTTGGTGTTCTTCATTTGCACATGAAAAAAGTTTGTAGTTACTTGAATAATATTCAGGTTCATTGGTGTTGAGTCAATGGTGATGCATTATATTATAAAGATATTTTTTGGAATTAGTCTCGTCTGAATTTATAACATAACATGTTTTTATCCATTGTAAGTACACAACTTTTTTTTAATCAATTTATATACTGTATAACTAACAAATCTGCAACACTTTTGTGCAGTTGATAGGATTTTTAATTCTGCATAAAAATCAGCATTTTATAACATGCAAGATTTCTCTATAAGGATGTTTTGTTGCATCCTTTATAACAAAACATTTACATAATTATGTTTCTTATTATTAAATTATTATTCTATTCAATAGATGCTTGAACTTGATGGACATAAATCTTTTTTCAGACCCACTTTTCAGTTTTTTATTTTTTACAAAAGTTTAAAATATCCAATAAATTTCGTTCCACTTCACAATTGTGTCCCACTTATTGATTCTTCACCAAAAAATTAAAATTTGATATCCTTATGTTTGAAGCCTGAAATGTGGCAAAAGGTTGAAAAGTTCAAGGGGGGCGAATACTTTCGCAAGGCACTGTATTCAATAGCCTGCATGCATAGTTTTTTCATCCGCCACTGATTGTATAAAATAACAGACACCCGATGAACTGAGTCCACCAATCTCTGTTTGTAACCACTATTTTAGCAGTCCGCCTTTTCATTGTTCTGGTCTTCCAATGGACCAGAACAATGGACAGGCGATGCTAGTATGAACTTAGTGTAATTTAAGTATTATATTTGCATTTGTCTTTGAACCAATCATATTTTCTGATGGTATTAAAGTAATTAAAAATTAGAGCTGTAAAAAAATGTTTTTTGCTTTTATAGTGAAGATGCAGAACTGTTTTCCGATATGAATCAAATTGAAAAAATTGCAGATCTATAATATTTAGCATTCTCTTTAGACATATCTGTGTGGCAGCATAATTTATGTGTTGGACCTTAATTACTAGATAGTATATAAAGTTTTATCTTTATTTCATGAAAGTTCTACAAATATCTATTCTAATCTGTAAGAAGTATTAGGTTTGATAGCAAACAGGAAATGTAAGGGTGAGCAATTAAAACACAAGCTGTACGGGCAGATTCTTTAAGACACTGGCATTTTATATGCTATTGTTACATTGAAGTGACTTGGAGTACAATGTTCCAAATTTATTTAGTGATGTATATCTCTTAATAAATTTGGCATATTCTGGTCTACTTTACATTTTGCAACTTTTTCTACTATTTTCAAGCTTATTGCATAATAAATTTACCAGATGGATGCTATCCATGCTCCTCCTGGTTAACTCCACCCCCTTTTCTTTCCTTTTTCAAAAATGTGGCTACAGGTGCAAAAAGTTAAAGTTGTAGTGGAAATATGGCATGTGCCATAATTTTTACCCTATCTAGTCCAGAAAAGTGGCACAAAATTCTTAATTCTCTGCATGGTTTATTAAAAAGTTGGTTAAGCAAATATGCTGCGTTTATGTAAAACTAAGTGCAAAGTTTTTTGCAAGTAAAAAAGTCTGTTTTAATTCCTCTTTGAGCAAGTGTGGATGGTAATTTGTACTGTAAATGTGCCTATAACAATGCTGAATTTCTAGAGCACAAGGACAGAAATGATGCCATCAGCTGGACTGATGAAGGTACAGTGTTAAGAGACATGAGACACTGTGATTTAGTTACACTACAGTAACTCTCTGTGTCAGGTGTCTCAAACTTGGCAAAACTAATGGTAATCAATAAGTTATTTCAACTACTATAACAATAATACATTACAATACATTACTATAATAATATCACTAGGATTAACCAGTTCCAGACCACTTGTCCACTCTTAACCTACAAAGATGTACCCATTTGTCCTTGCAGTGTTAAGCTGCAAGAGCCAGTTGTAACTGCAGCCGGAGCTCCTATAGAGGATGTAGAGACGGTTTATTACCGCCTCAATAAGCGCTGTGTATACAGCTATGGGAGCTGTCATGATGTGGCTCCCCTCTGACCTGGCAGTCATATGATCCCCAGAGACCTGGAACTGTAAGAGATGTTGGGTTCTAGAGAACTCAGATGAGCTCTGCAGATCATGTTAGGAGGCTATATTCCTCCTGTAATTGGGGCTAAGTGTATCAGTACAATTTACAGGGGAAATCAGCTAAAAAAAAAAAAGTACTGTTAAAATGCCCTCCAAAGGTCTATTATGACTTTATGAGGGAACAAAGTTAAAATAAAAAAAGACAAATAAAAAATAATAATTAAAGTAAAGTAATAAAAAAGCCAATACCACACCAACATCACAGGTTCTAGCAACTTACCAATAACGGAGAGGGAAAACAATTTTAGGCTAATGTCCCACGTAGCAGGCCGCAGCAAGAGAGCACTGCGGGAAAAACCGCGGTGGCAACGCATTGCAGTTTGTCCCACAGCACTTTTCACAGAAAGTCTGCAGAGGTTTCCTCTGTGTCCTCTGCGCATATTTTTCGCAGTGTGTGGATGGGATTTGCTATGCAGGGACTTTAAAAAGCCGTGTTTTTTTCAGCCATGGCCAAACCGGGGCCCGGCCTTAAAAAGTTTTTAGTAGCACTTTATGCTATTAAAAAAATGTGAAACATGTAAAAACATAGACACGTTTCCCCTCCATTTTTGTTTGCATTTTCCCGGATATATAAAAAAAAGAAAAAACATGCAAAAATAAAAAAAAAATTAAAAACATAAAAATGAAGACCTACAGTATGTGTAACTGAAAAGACACCCAAATTATTTCAATAACCAGAACAAAAAAAAATGTTATATCCCTCAAAACCACATGTATGAAAAAACCCAAAAATGTTTCTGGGCCTGTGGGTGAGTCCCCTGCTATACACAATGCAGTATAGAAACAAATGCATTTCTAAACAGACTGTGTCACTTGTTCCTATAGAAACCAGCAAAAGCTAAACTGGTATATAATAGACTATTTTTATAAAGGGGCAAGCCTATGAACAAATGCTTTTAAAGAGGACCTTTTGCTAACTCCATCAACTCCGACTATTTTCATACTTCTGTAGGCTCTGCTCCACTGATTCCGGTGCAGTGGGAATTTTTCTTCTAATCCCTACAATTTCTGAGCAATCAGTTAGTCACTGTTAGTTTCAGTCCCAATATGCTAAATTAGTTCCATACTGTAAGGTGGGTAGTTCTAGGATGGAGCAGACAGAGAGGGACACTCACCTGAACATAGAGAGCATAATTGTGCTGAAACTTGCAGAATTTATTTCTTGAGAACTAAAGAAGAAAATCCAACTGTACAAGAATCAGAAGAACAGCACCTATTGAAGGATGCAATAAACTGGAGTCAGTGGAGGCGGTGAATAGTGATTTTATAACTTAAAATATATCCCTCACACTGTACTATACTTAGTTTAGGTCAGTGACTATAGGAATAAGAAACAAATGGTGACTCTGAACGAAACCGATACTGAGTCCTATCAAACCTTTTGCCCAATTGACAACAAAACAGATGGCCAGCTGACTATAACTACTGTTACCAAGAAGCTAGCTGTCTTTGTAACCTGACTGTGCCAGTGACTGTTACTTTAGTTTCAACTGAACATTACTTTTGCTTGATTTTAACTGTGTTCCTGAATTATCCTTTGTTACTCATATTGAGGTGGTAACCAAAGGACAGAGGAATAACTTGAAGATCCTACTAGATCCTAGATCATCCATTGTTGTAAAGTTCAAACTGGTGCTATTTTTTTAGGATTTCCTAGTTATCTCTTTCCATAATTGTTACGTATTGATACTTGTGCAACAATGTTATATATATATATATATATATATATATATACAGTATATATAACAATGGAGGTTAACTGTTTAATGCCACTATCTTGGATTCAACTTCAGTATCTCAAGAAGGAAGGTAGGTGTATGACATATCTGGAAGAAAATTGGATGGAGTTATTTCAAGCAGAATATGCTGAGATCATCCTCATTTCTGGTGAATGAAGCACACATGTCATTGCAGAAGATTTCAGTCAATTGCACTAAAACAGGCTTCCCATCACCCACACTGCAGTTGCCAAATGTTTTGCCAAATTTTGTCACCAAGAAACTGAAAGCTGGACAGGCAAAAACCACTATGGATATAGCAACAGCACCTGCTATTCTGGCAAAAAAAAAACTTCAACATAACTTTTATCCTCTGTCTCTGGAATATGCTGTTATGCTATACCTCAATTCAGCAAATTCTACCCATAAATGGCACCTTTACAAAATTCAGATGCTGAAACCAGAGGTATAAATTGAAGCTCCTGGACCCCATTGCAAAATATGTAATGGGGCCCCCACTTATCATCTACTATCTATAATACTGATATTTTCTTATGTTTCAAAGAGGCCTTTGAACCCCCAGAAACTCCTTGGCCCAGTAGCGATGGCAACCTGTGCAATGCCTATAGCTATGCCCCTGGCTGCATCACCTGACTGAGGATGATCTAGACCGGGTGACAGCATGGGTGACAAAAAAAACTGCAGATAAACCCTTATTTTCCCTCTCAAGTGCTGTTAAGTGAATAAGCAAATTTCTTTGTGATTGGTGAGTTCAGCAAACAAAATCACTTATACAGATTAGGCCCAAACCCTCACTGGACTGATCCATCTAACATAGTTAGTGTGGTGTATGGGGACATTAGTTTGTGGGACCTTTCTTCAGTGATGGAACCATAAGAGCAGTATGTTACACAAGGTTCTTATATCAAGTTGTGTTTCCTTTGTTAACTTTTATTAATTCTTTCTGGTATGGAATTTTGCTGATGCTTTTTATGCTATAAATGTGGGGTCTCCCGCACCGATGTCTGAGTGTGTGGGAGACCCCACATTATTCCATTTAAAGTGATGTAGAAAGTAAATTGAGGTGGAATAAGGTACATTAGTGAACCGACATAGAAAGTCTATACGCCTGTCATTAATGGGTTAAAGATGGATAGTCATTTATGGTCAAATTTCTGGTTTCACATAAAATCACTGTTTTAACACGAGGACCAATGAAATTACAATAACATAAAGCACACCATTGATCTATTAATGACATTCTCTACCAGGCTGATGTGTTACATACTTACCTTCCCATGCAATTGAAGCTAAATCCAATAATTTTATATGGGTGTTTCCTTACTTTTGAAACACCTTGTACATTACAAAACTGCTGTATTTAAGTGTACTACATATTTATTGCAGAGGATTTTTCCCCATAAATCCCATAAATTTACTGATGCTCCAGTGCTGCTCTCCACCAGTCACTCATGATTTTCCTGCAGGAGTTACATATACCAATGTCATCAAAGTAACCTAACATAGGCTTAATCAGTGATGTATGGTATAAGACTGCTGAGACCAGTAACTGGCTGCAGTGGTTACATGGATATATGGCACATCACTGTTTTACGAAGATCAACAGGATCAGTTTGGACCAATAAAGCTGCAGGGAATTTATCAAGTGATGTTGTTTTTATTTTAATTGTAGGGCATTTCCTCCCTTTAGCTTATTTTTTTTTTTTTTTATAAATGGAAACCTCCTTAAGGCTAAGGCCCCGACGTAGCGGGCCGCAGCAAAAAAGCGATTCCGGAAAAATCGCAGCGGCACTGCACCGTGGTTTTTCCTGCAGCACTTTTCACAGAAAGTGAAAAGGACTTTCTGTTTCAGTTATACCTATAGGGAAGCTGCCGGCGTTTCAGTAGGTGTAATTGACGTGCTGCGATTTCCAACGATTTTGGAAATCACAGCGTGTCCACAGCGCATATTATTTCGCAAGATGCGGATGGGATTCGCTAGAATCCCATCCACCTTGCAGTGACTGTAAAACGCCGCATTTTTTTCCACGGCCAAACCGAAGCGATTACGCCATGTGGGGCCCCGGCCTAAAATATACTTTTAATGATTTTTAAAATGCATTGGTCATGAACTATGAGGCTTTTAAAGAATTAGTCCCATATGGGCAAATTGATTCCAAGCACCACCCATAGAGGTGAATAGGAGCTATGTAAACCTCATTGCACAGCCAAGCTATACTGCTTCTGAAGCTTTCTGCGTCACAATTATAGGAATGCTGTAACTAAATGTGCTCCTGTATGTTGTTTCCATAGCTCCCACTCACCTCTACAGGAGCTACAAGAATAGCATAAATCAGCATTACCTGTCTGTTCCCACATGTCTTGCCCTATGGGTTAGACGTTATTGTAAAAGCTACAATAATATATATATATATAGCTTATTATCAGATTGAAATTAAACTTTGTTTCATATCTATATATAGCAAAATTTAACCTGACACTGTAACTTGAGCACGGTCTCTTATAACAGAACACAACAAAAAGGGTCAAGCAGTTATTATTTTGTGCCACAGTGTACATTAATTAACTCATAATTGTCAGGAATTTCACTACATCTATATTTATTTAATTTAATACATACAGTAGATATCTAGTAATTTTCATTTTCATAGTTCGTAGCAAATTTATTTTGCATGGTTTCTTTTTTCTCTCCCTACATATAGCATTACAATGTTTTTCTTAGGTAAAACCATTTGGAATAAAAATTAAAATGTATTTAAATCTCAATTTAAAAAAAATCAAAGGAAAGGATGCGGTTTTCAAATAATTCTTTCCTGTGAATAATATGTTATATCCAGCACATTGTACTTTGTGCATTGACAGTAAAGCATTTAAGTTATGGAATATTTCACTTTCACATTAGTTTTATCATGTGTTTCAGATTGTAGGGTTGTCCTGCTCTTGTATGTTTAAATGCAGATTGTTGAAAAGGAGAAGAAAACATTTTGGTGTTAAGCAGCCCTGGAGTATAAATTTACCTGACAAAATATTGACTTTAGCTACTGATAGTAATCTAACAGGAAAAGGCCAGCTTAGAAAAATAGCACGGGAAGTCTTTGAAAGTCCATTTCAAATAGCAGAATGACATATTTTATGCACAGTTTTACACATATTTGCCTTTATTTGCACTGCTTTTCATGTTATGAAATATGTATACATAGTATATCATAGTGAATTATGAATATGATGCTAACTTCCATTGCATTCACTTGAAAAGTCTTTGCTGTCAATAAACTTTTTTCCCCTCCCTTAGATTAAGGTATCATAATTGAGCCCTTCGAATATGTTAACAGCATTACAATCTATCTTTTGCACAATTACATTCAGGGAATTGTAGTGCTCTGTCAGCAGTTGAAGGAAATCCCTTAAAACTTGTTTTTGTTAATAAAGCTGTCAAGAAACATCCAGATAAATTACTCACAGGCTGAAATAGTTCATTGTAATGTAAATATACTCATTTCCCTATAGTGGTGCTCATTATTGCCACATTAGGTGACGTTGAAGGAGTGTATTCCTAATGGAATAAGATTGTAGAGTGTATGAAACACTTCTTATGTTTCTGAAGCATACAGTGCCACGAAGAGGTATTTTTCCCTTAGAAAGGTCCCCTATTATTGCACGTTTGATACAAAAGTGTTTTCTGTCTAAAATAAAATATGACATTAGATAAAGGGAACCTGGGTGTAAACATGTTTTAAATTATTATTGCTGAGAATCCATGTGAAAAATAGCTGCAAATTAACCAATTAGTGACCATGCCAGGTATAGCAGGTGCTCATTCAATGGTATAGTTATAGGGGTGTGTTGGGACCCATTTAAACAGCTGATTGATCTTTTGTTTAACATGTATTTGGGCCTAAAAAAAACACATTTTTTCTAATAAAAATATAATATATTTAGAACATTTTAGCTTCTATAGCTTGCACATGTTACACTACATAGAGTAGCATGCTGCAGAATGCTGTTCAAAGTGTAGTCTGTCAGAGAGCTGGTCTCATGACTTTGTTCTTAAGTCCCTCATAGACCTCTCCTGAACATCCTCTCAGCTAATTTATGACCAAATCAGTTTAATTTTCAGTGTAATATATGCAAGCATCAGCGTTTTCAGTCCAGAGTACAGGTGAATTGAAAAAGTGGTGCCTTTTTATACCTTCAGAACACAGATTTTATGCAGTTGGAGCCAAAACCAGGACTTGATTGAAAAAAAGATAAGAACCATCTGTCCTTTGTAGGTTTACCATCATTTATGATCCACTTCCTCAATGGAAAATGGTAAGAAAAGTATGTCAAAACATTCCAACGTTATTACCATATAAAGTGACTTTTGTCAAAAATGGGGCTTGGTCCTTAAGGCCAAATTAAGGGGTTAAATGTCTTTTGTTTTTTAAAAAAATATTATTAGAATGGATGTAATAGCTTAATATGCTGTACTACAGCATGAAAGAGTAACATATTACAGCTATAGGTCTGTACACCTAGTTGTCAGGATGGCATAAAAAGATGTTGTTCTGTTTGGCTATGAGAAACTCTGAAAGCATACGCCGGACCCAATGCCTACTAAGATTGCCAACCTCTAGCTGTTGCAGTGGGAGCCAGACTGTATAATACTGCCAGATCCTGCTGTAGATCCCATGTATTTTCACCAGGTCACACTTTAAAGTGCAAGACAAAAATGCTCCACCTCATGCAGCAAAGACCACTTGCTCAGGAAGAGCATTCATGTCTTGTGTCAACTTTTTAAAGGGATTGCACCAGGTGTACAGCTTGTCTCCTATCCACAACCAGGTTGTTACTTGCTGTTGTGGCAAAGTGGATGAGATTTTACCAAGTCTCATCCACATACTGTGGAAAATTTTAATGTGTAAACTGATACAGTGGGGAAAAAAAGTATTTAGTCAGCCACCAATTGTGCAAGTTCTCCCACTTAAAAAGATGAGAGAGGCCTGTAATTGTCATCATAGGTAGACCTCAACTATGAGAGACAAAATGAGAAAACATATCTAGAAAATCACATTATCTGATTTTTTAAGAATTTATTTGCAAATTATGGTGGAAAATAAGTATTTGGTCAATAACAAAAGTTCATCAATACTTTGTTATACATCCTTTGTTGGCAATGACAGAGGTCAAACGTTTTCTGTAAGTCTTCACAAGGTTGGCACACACTGTTGCTGGTATGTTGGCCCATTTCTCCATGCAGATCTCCTCTAGAGCAGTGATGTTTTGGGGCTGTCGCTGGGCAACACAGACTTTCAACTCCCTCCAAAGATTTTCTATGGGGTTGAGAGCTGGAGACTGGCTAGGCCACTCGAGGACCTTGAAATGCTTCTTACGAAGCCACTCCTTCGTTGCCCTGGCGGTGTGCTTGGGATCATTGTCATGCTGAAAGACCCATCCACATTTCATCTTCAATGCCCTTGCTGATCGAAGGAGGTTTGCACTCAAAATCTCACGATACATGGCCCCATTCATTCTTTCATGTACACGACTAGTTGTGTTTCTACCAAACAGTCAGGGGCGCACCGCTAATGAGGCAAAGTGAGGTGGCCGCCTCAGGCAGCACTGTCCGTCACTGTCTGGGGGGGCGGCATTTTTTACGTTCTATTTACCGTAAACCAGCCTAGGACAGGCCGCTTAGCGGGGCCTGTCCTGGGCTGGTTTACGAGATCTCTGCATCTCAGCACAGGAGGCGATTCAATGACGTCATCGTGCCTCCTATGCTGAGATGCGGACGCGGGTGAAGAAAAGGAGGAGGCGGCTCCATCAAGGGATCGCAGGTAGGTTTGGATAACTTTTTTTTATATATATATATATATATATATATATATATATATATATAAATAGGCCGTTAACTACTGGAGTAACCCTGGCAGGTAACGGCCTATTTATTTACCGATCCCCGCTCCTGCTGTGGCCGCCTCCGCTTCCCCTTCTGCTATGGGACGCAGAAGGGGAAATGGATGCCACTGTGAGCGGCAGCTTGGGTCGATAAGTGAGGCCAAATACTACTATTATTATATTGTGGGGTATTTTCAGACCCCGGAGTATAATAATCGGAGACCCAGGGGAGGTGTTAAACATAAAAACCATTGTTACTCACCTCTCCAGCGATGTGATGTTACTCCCAGCCGGCTTCGGCCTTCTTTGGTGACGTCCCAGGCGTCACGTAAGCCAGGCCGACGTCATTATGTGGTGACGCCGGTCAGTGCGACATAGAAGAGGGCCGAAAGCAGGGAGTGCACCGGAGCCCAGGTAAGTAACACTGGTTTTATGTTTGTCACCACTTGGGTCTCCGATCATTATACTCTGGGGTCTCTTAGACCCCCAGAGTATAATAATAGTTCATGGGTGGGTTACTATGGAGCAGAATACTGTGTTCAGGTTCCACTGTGGAGCATAATACCAGTGCAGGGGCCACTATGGAGTATAATACCATGTGCAGGGGCCGCTGCAGGGCACACTACTGTGTGCAGGGGTCACTATGGAGCATAATACCGAGTGCAGGGGCCACTATGGAGCATAATACAGTGTGCAGGGGCCACTATGGAGCATAATACCATGTGCAGGGGCCACTATGGACCATAATACTGAGTGCAGGGGCCACTATGGAGCATAGTACCATGTGCAGGGGCCGCTGCGGGGCATAATACCATGTGCAGGGGCCACTGCGGGGCATAATACTGAGTGCAGGGGCCACTATGGGCATAATACTGAGTGCAGGGGCCACTGTGGAGCATAATACTGAGTGCAGGGGCCACTATGGAGCATAATACCGTGTGCAGGGGCCACTGTGGAGCATAATACTGAGTGCAGGGGCCACTATGGAGCATAATACCGTGTGCAGGGGCCGCTGCAGGGCATAATACCGTGTGCAGGGACCACTAAGGAGCATAATACCGTGTGCAGGGGCCGCTGCAGGGCATAATACCATGTAATACTGTGTGCAGGGGCCTCTGTGGGCCATAATACCATGTAATAGTGTATTAAAAAAAAACACCTACTCACCTGTCCCTTGTGCTCCGATGCCTCCCACCGCAGTCTGGATCTGTTGCTCTGGTGTTTTCTTCTGGCAGAAGTCCCCACTGCACATGACCGCTGAGGTCGCTGACACGGGACTTCACAGTGCTGTGGGGAAGAAAGCACCGGAGCAGCAGGACTGAAACGTGCTTGAAGACACCAGAGCACCTTCCACAGCCTCATATTAAAAAAGTGGTTATCCTGGAAACCCCTTTAAGGTGGCACTTGGGCTTTATTAAATGGTCTTTCCAGCTCATTTTTATTGATGTTCTATCCTTAGGACAGATTATTAATAAGAGATCAGTGGACCCCCCTCTGATCAGCAGTATGAAGGGGCTATGGTGCCTGTTTATATCACACACTGTCTTTTTATAGTGACCGTGTGATGTAATTCCAGCCTTGTCACATAGACGTGTATAGGACGAGGCTGTAGTTACATTACATGGCCGCTATAAGATGAATGACACTATGTAAACAGAGAAGTGGTCACGTCGCTTACACAGGTACCACGGTTCATTCAAACAGCTGATCATTGGGGTCCTGGGTTTTTGAGCCCCACTGATTAGTTTATTAATGACCTGGAAATCCTTTTAATTAGTTAACACCTGGGGCATTATTAATAAGGGGCACTATTTATACAGGGTACACACAGACATTATTAATATAAAGATGCACTTGGGGGTATTATTCATTATGGGGGGTTGTATCATATATTTTATAATTGGGGCAGCAGCAGGATGGGTGTGCAGGTGAGGACAATGTGGGTCGGATGCCTGGAAAAGTGAGGAGCCAAAGATATCTGTATTGCAAACTTTACAGAGACAAGCCACACCTGGAAGAAGTGGTCATGGCGGTCCAAAGGGAAGAGAAGGAAAATGTGACGGATTAGTCAGAGACGTCACCTGTAAGTCACAAAATGTTACTGCACTGTATTCCCCTAAATGAGGATAAATACCTGATAGATGGGGTATGTCTGCTGAGACCCCCACTGAGCCTGAGAATTGGGGTTTTTTCCCCCCACTGGGTGGGAATTCAGCCTGGCCGCAGCCATACTGTATATAGGTGTGTCACTTGGTGGATGGACGAACCCACGTGGCTCTCATACACTTCGATGGGAGTGTCGAAGATACCCGAAGTTCAGTACTCATCTATCTGCGGAGCTCCTATTATAGAGAATGGGGGCCATGTGGGCTCGTCGATCCACCAAGCAGAAGATGTGTGAAGTTACTTTCATTGTTAATGTCGTGTTGTTGATTTCTGATACTGAAGTAATGCAGTAAGAAGAATTTTTAAAAACTGTTTTATAACTTTGTGTATGTTTATTGTACGACAATAACAGCATGTGACTCTAACAGCATGAAAACGCAATTTTATATATTTTTTTTTTTGGGGGGGGGGGGCACCTTTCGATAGTCCACCTCAGGCAGCAAAGAGGCTAGGTTCACCACTGCAAACAGTTCTACTTTGGTTTCATCTGACCATATGACATTCTCCCAAAACTCTTCTGGAACATCCAAATGCTCTCTAGCAAACTTCAGATGTGCCCGGATATGTACTGGCTTAAGCAGGGGGACACGTCTGGCACTGCAGGATCTGAGTCCCTGGTGGCGTAGTGTGTTACTGAGGGTAGCCTTTGTTTCTGGTGTCCTTCCACAGCTCTTTGGTCTTCATCATAGTGGAGTTTGGAGTGTGACTGTTTGAGGTTGTGGACAGGTGTCTTTTATACTGATAACCATGTCAAAGAGGAGCCATTACTACAGGTAATGAGTGGAGGACAGAGGAGCCTCTTAAAGAAGAAGTTACAGGTCTGTGAGAGCCAGAAATCTTGCTTGTTTGTAAGTGACCAAATACTTATTTTCCACCATAATTTGCAAATAAATTCTTTAAAAAATCAGACAATGTGATTTTCTGGATATGTTTTCTCATTTTGTCTCTCATAGTTGAGGTCTGCCTATGATGTCAATTACAGGCCTCTCTCATCTTTTTAAGTGGGAGAACTTGCACAATTGGTGTCTGACTAAATACTTTTTTTCCCCACTGTATGTGATGTTGATTGTAAATTCACAGCATGTTAATTCTTTCTGCGGATTTTACCACAGCTTTGCAATGCATAGGGTGAATTCTGCAGCAAAACCACAAGTCTGCATGTACATGACCCATATATAACATTTCTATCCCATGTGAATATGCAGTAGCATCTTTTGTCATGCCATCTAAACCAATGGTGTAAATCAGAACAGCCAATGATCTGCTTACTGTAAGTGATTCCTTATAAAATGGGGCCAAATAAGCACTCAAACATTTACAAAATTGGGATTACCAAGGTACTTTACTTGAGGTAGTTGAAGTTACAAATGATTCACAGTGGCTTCATAGTGAAGTCAAAAGTCAGAGACATTAACTTTCAAGCCTGGTCACACAGGGTTTGCACGCAAGCCTCACTTGAACTCCAAGTTATCACCATCTATCATACCGTTAGCTTTCTGGACAGGGTTCTTAAACTCTGAAGTAGAAATGAGGATTGTGTAGAACACAACTCAAAGTCCAACCTTTAGGTGCAACAATGTTCTGCCTGTAGGAGAATCACCGCACTGCCGTCCTTCCAGAACATGCTAGAATAAAAAGTGATTTGATGACTCAGCAGTAGCATTTAAAGTGACAGCAGCACGATACAATAGTACAGTATTTCAGTGCAATAGAAAACTAACATTGTACACTACTCTGCTGCCAAACACCATAACAGTTTTACTACAATTCCACAAGGTTTTTCAATGCACATTTTTGACCACACAGTTTTGCCTGTACAGTAAATCACGATGAAAACTGCAAGGTCAAAAACACACACTGCGAAACTGTGGTGTTTCACAGCAAAACCAAATGCTTTTGCACATTGAATGAAACCATGAAAATCTTCTATTAGGTAAAAATATAATTTGGTACATTTTAGGTTAGCATCTCATGCATACATTCACAGCAATGTGCCCTAAAAGAAGAAGAAAAAGTGTTAAAAGAAAATGAGGACTTTACTTAACTTTAGTTCTGCCTATATGACACATACAGTACAGTGTCACAGTTTGGTCACATTCAGTATTGTTTACCAAGTATATTTATTGTGTTTAATTTTCGGTAATTAATTTCTTTACACATTTGACAGCATAATAATACATGCATACATGGTATGTTGTTTTTATTTTTATCTGCTATGCAGAATGGTAAATAGCTTTGACTTTACATAACTGCACATAAGACACATTTTTGCCAATGTCAATGTAAATGTATGTTCTTGTGATAAAGATGTAAAGTTTTTGGCTGCCCTTTTTGGCTTTGTTGTTTTCCAAGGACTCAGTGGGACAGATAGTTTGTGCTGTGATAGTACATGCCAACAAATTGCATCACTTCTGCCTCAACGACCGTGGACAATGACATGCCATATGCCAATGACAGGAAATGAATGGGGCTCATTTACACTGGCACTAGCTGGCTTGAGAACTGACAGTCTTCAGAGGTTATCCACAGAAAATTACAGGGAAAATATGTAGAGTCATAGTGAACATTATTTGGCATTCATAATATTAAATGCAGAATTTCTAGTTATTTACAATGCAGGGTTAGAGAAAAGAAATGGATAGATAGATAGATAGATAGATAGATAGATAGATAGGTGATCTATAGGATAGTGAGCACATTATTACAAGATGAAGGAAAAAAACAAAGTTCTTATTTGACCTGTGACGTTACATGGCAGCACAGTAAGACATACAGGATGAATGTAAAATGATTAAGGAGCAATGTTTCTGTTGACCTGAGACACTAATGAGAATGAAATGAGAAGGTCAGTGATTGTCCTCGTGTGGCTCACTAAAACAAGGGGCTAATGTCTTGTTAATTGTTCATTACATTTACTCATGGGCAAGGATACTGTAGGTAGAAACGATATGACTTATTTCAATGTGATTGCTACAGTTAGAATTATAATGTTCTAAACTGAACCATTTGTAGTAAGTGTAAGCATAAAAAGTATAAAGAAAAGGTGTATCATAAATGTTTAAGTTTATTTATAAATCCTAGGATACAATTCCCTGGTACACTCCATTTTCCAAAAATAGTTGACCCCTATTTAGCTGACATCGACAAATGCACATAGTTTACTTTGATATTGATAACTTGCTGCACAGTGATATCTGATCACAAAAGACACTAAGACAGTTGAGTTAAAGTTCAGCATCTCAGTGTACTGCAGCTAAAGGGGTTGTCTAAGATTATAAAAATATGTTTGCTCTCTTTTAAAAACGGCATCACTCCTGTCCACAGGTAGTGTGTGGTATTGCTGCTTAGCCCCGTTCACTTCAATGGATCTGAGCTGCAAAACTAGACACGATCAATGCACAGGTGTGGCGTTGTTTCTGGAATGCTTGTTTTCTTTCAAAAACAGCATCACATTTGTCCACAGGTTGTGTTTGATATTACGGCTCAGCCCCTTTCACTTCAAAGGAGCTAAGTTTCAATATCAGACACAACTGGGGACAGGTGTGGAGTGATTCTGGAAGAAAGCAGACATGTTTTTGTAACCCTAACAACCCCTTTAGTGCAATAAAGGGAATCTAAGGTCCAAAATGCCTCCCAAATCAATAATAGTGCCATGCACTTATCTGGCATATAAGCCATAAAAAAGTCATAATTTTTATGTGGAAATTGGAATTCGCGCAAAAATGTGTGACTTTTTTTCTGGTGTGCACCAACCATGTCATAATCCATCCACATCATATCCATATACATGAGGCACACCCTCCAATAGGCAGGAGATATGAAGACTGATGTTGAACAGGCAAATCTACATAAATCTCGCCTGTAGTGTCTACAATTTAAGTGTTGGGACTCTGAGTGCTGTGGTTTCTTGTTATAAATGTGCTAGACATTCAATGTCCCAATAAAATTTGGAAACTGCTCTGTTTCCATGAACCTTTGGATGATGTCCACCCTTCATTGTGCAGATGGTGATATCATGTCTTTAGTCAGACCCAATTTACATCATATATTTCCCTGACAATTCTTGCAATGGCCAACGTCCCCAGCAGGAATTTGACATTAAAGAACATAATTGAGTTGCCAATGGTAAGAAAGATAAAAATAATCTTAAAAATGTTATCTATACATATTTAACCCTGTTTTACATGACCAAAAGTCAGAAATAATCCCAAGAGAAATCACACAATGCTTTCCATGATAAACATAAGAGAAAATTGTGCTGCCTGGGTCCATTGGTTGGAGCAACATGTGACAAAAGTGGGTATTCTTCCTCTCTTTTTTTTTAACAGAAGTGAAAAACTAATACAGTAAGGAACAAAAGGAACATATTTAGATTTACAGGATGCATGCAGACCCATGTAATATACGATGAAGATGGCATAATGCTAATGAAGCAATCACTTACACACCTACAATCCATGAGGAAAGTGGATGCTGGCATTTCAAATGCACACAGACAAAACTGGTATAATGTGCCAGTCAAATGATAATGGGAGATGCACAGCACCAAAAAACAGCTAGTTAGTGACCCTAATACTATTAGATTAGGTGAGTTGTCCAGCACAATTTTTATTTTTCAGCTCACCACCCTTGCAGTCCTTTTTCCCCATATGCATGCCCGGCAGCATGAGAACTGTAGAACAACATCAAAAATTCCAAAATCCATCTCTCCAGTGCTTGAAGAGGATAAATAAAATTATTTCTCTTTTACTCATCATGCTATTAGGAAGAACTTTGGTTCAAAACATGCATACAGAATCTGAGCTGTATGGCTCTAATACAAATAATTTACGAAAAAGATATCTACACACAACTGAAAGAATGCAGTGGTTTTTCAGATCTGCAACATGTCAATTACTACTCAATAGAAAAAATATGATGCTTACCGTTCTCCCCCATGTATAAATGCTTTTTAATCACCCTGAATAAAAAGAAGGAAGGTAACATTCAAAATACATCTTGCATGTGCATTGTGTACTGTACAGTGGGGAAAAAAAGTATTTAGTTAGCCACCAATTGTGCAAGTTCTCCTACTTAAAAAGATGAGGCCGGCCTGTAATTGACATCATAGGTAGACCTCAACTATGAGAGACAAAATAAGAAAACATATCTAGAAAATCACATTGTCTGATTTTTAAAGAATTTATTTGCAAACTATGGTGGAAAATAAGTATTTGGTCAATAACAAAAGTTCATCTCAATACTTTGTTATATATCCTTTGTTGGCAATGACAGAGGTCAAACGTTTTCTGGAAGTCTTCACAAGGTTGGCACACACTGTTGCTGGTAAGTTGGCCCATTCTTCCATGCAGATCTCCTCTAGAGCAGTGATGTTTTGGGGCTGTCTCTGGGCAACACGGACTTTTAACTCCCTCCAAAGGATTTCTATGGGGTTGAGATTTGGAGACTGGCTAGGCTACTCCAGGACCTTGAAATGCTTCTTACGAAGCCACTCCTTCGTTGCCCTGGCGGTGTGCTTGGAATCATTGTCATGCTGAAAGACCCATGATACATGGCCCCATTCATTCTTTCATGTACACGGATCAGTCGTCCTGGTCCCTTTGCAGAGAAACAGCCCCAAAGCATGATGTTGCCATCCCCATGCTTCACAGTAGGTATGGTGTTATTTGGATGCAACTCAGCATCCACTCTCCTCCAAACACAACAAATTGTGTTTCTACCAAACAGTTCTACTTTGGTTTCATCTAACCATATGACATTCTCCCAATACTCTTCTGGAACATCCAAATGCTCTCTAGCAAATTTCAGACGGCCCCGGATATGTACTGGCTTAAGCAGGAGGACACGTCTAGCACTGTAGGATCTGAGTCCCTGGTGGCGTATTGTGTTACTGACGGTAACCTTTCTTACGTTAGTCCCAGCTTTCTGCAGGTCATTCACTAGGTCCCCCCCATGTGGTTCTGGGATTTTTGCTCACCGTTCTTTTGATCATTTTGACCCCACAGGGTTAGATCTTGCGTGGATCCCCTGATCGAGGGAGATTATCAGTGGTCTTTTATGTCTTCCATTTTCTAATTATTGCTCCCACAGTTGATTTCTTCACACCAAGCTGCTTGCCTATTTCAGATTCAGTCTTCCCAGCCTGGTGCAGGTCTACAATTTTGTTTCTGGTGTCCTTCCACAGCTCTTTGGTTTTCACCATAGTGGAGTTTGGAGTGTGACTGTTTGAGGTTGTGGACAGGTGTTTTTTATACTGATAACAATGTCAAACAGGAGCCATTACTACAGGTAATGAGTGGAGAAAAGAGGAGCCTCTTAAAGAAGAAGTTACAGGTCTGTGAGAGCCAGAAATCTTGCTTGTTTGTAAGTGACCAAATACTTATTTTCCACCATAATTTGCAAATAAATTCTTAAAAAATCAGACAATGTGATTTTCTAGATATGTTTTCTCATTTTGTCTCTCATATTTGAGGTCTACCTATGATGTCAATTACAGGTCTCTCTCATCTTTTTAAGTGGGAGAGCTTGCACAATTGGTGGCTGACTAAATACTTTTTTTCCCCACTGTACTACTGTAAACTTTTTTGTCTTTCATTTCAAGTGTTTGTAGTACTGAAGAATAATGAAATATGAATGGATCAGACAGGTCGTAAATAGAGATTTTTTATTAAATAGTTGCAAACGCCCTCATATTAAACTACCAGGGAAGTATCTTTTTGCCTTTACATACAGTCCCAATTTACTAATGCATTTTTCTGCTTCGGTATAATTTCTAAAAGCAAATAAATTTACTGCAAGCGTAATTTTTTTATTCTTAAAAACATAACATTATTTGAGGAACTTGAATTGCATATTACACTGTAGGCAACACATATTCAGAAGACTAAAGAAGCACAATTAAAGCTAAAAGATTTTACATCTTTCCATCTACTACACTCATGTTTGTAAAAGCTTGTAATTGTAAAGAACTGTAAATATTAAAATAACAACCAAGGATATTAGTGAGTATGAAAAAGAGCAAGATATAGGTTGAGAGGATGGAGAAAAAATGGAGTCTGCCAGTGGTTAATTGAGCATATAGATCCCTAATGTGACAGACACTGCCCTCTGTGATGAAGGATGACACTTCTAAGGACGCATTCTCCTTTGTTAGCACTTTAAGTTTAATGAAGCATACAATTTATAAACCTGATGCTTGACAGTAATCTTTTAGTAATTCATTCTGATTGCCTTAAGAGTTGAAATGCTGGTTGCTTGACTATTTAGTGTTTGTTCTTCTAACCTTTCTATGGATGATGAGAATATGATTTTAAATCTGAAAGTATAAGGTATACAAGGTAAATAATATTCATTGATTTTTTTTTTATATCACCAATGTTACCATTAATTCATCACCACCAAAGAAGTTTCCTTTTTGAAAGGAAGACCAATGCCTCACTTCTTTAGGACATGTACTCTTCTATGCTTGCTAACAAAGTATTAGTTTGCATAAAAGTGCATTTAGTAGACTGTAGGGCTGAGAAATATTTCATGCAAAGGAGACTTTACTACCATGTAAAAATTTACTGAGAAAAATTAAAAACAAGACATACTTGTACAAAGGACAGGTAACTTGATGTTTGTATGGTCGGTTGACCGTGCTGCAACCGGCCAGCCATGAATTAAAGGCATGGGTGGCACACGGGGACACTGGGATGTCCGCCATGTGCTGCCCGTGCACAGGCATAGGAACCACGGAAGCAAGGGCTGCAAAATAGGACAGGAATAGGACTTGTTCTATATTTTGCGGCATGATGAGTTGTATTTTATATGGAACCATAGGCGTAAATTTCTTAAGACCAGTGCATTGTGTATCCATGTTATTATTGTAAGCACTGGTGAAAGATGTGGCTTAATTATTAAGAAAATCTGGCCTCTTAATAATTCTATTGCATCATAGGAGGTCCCATGCACCATAATTGAATTATACACCAGTCAAGTACAGGCATTGATTTCACCTATAGCTAATTTCAGTTTTCTGGCGCAAATCATAGTTGATTTATTGGGCCAAGGTATCCCTGGAATGTTTTGATCCCCGTTCTGTTCCACCCACTTCACTCGGTTGGAAAATTAACAAAGTTGCACTTTTTTTGTAACCATGCCCCTTAAAAAGTGGCGCTCTTGCACCAGATTGCTGTTGTGAAAACTTTGAAAAATTCTCTCCATAATGTTATGTTCAGATTTTAGTTATGGTTTTTGCAGTCCAATGGGGAAGCTCTGCAGCACCTAAAGCTGCCACTACACTTTGTACATGAGGTGAGCAGCACAGTACCCAGCATGTAAACATTACCAGGAGCTACACTGTCCCAGTGCAGCTTATCTACTGTGGTCCCTGATATTGGACCCTTGTAGATCTAATTGTTGAAGACCTATCTTAAGAACTGAGGATAACTAGCTTTGGTGAGAAATCCAATTTCATGTTTGCATACGTCTTCGAACCTTCTACAGAGTAATGAAGATGTATTTTTTGTGTTTGTTTAGAGTCTAGAAATAGCAGCATACACCTGTGTACATCTATCATTAGGATTAGAGATGGGCCAACCTCTCAGAATTCTTTTTATTTCTGGTTCAGGTAGTTCTGGACCAAGATTAATTTTGGATCGGACAAGTTTGGTACTACACCTTAAATTGGCTCCGACTTTAACCATATACTGCGCTGCCACTCGCTTTTATGCATTTGCATTATGCATCCAGCTTCCCAGTACATTGTATGGAATATTAAATAGTACCATTACATAGTACAATTTGTACCGCAAACATTAAACCCTCATATGGCTATGTGAGCAGAAAAATAAAAAATGGGGTTTGGAAGGTGGGGAGTCAAAAACAAAAATTGAAAATGCCTGCACTGGTAAGGGGTTAAAGAATGTGACTAGAACTGCTCTATTTCACAGCAGACAGACAAAATTAGATTATTGGCAATAAAAGGGTTAACTGTATGTGAAAGCAGCAGAAGTACAGATTTGCCCTGTCACTGTCTATGAACCTATCCTATCACTATGGAATTCTAGCACTAATCTGCCTGTGTAAAAATTTGATTCTCTAAGTTCTCCTAGTCTTCTAACTATTGCGGGAATTCCTATTGCTTTTTCAGAACTGTGCAAGCCTATGATGCAGTGAGATGGATTAAGATCTATTTGCATGTCCACCATTTACAGCAACTAAAGATTGATCACAAGTGTCCAATCTTTTATACTCCATATGACATTAGCACTTTAAGGTCCACCAACTACTCTACTGTTTATTGGCTGAGTAGCTGTCAGGTTTTGCTACAACATCACAGTGACTCACAGACAGTGTTTGAGCAATTGCACATGTGTTTCCTCTGTGGCCATTTTCTTTCAGTATGGACATTTTTGTTCATCCAGAAGCAAATCGCCATTTGTTTGCAAAACCAAACAATTTGGAATATTTGGGTTGAATCCGGTTCATGACGAGGCAGTTTACCCATCTCTATCGGTTAATCATTTAGGCTACTATGTACATAGCAGTGCTCACACACTCAGTGGTTTGTTAGAGAACACTAGTGAACAAGCAGCATCATGAAGACCAAGGAACTCACCAGACAGGTCAGAGATAAAGTTGTGGAGAAGTTTAATGCAGGGTTAGGTTATAAAACATATCCCAAGCTATGAGCATTCAAAGGAGCACTGTTCAATCCATCATCCAAAAATGGAAAAGTATTCTACAATTGCAAACATACCAAGACATGGCCGTCCACCTAAACTGACAGATCGAGCAAGGAGAACACTGGTCAGAGAAGCAGCCAAGAGGCCCGTGGTCACTCTGGAGGAGCTGCAGAAATCCACAGCTCAGGTGGGAGAATCTGTCCACAACTAGAAGTTGTGCACTCCACAAATCTGGCCTTTATGGAAGAGTGGCAAGAAGAAAACCATTGTTGAAAGAAAGACATAAGAAGTGCCTTTTGGAGTTTGCCACAAGCCATATAGGGGATACAGCAAACGTGTAAGAAGGTGCTCTGGTCTGATGAGACCAAAGTTGAAGTTTTTGGCCTAAATGCAAAGCGCTATGTGTGGCGGAAAAGTAACACTGCTCATCACCCTGAACACACCATCCCCACTGTGAAACATGGTGGTGGCAGCATCATGCTGTGGGGATGCTTTTCTTCAGCAGGGACAGGAAAGTTTGTCAGAGTTGATGGGAAGATGGATAGAGCTAAATACAGGGCAATCATGGAAGAAAACCTGTTGGAGGCTGCAAAAGACTTGAGACTAGGAAGGATATTCACCTTCCAGCAAGACAATGTCCCTAAACATACAGCCAGAGCTACAGTGGAATGGTTTAGATCAAAGAATATTCATGTGTTAGAATAGCCCAGTCAAAGTCCTGACCTAAATCCCATTGAGCATCTGTGGCAAGACATGAAAATTGCTGTTCACAGACGCTCTCCATCCAATCTGGCTGAGCTTGAGCCATTTTGCAAAGAAGAATGGGCAAAAATCTCAGTCTCTAGATGCGCAAAACTGTCAGAGACATACCCCAAAAGACTTGCAACTGTCATTGCAGCGAAAGGTGGCTCTACAAAGTATTGATATAGGGGGTTGAATACTTTCGCACATCACACATTTCAGATTTTTGTTTGATTAAAGTTTTGAAAACCATTTTCATTCCACTTCACAATTATCTACTACTTTGTGGTGGTGTATCACTTAAAATCTCAATAAAATACATTTAAGTTTGTGGTTATAAGGTGACAAAATGTGAAAAAGTTCAAGGGGTATGAATACTTTTGCAAGGCACTGTATAATTAACTATTTACTTGCATGTAGGTAAAGTGAGGAAAATCAATTGTAAGGAATTTGTCTTTTAGGTTTGGAAGATTATATGGGGAATTGTTAGTGAGGATCACTAGTTGGGCTGCTGTGCATAGGCCTCATTTATACAAAGCTTCAAAGATTGGGTTCAGGTGACAATCTTGGAATTCCAAGTTAGAGAGTAGTTTGACAATGTACATGTTGGATTGATCCTTTTAAGTCTACAAAATCTGTTTCAGGTTTTCCATGTGGAGATCAGGAGTGGATTATGTTTTACTGTGATCAATAGACCACTATATTGGTTAGTTAAGCGAGGGAGTGAGAAGTTCTGAACCATCTGTTGATCAAGGTTTGCATCAGTGTAATAATTGGTGAACTGGGTCCAGTCACGAACAATCCACATTTCTATTGCAAGATTTAGTTTAGTTTCTGGGAAATTCAATCTCTCATGCAGTTTGGACTATTCTAAAATTGTACTTTCTGCCAGTCCCATAGATATTAAATAGTATAGCATGACGTATGCTTGACCATTCAAACTCCTCCTCTCTTGTGCACTGAGGATGATTGAGGGATTTGGAACATGCATAATGATTAGTGGGGCTACAGAGATCATTTATCAAATGTCATTTGTTGGAAAAACCCTTTATGTTAAAGGGTTTATCTGGTTTCTGGAATTGATAGCCTATCCTTAGATCACCTGTCAGTGTCGGACTGTGGTGCCTAGAGCCCACCAGTACAAATCATTCTGGGGGCCCACTATACAGCTACATTAAAATATTACCAGACTCTCATTTACAAATTCCTAAAATGTGGCCAATATAAAAAATGTTTTCAGTAGTAGCTTTCCCCTAGACCTTTACTTTGATAGTTTTTGTCCTGGGATCATGTCAGTAGTCTGCTGTCTGGCTCTTGTCTTGGACTAAGGCCCCTTTAGCTCCAAAGAGCTGGACATAAGAGCCCACACAGCAGCAGAAACATGACTGTAGCCCTTGCAGTGTGACTGAGAAAATGTGGCCCAGGGAGAAAGGATACTGGTTGCTCTGACTCTGCAACTAGATTTCATCTCAGCCGTCCAGTGTTTCAACAGTATATAAAAATAAACTACATAGTCACTTAAATAACCTATCCAGTATATTATACTGATGCATAACCTGGGTAAGGTGTATATGAGTATCTGAATGAAGTACAATGAGTGTACTGTGCCATGTCGGGGTGAGCTAGGGACCCACCTTGTACAGGGACCCACTGGGGAATACACCTGTACCAAAATAGTGCGGCTCTCAGAATTGTTTACATTTCTTCAATGGAGCAGCACCGCAGTACCTACACCCAGAATGTAACAATACCGGGAGCCATACTCTCTGGGTATAGGATAGGCCATCAACACTAAAAACCAGATAACCCCTTTAATGTCTATGGTGTATCAGAAAAGAAATTATGGCCATTATGAAGATTTATCAGGGAATGAATAAGTACAGAATCCTTTACTTACTGGAGATAGAATAACTGCTCTTTATCACCTTATTGCTTTATTACAGTGGGGAAAAAAGTATTTAGTCAGCCACCAATTGTGCAAGTTCTCCCACTTCAAAAGATGAGAGAGGCCTGTAATTGACATCGTAGGTAGACCTCAACTATGAGAGACAAAATGAGAAAACATATCTAGAAAATCACATTGTCTGATTTTTTAAGAATTTATTTGCAAATTATGGTGGAAAATAAGTATTTGGTCACCTACAAACAAGCAAGATTTCTGGCTCTCACAGACCTGTAACTTCTTCTTTAAGAGGCTCCTCGGTCCTTCACTCATTACCTGTAGTAATGGCACCTGTTTGAAATTGTTATCAGTATAAAAGACACCTGTCCACAACCTCAAACAGTCACACTCCAAACTCCACTATGGTGAAGACCAAAGAGCTGTGGAAGGACACCAGAAACAAAATTGTAGACCTGCACCAGGCTGGGAAGACTGAATCTGCAATAGGCAAGCAGCTTGGTGTGAAGAAATCAATTAGAAAATGGAAGACATACAAGACCACTGATAATCTCCCTCCATCAGGGGATCCACGCAAGATCTAACCCCATGGGGTCAAAATGATCAAAAGAACGGTGAGCAAAAATCCCAGAACCACACGGGGGGACCTAGTGAATGACCTGCAGAAAGCTGGGACTAACGTAAGAAAGGCTACCGTCAGTAACACAATATGCCGCCAGGGACTCAGATCCTGCAGTTGCAGATGTGTCCCCCTGCTTAAGCCAGTACATATCCGTGCCCGTCTGACTGTTTGGTAGAAGCACAACTCGTCGTGTTTGGAGGAGAGTGAATGCTGAGTTGGATCCAAGGAACACCATACCTACTGTGAAGCATGGGGATGGCAACATCATGCTTTGGGGCTGTTTCTCTGCAAAGGGACCAGGACGACTGATCCGTGTACATGAAAGAATGAATGGGGCCATGTATCGTGAGTTTTTGAGTGCAAACCTTCTTCCATCAGCAAGGGCATTGAAGATGAAACGTGGCTGGGTCTTTCAGCATGACAATGATTCCAAGCACACTGCCAGGGCAACAAAGGAGTGGCTTCGTAAGACCATTTCAAGGTCCTGGGGTGGCCTAACCAGTCTCCAGATCTCAACCCCATAGAAAACCTTTGGAGGGAGTTGAAAGTCCGTGTTGCCCAGCGACAGTCCCAAAACATCACTGCTCTAGAGGAGATGTGCATGGAGGTGTAAGAGACAGCCAATGTTGTCTTAAGCTTCATTTGTCTGTATAAACTGTTAATGTTGAATGTATTTCTGTGATTCTGTTCCTTTAAGACAGCAGCCATTGTAATTGTGACATGATGCTGGAGTGAGACCCCCCCCCCCCTTTTATGTCAGCCTGCCTGTTCTGCAGACAGAGTGTGAGCAGGGAAGCAGGAAGTGACGAGACAGAGAGCAGCAGCCATCTTGGCAAGTGTTGCATTGAACTGGTGTGGAGATTTTTCTGTACAGCTAAGCTGTATCTTGGTCCAGAGACAAACAGAGTGTAAAGAGACAACAGGACTAGTGAGTCCACGTGAAAGGAACTGTGCTCAGTGGCTGATCAGTGAGACTGACATTGTGACTGTGTATATGGATACCACAGATAGAGACTCGCAGTGCTGTTGATGTACTGGACGGCACCTGCTAAATCCCGGCTTACATCCCAGCTCAGTGTATGGATTCGGCAGGACTGTCAGTGTGCTGAGTGGAATCTGCTGTAGGATTACATTGCATTCAGTTGGTTTCCCTGTCTGTTAAAGAGGACTTCATTTCTCCCAAGATCCTGATAACCGTGAGGAGAGGACGCTTCACTATAAAAGAAAGGACCGACTTTGGGCCCCACCGCGCGCTTCTACGGACTGTAAGCGGTCCACCTGGACCACTGGGGAAAAGGGGGTGCACCCAAATGTGAAGTCAGGGTCAGTTAGGGATAGTTTTGAGTATATTGTTCATTCAGTGTCCATACTGCAGAAGTGGACAGAGTAAAAGTAGAAACCATTGCAGAATTTGCCTTGAAATTGTTCATGCTATATTGTATATTTTGCTTGTCTTTAGCCCTGTCATTTTACCTTTAACTAGCCTTTATTAACTTATAGTAAATATATATTTTTTTTCTTGAACTACCGCGTGTGCGTTCATTTCTGGTTGCGGAGTCCAAACCACCTGCCTTGCTCTCGGTTCACAAATTGGCGTCACGAACAGGATCCGCTTACCAGAATGGACGGTGACGCACCCGTTCGGGAGAATGGTGCTGGAGGAAGAATGCCAGCAGGGGCTATAATGAGTCAGTTAGCTAAATTTGATGGCAATAATATGTCAGTGAGTATGTGGGTGGAACAGATACGAATGATACAGCGAATGTACCAGACCGCACCAGAAGTACTAGTAGAGCTAGCAATATTGACATTACAAGGGGATGCTAAGACCACGGTGATACTGAGGCCATTTGAACAAAGGCAGACATTTGAGCAAGTAGACCAGATTCTAGAAACCATCTATGGAGAAACTGCATTGCTGGGGTCTCTGCAGGCTCGGTTCTTCCAGAGGGTACAACAGGAGAATGAAAGCCTTCCCCAATATGCAAATGCCCTACAAGAACTGCTCCGAGATATTCAAAGGAAGGAAAGAGGGGGCTCGCCAGCCTTCTGTAACCCTGATCGGACTCTCCGTGACCAGTTTGTCCTGGGGATACGTGACGGCAGTTTAACTGTGACTATGCAGGATTTTATACGACGAGAGACTGATGCTAAATTCCATGATGTACAGGTAGAGGCCATCTCCCGTGCCAATAGTATGGTCCCGAGGCCGCAGACCGCAGTTGGAGTTACTTTGTCACAGGGGGCTAGTTCTGGCTCAGAGACAGTAGAAAAAGGGACGGTTAAAGAAATTCTCACAGTAATGCAGAAACTGAAAGAACAAATGGAACACTTGCACACTCGTTGTGATGAGCAGTCTATGAAAATTGCAGACTTCCAGAAGACTGGAGATGAAAGGGTGAGCCATCCACACCCAGCAAGTCAGAATCACCCACCACCCCGCTGGAGGGGTGAGGATAGGACCTACCGAAGGGGTCCAAATCATTTAGTGCAGTGCTCAGGAGAAATCGAAGGGGCTTACCGAAGGGGCCCAAACAGATGGCCAGAACGACGGGGGATACGCTGCTGGGAGTGTGGACGGATGGGCCACGTTGCTGCTAGATGTCCAGAGCAGCGACAGACTTATGAGAGACCACCCTGTGCATAAAAGTACAACCCTCTGGATATACAGTCATAGGCAGGGACTGCCAATCTTAAAGTGGGGGGGAATATGTAAGAGACAACATTGGCTGTCTCTTACATATTCCCCCCCCACTTTAAGATTGGCAGTCCCTGCCTATGACTGTATATCCAGAGGGTTGTACTTTTATGCACAGGGTGGTCTCTCATAAGTTTGTCGCTGCTCTGGACATCTAGCAGCAACGTGGCCCATCCGTCCACACTCCCAGCAGCGTATCCCCCGTCGTTCTGGCCATCTGTTTGGGCCCCTTCGGTAAGCCCCTTCGATTTCTCCTGAGCACTGCACTAAATGATTTGGACCCCTTCGGTAGGTCCTATCCTCACCCCTCCAGCGGGGTGGTGGGTGATTCTGACTTGCTGGGTGTGGATGGCTCACCCTTTCATCTCCAACTTTTCCCACTGACTCAAAACAGATAATATCTCACGTGTCAGTCGTTCTCTTTCCTCTCTACAGGGCTTCTGGCCTTTCTCAACACACTTGATCATCTGCGCCAGCCCCTCATGGGTCTGTTGTATCTGTGCCCATTCCTGTCGTGAGGGACCAAAGAAAGGAGCCATTTCAGTCGGCTTCAGCTGCATTGGAGTTACTTTCCTTACTTCCTCCGGAGTCACATAGATGTTAGCCAGCAGCCTCCCTGGGGTCAGGTCCACACTCTGGTCCTGAGTGTTTACACATCGAAGTGGTACTCTTCCATTGCGAACTATTGCCAAGGAACGGGCCACTAGCGGATCAACACCTCCTTCGGCTGCCTGCAGTGGTTCTACCAACACAGCTATGCCCTCTAGTTTCCGACAGGTGCCTACGGGCATGGACACTATTGTCTCCCGACTGGGTGGCAGTGTAACTTTTGTATGCAAAGGAACTGAAATTCGAGCCAGAGGACGCTGTGCATCTGAACTTTTCTGTAAGCCACATGTCCGGATCAGCCGCTGGAAAGCTGTTTGAGTAGGCCGATGGGTGGTGGTTTCTTTCCAATAACCGTGACCTTTCTTTTCAAAGAGGATCTGATCTAATTCTTTTAACACATTCATCCCCAAAATGACAGGGACCTTTACTTCATGTGACTCCTGTACCACCACAATGCCTTTCCTACCTAGATCTTGGCCACATACCCGGACATTCATCCAGGCCACTCCCACGACCGGAACTGGTAACTGGTTAGCTGCGACCACTCGTACGAATGTATGGGGATCATTTTTCACATGTTGCCGGAAGTACCGTTCATAACAGTCTCTACTCAAGGTCGTTACTTGGGAACCCGTGTCAATCATCCCGGTAACCGGAATACCCTCCATTTCCACCTGTATGACAGGACTTGCAGCGATCAGGTCATCATCAGGGCATTCTCCCCACATAGTCTCCTTGTCAGTCTCCCCTACTACACGCCCTTCAGCAGCAGGGGACTTCAGTTTAACGGCGGCTATGCAGGATTTTATACGACGAGAGACTGATGCTAAATTCCATGATGTACAGGTAGAGGCCATCTCCCGTGCCAATAGTATGGTCCCGAGGCCGCAGACCGCAGTTGGAGTTACTTTGTCACAGGGGGCTAGTTCTGGCTCAGAGACAGTAGAAAAAGGGACGGTTAAAGAAATTCTCACAGTAATGCAGAAACTGAAAGAACAAATGGAACACTTGCACACTCGTTGTGATGAGCAGTCTATGAAAATTGCAGACTTCCAGAAGACTGGAGATGAAAGGGTGAGCCATCCACACCCAGCAAGTCAGAATCACCCACCACCCCGCTGGAGGGGTGAGGATAGGACCTACCGAAGGGGTCCAAATCATTTAGTGCAGTGCTCAGGAGAAATCGAAGGGGCTTACCGAAGGGGCCCAAACAGATGGCCAGAACGACGGGGGATACGCTGCTGGGAGTGTGGACGGATGGGCCACGTTGCTGCTAGATGTCCAGAGCAGCGACAAACTTATGAGAGACCACCCTGTGCATAAAAGTACAACCCTCTGGATATACAGTCATAGGCAGGGACTGCCAATCTTAAAGTGGGGGGGAATATGTAAGAGACAGCCAATGTTGTCTTAAGCTTCATTTGTCTGTATAAACTGTTAATGTTGAATGTATTTCTGTGATTCTGTTCCTTTAAGACAGCAGCCATTGTAATTGTGACATGATGCTGGAGTGAGACCCCCCCCCCCCTTTTATGTCAGCCTGCCTGTTCTGCAGACAGAGTGTGAGCAGGGAAGCAGGAAGTGACGAGACAGAGAGCAGCAGCCATCTTGGCAAGTGTTGCATTGAACTGGTGTGGAGATTTTTCTGTACAGCTAAGCTGTATCTTGGTCCAGAGACAAACAGAGTGTAAAGAGACAACAGGACTAGTGAGTCCACGTGAAAGGAACTGTGCTCAGTGGCTGATCAGTGAGACTGACATTGTGACTGTGTATATGGATACCACAGATAGAGACTGGCAGTGCTGTTGATGTACTGGACGGCACCTGCTAAATCCCGGCTTACATCCCAGCTCAGTGTATGGATTCGGCAGGACTGTCAGTGTGCTGAGTGGAATCTGCTGTTGGATTACATTGCATTCAGTTGGTTTCCCTGTCTGTTAAAGAGGACTTCATTTCTCCCAAGATCCTGATAACCGTGAGGAGAGGACGCTTCACTATAAAAGAAAGGACCGACTTTGGGCCCCACCGCGCGCTTCTACGGACTGTAAGCGGTCCACCTGGACCACTGGGGAAAAGGGGGTGCACCCAAATGTGAAGTCAGGGTCAGTTAGGGATAGTTTTGAGTATATTGTTCATTCAGTGTCCATACTGCAGAAGTGGACAGAGTAAAAGTAGAAACCATTGCAGAATTTGCCTTGAAATTGTTCATGCTATATTGTATATTTTGCTTGTCTTTAGCCCTGTCATTTTACCTTTAACTAGCCTTTATTAACTTATAGTAAATATATATTTTTTTCTTGAACTACCGCGTGTGCGTTCATTTCTGGTTGCCGAGTCCAAACCACCTGCCTTGCTCTCGGTTCACAGAGGAATGGGCCAACATACCAGCAACAGTGTGTGCCAACCTTGTGAAGACTTGCAGAAAACGTTTGACCTCTGTCATTGCCAACAAAGGATATATAACAAAGTATTGAGATAAACTTTTGTTATTGACCAAATACTTATTTTCCACTATAATTTGCAAATAAATTCTTAAAAAATCAGACAATGTGATTTTCTGGATTTGTTTTCTCATTTTGTCTCTCATAATTGAGGTCTACCTATGATGTCAATTACAGGCCTCTCTCATGTTTTTAAGTGGGAGAACTTGCACAATTGGTGGCTGACTAAATACTTTTTTTTCCCCACTGTATGTCCTATTAGCTGTGTTTGTGTTTTCTATTAACACGTCAGAGTACAGTGTATGCACTTTTTCGGAATAGAATGGAATGGAATAAAATCAAAAAGGTTTAGCACCCCAAAATGATGAATCCTCCCCAAAAAGACATGCCTTCCCACAGCTCTGTTGATGGCAAAATAAAATGTTGTGCCTTTCTTAGAGTTTTTTGAAGGCGTATTTTTTGAAGTGGAATCCACCTCACAATCTGCCTCAAAAATGCCTCCCAACTCTCCTGTTCACTTCAATGGTCAGTAGCAGATTTTTTTCTCTAGCAGATTTTTTTTTTTTTTTTTTTTTTTTTAAGTGTAATGAACAATGTTCTGGTGGATTCTGCCTTGCAAACCCAATTGAAATGAATGGAAGGCAAAAGAAAAGCCTTGCATTTTTTTGCAGCATTTTTTATAGAGTTTTTTTGCTAGCATTCTTTTTCTAACTCCCATTAATTTTAATCAGCTTTGCAAGGTAGAACCCTTGTTATCCTGATCCTCTAGGTAAGAATGTAGAGAATTCAGGTGGGCTTGACAAGCCATAAGAGCCATTGAGGTAGCTTTCCCATGTGCCAAGAGCGAGGACTGTGTGTCCTCATGGTTTTCCACTCTCGAGTCAATACCTTGGACATCTTCCTTTATGTCAGCTAGTTCTTTCATGACCGGTTATAATGTTTTTTCAATAAGTTTCTGGAGACTCTTAGAAGAGATAGAGTCCATGGAGGTGGAATCGGAGGCATTACCATCCATCCATAAGGCTCTCTGCATCAGGAGATTCGGATATACAGTGGGGAAAAAAAGTATTTAGTCATCCACCAATTGTGCAAGTTCTCTCACTTAAAAAGATGAATGAGGCCTGTAATTTACATCATAGGTAGACCTCAACTATGAGAGACAAAATGAGAAAACATATCTAGAAAATCACGTTGTCTGATTTTTTAAGAATTTATTTGCAAATTATGGTGGAAAATAAGTATTTGGTCAATAACAAAAGTTCATCTCAATACTTTGTATATATATTCTTTGTTGGCAATGACAGAGGTCAAACGTTTTCTGTAAGTCTTCACAAGGTTGGCACACATTGTTGCTGGTATGTTGGCCCATTCCTCCATGCAGATCTCCTCTAGAGCAGTGATGTTTTGGGGCTGTCGCTGGGCAACACGGACTTTGAACTCCTTCCAAAGGTTTTCTATGGGGTTGAGATCTGGAGACTGGCTAGGCCACTCCAGGACCTTGAAATGCTTCTTACGAAGTCAGTCCTTCATTGCCCTGGTGGTGTGCTTGGGATCATTGTCATGCTGAAAGACCCAGCCATGTTTCATCTTCAATGCCCTTGCTGATGAAAGGAGGTTTGCACTCAAAATCTCACGATACATGGCCCCATTCATTCTTTCATGTACACGGATCAGTCGTCCTGGTCCCTTTGCAGAGAAACAGCCCCAAAGCATGATATTGCCACCCCCATGCTTCACAGTAGGTATGGTGTTCTTTAGATGCAACTCAGCATTCACTCTCCTCCAAACACAACGAGTTGTGTTTCTACCAAACAGTTCTACTTTGGTTTCATCTGACCATATGACATTCTCCCAATACTCTTCTGGAACATCCAAATGCTCTCTAGCAAACTTCAGACGGGCACGGATATGTACTGGCTTAAGCAGGGGGAAACATCTGGCACTACAGGATCTGAGTCCCCGGTGGCATAGTGTGTTACTGATGGTAGCCTTTGTTACGTAAGTCCCAGCTTTCTGCAGGTCATTCACTAGGTCCTCCTGTGTGGTTCTGGGATTTTTGCTCACCATTCTTGTGATCATTTTGAACCCACGGGGTGAGATATTGCGTGGAGCCCCTGATCGAGGGAGATTATCTTGTATGTCTTCCATTTTCTAATTATTGCTCCCACAGTTGATTTCTTCACACCAAGCTGCTTGCCTATTGCAAATTCAGTCTTCCCAGCCTGGTGCAGGTCTACAATTTTGTTTCTGGTGTCCTTCCACAGCTCTTTGGTCTTCACCATAGTGTGTCTGTTTGAGGTTGTGGACAGGTGTCTTTTATACTGATAACAATTTCAAACAGGTGCCATTACTACAGGTAATGAGTGGAGGACAGAGGAGCCTCTTAAAGAAGAAGTTACAGGTCTGTGAGAGCCAGAAATCGTGCTTGTTTTTAGGTGACCAAATACTTATTTTCCACCATAATTTGCAAATAAATTCTTTAAAAAATCAGACAATGTGATTTTCTATATATGTTTTCTCATTTTGTCTCTCATAGTTGAGGTCTACCTATGATATCAATTACAGGCCTCTCTCATCTTTTTAAGTGGGAGAACTTGCACAATTGGTGGCTGACTAAATACTTTTTCCCCACTGTACATACACAAGCGGGCTCCTTTAATCACATCACCTACAAAAATATTAAAAAGAATAGGAACCAGGACAGTCCCTGGGGTACACTACTTGTGACTCATTTATCCTCAGAATGCACACTATTAAGAACAACATGCTGATATCTATTCATCAGTCAAGTGTAAACCCACTGAACTATGGATTATGTTCCATCTTCAATAATTTACCTATTAGCTCTTTATCTGACACTGTATCAAAAGCTTTACTGAAATTCAGGTAGGCAATATCCATAGGCCACCTCTCTCAGGTCCTCCATTTCCAGCAATTGCTTCTCCTTTTCTTCTATTTACAGCTTATGGCTGATGTCTGGAGTGACTTTTGTTTGTGTTAGGTGACTGATGCAGCCAATCCCAGACCTCAGCAGTGACCTCTGCAGAAAAGACATATGACTGCTGAGAGTTTAAAGGGGTTATCCTACAGGATAGGGGAAAAGTGTTTAATTGCTGGGGGAACCATGTACCCCAATTTTAACTGAACAGTAGATATGCATATGTGTTGTCACTCCATTCAACTCTAAATGACTGACAAAAATAACTGAGTTTAGCATTTAAATAGCAAGCTTCGATAGTCCTATAGAGTGGAATGGAATGGCAGTGGAAACGAGAGGGAAACAGGAGTGCCGTTCTCACAATCATTGGAGGTTCCAAGCAATGGGGATCTCAGCAATTTATACCCTATCATTAGAGATGAGTGAATCAAAGCTGATGAAGTGGAATTCGATCCAAATTTCAGAAAATATTCGATTCGCATCGAATCCGGATTTCCTCACACTTCGTGGTAACGAATCGCATTTTGTTCAAAATGGCTGCTGCACATGTTTGGACATGGGGCAAGGAACTCTGGGAATGCGGGATCACCCACAATGCCATGCCAATCAGCAGCCAGCTCTTTGATGTCACAGCCCTTTAAACTCTTCACGAGTGCCCACGGTATGTTTGACTGCTCCATCCCAGGTGTTAATGCCCCCAATCGGTTATGGAGCAGGGTGTTAGCTGTAACTGACAGCTAACACCCTGCTCCACAACCGATTGAGGTTTTAACACCTTGGATGCCGTGGTCAAACATGACCGCGGCATCCAAGGAGTTCCGCCATTTTGCCGCCCACCCCGGCTCTTTGCAGACAGAAAATAGCTGTTTATTTAATTTGTATCCAATAGAATCGTATCGGAAAATTTGGCGAAGTTGACGAATCAAATTTTTGAAAACTTCCCTCATCTCTACCTATAACAATGACATAAGAGAAGTGTTGTTAGTGGAACAGCCCCTTTAAGTATTGTATGGAGAAAAAAAAATGTAACCTACTATTATTGTTGTTATTATTATTATTATTATTATTATTATTATAACAAGCATAGTATTTTTTCCTTTTGTAATATGGAAATCTCCTGAGTGGAAAAAGGAAACCATTCTTTTTTTTATTAATTTCATCTGGCTTAGTAATATTGTTGTTGCAGAACAAGTAAAATCAAAAAACATTGACAATGGCATTGACTTATTCTTAGAAAGACAATATAAGTCCCATTTTATTATTTTATCATGTGGAGGTTCTCATAGAATTAGTTCTGTCATGTGCTACAAAGATCACACTGTTTATGTCTGGCTCAGCGATCTCATTTTGAAAAGTGTTTGCATTTTGAAAGATAAAAGAGTTGCTGTGAGTGTCCATGGAAGCGGGATTCATTTAAAAGAATGTGGTTTGGCTCAGCTGGAGAAAAGTGTAGCTACTTAATACTTCTTCACATATGAAAAATTACTTCAAGGATATCCTAATCATGATAAGGAAAAATGAAATTCAACAGGGTTAAATAAGACTTGACAATTTAATCCCTTTTCTTTTTTTTCAACATTAAAACAAACTAAGCCGGAGAATGGTGTGAGTTATAGCATTGCTTCATCTTGTTTTCATAGCCTGTCAATATCCAATGAGTTCAGCTAAAATATAGCAGTGTTTATAGGAGGACAATATGCAGTCACTGCTGGGCTGGAGAAGTCATGGCATGTTTACTTTTATGAATTTGGTCAGCTGTGAGATGAATAAGGGCTTTGCTTGAACAAGCAAACATTTGACTTCTTTTCTACAATGCAGCTATTTCACTTTGCATGGCTGAAAACATAAATCTTTCTGCAAAGCAGCACAAGTAGCCATATACACATGGACCCAGCACATTATCTTTGAACATCAATTGTGTATCTGTGACCCTGACTATTCAAGAAAATCTAAGCAATCTGTCTTAGAAATGAAAACAGTCTTAAAACAGTTAGGCAGAAGAAAAAAAGGTTTTATATGTATCTGAAATTTACACAGCAATAAGCTAGTTTAATTAAAATTGCTATAGTAATGGTTTCAGCGTTGAACATTTAAATCAGACTATTTTATTTATTGTAATAGGCCAATATTTGACATCTTTGGTAACTGCAGATCTCGAAAAAGAAACTGTTCAGGGCCTCTCATAAATTAAAATAATATTATTTGGTTATAATTGAAGGGCAACGAAATCTTCTATTTCTACTTTCAAATCTAAACATACCAATTTGTTTTTGCACAATGCACACATAATATTGATCCGTTGTATAGAATATGTGTGGAATTACTCCTGCTATAACTTTTAAGATGATAAATCAGCACCCCTAACATGTCTATTAGTAACATTTATGCCCATGAAATAACATTTCTGTAGCTTTTTTCTTAGAACTTTGCAAAGTCCCATTTCACTGTTATTCCTCCTGGAAAGGTATAAAGAAACTGCTGCTAGTCTGTTTTGTCAATATGGCATGCAGGCAGTGTTGGATAGTGTTCTTACTAAATAATTATTCAGGATTGTTATTTTATGATAAATAGTTTGTTGAAAGAGACTGCTAGCGGTGCACTTGCACGCACTACCTACTATTGTCAGGGAAAAAGAACTTATGTCATTACACTCTTCCTGACGTTGACGTATATGTTAGTCATAATGTGAGGCCCTACCTATTAACTGCAAATGGCAGCTGTTAACCAGTTAGGCTACGTTCACATCTGTGTCAGATTCCTCCGAAAATCAGCGGAGAGAAAAGTCCTGCACGGGTTCATTATGAAAACAGCGGAAGGGAAGCCCGACGGACATCTGGTGGACCCCATTATACAGTAGTCTATGGGGTCTGCGGGTGTCCACAGGTAACTGCTGTTTTAGTTGACTGGCTTTCCGTCATTTGGGTCCCCCCGGCAGATCCAAGCAATGGAGAGCCCGGCGCAAGTGTGATACTACCTTTAGATTCCACAGACAATTGCAGCAGCCAAGTGGTGCATGGGTGCCATCATATTGGAACACATTGCTGCCAACATCTTAGGATGGCAGAAGTTAGTTGTCATGACAGCCAAGAGTCTATCAGAGACTCCTAGGGTGTCATTTTGGAGCTTGGATCCCACTCTGATAGATGAAGTAATGTACAGAATTATTGCAATATCTTGTATGGGCTATCAAATAACCTAGGGAGATGAAAAATAAATGTAAACAAGTAACATTAACTAACTAACTAGCTAACTAAATAAATAAAAATGTGTATTACCCACTTCCCTACATTACATATAAAATAAACAAAGTAAACATCTGACAATAACCAAATTATCAACAAAAGTATCCCAGACAATATGCAGCATAATCAAAAAATTTAAATGTGCAAATTCTTATTTTCTGTTGATTTCTTCACCTCCAAAAATGAAGAAAACATAATCAAAATGTACTATGCGCCACATAGTGGTACCAATAAAATAGTCTTTTAGACTGGTCAAGACTGGTCAACTTGTCCTGCAAAAAAAGAGCCCTGATACACAGGGCCGGCATTGGGGGGGGGGGGAACTGGGCAATTGCCCAGGGCCCGTCCCCTAAGGGGTCCCCGGGATCCGGAGTCTGATCACTCCGGATCCCAGAGTCAGACCTGGCCATATCGATAACAGAAAGGGACCCAGCGTTATGTGCTGCAGGGCCCCTTTCAGAAGTGAGCAAAAATAATAAACATTTTTACTCACCTGTCCTTGGCGTCTGACGTCATCTTCTGGTGTTCCAGACATCACCGCTCAGGCCCAATCACAGGCCTCAGCAGTGACATCCACAACGCGTGACGTCAGCTGCAAAGAAGAGGAACCTGGCGCTGGTGGTGATAGCGGAGCAGCGCGAGGAAGCCCAGGAGAGGCAAGGCAAAGTGAGTATAACTGTTATTTTCCCTTACCTCCCCTGGGCCTTCGATTATTATACTTTGGAGTCTGAAGAGACCCCAGAGTATAATATAATAATAGCACTGAGGGAGTCTGTAGGGCCACTGTGGAGCATTATACTGGGGGGGGCCCTTTGGATAGCATATTATACTGTGTGGGGCCACTGTGGAGCACTATATACCATGTGGGGAAACTGTGGAAAGCTCAGGGGAGCATTTTATATTGTGGAGCATTATATACCATGTGGAGCATTATACTGTGGGTGGGGGCTCAAAATTCCTGCTGGCAGCCCTGTGTGCTATGTCTGCATCACAGCTCCCTCACTATAATCTTACACATACATATAGTGCTCCATGGCCATGTCATTCCCCATACAGTACTGTGCATGAACTGGCTATGGAGTTATTGGGACCTGCACAGTACTATAGGGGCTGACTATAGTGGGAACATACTCAGTAACACCAGATAGTCAGCACATATGTAAGACTTCAGTGAAGGAGCTGTGGTGTAGGCTATTAGCAGGAAGCTGTTGGATAGGGCTCCAGAAGTTCCTCTGGTGGGCCTAAGGCCCTTCAGTCCGACACTGTATAACGGAGAGCTATTATATATAAGGGGGCTCTTATTTATAAGGGAGGAACTATTATATATAAGGGTGGGTTACTATATATAATTGGGAAACTTAAATATGAGGGGGCTATTATAAGGGAGAACTATTATTTATATGATGGGCTATTATTTATATGAGGGGAACTATTTATAAGAGGCCTATAAAAAGGGGGAAACTATTATATATAAGGCATCTATTATAAGGGGGGAGCTATTATTTATAAGAGGGGAACTGTTTATTAGGGGGATATAATTGTTAAGTGGGCTTATTTATAAGGGTAACTATTATTTATGAGAGGGCTATTATTAATAAGGGGATACTATTTATAAGGGAGCAGTATTATTTTTACGGGGTGACTGTTACTGATAAGGGGAAACTATTACAGATAAGTGGGAATATTACAGATACAGGGCACTATGTATCATTTATAAAGAAGCTAGTACTGATAAAGGTGTAATATTATTTTTAAGCTGGGACTATTATTTATAAGGAGGCGCTATAATAACTGATGACTGGGTGCAAAAATCTATTAGGCGGTACAAAGGTGGTTATTTGAATTGTGTGTGGTAAAATGGGGATTGTCATTATTTTTTGTTGGCAGAAAGGAGGCGTCATTATAGGGGGTCCCACTGGAAGATGATGGTGTTGTTTGCATATCAGCATTTGAGGCCCCAGTTTTGCCCAGGGCCCCACTTTGTCTAAAACCGGCCCTGCTGATACATACACAGCTCTGTTAACTGATCCATAGCACCCATGCTGACATAATATATGACATAATACATTACATTATAAACTGTAAAAAGAGGAGTGTTTTATGTAAGCAATCGGTTGGACTTGAGTCGGATTTGGACCCAGGTTATTGCCCCAGAAGCTTAGTGTAAGAAATAAATGTTCTACAATCTGAAATCAAAGCACAACTCACAATGCAAGTCAAATCAGGAGAGAGGAATCAAAGGGATAAACGTGTCCAAGCCAAGGTCCGAGAGAATCAAAGTCCAAATCAGAAAAAATGAATAGTCAATAAACAAGTTAGGGTTAGGAATAGCAAGTATTAACTAACTAATAGCAGGCACATGGGAAGTTCTGAACAGACTTTAAATAGTTCTAGTTAGCTGTCAATTGTTTTAGCTTCTCAGAGCTTTGATAGCTGCTGAAACCTGTATATGTCAGAATGGCAACCTTAAGGCAACAGCAGTGAGCAGTACTGAGATTCCTAACACATATATAGAAAAGTACTGACCTGTAATGACGTGAGTGAGTACAGTGAGTACAGTAAAGTGCTTTGGGTAGTGACAGAAAGCTCCTAGTGAGCATTTTTCTTCTCTTATCTCCTGTGCTTCCTGATCACCCCACTCCCCTGTCCATAGAATTTTGTAGACATGGGTAATCTGAATCATGTGACTTGATGTCTGTCTCAAGATGGAGATGCCAGGGTTCTTAACAGTGAAAGAAATTTTAGCAGAGTGAGGGAAGGCCAGAAAAAAAATCCTGATAAGAAAAGAAAGAATAATTTTTATCTGATAAAATATATTTCCAAGTTTCTTATAATCACCTGCATTATTTAGGCAAAACACAGCAATGCTTATATAAGAAAATATTGAAATAAATGTTTAAGGTTTTAATACACTTTTTATTTTAACTATTTGAATAATAATCATTGTAATGCCGTCACTCTGAGCCTGCCAGTGTACTACCTTACGCAGACAACCTAGCAGCCTAGTTACCTCTGTGATTACTCCTTTTTCTTTTAGGATTAGTGTGCTCACCTGCTAATCTTTCTTCTGCCAATCCCTGTCTGTCTGTGAGTCTAAAAGCCTTCTTCTCTATCCACACCCTGACTTTAGCAATACTACAGTTGTGTAATGATCTGCTTTATGGACAAATGATGTCCTTATGGCTGTATGTTTCAGTTATGTTTCTGTCTGATGCAAGAGTCATGTTTGTAATTCTGTGATCACATTAGCCCTTTTGTCTTGTACCGCTGTTTGTGTGGACACTTTTGTCTATCTGCCATGTGTCCCTGTTGGTTTGGATGCATATGCCTTTCTGTCATGTCATATAATAGGCCTTTGGGCTTCTGCCATGTATGAATCTCTGCTACAATGTGGCCGCACATCCAAACCCTCAACACCTCCTGCTGCCTCCAACTCAAGAACATTCATCAAATCCGCTCCTTCCTCACCCCTGAAACTACAAAGATGCTAGTCCATGCCCTCATAATCTCCTGCTTAGACTACTGTAACACCCTTCTCCATGGCCTCCCATCGAATAATCTCGCCCCCTCCAGCCTACCTTACACTGTGCTGCTCACTTAATACACCTCTCCCCCCGTTCTTCATCGGTCGCCCCCCTCTGCCAATACCATCACTGACTACCCATTGCCCAGCGAATAGAGTTCAAATTACTAATGCTGACATACAAAGCCATCCACAACCTGTCCCCTCCATATATTTCCGACCTAATCTCCCGCTACCTGCCCACATGTAACCTTCGATCCTCCAAAGACCTCCTACTCCGCTCTGCTCTTATCCGCTCTCACACAACCGTCTCCAAGATTTCTCCCGTGCATCCCCCATACTCTAGAAGTCACTCCCACGACACATAAGACTGTCTCCCACAATTACAAGCTTCAAGAAGGCTCTGAAGACTCACCTATTCAAGAAGGCCTACAACCTCCAATAACACTACTGTCACCACACCACCATCTGAACAACTTCTACACTCAACTACTGTCTCTATCCCTCTTTCCACATAGATTGTAAGTCCTTGCAGGCAGGGTCCTCTATCCCACTGTGTCATTTGGTCAGTGTTAGTATTGTATTTGTTTTGTATATTTAGTGTATCGTATGTAAACCCTCAAATGTAAAGCACCATGGAATTAATGGTGCTATATAAATAAATAATAATAATAATAATAATAATATTATGTGTATGCATTTATCCTTATGCCACCTGCTAAAGTGTGGATGCCTATGTCTTTCTGTCTGTCATGTTTGGCCTTTGAGCACCTTCCACGTATGCTAACTGTGGCTTTTGGATTTCTGTTATGAATGTGTGGCCTTCGGGCTTCTGCTACAACTCTGCAATCTGTGGCTTTGAGGCCTTCTGCTATTAATGTTTGAGTCCTGGCTTCTGTTATCTGGATATTCTAGACTATTCCTGTTTTAGTATGTTTTTGCTCTACACGAGTATTCTGTGTGCTATAGTCTGTATTCACACTACTGGTACAGGATGGCACCAACTGCATAGTCCCTAACTTGCTTTGTCATTTGCTACCAACTCCATGACCACCTCAGGAGGTAGCAACCTAGCATACTCCCTGCAGCAAATTCCAGATCATACTATGGAGATTAAAGGGTGAATACAGTGGAGTATGCGTAGACAATACCCTTAGAGGTGGACCTGAATTAGACCAGTTTGGTAGCATGGTGGGTCCCCAACCCATTGCCTGTTACATTCATTTACGCCAATAATCACCTGTTAAATGGCAGATTTTAGGGCAAAGTCAATTTTATGAAAATATACAGGGGTCATGTGAATCAAAAAAATAAATTTTTGTAAGTACATCCAAGATTCCTGGCTATTAAAATAGATTAGAAAAAAATATTATAAAATGTATATCTAATAATGAAGTTCGCTACAAATGTTTAAGAACAATAGACAATGTAAGAAAATGGTGATTATTTTACAGTATAAAATTCTGTAGTTTGCACAGTACAACATAGTAAGCCTTAAGACTTTCTAAGCATATGGACATACATGTCTTGCAAAACTAGAAGTAAAGTATGCTGATGTAAATCTTTCCACAGAACAAGTCCAATAAACGTACAACACAGCAGTGGATAAAGAATACTGACATTTAAAGTGAAACATTTGCTCACACAGTAGCCAACCAACATGATTATTGAACGTTTTAAAAGTGAACAAATTGTGGGCCAGAGGTCTCTCTTATGTTTTGCAGTAAAGCCAACTTTCATTGATACTACCTAGATGTCAGACCCTTTTAGCAGCCATTTGTAAAAAAGGCTTGTGATGTGTGATTGATGACTTAAATACTTCATCAATCAATGCTTTAGCCAATGTGTTGCTCAGTGATTGGTGGAAAATGCAAGCAATCCATCTTATACTATAGTCTGATCTCTATTCTTTTCAGGTATTGCTAATTTCAGTTTCTGTACAGAAGCAGTCGCTGGAGGGCAAGTCCGAAAACTATACTTATAGACTAATCTAATCAAAGGTCTAAACTACTAAATAATAGCTGACCAGACTAGTAGACTACTATACTGGACTAGTATGTCACAATGACCTATATTCATAACTAAACTATTTTTGAAATACTGGCCCATAATTTTTTGTTGTGTTTTTCTGTGATTTTTAAAGTACAGTATTCTTCCATAATTATACACATATCTCTAAGATAGCTTTAAAATAATAGACTTGCACTACATCATGTCAAGCATAATGATTTGGACAGTAAGAGGGTATCATATATTTTTAAGGCATATTACTACAGTATGTCATAAGTGTCCAATTGGTGTGGATCATGGCCATTCAGTGTGAAGAGGTTGGGCAAAAAAAAAAAAAAAAGATAAATATATATATATATCTCTTATATATATGAAAATGAGTTCCTGTCTGTCTGTCTGTCTGTTCTTTATGCGCGACCAAACGACTGGACCGATCCTCACCAAATTTGGCACACATGTACATCAGGTGTCCGGGAATATTATAGACTGGGTCTCAGCTCTCTTGGACATACCGTTCCTGAGGTACAGTATTCCCAAAAAATTACCAGCATTAGTCTATACAAGCCTGCAAGTCTTTCACTCATATTCCAACTGCCATACACACGGTCACATGTCCCTTATCAGCCAATAACAGCTCGCAGGCGCTTACTCTCCTCAGGCACACAGGTTTCCATAGCAACCAAGCTATGTATGACCTGTATTAGTGAATAGCAGTTCACAGGACCTTAAATATTCAGTCATATCACGTGTATCAGCCAATATAAGTTCACATTTAACTTACCAGGTTTCCATAACAACACAGCCATAAATAGACTGTACCTATACTGGACTCAGTGGCATAACTAGCAATGGCAGGGCCCCAAGGCGAACATTTGACATGGGACCCCCCCCCCCCCAACAACCCCCCCACGCACAAACTGCATTTCTGCACACACTATTATGCCCCATAGTGGCCCTGCATACACTATTAGGCCCCATAGTGGCCACTGCATACACTATTATGCCCCATAGTGGCCCCTGCATACACTATTATGCCCCATAGTGGCCCCTGCATACACTATTAGGCCCCATAGTGGCCCCTGCATACACTATTAGGCCCCATAGTGGCCCCTGCACACAGTATCATAGTGGCTCCTTCATATAGTATAATGCGCACTTCCCGCTACTTCTTCAATGTTGGACCAGATGTCACATGAGCCAGGCATGTATAGCAACGCATAATGACGTCGGACTGGCCCACCGACATCTGGGGCGCCACCAAGGAGGCCCGAAGCCTGCTGAAAAGACCCCAGAGTATAATGATAGCAGTGTTTGTGGGGTTCACGGCCCACAGGCC